>CM022701.1:61258495-61915995 GCA_012295165.1 Asparagus setaceus
TATATATATATATATATATATATATATATATATATATATATATATATATATATATATATATATATATATATATATATATATATATATATATATATATATATATATATATATATATATATATATATATATATATATATATATATATATATATATATATATATATATATATATATATATATATATATATATAATTCAAAGAAAATTACAAAAGAAATAAGAAAAATTTATGTTAACTGGGTTCTTTTCTGTGTGCCGATAGAGTGTCGTTCTTGTACTCCACTAACGGTCCAAGAAAACCATTGAGTCTTCTGCTGGTTGACAGTTATCGAAGCTCTTTTGAAGATGTCGTACGAGGAATTCTTTCCTACCACTGAGGAGTTGACGGGTATGGCCCACTATGCTCATGTTGGTGAGACCTTCTGAGAGTTGGTGTGTCACTTCCACATTTGCCACCAAATGGCCGCCAATGCTGCTTACGGCCCTCATGTTGCTCACGTGCCTTGGGCTAAATATCTATTTAGAAATGTGAGCAAGAAGGGGAACGTGGAGCCTATTCCTCCAAGTACCGAGCTTGAAGTGGAAAAGAAAATTTTTAAGCATGGTCCCGCACTTCATACTGCCACATTGTATGAGTATGGATTCCATGCGGGGGACATGTTCGAGAGCTTCGACCATCAAGTTGAAGAGCCCATCTCTGCTCAGGCTCTGCTCGCTGGGGTTCCTTTCAATTTGGTTAAAAGGATGTGTAGTGTCCTCTCATCCAAAAGATTGCATCCCCATCAAGGTGTTATATCCTGCAATCTTGATTGCTCATGGGTACAATTTGGCTTTGCTCACAGCCATGATTAGCTGCATTCACCATGGATTGAGGGAGTTGGCCATAGAATATTTGAATTAGTAGGGTGGCAGCCCGAGGGAAGAAGTCCCAAATCCTTGGGTGGAGTTACCATATACCTATTTGATGGTATGGTATATGCTCCATATCTCTTCACTCATGTCCGCCGCCACAAGACGTGAAGAAGAGGTCACGTTGTTACAGTAAATGAGTCCTCCAAGTGGACGGTTAGGTACGCTGCAATGATCTACCGAATTGTGTGGAACAAAGATCACTACCATCTTTATTATTGTTTCCTCGAAATTGTTGGCACCAACTTTGGGGATGAATTTGAGAACGGCTTTAGCTCAGAAGGGTTCACTTGCCTAAGCAGCGGCTGCTTTAACTGGCTAGTTGACATCAGACCAGGTCATCTCGTTGCTCGATTAAATTTGACCAAATGTTATATCGAGCCTTATTTACCCTGCCATTTTGCGCGACAGTTTGGATATGACCAACTTTTTGTTGTTAATCCGAACATTAGGCTGTTGCACTCTGGGAGCCTTATTGATGGAGCTTGAGCTTGGTACTATTTCACCATTGTTCACTTTGCCTTACAATGTTCCTAACTATTATATGACGTTAGGATTTTATAATTGGTACAACACGATGAACGCTTCGAATCTGGACTTCCAAGTGAATAGGAGTGGCGTAACATGGATCATCAGGAAGTATAAAGAAGCTTTCAAGAGAGGATCCAAAAGTCGGGCACCTAGACTCCAAGAATATTTAGCAGAAGGAGGATCAGATGGAGATGAAGATGATTCGAGTGCCTTTGCTGACAAGTCGCCACCAATTAGGCCTATCGGCATTAGTATTCGGGAGCTAACAGAGCTGACGGCTCATCAAGAAGTGGTAGGTAGAGGGACTTGTGGAAAGAGGCCACGACAGGTCCGATGCCCGCAAGAACCGCCCAAATTATGACGCTTAGAATTGCCTCTAAAGAAGAAATCCTTTGTAATAGAAGAGCCTCCAAAGGAAAAAAGAAGTCTCCCGTGGCTTCAGTGCATGAGCCAGTAGCTAAAACTACGGCTGCTTCAGGTAAAATTTGTTTTCACCTTTATCCTGATTCAGTATGTTCGCATCCTAACGGCATATATCTCTTATTTGCAGATAAGGATCCCATGCATGTTGACTGGGCAGATTCGGGAGAAGAAGAGGAAGAACAAGTCGATTATGATACCAATGCTTACTTCACCGAGCCTAAAGAATCTGTACCAGGAGGTAATGTAGGCAGATCTTCCCATATCTCAAGTACATTTTTCAGTCAAAGGGATGATACTATTATTTCAACTTGATAGCTAATATCTTACTTCCCTCATAACACAGACACTGAGGCTGAGCTTGATGTCAACACTGTGAACACTACACCTTCCTTCGTGGCCAGGCCTTCGGTTGCTAGGCACTTAGTTTCTGTTGTGGAGTCTTCCGAGTCTGAGGATGATGTGCTAATTTCTCCTCTTCCTCAAAGAGACAAGACGGGTATGCCTTCATGGTCTGAACCTCAGATTGAAAGTGAACCAATGGCGTCGACAGAAAGGCTGATTGGATCATGTATAGAGGTTGCCAATGTTGATATTGAGCCTGCGGTTATGCATATTGAGCCTGTGGTCGAGCCCACCATGACTGTATTGGTAACACGGTGTTCCAAACCTTTGATTAAACCCGCAACAGCGATGTTGGTCACACAACGCTCCGAGCCTTTGGTCACAACAGCTCTCGCATCCTCCACTCAATAGACATTTCGAGTGTTTTGGCTTCACTTGCTTTGTTTTTTATGCCAGGCGGAGAATATCTGAGAGTGGCATCAATTGACTTACCTTTGACAACCGAGTCTCTAATTATGGCGACTGAAGCAGGACCGTCAGGGCCAGCTGGATGTCCTTCTTCTCCGGATTTTTAGGACTCAGCCGAATTGGAGATTTGGATTTTGGTTGAATGTTTGATGAAACTATTCAACCAAAGTGTTAAAAGTACTCTGACTACTGGGAAAGGCTTATCCTCCAGCACCAAGCGATTATTGCGGAGTCAACTTGACCTTCTTGTGTCAGTTGCCAGAGCCGAGCATGTCGAGCCTTACGAAGAGATGATTGACCAAGCTTAACTCCATTTTCTAGAGTTGCAATGTCTTCATGAGGCTGACGTCACCACTGTTGCAGAGCTTGAGTTCCATCGCCTTCTGATAGAATGTCGTAGGCTCGAAGAGGCTGCCCGTAGAGAGGTGGAGGAAGTCAATTTACGGTTTCAAGAACTAACCACCCGCCTTACTGAGATTGATGGTGAAAATACTAAGATCACCAGTGCCATATTTGAGAGGGAAGCCACTATTAATGGGGCTAAGGCTATTATCACAGAGGCTCAAGCTAAGCTGGAATCGACCCAAAGGCAAAAAGAAGAGCTTGAGGCTAAATCTGCTAAATTGGCCACTGAGTGTATCTATAGGGCAAAATGCTTGAAGATGGAACGGGTTCTGTTGGAAGCCATGGAAGCTCGGGCAACTCCAGCTGATTTGGAGGCTTTAAAGTAGGCTTTGAAGGGCACCATTGACGTGCATGAAATCGGAATGGCTTAGTGCATTGAACGTATCAGGTACTTATATCGTCAATGATCTTAGCTTGTCTGCCTGTCATGTCATTTACTCTTGTAATAACTTAGTTCTCTCTTGATAATAAAGAACTTTTTACTTTTGGATCTAAACGATAGAGGTGTAATATTAACATATCATATGAAATTTAGAATTATGCATGACACTGTGGGAAAAATGGCTGACTAATGGAAACTAACTCGCCGAAATGAGGAAAGGAGTTGACCAAAGTATAATGTTAACCGATCGACGAAGTTACACTGATAGAGGTGTAGTGTTACATATCAAGTTTGAAGAACTAGTCTATTCAGAGGTGTAATGTTAGCATGACAGTACTGAGAAAGTTTGACAGAGGTGTACTGTTAACATACCAAATGGAACAATTGACAGAAGTGTAATGTTAACCGGTCGGGTTCTAGGGAGTCCAAGGGACAACTACCATTTAGAAGTGTTAGTGTTAACTAACAGTAGTAAAAATCGATGGAAGTGTAATAATGTTAACTAACTGATTTTAGACAAGGGGCTAACATAGGTGTAATTTTAACTAGTTGGGTCTTTAGGAAATGTGAACCGTTCAGAGATGTTGTTAACATAACGGCGGCAAGAGATTCCCACGGTTACAGAGGTGTAGTGTTAACTTGATAACTCACTAGGGGATTTTTTTAGATTTTAATTGTTGATAATTTGGGCTGAGATATCATTCTCATGGTTAGAGGTGAAAACTTAAACGTGACCAATATCTCCATAGGGAGATAAATAAGGCTTAATTCAAGGGTAATATTTCTTGAGAAATTTCCCATTGATTGGCATCATAAGCCTGTTGCCAACTGGATCAATTAGGCAATATGCTCCATTTGAGTAGGCCGTCTCTACTACAAATGGGCCTTCCCATTTGGGTGGGAATTTGCCTTTGGTCTTATGTGTCATAACCATGAGTTGATTGCTAAGACTAAATCTCTTTCCTTAAAGGATTGTTCCTTGGCTCTCCTATTAAAGGCTCTTGAGATTCAAGATTGATACATCTCCATCTGTTGTTCTCAACTCATCCAGCACCTCTAACTCTTAGAGACGTCTTTGATGATGTTCTTCTGTCATCATCTTCTTTGCAATAGAAGTTCTCAACGACGGAATTTGGAACTTCAATGGTATCAGGGCTTCACATCTATACACTAAGGAAAAGGGTGTGGCATTTGTGGGAGTACGGACCCTTGTTCGAGAAGCCCAAAGGCATTCTTTTAGTTTCTCATCCCAGTCACCCTTGTTGGAAGAGACGAACTTCTTCAAAAGCTTGATAATGGTCTTGTATGGCATTAAAGCCACATCTTAGATTCAAAACTTGTCACAGAACTTGAAGAACAGTCGACTGATAAATTGCGACCCGTTGTCATGGAATATCCTTCGAGTGAGGCCGAATCGATAGATGATGTGGTGTTTTAAGAACTTAACCATGTTAGAAGTCTTGACTTCTTTAAGTGGTATGGCTTCAGCCCACTTGGAGAAGTAATCGGTGGTGGCCAAATGAATCGATAGCCTTTAGCAGATGGCGGGCTAATTAGCCCGATGACATCCATTCCCCACATCTCGAATGGCCATGAGGCTACTGTCGGATGTAATTCTTTTAGGGGTTGATGTAAGAAGTCTGCATAAAATTAGCATGCGCGGCATCGCTTGGTGTAGGCCATTGCTTCTGCGATCATTGTTGGCCAATAATAAGAATTACATCCGACAGTAGCCTCATGACACATCAACTCTCAGTCCTAGAGTATATGCCCGGGTTGATGAGCTCCACATGTACCACCGTGGACTTCTTTTGAGCACCTCTTGAGCTTCATTCGATGACAAGTATCTAAACAATATACCATAGAATGATCTGCGATACAATGTTTGTGTAGCAAAATCATAGAAAAAAATAAGAGGCTCTCCTTTGGTTGGAAATTACTTGCTTCTGATCATCTGGTAATATGCCATGCAAGACATAGTCGACAATCAAATAACGCCAATTGTCGGGCTCAAAACCTCCAACTATAGCATGCACTTCATTTGCTTCCAAGATATGTTTAGGGCAACATAAGTGGTGACTAGATATCATAATCCGCTTGGTAGACTTGGAGGTCAAGGCTGAAGTGGCTGTGAGTGACACCAAGCATCGGCATAAGTATTCTCGAGGTAGGCTACATTGTCAGAATCACCATATGCTTCAATGTAGAAGCCTTCAAAAGAACGAGCATGCTTCATAGCTGCTTCATGGTAGGGAAGAAATCTATGTGTCGGACTCTGTATTCCCCTTTTATCTGATTGACGGTTAACATAGAATCACCATCGCACTCATGTCTTGGGCAAGTTGTAAGCTAATTATGAGGGCATCTCAGCCACATTGTTAGAGCATGGTTCAATTAACGAATAAGCTCGAGGAAGGATGTGGCCATGGGGATTAATAAGTACTACCCCTACTCCTGCAATGATCGGTCCTTTGTGACTACGACGTGATGCGCCGTCTAAGTAAAGTTGCTATACTTGATGATCTGAAGTAACATTCAATTCAAATACCTCATCTGAGATGTCTTCAAGGAGTTTGGAAGACTCAGGGATAGGATGATCTGCAAGGAAGTAAGCTATTGCTTGACCTTTGACCACTTTTTGAGGTGTGAATGTGATATCGTAGTGAGAAAGCAGGATTGCCCAATTCGCGAGCCTAGAATTTAAGGATCTGATCTTTGTCATAAGTATCCATAAAGGATTGACTCTCGAAATGACGTAGATGTAGTGGCTAGTTAGTAATACCGCATCTTCTGGATCGCGAAAACCAGAGGTAAACACTCTTTTTCAACCGGATTGTAATGATGTTCAGCACCGATCATAGTTCGGCTAAGATAGTAAATGGCTTGTTCATGCCCGTTATTATTTTTTTGCAATGACGAGCGGTCAAGGAGAATGATTCATAGCTCTGACATAGATCAGGAACAGTTTACCCGATGTTGGTGCGGCTAGGATGGGTGGCTTTGTGAGATATTCTTTGATCTCAGCCAAAGCTTTTTGACAAGCATCGTTCCAAATGAACGAAACAGCCTTTTCCATCAACCTTTGGAATGGTTGGCACTTTTTAGATAAATTGGCTATAAACCTATGGATGTAGGCTCATCCCTACAAACCTCGAAGTTCTTTAAGGTTTTTCAGAGGTGGAATCTCTTAGATAGTTTTTACTTTCTCTAGGTCAACATGTATCCCTTTGTATGTGACGATGAAGCCGAGAAATTTACCTGACGATACCCCAAGAAATACTTGATTGGGTTCATCTTGAGTTTGTGTTTTTGCAAAATTTTAAACACCTTTCTCAAATCGTTGAGATGATCTTCCTTGCGATGACTTTTGATTGCGAGGTTATCAACATAGTATTCTACCATCTTGGTGCAAATACTCATAGAAGATCGTGTTCATCACATGTTGGTAGGTGGCTCCAACAATTTTCAGACCAAAGGACATTACTATATAATTGTATACTCCTAAGGGTGTCTTGAAAGCTGTATACTTCTGATCATCCAGATACATTTTGATTTGGTTATATCCAGAAAAGCTATCCATAAATGACATCCTCTCAAAGCTACACGCATTGTCCAGCATGACATCCATGATAGGGAGAGAAAACTCGTCTTTCTGACAAGCAAGATTAAGATCTCTAAAGTCAATGCAGATACGGATTATGCCATTCTTTTTCATTACTATGACGATGTTGGCCAACTTATCTGGATGCTGTTCTTCACGGATGAATCTACATTCTATGAGTTCGTGGATTTCTTTCTCGATTTGTTCCATCAACTCAAGACGAAAGTGTCACTGCTGTTGCTTGACTGGCTTAAAGCTAGGGAATTGAGGCGGTGGATATCCACATCTGGATCTAACCTAGGTATGTCTTCATAACTCCAAGTGAAGACGTCGATATACTCTCGAATGAGAGATATGAGTTCTTTTTTTTCAATGAGGAACAAGTTCTCACTAATGAAGATGGGCTTGGGGTTGGTTTCATCGCTAATATTAACCTAGACCACCTTATCCGTAGTGGGCGAGTCACTGGGTTTGAAGCTCGATTCCCAATGCACCCCAAGGTGTTTTGCCAAGGGGTCATTCTCAGGATCCTCAAATACCTCTGATTCGTCGAGTTCTATAGTTAGGCTATATGAAACCATGTTGACAGCGAATTCTCCAAACATGGCACCGATACTGATATCGGAATCCCAATCAGATGTATCTGAAGAATAGCTTAGGAAATCCTCAAATGCCGATCTAGTTTGTGAGTTGGCTTCCAGAGAAATATACCCGAGTCCGTGCTTGGTTCGACTAAAATGATTGATGTTTTCCCCTTTTGGTGCAGAGGGGATTAGTGGAACCCGTGATCCTCGATAAAAATTCAAACCTGGTTTTACATCTTCATCATTATATGATGGGATTGTTGACTATACCGTGAGAACTTAGGTGTTTCTTTCGACTTCATCATCTGAGACTAGCAGATGTGGTCGTGGTTTGACTTTCCGGAAGATGATCAGATCATCGATGTTCCTTCCAGCGGGAACTGTGAACATGGCATCTTCTGAGCTGCCTAACTGATGATGAGTCAAGTAGGACTCATTTATGGGTACGTGCAAGGTTGATTCTAGGGCTATCCTAGACAACAAATCATCGGCTTCTGAGTTTTCATACTCAGAGCTTGAAGAATAGTCATAAGCAAACTCTATGCTATCATTGAAAATCCAGTCACGCTGATTTTTGGCTAACTGGTCTATACATAAATCCTTCAAAGTAATTACAAGAGGCTCTACTTCCCAAATAGGATCATCGTTCGGATCGGGTTCATTATCCACCTCATTGCCGCTATCCTGATCCTCAAGGATGGCAACCTCAATGGTATGCTTTTCGTCATACAGGATAGAATCAGCGAAATAATGTTTAACTCCTTTAAAGGGGTGTTTTTTTAGCAAAAACCCTCTTGAGAACCCCATGCTCATCGACATACTTAAAGCATTGATGGAGAGTCGATAGGACAATCGCATTGGAGTGGATCCAAAGTCGTCCAAGGAGCAGGTTATAGGGTGTCTCTATGTCAATCATGTCACCTCCATCTTCAGATCACCAATCTAACATTTGAGTCTAATCTTTCCGAGCCACCGACTACTGTTGGAATTAAATCCTAAGATAGTGGTAGTCATCCTCAAGAGCTTGTAGAGGGGACTACCCAAAAAGCAGAGTCTATGCAGGATGATGCTCAAAGTGAATCCTAGGTCGACATGAATTTGCTTGACCTTTGTTGATCCAACATACCCAATGTAATGGAGTGGTCGATTGTGTTGGTTGTCCTTGATGAGCATGTCATCCGGGGTGAAGGTGATGCAAGGCTCCTGCTGATGGCATTAGCAATATTGCTTTTGATCATCAATATGTAGGGACTTGGGCATGTGAAGAAGGAACATTTTATTTTCCATCAACACCTCCCTCAAAGCCTCTCTCGTATCCTTAGACAAACACAAAAGTTTATGTAAGGTTATTCAAGCCGAGATATTGGCCAATTGAGCCAATATATGATAGTGGAATGGAACTTTGAGTCCGGCGGATGGCGGATGCATCGCCTTGTCGAATCTCATTTCCTTTTGCTTGGCGGGTTCGGGTTGCTTGGAAGGCCCCGATTGATCATAGTTCTTTAAATAACCCTTACCGGATCTTGTTCTCGCAAGAGAGTTCTAATCAGGCTGAATCGCCAAGGTAAGCTTTTCCTCTTCTGAATCCGTAAGTGAGGATACTTGCAAAGATTCCTCACCTATGATCGCAGAGATGGCATTACAGGATCTCATCTTATGTTTGACTTTATCATGGGCCGTTGATTTAGAGGATGCCCAATGTTCATATTAAAGGAGATCGAGATGGACCTACATCATCTCGCCTTTTGTCATTATAAGAGGGACAAAGCCTTGGCTCTGTCGACCTTGTTGGTCATGATTGACCAATTCCATTCTTGCAGCATGAACATGAATGACTCCAGTCTGAGCCCGAGTCTCTAGCATAGAACCGAATTGAAGAGTCACCATGTTAGCATTGACCTTCTTTTGCTCAGGTCAGAGTTTGAGAATCCCTGAATCGACAAACGTCTGTATTTTATCCTTGAGGATATAACAAGTCTTCATCAGATTCCCTAGCATTCTCTGATATAGGCAGTAGTTGGGATCGTCGGTCTTCCTAACCTCTTCAAGACATTGAGTTTCAAGAAGCTTCAACCGATTGTCTTTATTGAGGACATAAAAGATGGCGACAGTATGCTCATCTTTGAAAGAGTAGCTTTGTTGATTACTTTTCCGAGACTCCTTATTTTTACTGTCGCGTTTCTTGACCTCAACAACAAATGTCTCTTAAGCTTTTGATTAGGATGACTATCCCTACTTGTTCTTACCCCCTTTTATTGTTGGCACGTGGATCGAACTTGTTAAAGCATTTGGCAGATTTTTCTACAATTTTCGCTTTCTCCATCAAGTCTGGGGATTGAACTTGTTAAAGCATTTGGCAGATTTCTCTGTGATTTTCACTTGCTCCATCAAGTCTTTCCATGAGTTTCCCTTAACAACACCTATGTGAGCTTCTGTGTAGCTCAATAAATTATGCTGACATATTTGGAGCAACATCGACAGTGGCATGTCCCGGCATCGCAAACTTAAATTGCAAAACCGCTCGATGTAATCTCTAATCGAATCATTGCCCCTTTGCTTTTCGGAGAGAAGCTTGGCCATGGTGGCATCTGACTATTCCTCATGGAATTGAGAGAGGAATTGAGACTCTAAATCAGCCCAGGATTTGATTGATCCTTCTACCAAATTTTGGAGCCAATCAAAAGCTCCTTAAGGGTGCCAATGAATGACTTTGCTTTGATGGCGTCATTCCCTATCACATTCCCCGTTTGTTAGTGGAAATAGTAAATGAGTTGGTAAGGGGATCCTTTACCATCCAACGTATGTAATGTTGATGGCTTGAACTTTATTGGGTGGGGAATTGAATCCCACTCAATAGGATATGGTCAGGTAATTCCAACCTTCTTTAGCTCTGTCTGCTGCGTGAGAGCATTGAACGGGTTTTGGAGATCTTCAAGGGCCTTCGCCTCATGGCTCACTTTATGTGGAGCTGATGTCTCCGATCCTGAGTGGATGGAGTTTGTGTCTTCATGATGCGACTACTCTTTCTTCAAAGAGGTTTCCACAAGTGATCATTTCCCTTTCAAGGAGCTTGCATGATGTTGTTGGGAAACTACCATAAGCTATTGAAGCATCATTTTGAGACACTCAAAATTTTCTTTAGATGCTTTCTTTTGGGCTTCCATTTGCCAGAGGAGCTCATCGTCTGCTTCGCTATCTGTCATATCTGCCACCCACCCCCGCTCTTGGCTTGAACTAGGGGTTGTGTTTAACGCTACAGGAGAATTAGCATTGCTAGCAGAGGGTTGGTTGATTTGAGTGGAAGCTCGTGGGGCATGCATCCGAAGAAGGAAGTAATCAAAGGGTATTATTGCCCCTTGCCTCGACCAGGTGTGGCGATAAATACTATCAGTTTCTAAAAATATACTTCCAATACCAGGAGAATATCTGAGATCAGAATGACTATCAACATCTTCTTCATCATCGCCTAAGATCACACTAGACATATTGATTGTGAACTCCTAGAGATTAATTTTCCCCTTTCGAGTACACCGTTGCCACTTAATCCTAATCTCTAAAGACTCAAGAACTTGGCTAAGGAGATTAAAGACCGATTTCTTTACAAAAATAGATTTGCATTGGCAATTCATTTGAACTACAGTGATGATTTCCTTTAGGGTCGTATAATGCTGACATTGGTGTGCCCTTTTAAGAGAAATGAACTCTCTTAAATCGGGAGTTCGGACTTAGCTTAGGCAGTTGCTCTTCTTGGTAGCAACTTCACTTGCTTGGATTTTAACAAGCGAACGTTGCCTGTGATGATGTTGCTTCACTCTATGACTGACGTGGTCAATTGAATCCTCATCATCAGTCGAAGCTTGAGATTTTAATGAAGGATCTCTGTAGGTGATAATTTTAGATGGAGGATTACCCCCATTCTTTGCTTCTTTTAAAGAAGCATAGCGTGCATCGCGGGATGCTTTGAAGCGAACCCCTAAGGGGGTTATGGACTGATGTCCAAAATCAGAAGGTGTATGAACACCTTAGCTCTTAGCTGATGCAAGAGTCGATGCTTCTCTGCTCTGGGTGAAGTTTGTCTGGCTTCTAGTGAAGCCAAGACTGTTGTCGGTGAGTGTCACCTTCTTTGGAGCAAGGGTCGAATTTGACCCTATTTTCGCATTGCGGCGAATCCTATGGCAACTTCTAGTGGTGGCCATGGATAATTTGTCAAAGGAAATAAATTCCTCAAACTTGATTTGTCAAATTCAATGACTAGTGATTAAGCAAAAGACTTAAGGTCTTAGTGTCGGACTGTCACACAATCTTCTCATTGGTTGAGAAAGTCCCCAGCAAAGTTGCTATCATGTTTTGGGTCTTTGAATTACAATTAACACATTTTACAATTCAAAAAAAATTACAAAAAAAGAAAAATTTATATTAACTAGGTTCTTTTCTGTGTGCCGATAGAGTGTTGTTCTTGTACTCCGTTGACAGTCCGACGAAATTGTTTGAGTCTTCTGCTTGTTGACAGTTGCCGAAGCTCTTTTGAAGATGCCGAGCGTGGATACCAAGTGTGTAAAAATGCCAGTGCCAGGTGCCCAAAAATGAGCAATATCCTGTTATAGGCTAAGAAACAGAAAGTTAGTGGCCATTAAATATGGATTCAGTGGCCATTAACTTAGGAGATAATGGGGAGAACCATTTCCATAAAAATTGTTCTTAAAACAGTCAATGGCTAGGTTTGCTTATAATGGTCGAAGGCAAAGCTTGCTGAGCAGCTTTGGGCGAAACTCACTGAGCAATTTTGGGCGAAACTTACAAAGCAGTTTTAGGCAAAGCTCTTCTAGTGAACTTCGCTAGAATGTGGGCAACCCACTTCTCTTCGGGTGTGGATGACGTGGTCCACGTGGGTCTTTTAGGTAAAGTTCACGTGAGGCTTGGGCGAACTTCACTATTGTTTGGGTAGACTTTTATCATGGGCTTGTGCTTGGGCCCACATGAAGTGTTTAGCCCCTGAGCGTTTGTTTGGACATAGGCTGAGCGTTGATCCTGGGTAGAGTATATTTTAACCATCTACAATAGTTAACCTTTAATAATGATAAAAATCTTTAATTACCTTCAATTTTTACAGATAGGAGGAGGGTGTAGGCAAAAGATTTTCTTTCTCTCTCTTTTGTTCTTCTTTTTTTTCCTTTTTTCTTTATTTTTGAATGAAAGAAAAAGAAGCTCTCTCCAAGAGAAAATCAAATTCTTGATTATTCTTATTATTGTTTTTTCTCATTGTCTTTGATGAGACACAGAATTACAATGCAGAATAAAGGATTGAAAATAAAAAACTCACATTTTGCATCAGCTCCTACATTGTTGCTGAAAATTCTACCTTGAATTTTAAAGAAGTCTAAAATAATAAACTCTATGATGTGCTTGAATTCTGTACTCTCAGAGGTTTTTAATAATTTCTACAGCATTTGATGGCAAGTTGGTAGAGGGGCATGCATCTTGATTTTTCGATGCCGATCAATTAGAAAGCTAGTTTCAGTGTTGAACTCAGGTTCCACATGAATGAAAGTTTATCCTAACAAAACCAGTTCTTCTATAAAAATTTCCTCAGACCCAAGGTTCATGGTTGTGGCATGATAGGCTGATTGTTCCATATCTTCTAGGAATCTAAGTTCATTAGCAAAGAGTTTTTCAAAGCTGAGATTAGTGAAACTTGTGTGTAAGTCAGTGCTTTTCTTCTTAAAAGACTTGTTCTGATTCTAACTCCTCTATGAATCTGATCTCTTCATCAAATATTTCTTCAAAACTCAGGTTGATTGGGCTAAAGTCTGACTCAAACTCTTTCTCTAACTTTTTGCTAGACATTCTCTTAAGGAAATTCACTTCTAAGGGGTTGATCTGATGGATCACTCTGTTGTTTCCCTAAATTGAAGATGTTGAGTCCTACAGTCATGTTCCTAAAGGATAACTTGATTTGACCAGTTCTATAGTTGATCAGAGCATTTAAAGTAGCTAAGAACGGTCTTCCTAAAAAGACCAGAATTTGACCTTAAGGTTGAAAACAGGCTACGTTTTCAAGACTATGAAATCAATAAGAAATATAAACTCCCGAATATTAATTAAAACATCCTCTATCTCTCTCTTGGATATCTTCACAGATCTATCAGCTAATTGGAGGGTGCAGTTGGTTAGTATTAATTTTCCTACCTGTAACTATTGATAAACTGAATAAGGACGAAGATTTACACTAGCTCCTAAGTCTAGAAGTGCCTTATCAATGAAGGTATTTTCTATGACATATAAAATAGTAAGATAACTTGGAACCTTATATTTCAGGGGTTAGATTTTGAAAGAATGTCACTGATATATTAGCAGCTTAAAAGGACTTTCTTGAAAATATTGGTTGCTCTTTTCTTAATGCACAAATCCTTTAAGAATTTTGCATAAGATAGAATTTGTTGGATGGCATCTAAGAGTGGGATGTTGACTTAAATATTTCTAAGATCTTCTCCATTGGAGGAGAGTTTTTTCTAGGTCTGAGTCTATCTGCAAAGGGAGCAACATGCTTATACCTACCTAGATTGAGTTCAGATTCGATCTCACGTTCTTGGTCATCAGTAGCAGATGGTGATTGCACAGAGTTATCAGAAAGAGGAGATATTTGTTAAGGTTTAAAAGATTGGATAGAAGAAGGTGGAGCTTGGTCAGGAGGCATTCTAACGTGGTTATCAATCTGTTTTCCAAACCTTAATGTGTGGACTACATTAACTTGAGCTGGATTGGATTGATTTGGTCTTGTGTCTTTAGGATTGGTAACCGGCTGACTAGAGAATGTTACTTTTTCTCTTTCACTCACTGCATTAGCTAGTTATCCTAATTGAGTTTCTAATCTAGCTATAGCTTGAGTGTTGGCATTCAGAATTTGTTCCGGTACTTGCATAAATGAATTTAGAGTGTTTGATGATTAAGACCCTCTTTTCTTACAAGGTGCCTTACGCAACCCTTAATCCTTACCTTAGACACCAAGGAGTCAAATAAACTTGAACCAATTCACTTAAGAATTTTTTATTTCCTATTGAACTCGAATCCTTAGGGGCCAACGTCTAATGACTTTTAAGGTTTGGGTTTGTGTAGTGAGGAATTAAGTAATTTCTGGATTAAGGAAAGGGGGATGAAATCTCTCACTTTATCTTGATTTGAGTTTTGCCCTTAAAGATATTTTTGTGTGAGTGACAAATCAAGGTGTCCAAAATCATTTGGTGATTCCTATTAACTATATGCAAATGCAACCGCAAGAAAATGAAAGCAACTAGAAGTAGATGCCTTAAGCAATTATTTCTAAATGCAATTTTTTTAGGGTTCAAAAAAAAAAAAAAAACAAATATGAGAAAGAGAGCTCTTGTTTAAATTATTATCTTATTTAATAGTTGTTCAAGTTAATGGTGGATTTTATTATGGCCAACAGCAGAAAGTTTTTTTTAGTTACCTAATTGTCACTAATTGTGAGAATCCTAACTAGAGGGTGAAATTAAAAATCACAAGAAAGAGAACTCATCTTTGTAAGGGGTTGGCCCCTCTTGAAGCCAATCTTCTTCTATAATCTTGAATCTTCTTCTAGTTCAATCTTCACAATGATCACACAAATAAAAGAACTAAAATAGAAAAAAATCCTAAATGCAAGCACCTTCCCTTGCAACGACATCAAAAGCGTGATGTGTTCTAATTATAAATGTTGCAAGTGCACAATTTATAAATGTAGCATGCCAGTGTCGATCCCACGAGGAAGGTGTGATCTAAGAAAGATCCTAGAGTGGTTCTTAAAATATGATAGAAAAGAGAGAATAGAGGTTGGTTTGGGTGTTTATTTGATACAAATAAAATGGTTAAAAACAAGAAGGAGAGTCAAACCATGGGAGGAAAGTAAATAAAAGAGTTAGAGAAAAATCTAGTTATGAAACTAGGAATCTAGGATTGAATCCACTAGCTAAACCCTATTTAGATTTTAGAACTACTCTCTTTTAATTCTCATATCACTAGATTTCTTAAACATAGATTATCAAGTTATTTAAAACAAGCATAACCTATTAAATTCATATTCAAGCAATACAACCATTCATAAATAGAAAGAAATAACTAGATAGTAATTATATAATTAAAAGCATAAACTATCAAATCATTTAAGATAAGTATATCCTATCAAATTTTTTCTACCAATTATTATTCTACTTGATTATCCTTAGCATGATCAATTAATCACATAAAGAGAGCAATTCAAAACCAAATAGAAATTAAATTAGCTTCATCTAATCCTAGATATCCTAAGGAAATTAGCTACTCATATTACTCCTAGAAAGAAAGAATAAAAAGTAAATAAATCTTAAATTACAAAGCATAAAATAAAGCATGAATTAAAAGCAAGACATTAAATCCTAAACATGCAATTCTAAACAAGAAATAAAAATAAAACTTACATTATAAGGGATTGGCCCCTTATGAAGTAAATCTTCATCAACACAACAGAGCAAGAAAAATTAAACAGAGGACAAAATTTTTATTTTGATTGCAAAAGTAAAATTTTACAATGGTAGAAAGTCTAATTAAACGTCCTCCTCTTCAAAATAGAGTTTATAAAATTTTATATATCCCTTACACTCACCGTCTACCCCTATTTATGGCCTACAACAACTAACATTAATCCTTAGATCAAACTTGGGCTCTAAAAATCAAAATAAGCCATTCATTGCATGAGAAACTAATCAATTTGCTAATCGATTAGTGAAGTGTTTAACTGATCAATTAGCTCATCGATTAGTCTGTAACAAAATTTATCATCTTTGGTTGACTTGTTGACTCATCTCCTCTAAAGCTTTTAGGCTTTGTGGGCTTCGTTTAGACTTCTTTTAGGCTTTAAATAAAGGACTTTTGGGCTTCTTTGATCTTTTATTTGATATTTTCTTTATTTCCTGTAATTTCATAAAACACACGAAATTAATGAGTATATCTATTCAAAAAATAGATAAAGGGAGTAAAATAGTGCAATAAAATATAGTGATGAACCATTCTCTTTGAAAAAAGTTCAAGTTGAAGATATAGGTTCTAGTGAGGTATGATAAAAGGGTTTAAATTCTAAACCATGTTGACGATGTAAACATTCACTTGCTGTTGTTTTGAATATGATTTGGATTTTTTTTCTCTGAGTTTGGAGAGAAGGGATCTCTTTTTGAAGAACAAACTCTTTGTTCAAGAGGTAGAACTCATCTTAGAGGGATCGCCTCTAGGAAATGAGTGAAAAATCTTGATAACGAGGTGAAGTCAAGCTTTTGAGGCTATGACGAAGCTGGATAACCAATTCTGAGTGCCTGATATAAGATCAAAATTAAGGGAAAAAGATAAACTTTGAGATAAATCTCAAGCACTAACCGTGGCATGAGCTTGGAGACAAGGGCAAAGTAAGAACTGCCTTAAGAAATAAGGAAGAGCAAAAGCAAAATCCAAATAGAGAGCCCCTTGAAAAATGGTAAAGGGTCTCTACATATAGGCTAGAGGAGTAGGTAGGTGTAAGCTTCAAATTGGCATGAGCTTGACATTGTCGTAATGCCATGCAGAGTCATACAACAGAGCTATAACTAATCATTATAAAAAGATGAAGCTCGCTGCCATGCAAGGTTCACTTACAGTATAGTCATGTGGCTTTGCTTAGAACCTTTTCAGAACTTTAACAGAATTCATGTGAAATCTGTTGATGCGAGATTGAATTGGTCAGGCTGCGAGCTTGAAGTGTCACTTCTCTCTGATCCATAAAACCTTTTGCAACCTTGCATCGCCACCGAAAGGTTAAAGAAGAGAAAAAGTCTTGGATTTTTCTCAAAAGGCGTAGAATTTAAATTCGTTACAGCTGGCATGCCGACCAAGACAATAATATCTCATAACTTTTGGCAGGATATTTGTCCCCTTACACATTGATTTTATCATCTTCCTTTAAACCCAGATGCTAGCTTGGATTAGTTGAATAGTGATCTCCAAGAGGTTTATGCTGCAGCAAGCTTTGGCTCTACTCTTCTTCAAGCTCGCGCTTGATCAAACTTGGAGGCATACTTTAACATGTTTTGACTTGGGTTTTATGGTCTCCACCCCTTAACCTACTATGTGGACTTTCCCTATTTGATTGTGAGTCCATGGTCATGTTAAATGACCAAGATGCCTTGATGGGGCCGACACTTGTATGTGGGTTGATCTTATTAAATGGTTTGAAATTTTGACGGCCTAAAGAGATTCATTCATCATTTAAAAACTTTTATTGTTTCGATACCAAGTTTAGCGAGGTGGTTTCAACAATTGTCTTTGATCTTAAAATTTTTTCTTGCTAAGCAAATATTTTTACAAATTAGACTCTAAAGATTTTTAAATTTGCATGTGAACATTGAAGTTATGTACACCCCAATAATGGTCTTGTAAAGTTAAGAAGTTTTGAGGCCGAAACTTGTTCACCATTTATCATACAACTGTTACCATTAGGTTTTTTCGTCAATGTGATCGACTTTAAATCCTCTTAAACATAATTCCAGTGATTAGAGTTATCAAATAGAGATTTTAATAAGGATTTTTATGTTAAAAAATCGTAACGGGTGTCTAGTCAAAGCGGTCAACCCGTAGTCAACCTAATAAGCTTAGAACCTATAAAACCTAATCTTAACCCTAAGGCTTCAGAATTTTAGCTTCTTAGAGTACCTTGCTATCGGCCATAGGAGAAGAGGATAGGACCTTGATCTTGACGCCATTCAGCAATTTCAACATTCCGCATACTTCTATCGATAGTTTAATCTCAGGCAAGTAGCACTTGCTGTTTTCCCTTTGAATCCTCAATTCCTACACATTATACATAAGACTCAATTCAGAAGTTTATAAACTTTTACCTTTCAATTTATTTTGTCTTGTAAGACACTAGAGGGATGAATAGGGTAAATAAATATTTATGACTACTAATGTAGTGATAATGCTACAATAAAATAGATGTATGAACACTATTACAGTTTTGTAGAACTATAGTGTATGAAGTTTAATGAAACTTATAAACTGTGCAATGCAAAGCACACAAACATCAATTAAGTAGTTATGAATGCAACACACTATCAGTGTTCTGCAAAATAGTATATAGAAGGTTCAGTAGAACTTTCAAACCGACTGATAAACACACAGATGTACATATATAAAATGCGGTGTATGATTATGCAGTACATGTGGTAAGTTTAGTAGAACAGTATAGGAAAAGTTTAGTGGAACTTTCAAATACAATGATAAATGAACAGATGAACCAATATAATATGAAGTGTATAGAGAGTTATATAACAATGGAGGACAAATGAACAATCCAATAAATATAGAGATAGATATGACAGATAGTATGATTAGATGCACTATAACAAATACAATGGAACTGCCTACGGAAACTTCAACAAGAACTATCAATGATATCACAGAATGCAGAGCTGAAATTTAAGAGACAGAAAATAATTAAATCACATAGTGCATAAGAATATATAGTGGTTCACCTCCTAGGCTACCTCAACACCCCAGCTAGAATTTTTCAATCCATTATAAGCACTTCAACTTGAAGTCAAACACGTTACAAGCCCCACCAATACACAACCCTCTAGTGTACTGTACTTTCACTCTTTATCTCATTCAATCCTAGAGCAAATAGGATTTATTCTTGCCAATCATACAAATCTGTGCACTGGACTTCAACCCTCTATCAATCTCTCACTTGGAGACGATATGTCCACTTTTGCAAAGTAAGAAATAGTACACCAAAGGTGAGAACTAGACAATTTTAGCGTATACAATACTTAATCAGCACAAATGCACAAGACATAAATCATACTATAAGTGTATTAAATAAGCAATAAAGTAACAGTAATAATCGCTAGCAAAGAGATAAAGGAAACAACTAGATTTTTAAGACTAAGATCTCAAAATAATATCAGATAACTCTCACAACACTCGAGTATAGTTTCACTCTAGGTAGAATTTAGGCTTTGGATCTATGAGTGGAACTTTCAAATAGAACTTTTAAAGAGCACGTTGGACTTAGACAATTGAATTTAGATTGCTCAGTAGTGTTGGTTTGCTTGAAGACAAATGACCAAAGTAGCCAACTATATAGGCAAAGAAGAACCAGGCTAAAACTGTAACATTTATTAACGTTGGGGGTTCTCTTTCTCTCACAAGAGTCAACATAGCCAGTTTTCACCATTCTAGGAAGTACTTTCCGTTGAACACAAAGGGACGGTTTCTATTTTGGGAAAGGCTAAGTCAATCGCATTAATTACAATCACAAGCCAATCTCTCAAGAGCCATGGTTAACTATTTTGTGCATTGATTCAAGTGTTGTAGGCTTTGGGATTAACTAAATAGTAGGCTATCACATCTCATCAACCCTCAACATTAAGCTTAGCATGTGTCAAATATTCAAAAGGCAGGATTTTGACACTAGGGATTCTCTCATTGATCGGAATTAAATTATGGTAAGAGAGAATCAAATTTTCCAAATACTACTATATAATCATTACTTAAGGAATGCTTGCTATGATCACAGCCTAAGATTCAGACCTCTTGCTAGCTCAGCTTCAGTCTTGAACTTTCCAGCTGAATGTCTACTGTTCTTCTAAATCTCCATGTGGCTTCTGTTGTATCTTGATAATGAGCATGTTGTTGCAGTGTTCTTGGCTTCTCTCATATTGTAGTCTTGTATGATTGATTATCACGATTTATTGTATTTTTATATCCCTATTTCCAATAACTTTCATGCAAATAAATGATTAATATTATGTTTTTATCATGTTTTGTAGGAAAAATAAATACTAGCTCAAATGAATATAGCTCAAGCCTAAAAGATCTCTAAAGGAAGCCCAAAAGAAGCCAATAGAAGCCCAAGAAGCCTAAGGGTCCAAGATGAAGAAATGTCTAACAAAATACTAAGAAAATTAGCTGCAAAATGATCCAACGATACACCCATTGATGAGGCCATCGATGAGAACCCCTCATCAATGGGGCCATGGATGAGCTCATCGATAAGCTTCTAACAGACTCATCAAATGGCTTAAATTGGATTCTTGGAGCCCAAGCTTGATCCAAGGGCTAATATTGATTGCTGTAGGCTTTAAATAAGGGTAGAGAGTGAGGGTGAGAAGGGTGAAAAATTTTATAAATCCTCTTTTGGGGATAGGAGGGCTACTCTTTGAGAAAGCGTTCCAAATATTATCAAATTTTAGTTTTGCAATAAAAATAAAAAGTATTTTTCCGCTTTAAAATTTTGTTTTCTTCTCTTGTGTTGATGAAGATTTGAAGAATTTTTGGTTTACACAAGGGGTCAATCTCTTACAATGTGAGTTTTAGTTTTAAATTTTCTTGTTTAATTAGAATTGCATATTTAATTTAGTTAGTTTATTTTTTACATTTATTTGCTTTTTATAATTAGTTTCTTTTCTTACCTTTTTATTCATGCTTTCTTTATTTGCTCATAATTTATGATTAAATAATATGTGCAGCTAAATTTCTTAGAATAATTAGGATAAGAGGAAACTAGTATAACTTATTTATTAGAATTAAAATTACTCACTTTTATGCCTTAATTATTTATGTAGAGATTAAGCAATTAAGATAATAGTTGATAGAATATTCTAATTTGATAGGTTATGCTTTCTTTAAGAGGTTTGATAATCTATGTTTATAGGTATTCTAGGATTATTATTTTTAATTGATTATCTATGCATTTAGTTTAATTTTATTTTAGAATCTATATTGATAATCTATGCTTTCATTAATTAGATGTTATGCTTTTTAATTCTAAAATAAATAAAAACGAGAGTAATTTTTAAGATCTAATAAATAGTTATCTAGTGAAACCTATCATAATTTACTAGTTTAATTCTCTTTTTTTCTCTTTTTTGTTCCTAGTTTGTTTTTAGTTTTCATCTTTTCTTTCCTTTTCTAATTCTTTTAGTTTTTCATTTTCTTTCTAGTTCTTTTACCTCTCAATTTTCTTTCCGTTTTCTCTTGTTTTTCTTTTAGTTAATTTTATTTTATTTCATCTTTTCTTATTTGCATTTTATTCTCTTCTCTCTCCTCTTTCTCATTTTCATTTTATTTTCTTTTTAAAATAAAAATCCATAAAACCTTTTTCAACACTTTTCATAAAAACCTCTTCTCAAGTAACTTTCAAGAAGAAAAACTCTAAATTAAAATTTTAAAAAACCCCCTGCTTGTGGTTCGATAGTTTTCTATACTAACTAGGTTGTGCACTTGCAACACACACTTTCTCACACGATATGTTGTTGGAATTTGTTCTTTGGGGAGGGAGTTAATTTTGATTTATTTTAGAATTTTTCTTATTGAGGTTCTTTGATTTATTTGTTGAACTGTGTGGGATTCTCAACTTGGATTGAAGAAGAGTTGAAAGGGGAGGCTAAGCTTGCTTTCGTAAAAAAGGTAAGTTTTCTTCACTTTTATTTTGTTTTCCTAGTTAGTTTTCTTTCTAATTAGCAATTTAGGTTAATTAAAAAACAAAAAGAAAAATTTTTCTTTCTAGTTGACCCTAATAAAATCCACCATCAACTTATAGTAATATTAAGTAAGATAAAAATTAAAACCAAAATTTTTCACTTTTGTTTTATTTACCCTAAAAAATGGAAACAATTTGCTTAAGACATCCATTTGTATATTGGTTTTATTTTCTTAGGGTTGCATCTGCATATATTAGTAAGAATCACCAAAGTGGCATTGAGCATTTTGATTTATGCACACACTTGAAAATATTATTAAGCGCATAAAACCCAAATCAAGATAAGATGAGAGATTTTATCACCCTTTTCTTAGCCCAAAAATCACTTAATTTCTCACTACACAAATCCAAACCTTTAAAATTCATTAGACGTTGGCCCCTGAAGATTCAAGCTCAATAGGAAACAAAGATTCTGAAGGAGGTGAACCTATTCTAGTCTTTTTTTATTTAGTTGGTGTCTAAGGCAAGAGTTAGGGTGGTGAAAGCCCTCGCAAGAAAAGTGGTTACTTAATTAGCACCTGAGTCATGCTCAGGAAGAGCCCCTCTGGACTTACTCTTACTTGGCCAACTGGTTAAGTGAACTAGAATTTGATATGGCCTGAAGGAGTCTTTGGTTAGGAGCTAGTCTAGTGGAGTTTAGGCTTAACCCTAGAAATTAGGAGTGATTGCTTGAGTGGTTTGTCTTTTGATTTGTTTAGTTAGTTTTTTTTTCTTTTTTCATTTCTCCTTCAAAAATCTTTTAGATCATTTTAGTTTTTCTAAAATGGAAAAAAGAGAAAAATTTATTTTAGATCTTTTTCTTAGCTTTTATAAAAATTCAAAAGAATTTTCAATTAGTGTATGCAAGTTTGGATTAGGGATAATACCAAACGTTTATTTCGTGTTGAAGTTGAATCAAAAGAAATGGCTAATTCTAATCCACCTGTTCTTCAGGATATATGTTATTCTACTAGAAATACAAATTTATCTTGCATTAGGCTTCTAGATATTAATGGTGTTAATTATGATCTTAGGCCTCACTTCGTAAACATGTTTCCCAAATTTTTAGGAAATAAGTCCGAAGATGCTTATATTCTTATATATGAGTTGGAGGAAGTCTATCTTATGATAAAAATTATAGAGTTATCTAAGAGTGCAATTAAGCTCAAATTTGTCCTTTTGCTATAAGGATAAGGCTAATAAATGACTGCATAGTTTGCTGAAAAATTCTATTTTCACATGGGGTGAATTTGTTCTTGTTTTACTAAAAATTTCTTCCCATTTCATAAAATGGTAAAGCATAGGAACAATATCCAGACTTGTATGATAGTTACTGGGGAACCATTCTCGAAGTATTTTAATAGATTTAAGGATCTTATTCAATGTCCTCATCATAGTTTAGAGAAGTGGTGTTTATGCTAAATTATCAATGAATGATTGGATTATTCTTCAAAGGCATCCTTAGAATCTATGCGTCAAGGATTTTATGAAAAAAAATACTGATGAAGCTTGATAATTTTTAGAATACTTATCTGAGAAAACCATGCAATGGAAACACTGTGATGAAAGAGCAACTTCATCAGTTTCCTCAACCAAATCCAGTAGTTTGTCCTCAGAGTCGAATATAGCTTCTGATGCTAAGATGCCTACAATCATGTGTCGGCTAGAAGCCTTAGAAATCAAAGATCGAGCCCCGCTCATATCAACCAGGTTTCTTTCCTAGATGTTATAATTGGTTGTCTCCATCTTATGTTTTAGAAGAATAACCTCTATTAGAAAATAGTCAACCACTTGAATAGATGAACACTATATTCCAGCATCCTAGGAATAACCCATTTCCCCAACTTATAATTTAGGTTGGAGAAATCATTCTAACTTTGCATGAAATCAGGAAAATTTCTTAGGAAATCCAAACTTCAATCCCACTTTAGCTTCACAATTTCCTAAGGGAAACACACGTCCATTCAACACTCACAACAATATTCATAATCCACAATCCAATCTTTCATACCCATTATCAACCTCCTCAAAATCAACTCGTTCCATCGACTTCTTACCATGAGAAATGATTCATTGTCTTAGAGAAAGGTCTAGACGCTATGATAAAAGCGTCTATAATTACCATCAACATGCTGACTCAATCATCAAACACTATGAATTCGTTCATGCAAACAACAGGCCAATTGTTGAATTCTAACACTCAAGCCATACCTAGACTAGAAACCCAATTAGGACAACTAGCTAGTGCTGTGAGTGAGAGAGAGAGACGAGAAAATTTCTAAGTCGACCGGATGCAAATCCTAAAGACACTAGAACATGTTCGTATAATCTAGCTCAAATAAACTCAATCCACACTTTACGGTCTGGAAACAACTTACTAACCAAGTTAGAATGCCCTTTGATCAAGCTCCTCCTTCTTCTTCTCCTATCCAATTTGCTGAACCTGAACAAACACCCCCTCCTTCTGATAATTCAGTGCAACAGTCATCCTCTTCAGGCAAACAAGAACCTAAAATCAAACCTGAGACCAATCTAGATAGGTATAAGTCTGTTGCTCCCTTTCCAGATAAACTCAGATCCAGGAAAAACCCTCAGATGGAGAATATCTTAGAAATGCTTAAGTAGGTCAAAGTTAACATCCCTCTCTTAAATGACATCGAACAAATCTATCTTATGCAAAATTCTTGAAGGATTTATACACTAAGAAAAAGCAACCAGTATTCCTAAGAATGTCTTTTTAGCTACTAATATTAGTGATATTCTTTCAAAGTCCACGACCCTGAAATATAAGGATCTAGGTTGTCCTACTATTTCATGTGTTATAAAAAATACCTTCATTAATAAGGCACTTTTAGACTTAGGAGCTAGCGTAAATCTTCTTTCTTACTCAGACCATCAATAGTTAGGGGTAGGGGAATTGAAACTAACCAGATGCAACCTTCAATTAGCTAATAGATCTGTGAAGATACCCAAAAAAGAGATAGATGATGTTCTCATTAACGTTGTGGAGTTTATATTTCCTGTTGATATCATAATCTTGAAAACACAGCCCATTTCTAATCTCAAGGGTCAGATCCCGGTCATTTTAGGAAGACCGTTCTTAGGTATTTCAAATACTCTGATCAACTGTAGAACTAATCAAATAAAGCTATCCTTTGGGAACATGATTGTTAATCTCAATATCTTCAACCTAAAAGAATAACCAAGTGATCCGTCAACCCCTAGAAGTGAACTTTATTATGGAATGTCTAGAGAACAATTAGAAGGAGAGTGTGAGTCAAATCTTAGTTTATCTGTCATGAGTTTTGAGGAGATCTTTAATGAAAAAACCAAACTGTTAGAAGAGTTTTGGGGAGATCTTTAAAGAAGAAATGAACCCACCTAGGAGTGAGCTTTATCTGATCTGAGTTTTGAGGAGATCTTTAATGAAGAAATTAAATTGTTAGAAGAGTTAGATCAGTAGGAAGATCATGTATCTACACTGAGATGTCAACTTGAACTTTTGGATACAGAACCCCGAGTCCAACTTTGTTTGTCTACAGAGAAACCCCCCCCTAAGTTAGAGCTCAAATCTTTACTTGAAAATCTAGTGTATGCCTACTTAGGGTAGAAAGAGACCCTGCCAGTCATGTTTTCTTTTGATTTGATAACCAGTTAAAAAGAAGCCCTCTGAGATGCCTTGAGAGAAAATAGGGAAGTCATTGGACGAACCATGACTGATATCAAAGGGATTAGTCCAACCATTATTCAATAAAGAATCCATTTGATATATGGTGCCAAACCTACTAGGGATCCCCAGCGTAGGTTGAACCTAGTGATGAAAGAAACAGTTAGGAAAGGCATTATGAAATATCTTGATAATGGCATTATTTATCCCATTTCTGATAGTTCTTGGGTGAGTCCGGTCTAGGTTGTTCCTAAGAAGTCTGGGACCATAATGATCCATAATGAGACTAATGAGTTAGTTCCCATAGGAATTCCAACCGGATGGCGAGGCTGCATTGATTTTAGAAACCTGAACTCAGCCACATGGAAAGATCACATCCCTCTTTCTTTCATAGACTACATGATAGAGCGTTTAGTAGGACACAAGTTCTACTAGTTCTTGGATGAATATTCAGGCTAAAACCAGATTCCCATTGCTTCTGAATATCAGGAGAAAACTACTTTCGCATTGTTATGACAATAATTACGCCAAGTATTAACCCTCCTCTAGGAGTCGACATGTGTCCTACATCAGCACTAATCAACAGATCAACTCAGTCCCTAGACAGAGCGACACTGCACCACAACCACTCATCCTTTCCCTAACTGGTCCGAGTCGAGTCAGACTCTCGCTCGACCTCATCATTTGAATAGATTCCCCTCATTCATTTGAGGCCAAGTCGACAACTTGCGAAGTCAACTAGAAAGGCGGTGCTTGTCGACCTGCCCGTAGATCCTAAACAAAAAGCATCCTCACTCAGCCTGCCGCTCGACACTCGACCCCAAGCCAGCAACTTGCGTAGTCGACTAGAAAGGCGGTATTTGTTGGCCTCCAGTAAGGCGAGCCAGAGAATGGTCCATCCTCGAGCCTCCCGCCAACAGTTGATTGCCATCACATTAAATGCATGATCAGAGTCATCATTACTCCTATCCTAAAAGTTTTTATGACACATCAGACCTCGTCAGCACCACGCCGCCCAGTCACCATCGCATTAAATGCTCGGGTGACTCAGCCCTCTTAACAGCCGATACCTGTAAAGCAAAAAGCCTACAAAGCTACCTACCTGGACTCGACCTAAGTTACCCATTTACCCTTGGGGATCTGCTATAAAAGGAAAGTGATGTCTGCTGCTTAGGGTAAGCAATTTCTGCCCTAGGAAAACTCTCAAACTGTTTATCTTCTCCACTGAAGCTTTACACTAACTTGACCGTCGGAGGAATCACCGGAGATCCCAACTCCGACCTCTTAGTACTCTTCATGTGTAGGATGGAGCTATCGGTTCAAGGTCCAGCCATCTAAAGAAGTTGGAGAACCCCACAGCCCTCATAAACCCATAGATATACTTAACTGTTTGATAATCAATGTCAACACACATGGCCATATGGAACCTTTGCTTACCAACGCATGCCCTTTGGGTTTTGCAATGCTCCTACCATATTCCAATGGTGTATGATCAGAATTTTTTCTAACATGGTTGAGCACTTCTTAGAAATTTTTGTGGATGACTTTTTAATCTTTGGTGACACATTCTCTGAGTGGTTGTATTATCTTAAACTTGTTCTAGCACGGTGTAGGGAGAAAATTTTGACTCTCAATTGGGAGAAATATCACTTCATGGGCATGTACTTTCCAATAAGGAATCTCATTTTTAACCTTCCCCCTTCTAAAAATATTAAGAATGTCAGATCGTTCCTTGGTTAAGCTAATTTTATTAGACGGTTTATCAAAAACTTTGGCAAAATTATTAGGCCTTTGACCAATCTTTTAGCCAAGGATACATCCTTTGAATTCTCTCCTGAATGCTTTAAGGTATTTGATCACCTAAAGAACAAGCTAACCACAGCTCCTATCATTCATGTCCCTGATTGGATCCTACCCTTCGAGTTAATGTATGATGCATCCGATTTTATAATTACTACTGTCTTAGGACAATGGATAGATGGAAAGCCTCATATGATCTACTATGTAAGTATGACACTGAACGATGCACAACAAAACTACTCCATCACTGAGAAATTTAGGTCCTATCTTATTATGTCTCTTATCAAGGTTTACATTGATCATGCTGCACTGAAGTATCTTTTGACAAAAAAAAATGCTAAAGCATGACTCATTAGATGGATACTCTTGCTCTAAGAGTTTGATTTATAAATTCTTGATAAGAGGAGCAGATGACCCTATAGCACATCATTTGTCTAGGCTCCCTAACGCACCAACACCCAGCATTTTGATAAATAATCATTTTCCTGATGAGCAACTCCTACAAGTCCAGTCCATACCATGGTTCATAGATATTGTGAACTATTTGGTTACAAAAATGCTCCCTTCTCATTGGTCTAAATAGGATAGATCTTATTTTCTCTCCCAGGTAAAATACTTCTATTTGGATGATCCCTACCTATTAAAGTATTGTCCTAATGAGATCTTTAGAAGGTGTATTCTCAATGAAGAAAGTAGGAGTGTTCTTTCTTTCTGCCATGAGAAAGCTTGCGGGGGGGGGGGCACTTTAGTTTTAGGGAAAACCATTGAGAAAGTTATTCGATGTAGGCTATATTGGCCCAGTCTGTTCAAATATGCCTACGAGTTCTATAAAGCTTGTAACCGTTGTCAACTTATAGGGAGAATCACTAGAAAAAATATGATGCCTATAGACGATTAAAAAATATTCTACCCAGGCTAATATTTTGCTTGGAACCAAGAAGTGAACGCCTATAGGCTAAACACTTCAAATGGGCCTAAAGTCAAGCCCACAACAGGCTGTAGTGAAGCCCGCCTGACAAAACATGTGAACTATACTACACAACTCATCTCGACCCGACCCGACCAAGTCAAGAGTGGGTCGACCCCCAATTCAGACTTTAGGCCGAGTCGAAAAGTGTCCTCAAGTCGACCGAGTCAAAAGGCGTCCTTAAGTGAAACTTTGAGTCCAAGTTGAAAGGTGTCTTCAATTCAGACTCTGGGTCGAGTTGAAAGGCATCCTCAAGTCAGCCGAGTCAATAAAAAAGTTCAAGTCAAATTCTGAGTCAAATCTGAACTTATCAGCAAAGCTTGCCCAAGTCATAATGAAGCTCGCTCTCAAAACCAAGTCAAAGTGAAGCTTCTAGCGAGGTTCGCCCAAAACCAGCTTCGTCCAAATAATCTACATGGGGCACATAGCGAAGCTCGCGGAAGCCATAGCCGAAGTTAGCCGAAGCCAAAGTCACAACGAAGCTCACCAAAGTTGTAGCGAAGCTCGCCCAAGTAGCAGCGAGTTTCGCCCAAAAGCCCATGTGGGCCGTGTCACCCATTCTAGCGAAGTTCGTTCATGGTCGTTATTCACGAACTTCGTTCATGGTCATTATTGGCGAACCTTGCCCATAGCTATTTTCAGAAGCTACTTTTAAGGAAACGGTTCACTCCCCTAACTCACCCATTTAAGAGGAGTTAAGGGGAGTTAATGACCACTAACTCACCTATTTAAGGGGAGTTAAGGCCCACTAACTCACCCATTAATGCTCTTAAGCCTATAAATAGGCATGATCAATATGAGGCAAGCAGGCACAGAGGCGGAGGAAAGGTCTTGGGGCTAACATTATTCTTGGCTAGGCTTCTAGCCATTAAGAAAAGATAGAGATAGAGAGAGAGATTTAGAGGCTACAATGACAAAAAGCCTATCTCTCCTCTATTCTCATTGATCTTCATAGGTCATTATCATCGGCTAATTATTTGGCCCGATCAACGATCCTTATGAGAAAGGATTCGTTCTCTTCAGCTAGTCATCTAGCTTAATCAACAGTTCTTGTGAGAATGAATCTGTTAATATCTCTTCATCTAGATAAGACTACGCTATCTTCCGAGAAATTAGAGATCATCAATCGGCGAAAGACCAGTCGTCTTAGTTGGATCGTTAACGGAGTACAAGATCGACGCTCCATCGGCACACAAAAAAGAACCCTAGGAAATATAAATATTTTCTTTATTTTATTGTAATCTGTGTCAATTGCAATATAAAAGACCCTAAACAAATGCCCTTACAACCAATTTTCACTATTGAGTTTTTTGATATGTGGGGTATAGATTTCATGTGTCCATTTCCAAACTCTTTTAGAAATTTGTACATTCTACTAGCAGTAGTATACATGTCCAAATGGGCTAAAGCGGTGGCTTGCAAAACCAATGACAACAAGGTGGTTATTAAATTTCTCAAGAAAAATGTCTTTTCTTTGTTTGGAGAGCCCCGAGCCATTATTAGTGATAATAGTACATATTTTTGTAACCCTCATTTGAGTCTTTTGATGAGAAAATGTTTAATCACTCACAAATTATCAACTCCTTATCATTTTCAAACCAGTGGTCAAGTATAGGTCACACATAGGCAGATCAAACAAATCTTAGAAAAAACTATTAATCAGAATAGAAGAGATTAGTCTATTAAGTTATATGATGCTTTGTGGGCTTATCGGACAATATTTAAAATAAAATTAGACATGCCACTATACAGGCTTGTTTTTGAAAACACCGGTTGAACTTGAACACCATGCCATGTGGGCAATTAAACAGCTAAATTTTGATTTAGACTTGGTTGGTACAAGTAGGAAGCTCCAACTCAATGAGCTAGAAGAGATTCAGAATGATGCTTATGAGAATGTAAAATTTACAAGGAGAAAATAAAACTTTTTCATGATAAATCAATAATACAAAAACTTCCAGGATAAAAAGTTCTTCTTTATAATTCCAAAGTGCATCTTTTTTCCTGAAAAATTGCATTTAAGATGGACAGGTTCGTATTTTGTAAAGCAGATTTTCTCCCATTGAGCAGTAGAGGTAGAGAACCCTAAAAATTATAATATTTTCAAAATTAACGGTCAGCGTTTAAAAGCTGTTTTATAGTTCTCTACAAATGAGGAAGAAATAGTGTGGATTCTTTATCAACCACACTATCTGAGGTTGATTTCTATCTCCTTGTAATATATATATATATATATATATATATATATATATATATATATATATATATATATATATATATATATAAAATAAAAAGTTTGCTTTTCTTTTATTGAAAAAGAGGAGAAAGCTTGTTGAAAAAAGACAAAAAGAATAAAACGAAAAAAAGATAAAGAGAAAAAGCGAGTAGAAAAAATATATCATTTTGGCAACATCCTCCTCATACTTGTCGATTTCAAGGTAATTGCAGAAATTATCATTTTATCATTGATTAAGGTCATTGAACAAATGTAAGTGCTTCATTTCCTATCTACTTTACTTTTGCATCATATAGTTTGCATTGAGGAGAATGTAAAATTTAGGTGTGAGGGTGGGAAAGTCATCTTTTCTCTTTATTTTATCCTTTCTTTTATTCTTCTTTTTCTCTTAAAAAAATATGTCACTTGCCAACTTGATAAAGTTAATTAATAATTGATTTACTTGATGAATTTTTAAAAATTCTAACTCATAGTTAGTTTTGTACTCAAGTTAGCCTTTTATGATAACACTAAATAATTTTTAAGAAATAATTTTTAAAATAGTATACTTTACTATAGCTCTAATTTAGAACTTTATTTGAAGTAATGAATTTTTTCGTGTTTAACTTAGAGTGGATAACAATTTCGTAAGTCCTCTTAATCTAAATATTTCTCAAGATATATATATATATATATATATATATATATATATATATATATATATATATATATATATATATATATATATATATATATATATATATATATATATATATATATATATATATATATATATATATATATATATATATATTGTTATGGTCATAACTGTTCATGGGAAAACTATTTTCTTTCTCATTGTGAACTCATTTACAAACTTCGGCCAAGCATAAATGAATTCTCATCACGAACTTCAGTCGCTCACAACGAATTAAAAAAGAACGCCTTTTTATAAGGCCTACAATGAGAAAAAGAACAAAAGATTACAGCTTTCTCCTTTTTGAACAAATGCGGGACCCGTTTATCGGATCCTCGCTTACGTGGGTGTCTTTGCCTGTGCCGGGGACTCTTTTCCATCCGTGGATCACCGCATAATCGAGATCCCGATGCTGGATCTGAGGCAAAATCTACAGATCTGCGGGGATTATTTCACGAAGGAAATAATCGCCAACGGGAACTACCTCACGAAGGAGATAATTGCCGTAGTGTGTGAGATCAACCAAGCGAAATCACACACGGACCCTGGGATTAAGACCAAGCTTAATCCAGAGGGTAGATCTATAAATTTTACCTCGGATTTCTCACTTGATGCTCGTCGGATCGCTGGAGTTGATCGCCGGAGTTGATGAAAGGTCAGATCTCAATCCTGCAGAGCTTCAGCCTCTCTCCAAAAATCCAGATCTCACTTTGGCAGACTCTCCCCTTTCTTCCAAAAATCCAGATCTGTGCAAATGAGCCTTGCACCTCATATTTATAGCCTCTCTTGCGGATACGGGTCGAAACTGGGCCAAAAAAATGCTGGCCACCTAGGTGGCTCGGCCTTGGCCGAGGTGGCTCGCCACCGAGCCACCTTGGCCTTGGCCGAGGTGGCTCGGCCACCGAGCCACCTTGGCCTTGGCCGAGGTGGCTCGGCCACCGAGCCTGGCCGAGCCATCTTGGCCGAGGTGGCTCGGCCACCGAGCCACCTTGGCCTTGGCCGAGGTGGCTCGCCTTGGCCTGCCGTTTTTCGATCTCTTTCTGAATTTTTAACAATTCAATCCCATCGATCTGAGTTTCTGACATTCTAATTATGTCGATCCACATCTAATTTTGGCTCGGAGTTGTCGGTTTCGTCGATTCGCGTGCTCACGGTTGGATTTATTCTGTCGCTTGCACCCAACCCATCGCTTCGTCGATTTTGACGGTTTGCGTCGATTCATTTCATTCGCTGATTTGACGCTTCGCGTTGGGTTCATCTCACCGATTGGACGTGATTCATTGTCTCGTCAACTTGGACACCTTGTCGACTCGCCTCAGGCGCTTCGCCGACTCGCTTTATGCGTTGACGTTGCTTTATGTCACCAACGATTCATCGCTATGTCGTCGGACAACTCATCGATTGGACACGATTCGTCACCTTGCTGACTTGAATGCTTCGTCGACTCGCTTCAGGCGCTTCGTCGACTTGCTTCATGCGTTAGCGTCGTTTTCTGACGTCAATGGTCGGTCACCTCGTTGTCGGATGGCTCGTCGATTCTCAACTTACCACCACGAGTTATGCTCAGGAACTTATAGGCAATTTTATAGAAGAAGCCAAAATACTTTGGATATGATAGGCCCAAACCTTCAGTCGGTGTAACAGGACCTGAGAAGTGGCTTCGAATCTTGATTTCTCCAATCACTTCGGACTATCCGGTGCTTTGTCGAATGTCTGAAGGTGTTACGGTGCTGCATTTATTGTCTGACCGCTGTCGAAATATTGAATCGAAAGCCGATGAATGTGTTTTGTTCTAACTCGTGTTGGTGAGTTGTTATGGAACTGACCATCCAATTTGTTGAGACTTAACCTTTGATCGGTAAATTCTCCATCGCGACGCGTTGACCGGCTTCAACACAGTTTATACTCATACATTCCCTGGAGTTTTGGAAATTAGTTTATCCTCATATACCCATTTAGAGGTGGTCGAGTTATCCTTAAAACATAAAATATTTTCCAGGTACTTCTCGCCAAAATAGGAAATAGTTTATACTCGTATACCCTATTGGAGTATCACAGTAGGAGGGAATTAGGGGTTGTCAAGTTATCCTTAAGAATATTTTATAAAAATATTCTCCAGAAACTTCTCAACAAAAATAGAAAATAGTTTATACTCATATACCTAATTGGAGTAGAATTGAGGCCTGCATAATTCTAACCGGGTGAAAATTGACCCTTTATGGGCAACAACCTCGTGTGGGAGAGAGAGAGCAAAAGGAGGAGGCAAACGGATGAGGATTTGAGTTTGGTCGAATCCACCTTTGACTAGGTTTGGCCGAATCCTATTATGATTAGGTTAGGCCAAATCCTCCTCTAATTAGATTTCCAAACCCCTTTTGATTAAGTTTAGCCAAATCCTCCTTTGATTAGGTTTAGCCAAATCTGCCTTAGCCAAATCCACCTTTGATTAGGTTTGGGCTCAAATAAACTCCTCTCCCCCTATAAATTGGACCGGCCCCCTCTCCTTTTTTTTTCTTTGCAAAATTCGACCCTCCTCTCTCTCTTGTTCGGCCGGACCCCACCTCTATTTTTTTTCTTGTTTTCTTCTTTTTTTTCTTCATCTCACCTCTTTTAAACCCTTAAAGCATCAGAGCTTCAATCTTCCTCCACGCGTCGGATTCATACTTTTTAACCTTCTCAAGCCCCTCGAGTGCCTTCCTTCAGATTCAAGTCTCCGAGCCTTTCCTCAGGTAAACTTTTGCATATTTGATTTTTGTTTCATCATGCAAATCAGGGGGTAGATGTGTGAAGAATTAGGGTTCTGATTTCACACCTCAAATTAGGGTTTTGGTCATAAACAAGAGGGCTGGAATTTGAGGGGTTTTACTACAAAGATTGGGCTGCGATTTGAGGGATTGGTGTGCCAATAATCGTTGGTGTTTGCATTGGCCAAAATTTGGGGGGCTTATATGCAAAAGATGACTAAAGTTTAGGGGGTTTCATGCAAAAATAGCCCCACAACTTTGGGTTTGAAGGTTACTCGGGTGGCTGAAATTTTTCAGATTTGGAAGTGGCTTAGATGGCCGAAATTTTAACCTGGTCTTAGGGGTATTTTGGTCACTTTGCGACCAAATTTGATTGAGAGAGGTGTCCGAGCGAGGATTAAACCCGACATCGGTGCGTATACTCCTTGCAAGTTCAATTAGAATTTGACCAAGAAATCCCATATGTTTTCTTAGGATTTTTGTTCGAAATTCATAATTTCCCTTTATATCTAGATTTTTGATATGTTTGGTCCCTTTCGCAAGTAGGTATGTCGTCGAGGAGATCACGTGATCCAAGGAGCCAGTCGACTGCCCCACTACCTGAGAGTGCGTTTGCATCACTTACTGGTGAGCTTTTTCCACTTCTCAGTACCTTAAAAACTCGCATATAGCGTACTGCATCCCCAATCTGTTCTCCTTCGTGAGGCCAACTAGGAACAGCCGCGATTCTCCTTCGTGAGGGTCGCCGCTTAAAAGATATATTTTGCTTGGTCAATACCTATCTTAAGGGAACGATTCCATTCTATATTATATCACGTAGGATGGGGTATGTTGTAGCTTTATTTGTGCGATGGCATACATCGTCCCATGAGAGTGTAACGTGGTTGGAATCGTCTCACCCGTTATAAGGTAGTGACTCTATCTCATAGGTTTACGAGATGAGTTCGACGCCTTACATTGCCTTTTGAAATATTCTTCAGGACTGAATCTAATGAATTTTAACTACTTATTTTCAGTTGAGTATCCCTCCGATGCGTTTCCTTCTAACGGGGTTAACGGACGTCGTGGCGAGCATTATGCCATTTTTGACATTCCTTCACCTGTTCCAGTCATTCCCCAGTTGCATCGAATACATCTACGGAGACCATCCAGGTGATACGAGAAGGGAGTCCTCGTGTGCTTCGCCTATTGATTACTGACGCGCCACTCGTGAGGGATACCAGTTCCACTCAGCCTCTAAAGAAGACAGATTACTTGTTCGGAGATTCTGTTGAAGATTCGGACACATCTTTTATTGAGGGTGAATAGTGGCTACATAAAGATGAAGGCAGGCTTTTATATCTTCCGCAGATACCTCGCCATCGCTCGCTAGTTCAGTTGAGAAATCAGGCCATGACACGGGAGATGTTGTGGCGCTTTGACTAAGAGTATGCCAAGATCCATTGTGGGTATATTACCTACCGGTGACTCGGGTTGAGCGAGTCGTGTTATCGGATTACATCACGGTGTATTGGGATTGGATACACGCCTCGTGGTAATATATTTATCGCCATACATTGAAGAATCGCTCGCGAGGCTAGGGCGAAATGCCCGCTACCGGCCATAGGTTTTACGGCTGGCTCCATTCTTCAGACAAATATTGGTGGGCTCGCATGACTAACTATGCACTCAGCCAATGGAGTGAGGAGTTACGTGCATGCGGTTTATATGCAGCCATTCGTGCCACCACATATGGGTTGCCGATCAGCTCCCATCATTTCTTTGCACTGTTAGAGCTTTACGATCCGAATTCAAACACCTTTTTGATCAGGCACGGAGAGCTGGGGCTAGCTCTTCATGAGATGCATCAAGTCTCCGGCTTGCCGATGGGGAAGATGCTATACCAGGAGTATTTCCCTTTGAATCGTGAATTGAGTCAGCTGAAAGATCGCATGCCTGATCGCCACGATACCTTATGGGATCTCATTTGTCATTATCACATTGCTTTGGCACAGAATGAGCCATTAGCAAAGAAGACCAAGTTACAAGTGAGTCTAGAGCAGTTCGCAGATTACTTGTTCAAGCACCTGGAGAGCAATTCTGGTGAAGCGATTCACGAGTTGTTGCCGTTCACCCCTTCAGAGGTCAACGAACTGATCTAGAAGTCTAGCACTCTCTCTTATATCACTAGTAGTACCGAGGGTGGCTTTCAAACTGATCTAGAAGTCTAGCACTCTCTCTTATATCACTAGTAGTACCGAGGGTGGCTTTCCTATAGGTACTAAGTTCAGGACATTTTTGTGGCATGCCGCGAAGCCGATTCAGCCGATGACTCTCCTAGCCGGTTACCTCACGATCTGGTTGAAGAAATGTGTGGTACCGTATCAGTCCGGTGATACTTTACCTTTGGGGGTCCTTTATCCTGCAGTTCAGCTTGCTCACAAGAAGAAACTTTCTCTCTTTCCGGTGATGGTGGATAACATTCATTGTGGGCTTCGGCAGATAGTTAGCACCTTCACCCAAGTAGAGGGCGGGCCATCGGCTCGGATTCCTCTTGCAAGGGTGGAGCTTCCCTATACCTAACTGATGGCTTGGTTTGTCCTTCACCGCTCGGATATGATGATAGCGCTGAGCACTGCAGATCCACATACTCCCTCGCTACAATTATTGGAAAATTGCAAATGGAAGAGACGAGTGTTCTCAGATGTAAGAAAGCAGTTACAGATTCATAAAGGCTAGATTTTCTCCAGGTGCTTTCCCCGATTTTCTGGCCAGTATGGCGAGTCCTTAATCGATCAAGAAATGCCGATGGCGAGTCAGACCTCTCTTGATGTCGGCTGCTTTAACTGGCTTGTGAACATTAGGCCAGGCTACTTAACATTCCGGGTGAGGAATCAGTGCTTTATAGAGCTATATCTGCCTTGCCGAGTCGCTCGCCAGTTTGGCTATGACCAACTTTATGCTGAAAATCCGCGTCGACAACTTTAGACTCGTGGTGGACTAGTAGACGGCGTCCGAGCCTGGTTCTGGAGTGTGACGGGGTACACTGGCGCTAAGTTCAGCCTTCCCAGTGCTGACCGTCCGCTAGAGCTGACATTCTTATATTGCACATGGTTATTAGCGGCTGATGAACCCGTTCATGTGAGGCGTATCGCAGAGTTAGTGGCCGAAGAGGCTTCCAGAGCTAGTATTCGGATGATTCAGAAGGCCGCTCGGTCATAGAGGAAGCGATGCAAGACTCGTCAAGCCATTAATGAGAAAGGAGAGATCTCCAGCTCTGCCGGTGACAGCTCAGGAGGAGATCATGCAGATGAGGAGGACGCTGAGACATGTTTGTCATAATTTCCTTTCTCTTTTTGTTTCTTTCTTCTTTTGAAACTATTGTTACTATTTCAACGCTTCATGTACGGCTACTGAGGAGGATGAACTTCGCACCTCTCAAGCTATTAAGCGGAAGAAATTAGTCCACAAGACCCACGTAGACCCGCGAGCTTTTGCAACGGACTTAACCGGTGATGATTTTGTTAGCGGAGGAGGTAACGCTTAATCACCTTTTGCCCACTTAATTCCTCGCGTTCAGGATTTTCATTACTTCATCTTTTGTGTAGGAGAATGCGAGCCCAACTTCAATGATTTTGCCTCTTCCAACGGCCCCGGTTTCACCCAACAGGCATATGAGTCTATGGTAGAGGAGCTTGCAGCATCTGCTAAGATTAGTGAGACCACCAATGTAGAACCTGAATCCGTAAATCCAGGTACATCTATCATTGGTAATACCCCATTTAGATGGCGGGAGTTGAGCGACTCAGAATCTGTGCCTTCCCTAATCGCCTCTACGCTTCTTGCTCTTTTAGAGAAATTGCAGGAAGTGAACGTGGACAATGAGATTAGAGGTACCGATTCTCCTATAGGAGGTAATCCATTTTTACCGGTTGTAGTCTTTCTGATTCCGCTTTCTTTACTTATGCTCTCTTGCGTTAGATTTTTCACTAGCGGACTTTGGTGAAGACGGTCTATCTGTGGACACCCCCTTAGTCGACTTGATATACGACTCTCCCCGGCATGATCATCTCCTCGACGATATATCGCCTGAGCTGGAGATCCCTGAGAATACTGAGGTTCATTCCCCTAAAGGTATGGTCTCCTTCCTCCATTAATTGTTAGACTAGCCATATTTTGACTAATACGACTACAATTTGCTGAACTTGAGGAATTCATTTTGGTTGCTGGCAGAAACTCCTACTGAGGCTCAGTCTCCAATCCCTCATCCCGGTGCTCCTTCAAAATTGGGTACTATAACAATGGCCGCTCGACGAACATACCGTGGAGACCACTGTAATAGTTGGTGCATCAATAGCCATGCCGACAGAGCCAGGTATGGGTTTACCCGACATAGGATGTCTACGTCAGCTTTTGACTTCAGATTCCGAAGTATTCATTCTTTCGTCTTGCTTGTAGGGTCTACATCTTGCCTCCACGATCTGGCGAGGATACTGATGTCAGGCGAAGACCCAGATCGGATTATCATCTGTCTAAAGGTCCAGTCATTCTTTTCTTTTATGAACCTGATGATCGATAAACTTCTCCAAAACGGGTTTCCTCTCCATCGGTTCAGGCCGGCCCTTGACTCAAAGATAGCTTTTATAGGGGATGTTGGTTACTCCGAGCTAGCCAATGCTATTACTGACGACCTTGATCGCTGGGACTCGTGCTCGGTTACAGGAGCTGCGCATGAGGTGCTTCTTTATATGTAGCTGCCCAACTGGGGCCTCGTTTGGAGGCATGGCGCGATTCTCGGGTTTTTAATGAACTAGAGGTTCAGATATAGCGGGATCGGGCAGATCAGGTTAAGGCTACCCTCACCGAGAAATCAACATCCCTAAGCAACATTCACTCTCTTATTGCTTCGAGTGAGGCCGAGATAGCGCAACTTAAACAGGAACTTCAAGTCAAGGAAGAAAACATAGGCATTCTAGAGCTGACCAGGGCCAACGAAGAGGAAGCTCACACCGTCCTATCCAAGAAACTTGAGCTTTCAGGGCAGAAGCTGGCTGAAATTGAAGAAGGAGCTGCGAAGACGCTGAATGCGAATGAGGAGTCTTTCAGGGCTGAGTTACAGGGGGAGCTCCACTAAGCTTACCACAATGAGTTGTCTCAGCTAGAACAATAAATTTTGCGTCATAAGCTTAATGTTTGAATAGCTGCAATTTGAAAGATTTAACTCTTGAATAAATTTCCATTCTCCTTTTTCTTCATTTATTATTTATTATGATTTCTCATTTCGTTTGAAATAATCCACCATAATACTTATAGGATTTTTGGCAAACCCTCAGCCATCAACGGATTTGATAAGCCTTTACCGACTACCGTTTGAATCGGGCTAGCGTGCGAATTATCCAACCCGTTACGCATGTGACGTTGTGCTAAAAGAATAAAACTCTTTTAGGCTTAATGCTACAATGTTGAATATGTAGGCTTTGTCATCCTTTTCACGGGCAAGAGACTAACCGGCTGCGCGTATTATGTGTAGGCTTATCCCTACTTAGGCTTCAGGATGAAATTCCCCAGATACAGATTCTGGTGTCTTCTTCAATCGGAGAAAAGACTAAACCGGCAACGCGTGGTAGGCGTTGGCTTATCCCTGCTTAGGCTTCGGATAAAATGCCCCAAGAAGAGCTTGGTGTCTTTTCAATCGGATAAAAGACTAAACCGGCGACGCAAGATGGAATTGATGTGGGAAAGAAAGAATTTTATATCCCGCCTCCAAGTCTTCTTTTAAGGTAAAGACGAACCCAAACAAGAGAGGAAGGATTTTATATCTGTTTCCCAGCGATGGTGAGGAAGGATTTTATATCCCGCTTCCCAACGATGGTGAGGAAGGATTTTATATCTGTTTCCCAGCGATGGTGAGGAAGGATTTTATATCCCGCCTCCAAGTCTTCTTTTAAGGTAAAGACGAACCCAAACAAGAGAGGAAGGATTTTATATCCCGCCTCCAAGTCTTCTTTTAAGGTAAAGACGAACCCAAACAAGAGAGGAAGGATTTTATATCCTATCTCTTGCTGGAGAGGAAAAATTTTATATTCTATCTCTAGGAGTGAAGAAACTAAAAGTGGGATCTCCACTTGAGAATCTCAAAAGGCTAAACTAAGAGTGGGATCTCCACTCGAGAATCTCAAAAGGCTAAACTAAGAGTGGGATCTCCACTTGAGAATCTCAAAAGGCTAAACTAAGAGTGGGATCTCCACTCGAGAATCTCAAAAGGCTAAACTAAGAGTGGGATCTCCACTTGAGAATCTCAAAAGGCTAAACTAAGAGTGGGATCTCCACTCGAGAATCTCAAAAGGCTAAACTAAGAGTGGGATCTCCACTTGAGAATCTCAAAAGGCTAAACTAAGAGTGGGATCTCCACTCGAGAATCTCAAAAGGCTAAACTAAGAGTGGGATCTCCACTTGAGAATCTCAAAAGGCTAAACTAAGAGTGGGATCTCCACTTGAGAATCTCAAAAGGCTAAACTAAGAGTGGGATCTCCACTCGAGAATCAAAGAGATTGAGATAACTTTCACTTTTATAGGATTCAAGTATCCGATCCGAAATGATTTTCTCGTTTATCGATATGACAATGAATTTCTCATTTATTGAGATTTTAATTCCAAATTCAGCTTAGACCGTGGGAAGGCGTGACCGAAGAGGAAAAGATGGAATCCTTCTGTTTATCAGAAGGGGATCTTAATTTTGAAAGTGGGCCTCTTGTTCATTGAAAGGAATCAAGAGGGATTTTCTTTGGTGGATTGGACCGGAAAGATTTTTATTTAGTGGGCTCACCGCCAATGAATTTGATCGGTGAGGGAATTTTTGGTGGAGGATAAATTTTAGGGTTATCCTCAAGGACAATGGGTGGATTACTTCCTGGGGAACTTCCCTTCAAGATGGGTTATCCCGAATGTACTAAGGGTAGTAGTTTTTAGGAACTTCTCATTTATCAGCATTAATTGCCTGTCGCTATTTTGATCGATTAGGCGATATGCACCATTTGAATAAATTTCCATTCTCCTTTTTCTTCATTTATTATTTATTATGATTTCTCATTTAGTTTGAAATAATCCACCATAATACTTATAGGATTTTTGGCAAACCCTCACCATCAACGGATTTGATAAGCCTTTACCGACTACCGCTTGAATCGGGCTAGCGTCGCGAATTATCCAACCCGCTACGATGTGACGTTGTGCTAAAAGAATAAAACTCTTTTAGGCTTAATGCTACAATGTTGAATATGTAGGCTTTGTCATCCTTTTCACGGGCAAGAGACTAACCGGCCATACAGATATGTGTAGGCTTATCCTACTTAGGCTTCGGATAAAATGCCCCAAGAAGAGCTTGGTGTCTTTTCAATCGGATAAAAGACTAAACCGGCGACGCGTGTTAGGCATCGGCTTATCCCTACTTAGGCTTCGGGATAAAATGCCCCAAGAAGAGCTTGGTGTCTTTTTCAATCGGATAAAAGATTAAACCGGCGACGCAAGATGGAATTGATGTGGGAAAGAAAGAATTTTATATCCTGTTTCCCAACGATGGTGAGGAAGGATTTTATATCCTGTCTCCAAGTCTTCTTTTAAGGTAAAGACGAACCCGAAACAAGAGAGGAAGGATTTTATATCCTATCTCTTGCGCCTGGAGAGGAAAAATTTTATATTCTATCTCTAGGAGTGAAGAAACTAAAAGTGGGATCTCCACTTCGAGAATCTCAAAAGGCGAAACTAAGAGTGGGATCTCCACTCTGAGAATCAAAGAGATTCAGATAACTTTCACTTTTATAGGATTCGTTATCTGATCTGGAAATGATTTTCTCGTTTATCGATATGACAATGAATTTCTCATTTATTGAGATTTTAATTCCAAATTCAGCTTAGACCGTGGGAAGGCGTGACGAAGAGGAAAAGATGGAATCCTTCTGTTTATCAGAAGGGGATCTTAATTTTGAAAGTGGGCCTCTTTTTTATTGAAAGGAATCAAGAGGGGATTTTGCTGGTGGATTGGACCGGAAAGATTTTTATTTAGTGGGCTCACCGCCAATGAATTTGATCGGTGAGGGAATTTTTGGTGGAGGATAAATTTTAGGGTTATCCTCAAGGACAATGGGTGGATTACTTCCTGGGGAACTTCCCTTCAAGATGGGTTATCCCGAATGTACTAAGGGTAGTAGTTTTTTAGGAACTTCTCATTTATCAGCATTAATTGCCTGTCGCTATTTTGATCGATTAGGCGATATGCACCATTTGAATAGACTGTCTCTATCACAAACGGTCCTTCTCATTTGGGTTCAAACTTACCCTTGTTCTTGGAAGTGAGAATTATCGGTCGTCGAGCAGTGAGGACCAGGTCTCCTTCTTTGAAGCTTCTCTGTCGGACTCTCTTGTTGAAAGCTCTCGACATTCTGGCCTGGTAAAATTCAATGTGCTGTTGAGCTTCCAGGCATTTTTCATCCAACATCTCGAGTTCTTCAAGGCGTCTCTAATGTTGTTCTTCCGTCGTCATCTCAGTTACGAGAGCGATACGGAGTGACGGGATTTGGACTTCTAATAGAAGTACAGCTTCACATCCGTACACTAGAGAATATGGTGTAGCTCCGGTTGGCATGCGTATTGTGGTGCGATATGCCCAGAGTGCTTCTCCGAGTTTATCGTCCCAATCGCGTTTGTTGGTCTTCACGAGTTTCGATAAAATCTTAATGATCATCTTGTTAAAAGCCTCCGCTAAACCATTTGCAGCGGGATTATAAGTCGTTGACGAGATGTCTAGGATTTTAAACTTCTCGCAAAACCTAATGAAGGCATTGCTGACGAATTGAGGACCGTTGTCATGTACGATCCGCCTTGGCACGCCGTGTCGATAGATAACGTGATGCTTAATGAATTTGATGACGTTGTTCATCTTCACTTCTTTAAGTGGAATTGCTTCAGCCCACTTAGAGAAGTAGTCGGTGATTGCGAGGATGAACCGATCACCTTTAACTGATGGAGGAAAAATAGAACCCACGATATCCATACCCCATGCCTCAAACGGCCAAGATGTAGCCAAAGGATGCAAATGCTCCGGTGGTTGATGCAGGTAATTCGCGTGTATTTGACACACATGGCACTTTCGAGCGTACTCGATTGCATCATTAACCATCGTTGGCCAGAAGTATCCCATTCTTCTAATACGATCATAAGGCTTGGGACCAGGTTGGTGTGCACCGCACTCTCCACCGTGTGCTTCCCTAAGGACTTCCTCCGCTTCTTTGTTGGAAAGGCACTGGAGTAGCAGACCGTCGTACCCGCGACGATATAATGTCTGATTCTCCGCGTTATAAAAGAATCTTGGCGCTCTTCGTCGGATCGATTCCCTCTCTTTTACGTCTTCTGACAATATACCTTACAGGACGCAGTCGATTAGGGGGAAACGCCAATCCTGGGGCTCTAGTCCACTTGGGTTAAGTGCACCTCTTTGACGACCACCTCTTTGTTGTTGTCTTCTTCGTTATATATTAGCACGAAGAGTTGGTGCGTTCTCACAGTGATCAACTGCTCCGACTCAGGAGGTTATGCTAACGACACTGCTAATGCTGCTAGAGTGTCCGCGTATGCATTCTGGAGGCGTGAAATATACTCAATGAAAAATTCTTTAAACGAGTCCGCCATCTCGACAGCCGCCTGATGATACGGAATCAAGTCCGGGTTTCTGACTTCGTAGTCACCACGGACCTGTTTGACTATGAGTTGAGAATCCCCAAATGCTCTGAGATATTCGACCCCCTAGCTCTTTCGTAAAATTGAGTCCAATAAGTAACGCGTTGTATTCAGCCATATTATTGGAGCACGGCTCGGTTAACGAGTAACCCCGAGGTATCACATGCTTCCCCGGGGAAACTAAGATAACTCCAACCCCGGCAGAAATCTTAGAACATCCGGGGGTACTCGCCACGTTAGTTGCTCGGGAAGCTCCATTGAAGTATAGCTGCCATATCTGCTGATGCGATGTAGTATTGGCTTCGTGGGTTTCATCTGGCAAGTCGTCATACAACTCGGCCGCATCTGTTGTTGGATTAGCTGCCAAAAGATCGCAAATTGCCTGTCCTTTGACCGACTTCTGTTATTTAAAATCTAGGTCGTATTGGGACAAGAGCAAGGCCCATTTCGCCAAAAGCCAATTCATGGAGGCTGGTTGCGTCATGAATATCCGGACTGGATTTACGCCGGAGATAACGTAAATCATTTTTCCTACTAAGTAGTGCCGCATCTTTTGAGCTGCGAACACCAACGCAAGGCACTCTTTCTCGATCATCGGATAGCGGGATTCAGTATCCACTAAAGTCCGGCTCAGATAATACACCGCCTGCTCGTGACCATTGTCTTTGTCTTGCGCGAGTAAGACGCTTAATGAATGGTTCGTCTCCTTGATGTAAATCAAGAACGGTTTACCTGACTTTGGTGCGATGAGAACGGGAGGATTCGCTAGATATGCTTTGATATCTTCGAATGCCTTTTGACAGGCATCGTCCTAAACAAAAGATACTCCTTTTTGTTTAACTTGGAGAACGGCTGGTATTTACCGGAGAGGTTCGATATAAATCGCCGGATATAAGCTAAATGCCCCTGTAACCCTTTGAGTTCTCTTAGATTTCTCGGGAGTCGTAATTCATTTATCGCCTTCATCTTATCTAGGTCAATGTAAATACCCTTAGTGGTGACGACGAATCCGAGGAATTTGCCGCTGGACATTCAGAGAAAGGATTTGGTAGGGTTTATCTTTAACTGATGACTCCGCATGAGGTCTAACGCTATCCTCAGGTCTTTGATGTGATGATTCTTGTCGCGGCTTTTCATGACTAGGTCATCGACGTAGTACTCGACCGTCTTCCGAAGATGTTCGTGGAAAATCTTCGTCATGGCTCGCTGGTACGTGGCGCCTGCATTCTTCGTAATCGGCATGACTGCAGCGTAAGACACCAAGGGGAGTTCTGAATGCCGTGTGTTTCGCGTCATCCGGGTGCATCTTGATTTGATTATAACCCAAAAAGCCATCCATGAAGGACATTCTCTCGAATCGACACGCATTGTCAATGATGACGTCCGTGATTGGAAGAGAAAAATTGTCCTTTGGGCATGCGGCGTTCAGATCCCTGTAGTCGACGCAGACTCTGATTGTCCCATTCTTCTTTAGAACCGGAATAATATTCGACACCCAATCCGGATGCTGTACTTCTCTGATGAAACCTGATGCCATGAGCTTCTTCAGTTCTGTTACAATTGCTTCCATGATCTGCGGACAAAACCGTCTCTACTGTTATTTGACAGATTTGACATCCGGCTTGATATTGAGGCAGTGGGTCGCCACATTTGGGTCAAGCCCTGGCATATCTTCGTAGTTCCAGGCGAAAACATCAATGTACTCTCGGACGAGAGCAATCAATTCTTCTTTCTCTTCTAGGGGAAGACTGCCACTCATGAATATGGGCTTCGGATTGGTTTCGTCACCCATATTGACTTGGACCACTATGTCTTTGGTCAGAGATTCTGTTTGCTTGAATCGGTCTCCGTATTGCATATTGAGGTGATGGATCCATGGGTCTTCCCATGTTGGTATTTTTTGATCATCCTCCATTGTAGTGGGGTCGGCTATAGTCATATTCGATATCAACCCCTTGAATATTTCACCGATGCTGACGTCGGAGTCCCAAGCTGAGGAATCTGATGAATGTCCATCTCCTGCGTCGGACAATTGGTCATCAATGAACCAGCAACACTCATCTTCTGAAGAAGATACATAACCCAACCTTCTTTTGAATCCATAATAATTCAGGGGTTTCCCTTTCGGGACATGTGCGGCTTCGGGTGCAACTCGAGGATCTCGCCCAAAATAAAGACCTTCGCCTCTAGCAAAGTCGTACCCCCACTTTTTCATGAGATCCCGCTCTTCTGGGCTATATCTAGACAGATGAGAGCCAGGCTTATCGTCGTCAGTGTCCCTCTTCAAGAAGTGATCTAGTAATGGAAATATTTCTCCCCTACCATAGATCAGATCTTTCTCACTTCCTGTTTTGGCGGGGATGACAAGCGTTGTTCCGAAGGAATCTCGGAGTTGCTTCTGTGTCACACACGACGATCAGATCGGCATGTGCAGCTCAGGGTTATCGTACAGTTTCTTCATCACATCAGTAAAAGACAGAGAGTACTCTAAATCACCATGTAGGCTGTCAAAAAAATTACTACTGTTAGCTAAGACCCACAAAGTGCTGTCAAGCGAAGTCACAATCTGAAGACTTTCACAATTATAGAATAGAGTCACAATTCGATGACTCTAGAACACAGGGATTACAACTTGACAATCCTTGTGAAGTCCAACTAAGAGATTATAAGAAAATAGGTGCTTCAAAATAAAGCATGGAGCTCAGCATCGCGTCCAAGCTCAAAGCACGGAGATCATCGCTGCGTCCAAGCTCTAAAATGCGGAGCTCATCCCCGTGCTCAAAGTTTAAAATGTAGAGGTCATCCTCGCGTTCACACCCAAAAGGCGAGGGTCTCAACCCTCACGGAGACGCGAAAGTCGTTCAAGAACGTGGAATTCGCGTTTTGACTCGTTCAAACACGATCTAAACGGTTCCAAAACCATTTTGCACGATCTGAGGGCAATGACTATCACATTTTAATTACATTTTTATACCCTCATTACCTATTTTATATGAATAAAGATATCACTAATAATCGTTTTTTATCTTAATTTGCAGGTTATGAAGTACTAATGAATAAAAGCCCAAATGACTCAAATTCTCTGAATTTCTACCAATATTTGAAGCCCAAATCTGAAGACAAACAAAGTCCCAAGATACCAAATTGATCCAAGAGAAATTCGTGAAGAAAAATCAAGAAAAGCCAAATTAGGTTGGGAACCAATCGGTTGACCAACGGTTGGCCAACCGTTATTAACGGTTATTAACCGACGCCAACCGATCGGTTTGCAAATGCATTCAATTAATGGTGGATTTCTTCCTTTTGGCTAGGTTTGATCCAATGGTTCACATCAACTCCGTTGGGCTATAAATAGGGTGAAGGTCGAGTGTTTTGAGTGTGAAATATTTTGTAAAGACTCCATTTGGAGAGGAGGGTCACTCTTAATTGAGAAGACCTTCCAAAATTGTAACTTTTGTTACACAATAAATGAAATGTTTCACCCTTCAATTTCCTTTCTCTTCTTCTAATCCAAGGACCAAAAGGAGGATTAGATTAAGATCGAGTTGTTGGTTTCTATTTTGTTTCTTTTAATTTTCTTTCTTGTTCATTTAATTGCTTTGTAGCTTAGATTTACTTTCATGCAATTTAATTTCATGCAATTTACTTTCATGCAATTTACTTTCATGCAATGTATTTAATTCTTACATTTACTTTCTAGAATAGATTTTCTTTTCTTTAATTCACCTTGAGGCTAGAACCCTCTAGGGAATTACCCTTTTCTAAGTGTGGAGCCAATATTTGTGGGATCCCTAGAGATTGTTTGAAACTAGCTAACAAATCCAGCTCATTTTCATGAGATTGAAATAAGCTAAGTGGATCTACTCTAGATTCCTCATATCTTTAATTAATCCTCCATATTTTACCTTCTTTATTTTCCTCTTATCCTTGTTTTTCATTTGTTTGTTATTTTCCTTTATTTTTGATTTCATTGATTTTACTTCTCTCTCAATCTCATATTCCCTCCATGTGCATATAATCTCAAACCTAGCTTTGTTGTTATTTGCACATAATCACAACCACATTCTCAACTTCATTTTCTCCTCTTTTGCACATAATCCACAATCCACTCTCTCTTATCTCTCCACATCCACATTTACCATTTTCTTATTTTCATTTTATTTGAAAAACTCCTAATTGTCACGCGCATAATTTGAGAACCAAAACTTGAACAAAACTCTTCCTACTTCCCGTTCCTCGTGGGATCGATAATCTTTTATACTATAACTTGATCTAAGTTGTATACTTGCAACTAAGGTAATCACTCAAAATTTACCCATCAAGTTTTTGGCGTCGTTGCCGGGGAACGGTGCATAAGTAGGATTTTGATTAACTTTAGTTCTTTATTTTGTGGGTTTTCTTTTGTACGAGGAACTTGGAGCTTGAAGATCAAGAGTTGAAGATTCAAGATTGACGAATTGCCTCCAACGAGGCTTTGCATTGCTTTTGCGTGGGTAACTTCTCTATCTAGTATTTTTAATTCCACCCTTTAGATAGTTCATATACATTAGAGACAATTAGGATAAAAAAAATATATAAAAATAAAAATAAAAAGGATTTTTTTTACCCTTGTCGACCCTAATAAACTTCATTTCTTTTATTGTCGACCATAATAAAAAAATAAAAATATTTTTGTTTTTGCATCCTTTTTAGTTGCTTTTAATTCTTAGAGTTGCATTTCATATAATAGTAGGAATTCACCAAGTGATTTGAGCATCTTGATTTGGCACACACTTGAAAATATCTTAAGGGCAAAACCCATTAATCAAGATAAGGTGAGGGATTTCATCACCCTTTCCTTAGCCCAAAAATCACTAATTCCTCACTACACACACCCAAGCCTCTTAAAATTGATTAGACGTTGGCCCCTAATGATTCGAGCTCATTAAGGAACAAGAAATCCTTAAGTGAAGCGGTCCAAGTTTATCTGGATTAATTGGTGTCTAAGGTAAGGTTTAGGGGTTGCGTAAGGCGCTCCGAAAGGAAAGAGGTACTTAATTGATCTTTGATCTCCCTCTAGTACTATCCTTACCTGGCTAATTATCCAAGTAAACTTTGATCTTTTCACTAAGGGAATTTTTGGTTAGGAGCTGGTCTAAGTCAAGTTTAGGCTTAACCCTAGAGTTAGGGTGATTGGAAAGTGATTGCCTTGATTTATTTTTAGTTAGTTTTTCCTTATTTTTTTTTCTCTCATCATCTTCTTAACTTTTTCTCTTATCCTTTTTCAAATAAAAAAAAAATTGATTTTGGTGTATGCAAACTTGGGTTAGGGATAATACCAATCGTTTAATTCGTTTTGATCCATCTCTTGAACCAAACGAAATGGCAAATACCAACCCACCTGTTCTTCAAGATGTTTGTTACCCCACTAGAAATGCAATCCCCTCTTGCATAAAACTCCCCGAGGTAAATGGAACCAATTTTGAACTTCAACCGCATTTCATAAACATGCTTCCCAAATTCTTAGGAGTCGAAACCGAAGACGCATACATCTTTATCTCTGAATTTGAAGAAGTTTGCCTCATGATTAAGATGAGGGACTTAACCGAAGATGCAATCAAACTCCGATTTATTCCATTTGCCCTTAAGGACAAAGCCAAAAATGGTCAGATAGCTTGCCCACGATTCCATCTCAACTTGGGGTGAATTTGTAGCAGTTTTTGAAAAAATTCTTTCCTATCCACAAAACAATCAAGCTTAGAAACAGATTCAAAATTTTAAAATTGTCCCTGAGAACCTTTTGGAAGTATTTTGACAAATTCAAAGATCTTCTTATCCAATGTCCTCACCATGGTCTTGAAAAGTGGCGATTATGCCAAATCATTTATGAAGGATTGGATTATTCTTCAAAAACTTCCTTAGAGTCAATGTGTCAAGGGGATTTCATGAAGAAAAACGCCGACGGCTTGGGACTTCTTAGAGAATTTATCAGAAAACTATGCAAGGGGAACACCGTGATTCATCGCTACCCAATCCAATTCTAGAGGTCCTTCCTTAGAGTCAAACATAGCCTCTGAAGCTAAGATGGCTACAATTCTACGCAGTTAGAAACTTTAGAAACCAAAGAACGAGCTCGCTCAAATCAATCATGTTTACGCCTCGAGGGTGTCATAGCTGTCTTTCTGACCCATGCTTGAGCAATGTCCACTCTTAGGAAATACTCAATCTCAAGAATGATGAATGCCGATTCCAAAGATCCGACATCGATCCATTTTCTCCAACCTATAATCCGTGTTGGAGAAATCATCCGAATTTTGCATGGAATCGGGGTAATTTCTCGAAATCAAAATTTCACTCCCTCTTCAAACCAACAATTCCCTAGGGCAACGCAGCTTTTTCAGCTCTCAAACCAATTTTCCACAATCAAATCGGTCATTTCCAAATCGGTTTCCTCATCATCAATCTACAAATCATATTCCATCAAATGTTGAGAAACGCCTTAATGTGTTGGAAAGAGGTTTGGAAGCCTTGATTAAAACCTCTACACGCACTACTTAACTTGTTGACTCAAACATCTAACACGATGAACTCCTTTATGCAATCAACAGACAAATTCTCAACTCCAACACTCAAGCCATAGCTAGATTAGAAACCCGGCTTGGTCAACTAGCTAGCTCTATAAGTGAGAGAGAGAAAGGATCATTTCGAGTCAACCCGTGACCAATCCAAAGAACGCGGGTCAAGTTCAACTTTCAAGATCAAGTGAATGCAATCCATTCACAACAATCGTAAACTGTGTTAATAATCAAGTCCTTGAGCGAGAGAATTACGTTGAATACATGCATCTTGAAGCCAACATTTGAAGAACCCTTGTCAATGAACTTAGATTTTTAGAAAATAGAAAACAACAAGATTTCATTTTCGATGAAATTTTGTTAATAACGAATCTAAGTTCAAAAGCATACAACCATTAATACCTACCTTCCATTGCCGCACACATCACTAAAACCACGAAATTTTTGGAATTTAAGCATATCGTGATTATATCATTTTGAAATTCTTTAAATTTAGGGTAGAATTTTCAGCAATAAGGTAGGATTTAATGTAGAATGTGAGCTTCTCATGTTTCATCTTTTATTCTACATTTTTATTTTTGTCCCACAATAATAATAAAAGAATTTATTCTTCTCTCATGTGAGAGTTTCTTGTTCTTTTCAAAAAAAAATGAAAAAAAAGAGAGAATAAATTTTGACTTCACCTTCTCATACCAAAGGTAATTCTGAGAATTTTTATCATTGTTGAATTCGTAGAATAAATATAAGTACTTCCATTCTTATCTGTTTTTACTTTGTGCATAATAGAATTTGCATTGAGGACAATGCAAAATTTAGGTGTGGGGATGGGAATTAGTCATTTTATCTTTATCTTGTTATCTTTTTTTCCTCTTTTTCTTACCATTTTTTTATGTCAATTTTTTCTCTTTTCATCATAAAAAAATTTCATCATAAAAAAAAAATAATCACTTGCCAACTTAATAGAGTTGATTAATAATTGATCTATTTGATAGAATTTAAGTCTTCTAATCCTTAGTTAGTTCTATACTCAAGTTTACCTTTTATGATAACTCCAAATAAATTTCTCAAGAAATGATTTTCAAAGTAGTATACTTTACTTAAGTTTTAACTTAGATTTTTAATTAAAGTAATGAAATTTTTGCATGCCTAACTTAGAGTTGAAAATAATTTTTCAAGTTGTCTTGATCCAAATATTGTTCAGAATATATATACATATACACATATATATATTATACTAACTTAATAAAAGAAGAAAAATTTCTCTTAAAATCATTGGTGGTTCTATTTTACTAAGCCTAAGTTGGTGAGTAATTAAGCCCGAGGAGTATTTCTATGCTTAATGACCTAAGCCCAATGGGTTGGGATTCATTGGCCCAAAACTCGCTAAATGGTCACTTAGAAAGCCCGATTAAAAGAACAAAACCACCAAGGAATAAAGAGTTAAAAAAAAAATTGTCATACTAATCATGTTTTTATATATAGTTATATTTGTATATGTTCTTGAAAAATTAAATGGATTTAAAGACTTGAAGTTTGTTTAAAACAAAGAGTTAGCATGTTCTTTTCAAAACTTTCAAATTAAATTTTTGAATTAAACTTGGTTTTGTATAACTATAATGAAAGGATTTTCTTAAGAAAATTACATTGGAGTTATGATAAAAACGTTTTCTTGAGTATTAACCAACTTCAATTGGAATGTTTGAAGATATCAAATGAATTAATTATTTTATTAACTTCTTTAATTTGGCAAGTCGATTGAATTTTGTGGGTATATTCACTGCAATCCCTCACGAGACTACAACTCGTCCACTAGGGTAACCTAGGGGTTTAAAGGCTTGTTGTATGTGCTAAATACAACCGCGATTCCTGCGAAAGTAATTTAGGTTTTCTTTTTATTTTCTTTGCTAGAGGACTAGCAAAAGTTTAGGTGTGGGGTATTTGATTATCACATTTTAATTACATTTTTATACCCTCATTACCTATTTTATATGAATAAAGATATCACTAATAATCGTTTTTTATCTTAATTTGCAGGTTATGAAGTACTAATGAATAAAAGCCCAAATGACTCAAATTCTCTGAATTTCTACCAATATTTGAAGCCCAAATCTGAAGACAAACAAAGGCCCAAGATACCAAATTGATCCAAGAGAAATTCGTGAAGAAAAATCAAGAAAAGCCAAATTGGTTGGGAACCAATCGGTTGACCAACGGTTGGCCAACCGGTTAGCTAAGGTTGGCTAACCATCGACCAACCGATCGGTTTGCAAATGATTCAATTAATGGTGGATTTCTCTTCCTTTTGGCTAGGTTTGATCCAATGGTTCACATCAACTCCGTTGGGCTATAAATAGGGGTGAAGGTGAGTGTTTTGAGTGTGAAATATTTTGTAAAGACTCCATTTGGAGAGGAGGGTCACTCTTAATTGAGAAGACCTTCCAAAAATTGTAACTTTTGTTACACAATAAATGAAATGTTTCACCCCTTCAATTTCCTTTCTCTTCTTCTAATCCAAGGACCAAAAGGAGGATTAGATTAAGATCAGGAGTTGTTGGTTTCTATTTTGTTTCTTTTTCATTTTCTTTCTTGTTCATTTAATTGCTTTGTAGCTTAGATTTACTTTCATGCAATTTAATTTCATGCAATTTACTTTCATGCAATTTACTTTCATGCAATGTATTTAATTCTTGCATTTACTTTCTAGAATAGATTTTTCTTTTCTTTAATTCACCTTGAGGCTAGAACCCTCTAGGGAATTACCCTTTTCTAAGTGTGGAGCCAATATTTGTGGGATCCCTAGAGATTGTTTGAAACTAGCTAACAAATCCAGCTCATTTTCCTGAGATTGAGATAAGCTAAGTGGATCTACTCTAGATTCCTCATATCTTTAATTAATCCTTCATATTTTACCTTCTTTATTTTCCTCTTATCCTTGTTTTTCATTTGTTTGTTATTTTCCTTTATTTTTGATTTCATTGATTTTTACTTCTCTCTCAATCTCATATTCCCTCCATGTGCATATAATCTCAAACCTAGTTTTGTTGTTATTTGCACATAATCACAACCACATTCTCAACTTCATTTTCTCCTCTTTTGCACATAATCCACTATCCACTCTCTCTTATCTCTCCATATCCACATTCACCATTTTCTTATTTTCATTTTATTTGAAAAACTCCTAATTGTCACGCGCATAATTTGAGAACCAAAACTTGAACAAAACTCTTCCTACTTCCCGTTCCTCGTGGGATCGATAATCTTTTATACTATAACTTGATCTAAGTTGTATACTTGCAACTAAGGTAATCACTCAAAATTTACCCATCAGGCAACTAACCCTCATTTAGGAGAGATTTAAGGGGTTTGTTGTACCCCTTAGACCCATATAAATAGCTAAAAAATTAGCTGAACATGGGGACGATTAGAGGTTTTGGAGAGACTTAAAAGAAAGGGCTTCTCTTGAGCTTCGACTTCTTGGAAGAGACGAAGGAGACTTCAGCATGCCTTGGGAGATCAACTCGTGCAGAGTTATAAAACTCATTCTTGAGTTCATCAAACTCGTTAGCGTTTTAAACTTGCTTCGCGAGTTCCTTTCATCGTCATTCCACGAGTCAAGACGGTCGGATCGTCAACGGGATACAAGATTCAAGTTCCCATCGCCACCGTGAAGACCCCAGATTAAACAAATGAAAGGATCTCCATCGATTCTTCTCTCTTTTGTAAATCGGGCAACCGATCGAGAGATTGTAATTTCTTTTGCTAAGTTAGTTAGAGAGGGATTACTTTTGAGAGATTGTATTCATTCTTTTTCTAAGTCAGATAGAGAGAATAAACTCCTATTCTACACTTTCTCAAATTTTCTCACGAACAAAAGATGGCGACTCCGCTGGGGACTGGCTTCACCGATGAAGAAGTGGTAACGCAATCCGACGTCAATCTCATTGGAACTACGGTAGAAAGTCTTACTGTGGAGTTTGACCGAGCCAAGTATGAAGAATTGCTTTTTTCCGGATCCCTTAGCACTAAGGCTATGCGTAAGATCCGCAAAGTCTCTCGAGAGGTCAAGACATCAGATCGGCCTAAGTCACCGAAGGGGAATTCTGCCAATGAATCAGATGGTTCACACAGTATTTCCTCTAAGGGTAAAGGATTGGCTTCAACCGAACTCGCTGAGCAAGAAGAAGGATCTACACCTGCGTCTACACAAAGGGTATCGGGTCATAAGAGGCCTATTGCGGCATTGGACTTGGTTGACGCAGATGCTGATGCTGCAAAAGCCTTAAGACAGGTTAAGAAGAATGCTGCTCGACAAAAGAGAAGATCACTACGTCGAGCACAACTCCGAGAAAGTCGATCTTCAAATCAACGCGACCCTGAACTTTGCATTTCTACAATTGAACGCTAGCCTCACATTGAAAATGGCCCTCAGTGGCGCGTTGTCCAAACAAAACGCAGGTCTCAAAATCGCGTTTCATAAACAAAACACGGACTTCAAGTCGGCGTTCCTTCAATAAAACGCGGACTTCAAGTCGGCGTTCCATCAACAAAACGCGAACCTCAGGTCGGCATTCCGTTAATAAAATGTGGACCTCAGGTCAGCGTTAATCAAACAAAACGCAGCCCTCAAGGCTGCATTTCATAAAGAGAACGCAGCTCTCAAGACTGCGGTCCTTCAACAAAACGCTGCCCTCAAGGGCGCGTTTCACCAATTGAACGCGGACCTCAAGTCCAAGTTGGTCAAACAGAGCACGACCCTCGCGTTTGCACCACAAAACGCGATGAGATTCGTCGTGTTCAGAAAAATGAACATGGATTTAAGATTCATATTAACCCAGAGCCAACCCAATTAAATGATGATGGGGCGGTTCCTGGTCAAACTATCGATCTGATACTCGATATTTCTCAAGTTTCTGATTTGAGAGAGCTATTGTCAAGAGGAAGGTCAACGCAACAAGTCGTTCATTCATGTCCATGCGAACGGTTGATTGCTACGGTCCTCTCGGAATGTCAATGTTGTGCACCTGCACCTAGACAGTCGGTTTTTGATCGATTAACTAATGCATCTCTGTTCAAAAGGCGAAGACGATTCCACAGGAGGAAGACTTCAGAGCCTGAATATCCCGGAGTTACCATTAATATGGTTAGCAGAGGAAAGTCACCAGCTTGCAGTTTGGATGAATTGGATACCAATCATCCTCCAAGTGTTAGAGAAATCTCGGATAAATTTTAAGGGATTTACCAACACACTCGGACACGAAAGGGAGTCATACCTCCCGTCAATTACCAGAGGCTTTCTAAAGGGCTAAGACCTGACGACGAGCACTCGACCATTGCAGATTCCCAATCTTCCAGTTCTTTCGTGGAACATGAGAGCACTATTTACACGACAGAGAGTACTGAAGATCTCAAGAAGAAGCTTGAGGAGTATCAGGCTGTGATGCAAGAAAATATACGGTCCTAGCAAGAAGCCATGCGATCACAACAAGATACCATCGACCAACTCCGAGACATGGTAGCCCAACTTGTTGCAGATCGGGCTCAAGCTCACATGGTCGGCCCAATGCCTCAACCAGAATCATCACGAAGGAAGGGTCAATCTTCGAAGCGGAAGGAAAAAACAGGTGAAACCTCCGATCAAGAAGCTCATCGCATAGAATCTTCATCTGAAGAAGAGGGGGGTGGGAATGAATAAAATCTTCAGTCAGCCAAAATAGATGAATTTGAAGTTCATCTTAACGCCATTGCTAAGAGAAGCGAGCTACAAGATGAGGGAGTTGTTAGGCCTTATCCCGCTGAATGGGACGCAGCGCCTTACCCTCCAAAATTTAAAGCCCCGACTCTGCAAGCCTTTGATGGCACAGGATCACCAAATCAGCACGTTTATTACTTCAAGTCACAGACTGGAGATGTGATATCAAATGATGCTATACTGACCCGACAGTTCATTTGCACTCTTAAGGGAGTTGCCTTTGAATGGTTCATGAAACTTCCGCCGGATCTATTCGAAAGTGGGCAGATTTAAAAAGGCTATTTTTAGCCAGATTCTTCGAAGACGACACTGAGGTTTCTATTCCTACTCTCCTCGCTACCAAACAAAAGATGGGAGAGTCAATCAAAACTTATGTGGAAAGATTCCGAAGTATGGCCTTCCGATGTCCGTCGGGGATGACACAAGCCACATTGGTGGAAACTTGTCGGCATAACTTGCAAACTCACCTTTTGGCTCAAATTGGAGTCACGGAGTGCCGTTCTTGGAAGCAGCCGGTTTCTCAGGGAGAACATGCAGAAGAAATTATTGCTCGGATTAAAGCTGAGGAAGCAGGAAGACAAGAGCAGCCGGTGCCACGTGGTCAAGATAATGCCTCTCGATCAAGAAGGAAAGATATTCATGCCGCCGAGACCAGTGTTCGAGCTCCACCGGTAAAATAAGGCAAGCCATCGAGTCAGCCAAGGCCGCCTAAGCAATATTCTTTCAAAGAGGATCATGTCGATACTCTATTCTAGCTGCTTCGGAAGAACAACAAGCTAAAGCTCTCAGAAGCAAAAAGGTCTGAAGAAGCAGGGAAGGTGGACGACCCCAATTACTGTCAATATCACAGAATGTTAGGACATCCAACGAAGAAATGCTATATCTTTAAGGATATTTTGCAAGCACTGGTCAATGCCGATGTACTCAAATTGAAACCAGAACAGAAGACCGTGTCTACTAATATGACATCGGTCCAGTTTGGGGATTTCCCACCTGTAGCAACTCCCAATGGTATCATCCCCATTCCAAAAGGAGAGCTACGTTTGAAAAACCTTGATCAATATGGCCAAAAAGGTAAAGGGTTGGTACCCCTTACCACTTCAAAAGGGGAAGTAATGTGGGTCCATCCTGACCTGGTTGAAGATCAACAGTGGATGGGAATATCATCAAAGAAAAAGAAGAATAGGGCTAAATCTTTCAATATGATTAGCCCGTCCATAAATGAAGATGACACTGGCTTAGTCCCTCTAACTGATTCAGAAAAAGAGGAGACTGTTTTGGCTTCTGAACAAGAAGCGAATCCGGGAGCAGGCACGAGGTCGGGAAAGATATACTTAAAAAGGTATGATCAAATTGCCCAAGAATCTAGAGATCAAATTGAGGAGGCAGGGGGTTCTATCCCCAAAAAACCAATTGATAAGGGAAATCCAAAGGAGGTTCGGTATAATAAGAACCTCCTACAATAAGAAGCAGGGACATCAGGAAGACGGTTCCATTTCGATGTTTTGGCGCAGTTGGCAAACATTCCTGCTAGAATCACTCTTTACGAGCTCTTGAGGTTATCCAAGTCCACAAGGGAAGCTCTAGTTAAAGCTTTAATGGATGCAGAGAGCTTTATTACACAAGTTCCTGCACTCCCAGAAGCTGCTTGCGCACAAGTGATTCAGAGTCTACCACACATATCATTCACACAAGAAGATATGCAGATAAAGCATAAGCATGACAGGCCTTTATACTACACAGGGTATATCGGGTCTTCGGAGATTAGTCGAGTTCAAGTGGATCGGGTTACTTTTCGGCATAATCTTTGTATAGGGTCATGCATGTTCTGGGAATTCCACACCATCGTTTGAATTCTACCCAGACTACTATTTTTAGTTTCAATGCCAATAGCTCACGACCCTTGGGTAAAATCAAACTTAAGTGTCAGATTGGGGATCTCAAGTCAGAAGTGACTTGCTATATCATAGATGCGGACACGTCCTATAATCTACTATTAGGACGACATTGGATTCATGCGAATCGAATTGTCCCATCAACTCTTCATCAAGTAATGAAATATGTTGATGAAGAAGGAGAAGTCAGGACTTTGATAGCTGAGAAGCAGCCATTCAAGGGGGTAGAAAGCTATCATACAGATTCAGTCTTTTACCTGGATGCTCCAGAACCTGAACCGTCAAAATCAGTCGTCGATAGCGGCAATGAAGCGGATATCCAACCCGAACCTGAGGAGGAATGTCCGTGGGAGTTAAATGTAATGAGCCTTAATAAGATCAATAATAAAGAAGATGTACTGAGTGAGGGTGAGTGGTACATTAATGAAAATTTCAATTTGGCTTACTTGTCTAATGTCTCATCTGCATGTGAAAAAACAGATACAGATACAGGATCGGAACCATGGCATGCATTATATGGTGAAAGATCGCTAGACTTGCCACTCAGAATATCTTTCTCTACATTCAAAAAGACGGAGGACGTGAGGAAGGCGTTCTTTATGGTCCCGTCCAAAAAGAAGGGCCAAAAGTCAATTTATTTTGGGAGGGTTGACTCTGAAGTTCTCAATCCAGAGAGTTCAGAGGAAAATGAAGCGACTCCTCAATTCCATTATTACGAACCTAATGCTCGCCACATAATGAAAGGCAAGGGATATGACTTTGGTAAATAACAGGATTTAAACTTTGGGAAAGGAAGACGGACCCCGGTTCAACATACTGTTCCTGAAGGTAAAACTCAAGATTACTATCACAAGACTCGAAGAGGGCTAGGATATAGATCAACACCCTCCCCTTCGGAAGATGAAGTGGGTCACTGCCTCGAGCAAGACCATTCATCTGGAACGTCATCATGGGATTCCGACGTAAGTGTTGGAGTAGTCTTTGGAGGCATGTCCGTGAACATGGCCTCGACCAGTCATCCAAGCAGCGATGAAGATGACGATGAGGATTGGATTCAATCAGCCAATGGTCCTTGGATTAAACGCCTTGACATTTTATGGGATATGTGTTTCGAACAATGAGAACCACCCATCGAAGACAAGGTGATTCAAGTAAACATGGGAGATGAAACCAATCCCAAACCAAGTTTCATAAGTGAAAGTTTATCGCAATCCGAGAAAGAAGACTTGGTGTCACTCGCTCATGAGTACATTGACATCTTTGCTTGGAATTATGAAGATATGCCTGGGCTTGATCCAGAAATAGCCATGCATCGCCTTAATATTGATCCAAATGCGAAACCCGTTAAACAACAACAACGCAGGTTCCGTCCGGAGATCATGGAGGCGATTGTTGAAGAAATCCAAAAGCTCATTGATTCGAGCTTCATCAGGGAGGAACAACACCTAGACTGGGTAGCTAATATTATCATTGTACCCAAGAAAAATGGGAAAATTCGGATCTGCATCGATTTCCGTGACCTAAATGCGGCATGTCCAAAAGACGAGTTTTCGCTCCCCATTACGGATGTTATGATCGATAACACCTATGGGTATGAGAGGATGTCTTTTATGGACGGATTCTCAGGATATAATCAAATTAAAATGTATCCTGAAGATGCGAAGCATACAACCATCAAGACACCACTGGGGGTATTTTGTTACACAGTAATGCCATTAGGGTTGAAGAATACTGGAGCAACCTATCAGCATGCAATGGGCACAATCTTCTGCCAATATTTACGTAAGAATATCGAATGCTACGTGGATGATATTGTGGTGAAGAGCCAGAAGAAAGAAGAACATCTCTCGGATCTGAGATGATATTCGACATCATGCGAGCACACCAACTAAAAATGAACCCTACAAAATCTTTCTTGGGAGTATCTAGTGGCAAATTCCTGGGGTTCATAGTTACATCCAAAGGAATCTCTCTCGATCTAGAAAAGGTTCGTGCCATCCAAGAGATGCCACCGCCGCGAAATATTAAAGAACTTAGAGGCCTACAGGGTAGATTAGCGTACATCCGAAGATTTATTTTAAATCTTTCGGGCCGCTACCAACCCTTTTCCAAATTAATGAAAAAAGGGGTGTCATTCGTGTGGGACGAAAGCTGCCAAAAGGCATTTGAAGAAATCAAAACGTATCTCACACAACCACCAGTCCTAGTGGCCCCGGTATCAGGAAAACCGTTTCTGTTATATGTGAGGGCTATGGACCACTCTCTTGGAGCTCTATTGGCCCAAAATGACGATCAAGGGCACGAGTAAGCAATATACTACCTTAGCCGAACCATGATTGGAGCTGAACACAGATACAATCTGGTGGAAAAAGAGTGCTTGGTCTTAGTATTTGCCATCTAGAAAATGCGGCATTACCTGGTCGGACAGACAATACATGTCATTTTCAAAGTAAATCCTCTGAGAGTGCTCATGACAAAACCTTCTTCGTTGATTTCCCGGTTAGCAAAATGGGAAATACTCCTCTAACAGTATGACATGAAATTTATGCCTCAAAGGCTGTTAAAGGACAGGCCTTGGCGGATTTCTTAGAGGACCATCCGGTCCCTGATTCCTCCAAGCTGCACGAGGATCTACCAGATGAGATCGCTGAAGCTTGCATGACTCAAGAGGTTATTCAGGTATGGAAGTTATTCTTTGATGGAGCATCTAGGGCAAGACCGGATGGAGGAATTACAGCCGGTGTGGGGGTTGTACTCATCTCCCCAAACGGTCACGTGATCCCAAGGGGATTTTCCTTAGTCGAGCCCTGCACCAATAATGTAGCAGAGTATAATGCTTTATTATTAGGAATGCAGTTAGCCTAGGAAATCAACATTCGATACCTTGAGGCTTACGATGACTCTCAACTCATCGTGAATCAAGTTCGAGGAGAGTATGAGGTACGCAATGAAGATTTAATCCCTTATCATGCAGCGGTCTTGAAATTAGCCCAGAAGTTCGAAGGCTTCTTTATAAGATACATTCCGCGAGTTCGGAATGCATATGCGGACGCTTTGGCTTCATTAGCAACCTCACTGGCATTACCACCAAACGCCGAGACAATGATATTTATCGCAGGTCGTGATTTGTATCTTCCTAGACTTCCTACAGGGGAAAACTCGAAAGAATCAGCAAAAGGGGCTGCTTGTGAAACTTCCATTGGGCTCGAATCAAGGGATTGGCGATTCCCTTATATTGATTATGTCTTTTATGGGATTCTACCTGATAACCCCAAAGAAGCGGTCGCCATTAAACGGAAGGCCCTTCGATTTTACTATAATGCAGTCTCCCAGACTTTATATCGCAAATCACATGATGGAATTCTGCTTCGTTGCCTCTCCAGAAAAGAGGCACGAGAAGCTTTAAAGGAGGCCCACGACGGGATGTGTTGAGCCCACCAACCCGGGGATAAATTAGGAGATCGACTCCGGAGAATCGGCTACTATTGGCCGAAGATGTTTGCAGATGCCATTAACTATGCTAAACGATGTTATGCGTGCCAAATCCATGGTGATTTCATTCATCAAGCACCAGGAAATCTGCATCCAACATCCTCTTCATGGCCATTTGAAATATGGGGGATGGATATTGTTGGGCCTATTTCTCCACCGACATTCAAAGGACATCGATTTATCCTAGCTGTAACTGACTACTTCTCCAAGTGGGCGGAGGCTATTCCTTTAAAGGAAGTCAAAACTTCAAACGTGATCAAGTTTATTAAGTGTAGGCATAAAAAATTGCTTATCAGTACCCGAACGAAACTCGTGACGATGGGTTGACAACCGACGATCCATTCGACAAACCGACGTCGCAAAATGCATCCACCAAAAGCAGCGTAGAAGCGAGTCGGCGAGCACATGAAGTGAGTCGGCAAGGCGTGCGAGCCAATGAAGCGGCGTCGAGTTGATTAAACTCAAGCGTCGATGAGGCGGAATCAACCGTGCTTAGTCCGTCGATGCAAGCGAGCGTCGAGCTCACGAAAGTTGATCGGACCACGAACTCAAACCAATGGCGACATCACCGAGCAAAACTAAGCCGGAAGACCGAAAGAGTCGACGTGCTGAAGAATCGTGAGGCTTGGCAATGAGAAAAAGCGGCGACGCCTCGACCAAATGGCCAAGGTGGCTCGGCCACTGGCGAGCCACCTCGACAACTGGCGAGTGCCTCGACAAGTGGTAGGAGGCTCGGCCACTGGCCAGAGCCTCCTCGACCAACTGGCGAGCACCGACCATGGCGAGTGCCTCGACAATGGCGAGGTGGCTCGGCCACTGGCGAGCCACCTCGACAACTGGCTGCGAGTGGCTGGCTTGATGGCCTGGAAACTTGGCCGCGCCGCACATCCCCCTCTTTTTGTATAAATAGGGGGTCTTGAAGTGGGAGAGGTCTTGGATTTGGGGATTTCAAGGCTTAGGAGGCTTGGATTTTGGTGATTTGGAAGAGCTCGGACTTGAAGAATTCTTGCGAGATCTCACAGTGTCGGTATACGGTTCAGAACGCCGTGACTCAAGTCGGTCGGCGTCGGATCTATAAGCAAAGGTAACCAGTCCGGTTGAACTCTGAGATACCCTCTAGATTAAGCCGTCTTAATCTCGGGGATATATTTGTGATTTCTCCTAGTAGATCTCACCGCTCGGCGATCCTCTCCTTCGTGAGTGTGATCCCCTCGGTAACCGTTTCCTTAGTGAAGCGAGCCCCTTTACATCTGTAGTTCGAACCGGGTCTCTACGGATCGAATTGCGGTGGTCCACGGACACAAAAGTCCCGACACGGGCAAAGAACCCGCGGCGAGGATCTCGACATAACAGATCCTCGTGGTTTGTTTAGGAAGAAGTCGCAATCTTTTTTGATTTTCATTATGCGCCTTAAAATAAAAGGCAATTTCTTTTGAATTTTGTTGTAGGCAAAAGAAGCCGTAAACAAATTCAAATCAATGACAATCATCCCGACTTTTACCGCGAACAAGGCTGGCGACCACGGTGGAACCAGCGGCTTCAATTAAAGCCGTGTCGTGCCAGCGGATCGGATCTGGTCGAAGAAGAAGTCAAAGGCCTCAGGGCGGATAGGAAAAAAATTTCGAGTGCCGGACCATAAGGGCAGCTGCCCATGATCCCCGCCCGCTAAGGCTAAGCGGGACCGCCAAAAACTTCTGCGTGGGGGTAATAATTCGCTCAGCGAAGTTAGCGAATCAAGTTGATCCGGGTTCGGTGTGGGTATCATACTATCGTCCTTGTCCAAGTCGTCCTCCCCATCTAGAAGGATCTCGTACAAGAAAGATCCGTTGGTCCTCGGCTCCGAATTTTAAAGGCGAGGATCTTAACTCGCCGTTATCGAAGTTGCACCAAATGGCATCCTTCCGGCATCAAGATCACGGATCTCGCGAGGAGATCACCGCTGATGGCGTGCCGACTCTCTCAAAGAGAGCCGCGGAGGCGGCCTTAGCGCCTAGCGTGAGTTAGCCAAGACCACGGAATCGGTCGGCGATTATGCGCTACAAAGTGGATCGAAGTCGGGGAGAATGTCAGAACCTCATCAGCAGACGGTCGGCAACCCCTCCAAGCCGTCAACAAATGATTGGGTCCACGTCAAACGGAACCGATCAACACTTGAAGAATGTATCCGGAGGCGCCGTGCATTGCTTGCACACGCACGGGCTCTAGTTGAAGAGGCTCGGATGTAGAAGAAAGGAGAAGTGGACAAGAAGCCACCAAGAATGCACCAAGTTTGGAGGCCAAAACCCGGAGCAACGGTTCGGGCCAAGGCCGAAGTATCAACTGAGGATCAGCCACCCCAATTCTACAAAGGCTCGGCCACCCCAGGATGATCTCCGTCAAGGGAGGTCTGCCCCAATATCGATTCCACCTCCGGCGATCGCATCTAAGTTACCGTCCACCTCAGTGCCCGCTTCGGTCGAACTCGCTGGAGCTTCCCAAAAACGGCTTTGGAGCACCTCGGCTCATTGCATGATGATCGAGGAAAAATTCCGATCAAAGAACGATTGGGCCTGGGTCACTCCTAGTGCAGGGGGTCGCACCCTCCTCAACCGTGATAGGAAGACTCTTGTAGCTGCTTGCACGGTTCTGGATTAAAGTCCAAGAGCACATCAAAGATTCACACTCGCGAAAGCATACGTCGCGGCGAGTGACTAATAAGGCAATTCATCCTCGGATGGAGCGTTTTCATCGGTGGCGGGGCGTTATACACGAGAAGTCGTACCAACACGAGGGTTGCGCGGCATTCATCTTGATGAGTTGTACTATCGTCTTTGAAGTGCGATTAAATCTCGAAGAAGTTCCCCTAATTGAACCGCATTGTCCGTGTTCTCAAACTATCAGGCGGTGTTGTCAGAATGTAACTGCACCAAGCCAGCTCCGAAGAAGGCGTCGGTCTTTGATAGGCTTGGCAACAAAATGCCAAAACCCAAGTCAAGATGCTTCCGCGAAAGAAGATCGGGGTCTCAAGGCGATGAATTGTCAAGGGTAACCACCAATATGACTAGTAGAGGGTTGGGATAGGAATCCTCCTCAGAAGACGAATGCTCATGCCTGATTGATAATAATCCACCCGATGAGGGAGACGGACATTCGTCTGATTCTTCGGCTCGGGATTTCGACACCAGCCTCGGAGAAGCTTTCAAGGCTTTAATGTCAAATATGGCTACGGTCGATCCTGCTACTGTTGAGAGTGATGAAGACATGCCAACATGGGAAGACCCATGGATCCATCAACTCCAAGAGCAGTTTGGGGATAGGTTGAACAAAGAGAACCCCCACTAAGGGCGAGTAGTCAGTTAATATGGGTGATGAAGAGCATCCTAAACTCATAAACATCAGCAATACTCTCCCTTGGAAGAAAAGGAAGAGTTGATTGCCCTAATCGGGAGTATATCGATGTATTAGCTGGAGTTACGAGGACATGCGGGACTCGACCCTAATGTGGCAACACATCGCCTCAACATCAAGGCGGATGTCAAACTGTCAAGCAACGGCAAAGGCGGTTTAGATCCACAAATATTGGAGGCAATTGTTGTGAAGTGAAGAAACTCATAGAATCGGGATTCATCAAGGAAATTCAACATCGGTTGGGTGGCGAATATAGTCGGTCATGAAGAAAAATGGGTCGATTAGGATGCAGTAGCGACTCTGAGAGACTATACTTAGCGGCTTGCAGAAAGATGACTTTCCTCTTCCAATCAGCGGCGTCATAGTTGACAATACATGTGGATTGAGAGGATGTCCTTTATGGATGGCTTTTGAGGTATAATCGGATCAAGATGTACCCGATGGCCTAAACACCACGGCGTTGAGCAGCCCATCGGCATATATTGCTACGGTCATGCCGTTCGGCCTCAAAAATGCGGCGCAACATACCGAGAGCAATAGCGGAAATTTTCGGGACCATCTCCGGAAAGCGGTCGAATGCTCGTCGGCGACTTGGTGGCCGTGACAAAGGAGATCACATCAAAGATCTTAGAGCGGTATTGAACTCATGCGGACTCATCAACTAAAGATGAACCTGCCAAATCCTTCCTTGGGATGTCGGTGGCAAGTTCCCGGCCGTCGTCACCAACAAAGGAATCCCGTCGATCGACAAAGTGAAGGCGATTCAAGAGTTGCAACCTCAGAAATCAGAGAACTTCGGGGGTTACAAGGGCGATTGGCGTTGAACAAGAAGAGGCGTGTCATATATTTGGGGCGGCGCTGCCGCGAGAGCGATTCGAAGAGATCAAGTCGTATCTCGCTAAACCTCTGTTCTTGTTGCACGCGATCGGAAAACCATTTTGATCTACGTCAAGGCAGCGGATCACTCGTTAAGCGCTTTACTCGCGCCAAGGCGGCGGCGGTCCGCGAGCGGCGATGTATTACGGCGAACATTAGTGGTCTTTGAGTCTCGATATCAATGGTGGCGGTGCCTTGCATTAGTGTTAGCGATTGAGAAAATCGGCACTATTTAGTCGGACGGGCGATTTATGTTATCTCTAATGTAAATCCGGTCGAATATTTATGACCCGGCCGGCCTCAATGAGTTGGCGTCTGGCGAAATGGGCCTTACTCTTGTCCCGATATGACTTGCACTTCAAACAACGAAGTCGGTCAAAGGGCGAGCGATTTGTGATCTCTTGGTACCCGGCCCGACAGCGGATGCGGTTGAGCTATATGATGATCTTAGGATGAAGTTCAAGAAGTCAACACTACATCGCACCAACAAATATGGCGATTGTATTTTGGCCAGACCTCTCGAGCTACCAATGTGGCAAGTGCCCCGGATGTTCTAAGATTTCGCCGGGTCGGGGTTGTCTTAGTTTCCCGGAAATCATGTCATGCCCGTCGTACTCACTCGAACCTTGCTCTAATAATGTAGCTGAATACAATCGCTACTTATTGGACTTAGTTTCGCCAAGAGCTGGGGTCGAATATCTCGGCGTATGGCGACTTCGCAATTGATAGTTAAGCGGGTTCGTGGTGACTCTGAAGTCGGGAACCACGATCTAGTCCCCTATCATCGGTAGCGTGGAAATGGCGGACTTCGTTGAAGAATTCTTCATCGAATATATCCAGCCGAGCGCTCATGCGAGCCTTGGCGGCGTTAGGCGTGTCGTTAGCACAACCTTAGAGACCGAGCAGCTGGTTACGGTCGGGACTCATCGACTTTTGTACCAATATATGAGGAAATACAAGAAGATAAGGGGTAGTTACCAAAGAAGTACATGCAACCCAAACCAAGTTGGAGCCAGAGATTGGCTTTCCTATCATCGATTCGTCTTACATGGCATTAGCAGGAAGGCGTGAGGAAGAAGAGTCAATCGGCGAAGAGCTCAAGATTCTTTATGACACGGAAACCCGGATGTTATATCGTCGAGAATGCGATGGTCTTTACTCCGATGCCTTCGAACAAGGAGGCGAAGAGGTCCTTCGGGAAGCACCGCGGTGAATGTAGTGCGCACCGGCTGGTCCCAAGCTCTGATCGAATCAAGAGAATGGGTTACTTTTGGCCCACAATGATTAATGGCCTTGTCGAATCATTTCGGAAATGCCAGCGTGTCAAATTCCGCGAATTATATGCATCGGCCGCCCGAGCAAGCGCATCCTTGACCACATCACGGCCATTGAGACATGGGGAATGGGCGTGGTAGGTCCCATTTTCCTCCGTCGGTTAAAGGAGATCGCTTTATTCTAGCAATTACCGACTACTTCTCCAAGTGAAGTGAAGCAATCCCGCTAAAAGAGGTCAAAGGCGGTAGTCATCAAGTTTATCAAACACCATGTCATCTATCGACCGGTTGTCCCAAGCGGATGGGCCTTACTCTTGTCCCAATATGACTTGCACTTCAAACAATGTGGTCAAAAGGACAGCGATTTAGATCTCTTTGGGCCACCACAACGGATGCGCTTGAGCTATATGATGATCTTCCTGATGAAGTTCAAGAAGTCAACACTACATCGCACCAAAAATATGGCGATTGTATTTTGACGGAGCCTCTCGAGCTACCAATGTGGCAAGTGCCCCGGATGTTCTAAGATTTCCACGAGTCGGGTTGTCTTAGTTTCCTGAAATCATGTCATGCCCCGTATGCATTCACTCAACCTTGCTCTAATAATGTAGCCGAATACAATGCGCTACTTATTGGACTTAGTTTCGCCAAGGAGCCGGGGTCAATATCTCGCCGCATGGCGACTCGCAATTGATAGTTGTTGTGTGTTCGCGGTGACTACGGTCGTGAACCCCGATCTAGTCCCCTATCATCGTAGCCGTGGAAATGGCGTACTCGCTCAAGAATTCTTCATCGAATATATCCCGCTAACGCCATGCAGACGCGACCGGGCGCTAGTCGTGTCGTTAGCACAACCTTCCGGAGACCGGCAACCGTTACGGCCGACTCATGCCTTTTGTACCAATATATGAGGAAATACAAGAAGATAAGGGGTAGTTACCAAAGAAGTACATGCAACCCAAACCAAGTTGGAGCCCCGAGATTGGCTTTCCTATCATCGATTCGTCTTACATGGCATTAGCAGGAAGGCGTGAGGAAGAAGAGTCAATCGGCGAAGAGCTCAAGATTCTTTATGACACGGAAACCCGGATGTTATATCGTCGAGTGCGATGGTCTTTACTCCGATGCCTTCGAACAAGGAGGCGAAGAGGTCCTTCGAAGCACACGCAGTGAATGTGGTGCGCATCACCGGTCCCAAGCTCTGATCGAATCAAGAGAATGGGTTACTTTTGGCCCACAATGATTAATGACGCAATAACACGCCGGAATGCCACGCGGTCAAATTCATAATTATATGCATCGGCCGCCCGAGCAAGCGCATCCTTGACCACATCACGGCCATTGAGACATGGGGAATGGGCGTGGTAGGTCCCATTTTCCTCCGTCGGTTAAAGGAGATCGCTTTATTCTAGCAATTACCGACTACTTCTCCAAGTGGGTCAAGCAATCCCGCTAAAAGAGGTCAAGGCGAAAATCCATCAAGTTTATCAAACACCATGTCATCTATCGACACGGTGTCCCAAGGCGGATCGTGCATGACAACGGTCCCCAATTCATCGAATTCCTTCATCGTTTTGCTAAAAGTTCGTAATACGATGTCTCGCCGACACTATAATCCAAAGAAGAAATGGATTAGCCGAGGCATTCAACAAGACGATTATCAAAATTGCCGGCTTGTGAAGAATAACAAAGGACCGATGATAAACTCGAGAAGCACTCGGGCGATCGCACGATCAGACGCACGCCAACCGAGAGACCCCGCATCCTCGGTTTACTGCGCGGCTTCTCCCATTGGAGATCCAGATCCGCCACTCAGACGCCTTCACAGAGATGACGACCAAGAACAACATCAAAACGCCTCAAGAGCTTGAGATGTTAGATGAGAAGCTCGAGGCTCAACAATGCATTGAGTTTTACCAAGCTAGGATGTCGAGGGCTTTCAACAAGAAAGTTCGACAGAGAACCTTTAGAAGGAGATTTGGTCCTCATTGCTTTCGTGACCGATAATCCTCACTTCCAAAAGAAAGGTAAATTGAACCTAAATGGGAGGGTCCGTTTGTAATAGAAATGGTTTACTCAATGGTGCGTATCGCCTAATTACCCAAAATGGCGGCCAGACAATTAATCTTAGATAAATGGGAAGTTCTGAAGAAATACTATCCATAGTATCTTGGGATAACCCGTTCGGCGGGAAGTTCCTCGTGGGATGTTTCACCCACTTTTGAGGATAACCCTAGATTTGTCCTCCATCATAATTTTCCCCACCGATCAAATTCCTTGGCGGTGGGTCTATAAATTACGGTACATTACCAAAATCCTCTTGATTCCTTCTATGAACAAGAGGCTCACTCAAAATTCCTTTCACTTGTTGGAGAGAATATAAAATCCTTCCTCTCCAAGCGTAAAATCCTTCGTGTCAAATGGAAGGGTTTTATCTTTTATCTTAGGTAGCGCCGACTGAAGGTATGCGCCGATTTTCGCACTGTGTTGTCCGATCAAGGTCGCCTCGAAGTCTTTTCGGTTCTCGGAGTGGAGATCCCACTCTTAGTTCCATCTTCATCTTAGGTAGCGCCGATTGAAGGTATGCGCCGATTTTCGCACTGTGTTGTCCGATCAAGGTCACCGAAGTCTCTTCGGTTCTCGGAGTGGAGATCCCACTCTTAGTTCCATCTTCATCTTAGGTAGCGCCGGTGAAGGTATCTTGTGGGATTTTCGGACCGGGTTGTCCGGTGAAGGTCGCTGAGTCTCTTCGGTTCTCGGAGTGGAGATCCCACTCTTAGTTCCATCTTCATCCTAGGTAGCGCCGGTGAAGGTATCTTGTAGGGATTTTCGGACCGGGTTGTCCGGTGAAGGTCACGAGCCTCTTCGGTTCTCGGAGTGGAGATCCCACTCTTAGTTCCATCTTCATCTTAGGTAGCGCCGGTGAAGGTATCTTGTGGGATTTTCGGACCGGGTTGTCCGTGAAGGTCGCTGAGTCTCTTCGGTTCTCGGAGTGGAGATCCCACTCTTAGTTCCATCTTCATCTTAGGTAGCGCCGGTGAAGGTATCTTGTGGGATTTTCGGACCGGGTTGTCCGGTGAAGGTCGCTGAGTCTCTTCGGTTCTCGGAGTGGAGATCCCACTCTTAGTTCCATCTTCATCTTAGGTAGCGCCGGTGAAGGTATCTTGTGGGATTTTCGGACCGGGTTGTCCGGTGAAGGTCGCTGAGTCTCTTCGGTTCTCGGAGTGGAGATCCCACTCTTAGTTCCATCTTCATCCTAGGTAGCGCCGGTGAAGGTATCTTGTAGGGATTTTCGGACCAGGTTGTCCGTGAAGGTCGCTGAGTCTCTTCGGTTCTCGGAGTGGAGATCCCACTCTTAGTTCCATCTTCATCTTAGGTAGCGCCGGTGAAGGTATCTTGTGGGATTTTCGGACCGGGTTGTCCGGTGAAGGTCACGAGCCTCTTCGGTTCTCGGAGTGGAGATCCCACTCTTAGTTCCATCTTCATCTTAGGTAGCGCCGGTGAAGGTATCGCCGGGATTTTCGGACCAGGTTGTCCGTGAAGGTCGCTGAGTCTCTTCGGTTCTCGGAGTGGAGATCCCACTCTTAGTTCCATCTTCATCTTAGGTAGCGCCGGTGAAGGTATCTTGTGGGATTTTCGGACCGGGTTGTCCGGTGAAGGTTGCTGAGTCTTTTCGGTTCTCGGAGTGGAGATCCCACTCTTAGTTCCATCTTCATCTTAGGTAGCGCCGGTGAAGGTATCTTGTGGGATTTTCGGACCAGGTTGTCCGTGAAGGTCGCTGAGTCTCTTCGGTTCTCGGAGTGGAGATCCCACTCTTAGTTCCATCTTCATCCTAGGTAGCGCCGGTGAAGGTATCGCCGGGATTTTCGGACCAGGTTGTCCGTGAAGGTCGCTGAGTCTCTTCGGTTCTCGGAGTGGAGATCCCACTCTTAGTTCCATCTTCATCCTAGGTAGCGCCGGTGAAGGTATGCGCCGGATTTTCGTGACCAAGTTGTCCGATCAAGGTCACCGAGTCTTTCTCCGATTGAAGAAGACACGAGTTCGATTAAGGGTATTTTATCCGAGAAGCCTAAGAAGGATAAAGCCAGCGCCTCTGCAGCGTTGCGGTTTAGTCTTTTTCGATTGAAGAAGACACGAGTTGATTAAGGGCATTTTATCCGAAGCCTAAGAAGGATAAAGCCAGCGCCTCTGCAGCGTTGCGGTTTAGTCTTTCTCCGATTGAAGAAGACACGAGTTCGATTAAGGGTATTTTATCCGAAGCCTAAGAAGGATAAAGCCAGCGCCTCACCGCGTTGCGGTTTAGTCTTTCGATTGAAGAAGACACGAGTTCGATTAAGGGTATTTTATCCGAAGCCTAAGAAGGATAAAGCCAGCGCCTCACCGCGTTGCGGTTTAGTCTTTCGATTGAAGAAGACACGAGTTCGATTAAGGGTATTTTATCCGAAGCCTAAGAAGGATAAAGCCAGCGCCTCACCGCAGCGTTGCGGTTTAGTCTTTCTCCGATTGAAGAAGACACGAGTTCGATTAAGGGTATTTTATCCGAAGCCTAAGAAGGATAAAGCCAGCGCCTCACCGCGTTGCGGTTTAGTCTTTTTCGATTGAAGAAGACACGAGTTGATTACGGGGCATTTTATCCGAAGCCTAAGAAGGATAAAGCCAGCGCCTCACCGCAGCGTTGCGGTTTAGTCTTTCTCCGATTGAAGAAGACACGAGTTCGATTACGGGGCATTTTATCGAAGCCTAAGAAGGGATAAAGCCAGCGCCTCTGCAGCGTTGCGGTTTAGTCTTTTAGATTGAAGAAGACACGAGTTGATTACGGGGCATTTTATCCGAAGCCTAAGAAGGATAAAGCCAGCGCCTCACCGCAGCGTTGCGGTTTAGTCTTTCTCCGATTGAAGAAGACACGAGTTCGATTAAGGGTATTTTATCCGAAGCCTAAGAAGGATAAAGCCAGCGCCTCACCGCGTTGCGGTTTAGTCTTTTTCGATTGAAGAAGACACGAGTTGATTAAGGGCATTTTATCCGAAGCCTAAGAAGGATAAAGCCAGCGCCTCACCGCGTTGCGGTTTAGTCTTTCTCCGATTGAAGAAGACACGAGTTCGATTAAGGGTATTTTATCCGAGAAGCCTAAGAAGGGATAAAGCCAGCGCCTCACCGCGTTGCGGTTTAGTCTTTTTCGATTGAAGAAGACACGAGTTCGATTAAGGGTATTTTATCCGAGAAGCCTAAGAAGGGATAAAGCCAGCGCCTCTGCAGCGTTGCGGTTTAGTCTTTTTCGATTGAAGAAGACACGAGTTGATTAAGGGCATTTTATCCGAAGCCTAAGAAGGATAAAGCCAGCGCCTCTGCAGCGTTGCGGTTTAGTCTTTCTCCGATTGAAGAAGACACGAGTTGATTACGGGGCATTTTATCGAAGCCTAAGAAGGGATAAAGCCAGCGCCTCTGCAGCGTTGCGGTTTAGTCTTTCGATTGAAGAAGACACGAGTTCGATTAAGGGTATTTTATCCGAAGCCTAAGAAGGGATAAAGCCAGCGCCTCACCGCGTTGCGGTTTAGTCTTTCTCCGATTGAAGAAGACACGAGTTCGATTAAGGGTATTTTATCCGAAGCCTAAGAAGGATAAAGCCAGCGCCTCTGCAGCGTTGCGGTTTAGTCTTTCTCCGATTGAAGAAGACACGAGTTCGATTACGGGGCATTTTATCCCGGCCTAAGAAGGGATAAAGCCAGCGCCTCACCGCAGCGTTGCGGTTTAGTCTTTCTCCGATTGAAGAAGACACGAGTTCAATTAAGGGCATTTTATCCCGGCCTAAGAAGGGATAAAGCCAGCGCCTCACCGCAGCGTTGCGGTTTAGTCTTTCTCCGATTGAAGAAGACACGAGTTCGATTCGGGGTATTTTATCCGAAGCCTAAGAAGGATAAAGCCAGCGCCTCACCGCGTTGCGGTTTAGTCTTTCTCCGATTGAAGAAGACACCGAGTTCGACTGGGGCATTTTATCCCAAGCCTAAGAAGGGATAAAGCCAACGCCACACGCTGCTGTCGGTTTAGTCTTTTTCCGATTGAAGAAGACACTTGAGTTCGACTCATTTTATCCCAAGCCTAAGAAGGGATAAAGCCAACGCTTACCACGCTGCCGGTAGTAATTCCTGCGACAAAGACGGCTTCACGATTCAACATCGAGCATTAAGTCTAAGAGAGTTTCATTCTTCTAGCACAGCGTCCGCGTCTTGAGCGGGTCGGATAATCCATGCGCTAGCCCAACTCAAGCGGTAGTTGGTAAAGGCTCATCAAACCCGCTGAAGGTCAATGGCTAATAACCCTAAAGCCAACGCCACACGCATTGCCGGTTTAGTCTTTTTTCCGACATTGAAGAAGACACCGTAGTTCGATTCGGGGCATTTTATCCCAAGCCTAAGAAGGGGATAGCCAACGCCACACGCTGCTGCTCGGCTTAGTCTTTCTCCCATTGAAGAAGACACCGAGTTCGATTCGGGTATTTTATCCCAAGCCTAAGAAGGGATAAAGCCAACGCCACACGCTGCTGCCGGCTTAGTCTTTTTCCATTGAAGAAGACACCGAGTTCGACTGGGGCATTTTATCCCAAGCCTAAGAAGGGAAGCCAACGCCACACGCTGCTGCCGGTTTAGTCTTTTTCCGATTGAAGAAGACACCGAGTTCGATTCGGGGCATTTTATCCTCGCCTAAGAAGGGATAAAGCCAACTTACCACGCGCTGTCGTAGTCAATTCCCCGTGACAAAGACGGCTTCACGATTCAACATCGTAGCATTAAGTCTAAGAGAGTTTCATTCTTTTAGCACAACGCTGTGTGTAGAACGGATTTAGACAATCTACATGCTAGCCCAACTTAAACGTAGTTGGTAAAGGCTCATCAAACCCGCTGAAGGTCGGGTTGGCTAATAACCCTAAAGCCAACGCCACACGCATTGCCTGCTAGTCTTTTTCCGATTGAAGAAGACACCGTAGTTCGATTCGGGGCATTTTATCCCGGCCTAAGAAGGATAAAGCCAACGCCACACGCTGCTGCTCGGCTTAGTCTTTCTCCCATTGAAGAAGACACCGAGTTCGATTCGGGGTATTTTATCCCGGCCTAAGAAGGGATAAAGCCAACGCCTCACACGCTGCTTCGTTTAGTCTTTTTCCGATTGAAGAAGACACCGTGAGTTCGACTGGGGTATTTTATCCCGGCCTAAGAAGGGATAAAGCCAACGCCACACGCCGCTGTCGGCTTAGTCTTTTTCCGATTGAAGAAGACACCGAAGTTCGATTCGGGGTATTTCATCCCGCGGCCAAGGAGGGACTGAAGTCTACGCTGCACGCTGCTGTCGTGGTCTCTTGCCCGAAAAGAGTATAAAGCCTATGTATTCAATATCATAGCAACAAGTCTAGAAGAGTTTCATTCTTTCAGCACAACGCCACGCAAGGAACGGTCCATAATCCGCGACGCCAGCCCAACTCGTAGTTGGTAAAGGCTAATCAAACCCGCTGATGGTCAGTTAATAACCCTAAAGCCAACGCCACACGCATTGCGGGCTTAGTCTTTTTCCGATTGAAGAAGACACCGAGTTCGACTGGGCATTTTATCCCGGCCTAAGAAGGGATAAAGCCAACGCCTCACACGCTGGTTTGCTTAGTCTTTCTCCGATTGAAGAAGACACCTGAGTTCGACTCGGGGTATTTTATCCCGGCCTAAGAAGGGATAAAGCCAACGCCACACGCTGCTGTTTGCTTAGTCTTTTTCCGATTGAAGAAGACACCGTGAGTTCGATTCGGGTATTTTATCCCTGCCTAAGAAGGATAAAGCCAACGCCACACGCGTCGGGCTTAGTCTTTTTCCGATTGAAGAAGACACCGAGTTCGATTCTCGGGTATTTCTCCCCGGCCTAAGGAGGACGAAGTCTACGCGAACACGCTGTCGTGGTCTCTGCCCAAAAGAGTATAAAGCCTATGTATTCAATATCATAGCAACAAGTCTAGAAGAGTTTCATCTTTCTAGCACAACGCCACGCATGAACGGGTCCATAATCCGCGACGCCAGCCCAACTCAAACGCAGAGTTGGTAAAGGCAAACCCGCTGATCGAGGGTTTGCCAAAATCCTATAAGTATTATGGTTAATTATTTCGCATTTAAATAAAAGAATCATAATAAGCAATGAAGGAATAAATCTTATTCATTTGAAGCAAATATAGAAGGAGCTACAATTGTCGGTGACAATTGATTCAAGCAAAGTTATGATAATACATCTAAATAAAAATCGAAACGACTGGTCAACAAAGAGAACAAAAGTCTCGCAAAGACATCGACTTCATCAAGCGCATCCAAGAATGTGAAGGAAGCAAGGTCAGCCTTGACAGCCGCTAATTTTTCTCCTCGATCGCCGAACCCGAACTTGGCTTCCTTCTCCTCTTCTTCGAATTCAAGGGCAATAGTACCAGATGTTCCCGACGACGCCTCGGAGGACTTGTTTCACGCTCGACATCCTCGACTCGTGCACTCACGCTGAAATCCTTCAACGCTTCTCCCTTGAATGCCCCGATTCCTCAGACGCTCAACATGGGGTGGTACAAGTTTATTCTACGCCGCAAGCGACATTGCCGCCATATGAGTTCGAAAATGATCTCTGTTCGATATTTTCCTCGCTGGCGCTGCTCACGAAGCCTTGATCCGAAGCCACGATGAGTCGACACCATCGCATGATTCAAAAGGCTAAATCCTCCACACGGCGCAGAGTTAGCTGCCTAGTGAGCTTCGCTCACAACGATTAGCTAGCCGAGGACCACCAACACGCCAATTTCCAAGATACTCAATATGAATGGGCGTAAGACCATAGGAGTCGCCATCTAACCTCGATAATAGAGATCGCCGCTTCAAACTATTCTCCAACATGAAGGAGACCCATCACGTAACCGAATCGAACGCAGATTTTTGGCCCGGCAATCTCGCATGGGTTGAATTCGTGGGTGGTCCGCCAAGATTAACTCGGGCCTCCACCCACGCCTATACTCAAGGGTCGGAAATCCCGGTTTCAAGGCCGGGAGGAAGGCGTGGATCGGATGATGGAAGCGATCCTCGCACTCGCCATCCCAAATTACGATAGTTTCTAACTGAGCTTCGCTGGTTTCTTCCTCATGTGGCTTCGCCTGGCGTTCGCCTCTGTGGAAAGAGGTATTCTCCCTGATGACCTTAAGAATCGACTTGACGCTTGGAGCCTTCAAATAGACTAATAATCGCCTGAGCACCCGCCACCACAAGAGAATAAAGGGTTAATGATCATTTAGGAGGAATATCTTGAAAAGGAAACAAAGATAAGGCGAGAACTCTTCTCAAACCCATGAGATTGAGTCACGACCTTATAACGGTATGACGATTTCATCCGTGATAAATACCCGAGAATGATAAATATAGTACAGAATCCAAACAAGCATATATTCCGCTCTACAGAGTACCAGATGAAATCGCCCCGCTAATAACATCGACGTGATGACCAAGCAAAACCAATCTTTGAAGGCCAATCCCCACGAAGGAGAATCTGCCTTCCCAATCGCCTACAAAGGAGAACGGCTGGTCATAACGAGGTAATGCGGTGAAAGGATGAGGCAAAACCGGCAACAATCCCCGCAGCGAGGATTTCGCTCTTCCCAATCGCCTCACAAAGGAGAGCCGGGATACAACGCGATATATATAACGGGCGCATCACCGAAGAAGGAGGCGGCATTCACGCCGCGGCGAAGTTGATCGACTTCTGAGCTGCGGATCTTCCCGGACGACATCAAGCCGCAAAAACACATAAAAGTTAGATATGCAAATAAAAATCAGCGAATTCGCAACGTAGTTCGCTTGGTCCGGCTGGTGGTTGGCGTGACGACACCGACTAGCGGTGCCCCGGCCAACCAGACCGACCACAATACCGACCGCCGCTGGCGGCTTCGCCGGGACGCCATACTGTCATTGGCGCTGCATTCTGGCCATTATAATGGGCGGTAAGTATGCGAATATGCTGACGCTGGCGCAAGACTAGCCATTTAGCCATAATTGGGCGCCAAATTGTTCTCGCGCTTGGCCCTCGGTGCCACCGGCCATTGCCCGCTCTTTCCCTCGTGGTTCGGCCGTCAGACGACAAGAAGAAAAAGGGAGAGAAAAGAAGAAAAGAATTTACAAAACCCTCGACACATACCTCGCTGATCGGAAATAAGACGGCGAAGCTTAGATGAAAACAAGAGAGAGAGAGCAGTGGGGGCGCCTAGGTCGAAGAATAGAGGAGTATGGGTATTTATAACAATCCCATAAAATGATCTCTTGCTCGATATTTTCCTCTCGCTGGCGGCGTTCACGAAGCCTTGATCAGAGCCGTCGATGAGTCGTATCACCTCATCGCATGATTCAAAAAGGCTAAATCCTCCACGGTCGCAAGAGTTAGCCCGGCTAGTGAGCTTACGCTCTAGCGATTAACTAGGCGAGGACCACCAACCGCTGAATTTCCTCCAAGATACTCAATATGAATGGGCGAAGACCATAGAATTAGCCCATCTAACCTCGATAATAGAGATCGCTGTTTCAAACTATTCTCCAACGGTGAAGGAGACCCATCCGCAGGCTGGAATCGAGAACGTGATTTTGGCCGGGGCAATCTCGGCGATGGGTTGAATCGTGGGAGTGGTCCGTCAAGATTAACACAGGGCCTCCACCCGCCCTATACTCGAAGGGTCGGAAATCTGGTTTCGGCCAAAGAACGTGAGGCGGTGGATCGGATGATGGAAGCGATCCCTCGGACTTCGTCATCGAAATTACGATAGTCGGCTCGAGCTTATTTGGTTTCTTCTAGCGGTGTCGCCCGTACTTGCGGTTCGCTTCCTCGGTGGAAAGAGGTATTCTCGGATGACCTTAAGAATCGAGACTTGGCGTTTGGAGCCGAAATAGGCGAATAATCGTGAACACCCGCCTACCACAAGAGAATAAAGGGTTAGCAGATCATTTAGGAGGAATATCTTGAAAAAGGAAGCGATATAAAGGCGTAGAACTCTTCTCAGAAACCCATGAGATTGAGTCACGACCTTATAACGGGTATGACGATTTCATCCGTATTAAATACCCGGAGAACGATAAATATAGCCGCGTAATCCAAACGGCAATATATTCCGTTCTACAAGGCGAGAGTACGGTATGAAATCGCTCCCGTTAATAACATCGAGACGGGTGATGACCAAGCAAAACCAATCTTTGAAGCGTCAATCCCCACGAAGGAGAATCTCGGCTCTTCCCAATCGCCCCACAAAGGAGAACGAAGCGGGGTCATAACGAGTGTACGTGTGAAAGGATGAGGCAAAATCTGCAGCGTCAATCCCGCAAAGGAGGATTTGGCTCTTCCCAATCGTCTCACAAAGGAAGCGGCGGGGATACAACATATATATATTTGGCGCTTCCACCGAAAGAAGAGGCGTGCATTCCGCGTCGCGTCGCGAGTTGATCGACTCCTCGGGCGCGTGATCTTCAGCGACATCGGCTGCAAAAAACGGCGAAAAGTTAGATATCACGGTCGAAAAAATCAGCGAATTACGCGAAGCCGTTTAGTCCGGTGTGGCCGCCGGACCGGCCGAACACCAACAGGTGCCAAAATCGCGGAGTCGAGCGCTCAGCGCCGATTGCCGCCCGGCGGCAGCGCCGCCGGCAGCCGCTTCAAACGCGTCGCTGGGCGACCCGGCAGGCGGCGGTCGCCGGCGCCATAAAGCGCCTGGCGCAACAATGCCTGGCTTTCCGGCCGCCGCCACCATCAACCGCCCTCGGCTGCCTGGCGCCGCCATCGCCTCAATAAACGCTGTCCACAAGAAAAAAGGAGAGAAAATTTACAAAACCCTCGTACACATACCTCGTTGATCGAAGGAAATAAGGCGGCGAGATGAAAACAAGAGAGAGCAGGCGACTGGAATAGGAAAAGATAGGAGGAGTATGGGTATTTATAACAATCCCATATGAACCCAATCCTCTTTGAACAAGGACTCTTATTTGGCAAGAAGTAGGAATTCTAATGGGGCCCAAATCAATTCCAATGGGACTCTAATCAGCCCTAATTAGGAGTCCTAATTAGAACCTAATTGGATGCCAAAATAATGCCAAATCAGTCCGTTGATTGACCCCTACTCAACTAGGATTACGGTATAAAGCTGTTTCCTAATTTATCGAAGTTCAGGAAGAATATTTTCACAAAAATATTCTTAGGGATAACTTCGATCGGGCGGATGCATCGGCGCCGATCAGCGTCGCTAATCCTACTCAACTAGGATTACGGTATAAAGCTGTTTCCTAATTTATCGAGAAGTTCAGGAAGAATATTTTCACAAAAATATTCTTAGGGATAACTTCGATCGGGCGGATGCATCGGCGCCGATCAGCGCGTCGCCTAATCCTACTCAACTAGGATTACGGTATAAGCTGTTTCCTAATTTATCGAAGTTCCGGAAGAATATTTTCACAAAAATATTCTTAGGGATAACTTCGATCGAGGCGGATGCATCGGCGCCGATCAGCGTCGCTAATCCTACTCAACTAGGATTCAGTATAAGCTGTTTCCTAATTTATCGAGAAGTTCGGAAGAATATTTTCACAAAAATATTCTTAGGGATAACTTCGATCGGTGGATGCATCGGCGATCAGCGTCGCCTAATCCTACTCCAACTAGGATTATGAGTATAAAGCTGTTTCCTAATTTATCGAAGTTCGGAAGAATATTTTCACAAAAATATTCTTAGGGATAACTCGATCGGCGGATTGCATCGGCCCGATCAGCGTCGCCTAATCCTACCCAACTAGGATTACAGTATAAGCTGTTTCCTAATTTATAGAAGTTCGGAAGAATATTTTCACAAAAATATTCTTAGGGATAACTTCGATCGAGCGGATGCATCGGCCGATCAGCGTCGCCTAATCCTACTCCACTAGGATTCAGTATAAAGCTGTTTCCTAATTTATCGAGAGTTCAGGAAGAATATTTTCACAAAAATATTCTTAGGGATAACTTCGATCGGCGGATGCATCGGCGCCGATCAGCGTCGCCTAATCCTACTCAACTAGGATTCACGGTATAAAGCTGTTTCCTAATTTGTCGAGAAGTTCGGAAGAATATTTTCACAAAAATATTCTTAGGGATAACTCGATCGGGCGGATTACATCGGCCGATCAGCGCGTCGCCTAATCCTACTCCAACTAGGATTATGAGTATAAACCGCTTCCTAATTTATCGAGAAGTTCGGAAGAATATTTTCACAAAAATATTCTTAGGATAACTCGATCGGCGGATTGCATCGACATCAACGCTGCCGCCTAATCCTACTCCAACTAGGATTACGAGTATAAACCGCTTCCTAATTTATCGAAGTTCGGAAGAATATTTTCACAAAAATATTCTTAGGATAACTCGATCGGCGGATTGCATCGACATCAACGCCGCCTAATCCTACTCCAACTAGGATTACAGTATAAACCGCTTCCTAATTTATCGAGAAGTTCCGGAAGAATATTTTCACAAAAATATTCTTAGGGATAACTCGATCGGCGGATTGCATCGACATCAACGCCGCCTAATCCTACCCAACTAGGATTACAGTATAAACCGCTTCCTAATTTATCGAGAAGTTCCGGAAGAATATTTTCACAAAAATATTCTTAGGATAACTCGATCGGCGGATTGCATCGACATCAACGCCGCCTAATCCTACTCCAACTAGGATTACGAGTATAAACCGCTTCCTAATTTATCGAGAAGTTCCGGAAGAATATTTTCACAAAAATATTCTTAGGATAACTCGATCGGCGGATTGCATCGGCGCCGATCAGCGCGTCGCCTAATCCTACTCCAACTAGGATTACAGTATAAACCGCTTCCTAATTTATCGAGAGTTCAGGAAGAATATTTTCACAAAAATATTCTTAGGATAACTCGATCGGCGGATTGCATCGACATCAACGCCGCCTAATCCTACTCCAACTAGGATTACGAGTATAAACTATTTCCAAAATTTCAGCGAGGAGTTCACGGAGAATAAATCCATATTCTTAAGGATAACTTCGGCAACCCTTAATGTCCTCCACCATAATCTCCAAGAGAGGGATAATCGATGAAGAGTGAAAGTCATGTTGACATGGGATAATCATATCCTCATTTGTAGTTAAACCAACAACACCGTCATGATGGAGGAATTAGCCGAGTGATGGTTATGAAGTTCCATGTATTCGACCACGATAGCGTTGCCAACAAGGAGTTAGCCGACATACGGAGAAGTCAAAAATCGATGGTTAGTCAAACAACGACCAGCGACCACGAGTTACAAACAAAACTCACCCACCGGCTTGAGTCAAGATAACAAGCGGTCGGACAATAAATGCGACACCGTGATCTTATCGGGAATCCTACAAAGAAGCTGGATGATCTGAAAGAATCGAAGATTTGAAGCTATCTTTTGGGACCCTCGGTAGGCGAAGGCGGGAACCATCATGTCAAAGCATCGGACTCATCAAGAATCGAGACCGAGGCGGCTTTGGAGGGTATCTGTAGGCATAAAAATTGCTTATCGGTGCGAGCGAAACTTCGTGGCGATGGGTTGACAACCGACGATCCATTCGACAAACCGGCGTCGCAAAATGCATCCGCAGCGCAAAGCGCGTGAAGCGAGTCGGCGAGCACATGAAGTGAGTCGGCAAGGCGTGCGAGCCAATGAAGCGGCGTGCGAGTTGATTAAACTCAAGCGTCGATGAGGCGGAATCAACCGTGCTTAGTCCGTCGATGCAAGCGAGCGTCGAGCTCACGAAAGTTGATCGGACCACGAACTCAAACCAATGGCGACATCAGGAGCAAAACTAAGCGGAGGCCGAAAGTCGTGAGTGCGAAAGAATCGGCGGACTTGGCTTGGCGGAAAAAGCGGCGAGGCAACACCTCGGCCAAATGGCCAAGGTGGCTCGGCCACTGGCCGAGCCACCTCGACCAGCTGAGTGCCGACAAGTGGCCGAGGAGGCTCGACCACTTTGGCCGAGCCTCCTCGACCAACTGGCAGGCACCTGGAAACCATGGCCGAGGTGCCTCGGCCAAGTGGCGAGTGGCTCGGCTCCATGGTGAACCACCTTGGACTGGTAGAGTGGCTGGAAATAGCCTTGACCATGGCCACATCCCCTCTTTTTGTATAAATAGGGGGTCTTGAAGTGGGAGAGGTCTTGGATTTGGGGGATTTCAAGGCTTAGGAGGCTTGGATTTTGGTGATTTGGAAGAGCTGGGACTTGAAGAATTCTTGCGAGATCTACAGTAATCGGTATACGGTTCGAGCACCGGCGAGCTCAAGTCCGATCGGCGTCGGATCTATAAGCAAAGGTAACGAATTGGTCGAACTCTGAGATACCCTCTAGATTAAGCCGTCTTAATCTCGGGGATAAGCTGTAATTTCTCCTAGTAGATCTCACCCGCTCGGCGATCCTCTCCTTCGTGAGTGTGATCCCTCGGTAACCGTTTCCTTAGTGAAGCGAGCCCCTTTACATCTGTAGTTCGAACCGGGTCTCTACGGATCGAATTGCGGTGGTCCACGGACACAAAAGTCCGACACGGGCAAAGAACCCGCGGCGAGGACCTCGACATAACAAGAGATCCTCGTGTTTGTTTAGGAAGAAGTCGCAATCTTTTTTTGATTTTCATTGTACGCCTTAAAATAAAAGGCAATTTCTTTTTGAATTTTGTTGTAGGCAAAAGAAGCTGTAAACAAATTCAAATCAATGACAATCATCCCGACTTTTACCGCGAACATTAAGCATCACGTCCTCTATCGCTTTGGCGTACCACGGTGAATAATCCATGATAATGGAACACAGTTCATCAGCTACGGATTCTAGAGGTTCTGCGACAAGTTCAGAATCCAAAGTGTCCCGTCGACAGCATATTATCCTCCAGCCAATGGCCTTGTAGAAGCCTTCAACAAGACCATCGTGAAACTTCTAAAGAAGTTTGTTTTTAAAAACCGACGTGATTGGGATGAAAGGTTGGGTGAATGTTTGTGGGCTTACTGCACAATGGTGAGAACTCCGATAAAGGCTACCCCCTTTTCTTTGGTATATGGGTGTGAAGCCGTTTTACCCTTGGAAATTCAGATCCCTTCACTAAGAATTGCTCTTGCAACCGGAATGACGGATGAAGAGCAACATCAAATACGCCTTCAAGAGTTAGAAGTGTTAAATAATAAACGGCTTCAAGCTCAACAACAAATCGAGCTATACCAAGCTCAAATTTCTAAAGCTTATAATAGGAAGGTTAAGGAAAGGATCTTTAAGAAAGGTGATCTTGTCTTAGCAGTCCACCGACCTATGGTCATGACACATAAGACAAAAGGAAAGTTCAACCCCAAATGAAAAGGACCTTTCGTAATAGAAATGGTTTATTCGAATGGAGCATATCGACTCATCGATCAAAAAGGTGATAGGCTCATGATGCCGATTAAGGGGAAATTTCTCAAGAGATATTACCCGTAGGCCCCAGGACTATATTCATTCGCGCTGGGGGTTGGTTGTTCATAATGCATTAGAGTGAAAATAAAAAGTCCTGTAGTGCTTCTATCAAGTTGCCTGTTGTGAGTCAGAATATTATGCGCAAAAGAAATGAAGAAAGAACAAAAGTATCATTTTATTTACAATAACAAAAAGTGATACAAGATTATTACTAAAGTTCTAAGTATCAGGGCCCATCAAATAAATGACTCTGAGCCGAAACTTAAGATCAGCAAGTTTTTGTTCATGCGCGGCACGCACTCTCTCAACATCATCTTTCCTAGATTGAGTTTCAATCGCAGCAACTTTCTTTTCAATCGCGTCTCAATTTCGATGTTGAGACGTCCTTTTGGCTTCAGTCGCTCTTCGTTCTTGTCTTGGATAATGGGGAGCTTCTGATGTAGGCTGAAGGTCACCTCTGTGTCCTCTCCACCCTCATGGCCAAAATGGCTGTGGAAAGTAAGAGGGTCGCTTGAATAGCGCACTGCACAAGGAAATAAAAAGCAATTAGTATGAGGGGAAAATAATGACAAGTTTGAGAAAATTAAACAGCAGACGCGAGGGTCATCCCCGTGTCTCAAGTATAAAACGAGGATGTCAACTTTGCGTTCCAATTTCAAACGCGAAGCTTAACTCCGCGTTTCATTTCTAAAACGCGGGTGTCAACCCCGCGTTTCATTTCTACAACGCGAAGGTCATCCCCGCGTTTCATGTGGGAAACATAGGCATCAACCCCATGTTCTAAACGCGAGCCTTGCTCGTCGTTTCCGCTGCTTCACGAGGAAAAAGAGAAACTTGTTAAAACAAGTTGTTGTCAAAGTCAAAACCTACCGCTGATGAGGTGGGCCCTACCGCTGATGAGGTGGGCTTGCGATGCAGTGGGTGCTCGGACGGAAGCGTCGCCAGCGGTTCCAGACGCCAGCGTGCTCGAAGAAGCCGCTGCGGCCTTCTTGGATCTAGCTGCGGATCTTTTGGGAGACATTCTCGTCGAAGAAGAACTGAAAAAAGTTTGCCGGAAGATCTGAGAACGGAAACGTTCGCCGAAGAATTGAAGAAGAAATTTCCTTGATAAAAATCCTATAAAACTTTTGATTTGACCCAAGGGTCTATTTATAAGGCCTCCAGCCTGTCAAATCTCCACAAAATCCCGCCCGAACGTGATCTTCGCTTTCATTCCCAAGTTGGTTCGACTTCAGCATCACGTCCAAGCTCTAAAGCGCGGAGTTTAACATCGTGTCCAAGCTCTAAAATGCGGAGTTTATCATCGCGTTCAAGTCCAAAATATGGAGATCACCCCCGCGTTCCAATTTCAAAACACAAGGTCACTACCACGCGTTTCAAGCTTCAAACACGGAGGTCACCCCAGCGTTCCAAAAGACCAAACATGAAGCTTAACCCCGCGTTTTAAAAGCAAAACGCCCAAGTCATCCTCGGGTTTTAAAAGCAAAACGCCATGGTCTGCCTACACGTTCAAAAGACAAACGGCTAGCACAAGCAGAAGCAAAATGTAATTCCTTTAACAAGAAGCAACACCTTCTTAGAATCTGACAAAGGAAATATCCAAAGTATTCCGAAAGGCCGTCCCAGTCAACCGCGAACTTTTGAAAACTTTTGGAGGGGGTTATTTAGGCTGTCAAAAAAATTACTACTGTTAGCTAAGACCCACAAAGCGCTATCAAGCGAAGTCACAATCTGAAGACTTTAACAATTACAGAATAGAGTCACAATTGATGACTCTAGAACACAGGGATTACAACTTGACAATCCTTGTGAAGTCCAACTAAGAGATTACGAGAAAATAATCGCTTCAAAATAAAGCATGGAGCTCAGCATCGCGTCCAAGCTCAAAGCGCCGAGCTCATCGCCGCGTCCAAGCTCTAAAATGTGGAGCTCATCCCTGTGCTCAAAGTTCAAAATGCAGAGGTCATCCTCGCGTTCATGCCCAAAATGCGAGGGTCTCAACCCTCGTGGAGACGCGGAAGTCGTTCAAGAACGTGAAATTTACGTTTTGACTTGTTCAAACATGATCTAAACGGTTCCAAAACTGTTTTGCACGATCTGAGGGCAACTAACCCTCGTTCAGGAGAGATTTATGGGGTCAGTTGTACCCCTTAGACCCATATAAATAGCTGAAAAATCAGTTGAACAGGGGGACGATTAGAGGTTTTGGAGAGACTTAAAAGAAAGGGCTTCTCTTGAGCTTCGACTTCTTGAAAGAGACGAAGGAGACTTCAGCTTGGCTTGGGAGATCAACTCGTGCAGAGTTATAGAACTCATTCTTGAGTTCATCAAACTCGTTAGAGTTTTAAACTTGCTTCGCGAGTTCCTTTCATCATTGTTCCACGAGTCAAGACGATCGGATCGTCAACGAAATACAAGATCAAGCTCCCGTCGCCACTATGAAGAACCCAGATTAAATAAAGGGAAGGATCTCTGTCGATTCTTCTCTCTTTTGTAAATCGGGCAACCGATTGAGAGATTGTAATTTCTTTTTCTAAGTCAGTTAGAGAGGGATTACTTTTGAGAGATTGTATTCATTCTTTTTCTAAGTCAGATAGAGAGAATAAACTCCAATTCTATACTTTCTCAAATTTTCTCGCGAACACACCATTTATTCTGTTGTCGGCAAGTTGTCAATTACAACTTTCATCCGACGATTCTTCATCGTCAAGATTGATTATAACGGGTACAATGTTATTTATAATAAAACCATCCTCATAATCAAGCCCGCCTTCGGTATCAGCATCCTCACTGTTGTCCGTGCCTTGGGCCGATGATTCAGTATCGGACTCATTACCGTAAAGGAGGGAGTCAGTAAAGTACTTCTCCAACCCCTTAAACGGTTGTTTGTCCCCGACCACCGTCTTGACTTCATTATTAGTGTTGACATATTTCAGACACTGATGAAGAGTGGAGGGGACTATAACATTATTATGGATCCAAGGCTGACCCAATAATAAGTTATAGGAAGTCTCCGCATCAATCACATAGCATGTGACTTCAGATTTCAAGTCACCCATCTGGCACTTTATCCGGATTTTACCAAGTGGTCAAGATCTACCGGTGTTAAATCCGTAAATCACTATGCCTGTAGTTGCCAGCTTACTGGTAGAAATCCCCAAACTATACATCAGGCGGAGGGGCATGATGCTCACAGTGGAACCTGGATCGACTTGGATCAGGTTGACTTTGCTGGAGCCAATGTACCCGGTAAAGTACAGCGGCATGTCATGCTTCGAGTTCTTCGTTTGTATGTCCTCTTTAGTAAAGGTAATGCAGGGCAGGTGCTTGGTTGCGAGGTTGCACTATTGGGCCGAAGACTCCGGTTCTTCCGGACTTGGCTTGATCCGGGTGAGAAACACTTCAGAGTCAGTCTGGGCTTCCTGTAAGGCTTCTCTGGTTTCTTTCGACAGCCGTAACAGCTCGTAGAGTGTTATCCTCATTGGGATATTAGCCAGTTGGGCCATAATGTCGAAGCGCCATGAGGAGTTTAAACTTTCCGGTTTGTCTCTTCCAATCGGATGATTGAAACGAGGCTGCTTCGGAACTTGAACCTCCTGATGTTGGGGCTACCTATCCTTCAGTTTGGCCGTGTCCTCTTTGTTGGTCACCTGCTGTTGTGACTTTTTAGCATGCGTAAGAGGAGTTACCGCTACCCTCAGCTCCGTTAACATCTTAGCGTTTGGATTAGGAGCTTCGGGATACTTGTAGTGGTACTCATGTCCGCTCCTAGTGGTGAAGGCTTCACGTTCCCCTTCAGAAAGCTCGAGTGTCAACTTTTGCTCATCATCCTCTTTCAAGGCTGTTGAAGTGGCATGACACGATTTCCCCTTGCCCTTCAACTTCCTTTTAGATGAAGAGGCCGCCCACTGATCATCTTCAAGCAAGTCCGGGTGGACCCAAAGAATTTCACCGTTCAGGGTTGTATGTGGCACGAGTCCCTTTTCACGCTGTCCATGAGGATCATCGTTCACCGTCTTCATCCCAACTTTCACGACGGGCTTCGGTTCAAACCAAGTCAAAGGCACTGACCCAAAGCTGATGGAAACTACGTTGGCCCCCACTTTCTTCTCTTTGGATGCCTTCGGGGTAATGACCCCTACATCAATCAAGGCCTGGATTTTGTCCTTGAGATGATAACACGACTCCGTCGGGTGGTGCACCGCTCTGTGGTAGGCGCAGTACTTCGGGTCCGTAACCTTCTTTGCCTCCTCTTAGTTCATAATCAGTGGCAACTGGATTTTGTTGTTTTCCAGGAGGTATTTGAAAATATCGGGGACCTCGTCATCCTTGAAGGAGTAGACCTTGGGGAACCTTGGCTCCGACGACTTCTGATTTTGAGGTCGTTATTGCCATTGGGGCCGCGATTGTTGTGGTACCTGTTGTTGCATCTGTGGCTGCGGCTGCAGCTGGAACGTTTGATTCGCGTCCACTGCTTTCGCCTGCGCTTTCCCCTTGTCGCGTGGGACAAAGTTCTTGTGAGCATTCACCGTTGGCTGACCTCTCTCCACCTTCTTCCTTTTCAGGAATCGCTCGGCTTGCTCTCCGCGCACCTTTAAGTCCTTTGAACTCTTGGATAGCGCTGTTCCCATTGCTTCTAACACGTCCAGTGACAGGTTGTTGTGGCAAGTTTGGAGAATGAACTCCTCCGTTATCGGGTCCCGGCAATTCATTACCTTAATTTTGAACCTCTTGACGAAGTTATCTACTGTTTCTCCATCCTTCTGCTTTTCGTCTAACAACGACCCGATGGATATTTCGGTATCGTCATCAAAGAAGTTAGCGAGGAACATGGTTTCCATGTCGTCCCAGCTATTGACGCTCCCTGGTTTGAGACGACGGTACCAATCGAAGGTAGCTTCACGAAGGGTGCCAACAAATGACTGAACCATCAAGGGCTCATTATCGGAGATGGCCCCCATGTGGGACTTGAAGTAAATCAAATGTTGGGTAGGGGAACCCTTCCCGTCAAACGGCGTAAAGTTTATTAGGTTGAACTTTGCCGGATATGGTATCGATTCCCACTCCCTTGGGTACGGACACAGTATACCCATCTTCTTTACCTCTTGGGCAGAGATTAGAGTGTTGATCTTACTCTCGAGGTCCTTTATTTTCTCATTCTCACCTACATCTGTGTTCTGGTGATTTTGAGGAGGGACGACGGTGTTACCACTGTCATTCTCGAGATTACCTCCCGCATTCTGTTTATCAGGATTATCGGTGTTACGATTTTCATCCCCCTCTGCATCACTATCCGTTTGGTTATCGTGATTGTGACGACTTGATTCACCTCGGCGATTCAGCAGCGCTAGGATTTGCTTGTCCTGAAATTCTCTCATTTGCTGCATGGCCATCTGCATCTCTAACTGGCAGTTCTCCTTCTACTTGGCCAAAGCTTCTTCGAGCATCTTGGCTGCTTGCTCTGCGCTGATCATGAGTGCTTCACAGGGTCGTCCCTCACTTGACCTTTGTATTGTCGGGGCATTTGACGGTCGACATTTCATCATCTGAGGGCAATCTCCTCGGAACTTTGCCATAATTGGGGCGTCTAATTGTCCCGCACCGCAACTGGGTTATTCGTTGCGAAGCTGCAGGAATGCCACATGACGATGTCCCTTTGCTAGTCATATTGATGGAGACACTTGGTAGCTCGTCATCTTGACGCACCGATCTTCTTTTGCGGAAACGCTTTGATTTGGGTTCAGGCATCTTGGCGCCAAGCCTATCAAAGACCAAGATTTTGTTCGGAGCCGTCTTGTTGCAATTGCACTCTGACAACACTGCCTTGATCATTCTGGAACACGGGCAATGCGTGTTGAGCTCTGGGGAATTTCTTTTTCGAGATCTATTCGTACCCCCAGCGCGATAGTACAACTCATCGGCATGAATGCCGGAGCAACCCATCGCGTGTTGGCATGACTTCTCAGATATAACGTCATCGTCATCAGACGAGAACGTCTCCTTCTGAGGATGAGCCGCCCTATTAGGGCCATCAAAGGTCACTCGCCGCGACGTATGCCTTCGCGAGTGTGAATCTTCATCGTGCCCTTGGACTTCAATGCGCAACCCGGTGCGAGCTGCTACAGGAGGCTTCTTGTTGTGGTTGAGTTGGGTGTGACCCCCTGCATTGGGAGTGACCCGGGGCTTCCTCAATGGACCCAACCGCTCTAACACCGACTCTTGTCTCGTGAAGATCTAGCAGGATCGACCGAAGCGGGAATTGAGATGGACGGCGATTTGGATGTTGTTGCCGGAGGTGGAATCGGCGATAAGGTAGACTTCCTTTGATGGAGACCATCTCGGGGTAGCTAAGCCTTTGTTGAATCAGCTTTGGCCTTAACCGTTGTTTCGGGTTTTGGCCTCCACACATGGTGCGTCTTCGGGGGCTTCTTGGCCACTTCTTCCCTCAGCATTCGGGCCTCCTGAACTAGAGCCCGTGCGTGCACAAGGAGTGCGCGGTGCTTCCGGATGCGCTCCTGGAGTGTCGAACGGTTCCGTTTGACTCGGACGAATTCACTTGTTGATGGCTTGGAGGAGCCACTAGCCACCTATTTCTGAGGCTTTCCGCCTCTTCTGGATTTGAGATCCGTCGCGTAGCGGATCCCGTCCACTGACTCCGTTGCCTTGGAAAATTGACGCGCTAAATTTTAGCGTCGGCGTTAGCGAGACCCTCTTGAAGAAGCTGGCGCCGTCGTGATCATCTCCTACGAGTAGTTTAGATCTGCAGATCCGGCCATCTTGGATGCCGGAGAAGTGCTGCTACCTGCGGCTTTGACAGGGGCGGGATCGGAATCCTCACCTTGGGATTCAACGTCGGACGACCAACGGACCCTCCTTGCAGCGGAGATCTTCCTAGATTTGGAGGGGCGAATGCAGGTGAGGAAGAGATGTTCCTCGAACCTGGCGTGAACTTCGTATTGACCTCCTCCTCGACCGGGATCGCGATCCGCGGCTGCGGCACGATGATCTCAGATTTGAGATCGTTGGCTCCCACTGTGGTCGCCAGCTTGTTCGCGGGAAAAACTGTTTCCTTTCTCATTGACGAACTCATTTACAAACTTCAGTCACTTACAAATGAATTCTCATCACGAACTTGATCGCTCTAGCGAATTAAAAGAAGCGCCTTTTATAAGGCCTACAATGAGAAAAAGAATAAAAGATTACAGCTTTCTCCTTTTTAAACAAATGCGGGACCTGTTTATCGGATCATCGCTTACATGGGTGTCTTTGCCTGTGCCGGGAACTCTTTTCCATCCGTGGACCACCGCGTAATCGAGATCTCGATCCTGGGTCTGAGGCGAAATCTACAGATCTGCGGGGATTATTTTACGAAGGAAATAATCACCAACGGGAACTACCTCACGAAGGAGATAATTGTCGTAGTGGGTGAGATCGACCAAGCAAAATCACACACGGACCATGGGATTAAGACCAAGCTTAATCCAGAGGGTAGATCTGTAAATTTTACCTCAGATTCCTCACTTGATGCTCGTTGGATCGGCAGAGTTGATCGCCGAAGTTGATTGCCGGAGTTGATTTCCGGAGTTGATGAAAGGTCAGATCTCAATTCTGCAGAGCTTCAGCCTCTCTCTAAAAATCCAGATCTCACTTTGGCAGAGTCTCCCCTTTCTCCCAAAAATCCAGATCTGTGCAAATGAGCCTTGCACCTCATATTTATAGCCTCTCATGCGGATACGGGTCGAAACTGGGCCCAAAAAACCGCTGGCCACCTAGGTGGCTCGGCCTTGGCCGAGCCACCTTGGCCGAGGTGGCTTGGCCACCGAACCACCTGGCCGAGCCATCTTGGCCGAGGTGGCTCGGCTCGGCCACCGAGCCACCTTGGCCTTGGCCGAGGTGGCTCACCTTGGCCTGCCATTTTCCGATCTTTTTCTCACTTTTCGACATTCTGATCCCGTCGATCTGAGTTTTCGACATTCTGATTATGTTGATCCACGTCTAATTTTGGCTCAGAGTTGTCAGTTTTGTCGATTCGCGTGCTCGCGGTGGGATTTATTCTGTCGCTTGCACGCGACCCATCGTTTCGTCGATTTTGACGGTTTGCGTCGATTCGCTTCATTCGCTGATCTAAGGCTTCACATTGGGTTCATCTTGCCGATTCGACACGATTCATTGTCTCGTCAACTTGGACGCCTTGTCGACTCGCTTCAGGCGTTTTGCCGACTCGCTTTATGCGTTGACGTTGCTTTATGTCGCCAACGATTCGTCGCTATGTCATCGGACGACTCATCGATTGGACGCGATTCATCGCCTTGCTGACTTGAATGCTTCGTCGACTCGCTTCAGGCATTTTGTCAACTTGCTTCATGCGTTGGCGTCATTTTATGACGTCAATGGTCGGTCGCCTCGTTGTCGGATGGCTCGTCGATTGTCAACTTACCGCCACGAGTTATGTTCGGGAACTTATAGGCAATTTTATATGCCTACAATAACCACTAATCAGTACTTGAAGAGGAAGACCCCGAGTGTTAGAACTAATGAACACTTTTGTTCATTAGTTTGGGACAACCCGAGCCTCCGCGTCAGATCTAACTGAGCCGCCCTACACTTGCTATTCGAACCAAGTCGCGATGGACGACTATCACCATGACCGACACGAAAGGCGGTGTTGGTCGGTCCCTCAACAATTCTCTTCTATGGATGACGCGAAAGGCGGTACTAGTCGTCTGCCCAACCAATCAATTGCCTTGAGGCTACTCCTTTCAAGTTGCTTGTCCCCCTGGGCGACACAGAAGACTACTAGCCGCCGCCTTTTAACTATTAGTCCTCTCGGATGACGCGGAAGGTGGTACAAGTCATCCTTCCGGCTAACCCCTCTTTTGTAGACGACTCGAGAGGCCGTGTGAGTTGACCCTTCGGTCTCAACTCCCCCCTCTTTCATCCTACGTGGTTTCCTCCACCTAAATGACGGTGTCACAAAATCTGAGCCCGATAATCCATCAACATGGCATTAAATACACTGTCAGCCCCTTAACTCCTCCATCTCTCACGATATTTAAGGCACCTCGGACTAATACGGCTGCGGACGCCACCAATCCCATCTCATTAATGGTGAATGAACAACACTAACTCTTAAATCCACTCACCACTTGACACCTGTAAAGGCAGCTGGCGTGGCCGATAAGGACAGACCCTCATCCAATTACTAGCTAACACGTGGGAGAGAGGACTCATCCATCATCTGTCTCCTACCAGATAGAAAGACGAAAATATCCCCAAAACCCTAGATATAAGTAGCAATCTGTGCAGCAAACGAAGTATGTGATTCTTCCTCAGTGAATTCCTACTCCATTAACTTTCTCTCCCCATTACTAACTTAACCGTCGGAGGGACCACCGGAGATCCCAACTCCACTTCTTTCGCAGGTGTCATTTTCGGGGTAAGAAAACCACCAGCGAGAACAACGCCATCGGATATAAGAAGGGAAGGCGGACTCTGCTCTCTTAAAGAACTAGGCTCACACGAGATTAGTGACTGTGATTCTATACATCAACAATATATATATATATATATATATATATATATATATATATATATATATATATATATATATATATATATATATATATATATATATATATATATATATATATATATATATATAGTAATGATATTATGATATAGTGAGCTCAAAGCTTATCGTGAGCTAGACTAATCGGGTCATCAAATTTATGATCGGTACCATACATCTTGTTCAACATGTCATGAAGTGTATATGATAAAATTTCACATAATTTGGAGTCTTCTAAATTTTGAATCAAACTAGTTTGATATGTTAATTTTTCAAGCAGTTTAACAGCCGTCCCTTCTACACATAGCTAAAACAATGATTAAAAATTTTAAAATAATATAATTTTTCTCTACATATAGATCATGATGAGTACAAATTACGATTGGTGGTGCCGATCATCGTTTCGAGTAGCCTATTGGGCTAGCTCATGATAAGAATCTGAGCTCACCATCTCATTTTATCATATTCATATATATATATATATATATATATATATATATATATATATATATATATATATATATATATATATATATATATATATATAAGTGTGTGTGTGTGTGTGTGTGTGGGGATATATATATATATATATATATATATATATATATATATATAGAGCTAGGCTCTATAAACTTAAGTTCATAATGAATAGTGGTGCACCAACTTTTCTAACCACTCATCTTGCTTTGGGATCCGTGAAAATATAAAGGCCACTTTGAGATTTGTGCATCACAAATCTCAAGGCAAGATGAGTGGATAAAAGTTGGTGCACCACTATTCATATGAACTTAAGTTCATAGGAGCCTTGCTCTATATATATATATATATATATAATATATATATATATATATATATATAGAGCTAGGCTCTATAAACTTAAGTTCATAATGAATAGTGGTGCACCAACTTTTTATCCACTCATCTTGCCTTGAGATTTGTGATGCACAAATCTCAAAGTGGCCTTTATATTTTCACGGATCCCAAAGCAAGATGAGTGGTTAGAAAAGTTGGTGCACCACTATTCATTATGAACTTAAGTTCATAGGAGCCTTGCTCTATATATATATATATATATATATATATATATATATATATATATATATATATATATATATATATATATATATATATATATATATATATATATATATATATATATATATATATATATATATATATAAGTGTGTGTGTGTGGGGGATATATATATATATATAGAGCTAGGCTCTATAAACTTAAGTTCATAATGAATAGTGGTGCACCAACTTTTCTAACCACTCATCTTGCTTTGGGATCCGTGAAAATATAAAGGCCACTTTGAGATTTGTGCATCACAAATCTCAAGGCAAGATGAGTGGTTAGAAAAGTTGGTGCACCACTATTCATATGAACTTAAGTTCATATGAATAGTGGTGCACCAACTTTTCTAACCACTCATCTTGCTTTGGGATCCGTGAAAATATAAAGGCCACTTTGAGATTTGTGCATCACAAATCTCAAGGCAAGATGAGTGGTTAGAAAAGTTGGTGCACCACTATTCATATGAACTTAAGTTCATATGAATAGTGGTGCACCAACTTTTTATCCACTCATCTTGCCTTGAGATTTGTGATGCACAAATCTCAAGGCAAGATGAGTGGATAAAAGTTGGTGCACCACTATTCATATGAACTTAAGTTCATATGAATAGTGGTGCACCACTATTCATATGAACTTAAGTTCATATGAATAGTGGTGCACCAACTTTTTATCCACTCATCTTGCCTTGAGATTTGTGATGCACAAATCTCAAGGCAAGATGAGTGGATAAAAGTTGGTGCACCACTATTCATATGAACTTAAGTTCATAGGAGCCTTGCTCTATATATATATATATATATATATATATATATATATATATATATATATATATATATATATATATATATATATATATATATATATAATATATATATATATTGACACATGGCGAGGACTATTCTCCTCCTAAGAGGAGAAGGAATCTGGTCCTCTCATATTTGTGGCCATTGGATAAAATAATCAATGGCTAAAGATCATAAATGACTAGTATAACAAAATTACGCCAACATTGGAAGGAAAGGACAATTTTGGCTATTAAAGTTATAAAATATCCTCAAAATCGGGAATTTGTTAACAATTTAATCTTCATTTCCATTTAATATATCGTCATTCTTTTTTTCTTCAGCCTCTTGCTTTTTTCCCTAGTTTACTCTTGTTCGTTGCATCTATCCCCCATAAAGCTTTTTCATGGAAAATTTTTTTAAGAACTATTTATTGATTAAACCAAAAAAATTTTGCACGGGTGGAAAACTTTTCCTGAGACATGTGCTAGATTTGGATTTGAACAACTTTAACAAACTTGTCCCCGTTTAATTTCTATCTTCTTCTTTGTTCGTCCCCAATTCTACTTCTTCATACTCTGATATAATTAATATTTATTCTTGGCCTATACAAGTTTACATGGATATGGCTGCTAGATGCAATTGAATCTTATTCAAGTATTTCATCCGATGCATCATGAAAATGAAGTCGTATAATAATCAATCAATGGGTTCAAGCTATATGCCTAGTGAATAAGTTTGTAAGGAAGAAGACATGAATGAAATATAGGGAAGTGAATGAAAACGTGGTGTGATATCCCGTGATCTGGTAATATACCTAATAAAGTGTTCTCTCATCCTATTTTGCCACCTTTACTTATTAGTGGATGCTCTAATCCGGTGCCTTAAAATTTGATCCAACGTGTGTGTGTGTCTATATATATATATATATATATATATATATATATATATATATATATATATATATATATATATATATATATATATATATATATATATATGTATATAAATTGATCAAGAGGCTTGGGAATTGATTGAAACAAAGAGTTGACATGTTTTAGAATTTTAAATAAATTTCCAAGTTAAGCATAGTTTTGTATAACTACAATGAAAATATTTTCTAAGAAATTTACATTGGAGTTATGCATAAAAATCTTGAACTCAAGATGATTCTATTTTACTAAAACTAAGTTGACTAAGCAATTAAGTCAGAAGTATTTCTATACTTAAGGACCTAAACTCAATTGGATTGGGATATATTGGCCCAAAGCACATTTCATGGTCGCTTAGAAAAGCCCAATAAGGTAGAAAAAAATCACCAAGAAATGAAGAGATATATGTATATAAATTGATCAAGAGGCTTGGGAATTGATTGAAACAAAGAGTTGACATGTTTTAGAATTTTAAATAAATTTCCAAGTTAAGCATAGTTTTGTATAACTACAATGAAAATATTTTCTAAGAAATTTACATTGGAGTTATGCATAAAATCTTTTCTTGAGTAAAACTAGCTTTAATTAGATTCTTTAAAGATATCAAGTGAATTAATTCTATATTGACTTCTTCAAATTAGTAAGTTGACTGAATTTTACGGGTATATTCACTGAAAACACTTATGAGACTACAAATCATTCTCTAGAGTAACCTAGGGGTTTAAAGACTTGTTGTATGAGCTAAATATAACCGCGCTTCCTACGAAAGTGAGTTAGGATTTTTTTTTTCTTTGTTATGGGACTGCCAAAGTTTAGGTTTGGAGATATTTGATTATCATATTTGATTATATTTTTATATCCCTATTTTAAATAATTTTCATGCAAATAAATAATTAATATTATATTTTTATATCCCTATTTTAAATAATTTTCATGCAAATAAATAATTAATATTATATTTTTATATCCCTATTTTAAATAATTTTCATGCAAATAAATAATTAATATTATATTTTTATCATGTTTTGTAGGAAAAATGAATAAAACCTCAATGAAGATATCTCAACCCCAACCTAAATGAAACCTTAAAGAAACCAATACAAGCCTAAGAAGCCTAAGGGTCCAAGATGAAGAAAAGTCCAAGAAAATACCAAGAAAATTGGCTGCAAAATGATCCAATGATGCAACCATCAATGAGGCCATCGATTGTGCCATTGATAGGCATGAGCCCATCGATGAGGTCATCGTTGAGAACCCATCATCGATGAGCTCATCAATGAGCTTCTAATAGACTCATCCAATGATTTAAATTGCATTCTTGGAGCCCAAACTTGATCCAAGGGCTGATATTGATTACTGTAGGCTATAACTAGGGGTAGAGGGTGAGGGTGAGAAGGGTGAAAAATTTTGTAAACCCTATTTTGGGGATAGGTGGGCTACTCTTTGAGAAGGTCTTCCAAATATTATAAAACTTTAGTTTTGTAATAAAAATAAAAATTATTTTTTCTCTTTAAATTTGTTCTGCTTCTCTTGTGTTGATTAAAGATTTTTCTTTTGTCCACACAAGGGGTCAACCTCTTGGAATGCCAGTTTTAAATTTTGTAAAACCTCTTTGTCAACCTCTTGCATGTTTAAGAAATAGTTTAGATTTAGTTCATGCCTTGCCTTGCTTATTTAATTTTGATACTTAGTTAGTTTTTCTTGCTTAATTTAGGTGTAGCTTTATTTTCATGCTTAGATAGTTAGTTTATTTTCTTGCTTTTATTTGCCTTTTGTAATTAATTTCTTTTCTTTCCTTTTATTCACATTTTTTTATTTGCTCATAATTTAGGATTTCATAATATGTGTGTCTAAATTTCTTAGGATAATTAGGATAAGAGGAAAATAGTATAACTTATTTATTAGAATTAGAATTGCTCTCTTTTATGCCTTAATTATTTATGTAGAGATTAATCAATTAAGATAATAGGTGATAGAATATTCTAATTTAATATGTTATGCTTTCTTTAAGTGGTTTGATAATCTATGCTTATTAGTATTCTAGGATTATTATTTTCAAATTATTATCTATGCATATATTTTAATTTTATTTTAGAATCTATCTTGATAATCTATGCTTATTAGTATTCTAGGATTATTATTTTCAAATTATTATCTATGCATATATTTTAATTTTATTTTAGAATCTATCTTGATAATCTATGCTTATTAGTATTCTAGGATTATTATTTTCAAATTATTATCTATGCATATATTTTAATTTTATTTTAGAATCTATCTTGATAATCTATGCTTATTAGTATTCTAGGATTATTATTTTCAAATTATTATCTATGCATATATTTTAATTTTATTTTAGAATCTATCTTGATAATCTATGCTTATTAGTATTCTAGGATTATTATTTTCAAATTATTATCTATGCATATATTTTAATTTTATTTTAGAATCTATCTTGATAATCTATGCTTATTAGTATTCTAGGATTATTATTTTCAAATTATTATCTATGCATATATTTTAATTTTATTTTAGAATCTATCTTGATAATCTATGCTTATTAGTATTCTAGGATTATTATTTTCAAATTATTATCTATGCATATATTTTAATTTTATTTTAGAATCTATCTTGATAATCTATGCTTATTAGTATTCTAGGATTATTATTTTCAAATTATTATCTATGCATATATTTTAATTTTATTTTAGAATCTATCTTGATAATCTATGCTTTCTCTAATTAGATTGATAGTTTAAGCTTTTAAATCTAAAATGAATAAAACCTCAATGAAGATATCTCAACCCCAACCTAAATGAAACCTTAAAGAAACCAATACAAGCCTAAGAAGCCTAAGGGTCCAAGATGAAGAAAAGTCCAAGAAAATACCAAGAAAATTGGCTGCAAAATGATCCAATGATGCAACCATCAATGAGGCCATCGATTGTGCCATTGATAGGCATGAGCCCATCGATGAGGTCATCGTTGAGAACCCATCATCGATGAGCTCATCAATGAGCTTCTAATAGACTCATCCAATGATTTAAATTGCATTCTTGGAGCCCAAACTTGATCCAAGGGCTGATATTGATTACTGTAGGCTATAACTAGGGGTAGAGGGTGAGGGTGAGAAGGGTGAAAAATTTTGTAAACCCTATTTTGGGGATAGGTGGGCTACTCTTTGAGAAGGTCTTCCAAATATTATAAAACTTTAGTTTTGTAATAAAAATAAAAATTATTTTTTCTCTTTAAATTTGTTCTGCTTCTCTTGTGTTGATTAAAGATTTTTCTTTTGTCCACACAAGGGGTCAACCTCTTGGAATGCCAGTTTTAAATTTTGTAAAACCTCTTTGTCAACCTCTTGCATGTTTAAGAAATAGTTTAGATTTAGTTCATGCCTTGCCTTGCTTATTTAATTTTGATACTTAGTTAGTTTTTCTTGCTTAATTTAGGTGTAGCTTTATTTTCATGCTTAGATAGTTAGTTTATTTTCTTGCTTTTATTTGCCTTTTGTAATTAATTTCTTTTCTTTCCTTTTTATTCACATTTTTTATTTGCTCATAATTTAGGATTTCATAATATGTGTGTCTAAATTTCTTAGGATAATTAGGATAAGAGGAAAATAGTATAACTTATTTATTAGAATTAGAATTGCTCTCTTTTATGCCTTAATTATTTATGTAGAGATTAATCAATTAAGATAATAGGTGATAGAATATTCTAATTTAATATGTTATGCTTTCTTTAAGTGGTTTGATAATCTATGCTTATTAGTATTCTAGGATTATTATTTTCAAATTATTATCTATGCATATATTTTAATTTTATTTTAGAATCTATCTTGATAATCTATGCTTTCTCTAATTAGATTGATAGTTTAAGCTTTTAAATCTAAAATGAATAAAAAGCGAGTAATTTCTAAGATTTAATAAATAGTTATCTAGTGTAATCTATCTTAATTTTCTAGTTTAATTCTCTTGCTTTTCTCTTTTTAGTCCCTAGTTTTGTTAGGTTTCATCTTTTTTCTTTTTCTTTAATTATTTTTGTTTTTATTTTTCTTTCTATTCTTTTACCTCTCCATTTTCTTTTCCCTTTTCTCTTATTTTTATTTTATTTTATTTTTTAATTTTCTCTTTTCTTATTTGTATTTCTATTCTCTCCTCTCTCACACTTTCTAGTTTTATTTTATTTTTCTTTTAAAACAACAAAATCCATACACCCTTTTAACACCTTTTCATAAAAAACCTTCTCAAATAACTTTCCAAAAAATTCCAATTAAAATTTTAACAAGCCCCTCCTTGTGGTTTGACATTTTCTATACTATAACTTGGTTGTGCACTTGCAACACACACTGATCATGAGCTTGAAGTCTTGACTTGATAGATATTTTCATATGATCTTGAAGCCTTCTATTCATCCAAACAATTAAGCTAAAGATCTAAAACACTTAAGCAAACTAATTAGATATAATTTTGTTCATTAATCAAAAAGGAATTTCAAACTTACAATCTCCCCTTTTTGATAATGATAACTACTTTATAATTTTTATTGAAATAATAAATACATAAGGAATATAAGATTTAAAAGTTAAAAGTTCTCCTAAATGTATACTCAGAATATTCAAAGGTTTCCCTTGATTATCTGTCATGGAACTTTCAGAGAAAGTTCAAGCATATTGTTCTGCGTAAAAGAGTTATCCAAATATGAACCCTGCAGAAAATGTCTTCAAAAGCATATGATCCAAATACAACCATTAACTATGTGCTTAAACAAAATGTTCTGCAATAAAATATAAGAATTTTAGACCCCTGCAAAACAAACTTAGAATATGATCATAATATATATCACAACCAGAACAAAATCATAAAACAATATATGATCACAAATACATAAGAAGTTAATATACAATAAAAGCAAATGTACAGTAATAAATACTCAGTGGAAGCAGTAATACACGGAGCTAAAATAGTCAAGAAGGCCCACGGATAACAGAATAACATCGAAAGATATCATAACCCAATATCAATGTCATCTACTTGAACATAATAATAATAAGGTCGTCTGGCCATAGATGTCTAGTGTACCAACTGAAATAAACAAAGCTACATAAAGGTCACTCCATAACAGAGGAGGATAATAACATAGACTAAAAGATGAACAAGTACTGATAATAGATAAGCCGGATGATAGACAAGCTGAAACATGAACTGATTGATATGTAGGCAGAAAAGCTGATAGGTGAGACACTATCTCTATTGTGTGTCGTGTAGGTGGTCAAATATGCATCCAAGATTTGAAATAAACTAAAGCCTTGATTGATGACATCTTGAAACCAAAACAAAATGAGACTGTGAGCATCTATAGTCGCGAGGACCAAAGCTTTGTGAGAAGTTATAGGCTGCGACTGAACTTGAAAGAAGGAAAGCCACACCAAGTGGACTAACACCAAGTGGACCTATGGGATGAGGGACAATATTGATGAATAGTCCCCCTGTCAATAATAAAGGTAGGACTATGGTAAATGCCACCCAACCCACTTCACCTGATGCACGGGAAATTGTGTGGAATTATTACATCAACTACTTTTCATATAAAAGCAAAACCTAAAAAAGTACTGTAGCAGCTACAGTAAATGCTATAGTAACATAAAACAGTAAATCTCTCAGGCACTCTCCCATAATTAATTCAAAAAATTTTACTGTAGATGCTACAGTAAATTCGAATTCAAATTTTCCCGTTCTTTGCACGGGTTGAATACTAGTTTCATATAAAAGCAAAACCTCAAAAAGTGCTGTAGCAGCTACAGTAAATGCTACAGTACATAAAACAGTAAATCTCTCGGGCACTCTCCCACAATTAATTCAAAAAATTTTACTGTAGCAGCTACAGTAAATTCAAATTCAAATTTTCCCGTGCTTTGCACGGGTTGAATACTAGTTTATGCTAAGGGTAATAGTCACGAGATTTTTAAAGCTATTACTGTTCGCGGGGAAAGTTGGTTTGTTATTCATTGCTCGTTTGAACTCGTTTACAGCTTCGTTGGCCTACAACAAAATTTCAAACAAAAGAAATGCCTTTATTTCAGGCGTACAATGAAAACGAAAATTACAACTTTCTTCCTTTTGTGAACAAACACGAGGATCTCTATTTTCTGGGATCCCGCTATGGGTTCTTTGCCTCGCGTCGGACTTTTATTCGTCCGCTGACCACCGCGCAATTCGATCACGGTGTAAACCGGGTTACGGAACTTCTGAGGCGTAGAGGGCTCGTTTCACGAAGGAAGCGAAGCGCTGAGGATCACACTCACGAAGGAGAGGATCGCTGCGGGGATCACACTCACGAAGGAGAGGATCGCCGAGCGGTGAGATCTACAAGGAGAAATCCTGGCTATCCACGAGATTAAGGCGAAGCTTAACCTAGAGGGTATCGTAGTTCGACCGAGTTTGCTTACCTTCCGCCTATAGATCTGACGTCGACTGGACTTGAGCTCGCCGGTGCTCGGAACCGTGCGTCGTAGATCTCGCGAGGGCTCTTCAGAAGTCCGCCAAAATCCAAAAACCAAATCCCGAGTCCAAGATCCCGAAAATCCAACCTCTCTCAAGCTTCAAGCCCCCCCTATTTATACAATAGGGGTTTGCACGCGCCGGGTGGTGGCTCGGCCAAAGTGGCCGAGCCTCCTCGGCCACTTGGCCGAGGCACCTCGGCCAAATTGGCGAGGTGGCTCGGCCAAAGTGGCCGAGCCACCTGGCCACTTGGCCGGTGGCTGGCCGCCTGGCTCCGCCTTTCGCTTTGCTCCGCCGACTCTTCCGGCCGATTCTTCGCCGATTCTTTCGGTCTTCGGGCTTAGTTTTGCTCGGTGATGTCGCCGTTGGGTTTGAGTCCGTGCCGATCAACTTTGAGCTCAAGCGGCTCGTTTGCATCGACGGACTAAATGCGGTTGATTCCGTCGTCGGCGTTTGAGTTTAGCCAACTTCGCCTCGTTGAGCCGTCGTCGGGTTTTCTCCACGGCGCTCGTTCGGCTGGCTCGTCGCCTCGCCGACTCCCTTCATGGGTTAGTCGACTTCGCTTTATCGTTTTCGCGGCGTAATCCGTCGGCGGCGTTACGGTGGCGCCGTCCGGATGGATCGTCGGTTGTCAACCCACCGTTTACGAGTCTTGTTAGAATGCGATAAGCAATTTTTAGCCCTCTGGATACCCCTCCAAAGCGTCTCGGTCTCGATTCTTGATGAGTGCGGGATGCTTTGAACATGATGAGCCCTTCACTCTTTAATTGGCGTGATAGGACTTGTGAATGATCACGGCGTTTGATCTCTCCATTCCCTTGATCTTTCCGGTGCTTTGTAGGATTGAAGGTATTACGATCTTGCATTTTTTGTCGACCGTTGTCGAAATCTCGACCGAAGTCGATAGATGAATTTCTTTTGAGGTTGGCTCGGTATTTGATTCCTCCAATTCTCTCGGGTTCTCCGGTGCTTTGTAGGATACACGGGGGTGTTGCGATCTTGCATTTATTGCTTGACCGTTGTCGAATTTCAAGCGTAGCTAATTGAGTTCATTCTTTGTTGACTTCGTGTCGGTGGATTGTCTTCCAATTGACCATCGAGGTTCCTCCGTTGATCGGGAATTCTTGATGGATCCGAACCGTTGATCGGTGAATCCTTAAATCGACGGCGTTGGTTGGCGTCGCTCTTGCGTACTTCGTTGCAGTGTGTTCATCCACGGTGGGAGGTATTCTTCCCCATTGTTGATTGGTAGGCCCTCGGGCGGCGATGCATGAATCGGCACTGATACAGCGAGAGGAATTCTTTCAAGGTTGAACGCGCTGTCCGGCGCCAACATAAGCACTGTCGAGTCGTCAATTTATCCCTTTTTGAGGTTCCCCAGTGGGAGGAAGTTGAGGGTTATCGAGTTATCCTTAAGAATATGGTAATATTCTCCAGGAACTTCTCGTTAAGAACCAGGAATTAGTTTATACTCGTAATCCTATTTGGAGTAGGGCATGGGAGAATATCCTGGAAGATTGAGTGCACTTGAGCCACCTTCTGATGATTTCGACCATTTAGAGGTTAAGCTCCAAAGTCTACAAGATTTTGAAGTAGCGGGCTCGCCTCATATATCGAGGCTCGCTGCGGCTTGGCGGATGCTTGCGTTATTCTTGGACTCGGAGTTCAAATGCGGCGAGGCCAGTGCATCATTGGAGGCTAGCATTCTTTGAAGCTTCATCTTCCGTGGGACATTTTGGTCTTGTGTATTTCTTTGGAAGCGAGGATAGTAGAGCTCGAGCAGGAGCTTCAAGCGGCGAGGAGAGCGATCGTCTTGAAGGCGGCGAAGGCCAACAAAGAAAAGACTCTGTGATCGTGCAGGAATTTGAACTCTCGGCGGCTGGTTGACATCAAGAAGGAGGCTGCGGAGGCCCTTAATGGCGTGAGGAGACTTCGGGGCGAGCCGGGAGGAACTTCAACAAGCTTTCCTCAATAAAGTATCGAGTTAAAGCAAAACATATTTGTCCTCTTTTGTGCTCTATTATGATTCTTTTATTTAAATCGAAATAATTAACCATAATACTTATAGGATTTTGGCAAACCCTCGGCCGTCAGCGGTTTGATTAGCCTTTACCAACTACCGTTTGAATTGGGCTAGCGTGCGGATTGTCCAAATCCGTTCCGCCGCGTGGCGTTGTCTTTGGAAGAATGAAACTCTTCTAGACTTCGTTGCTATGATATTGAATACATAGGCTTGGTACTCTTTTACGGGCAAGAGATCGCCCGACAGCGGCGTGTGGCGTTGGCTTAATCCCTTCTTAGGCTTGGGATAAAATGCCCCAGTCGAACTCACGGTGTCTTCTTCAATCGGAAAAAGACTAAACCGGCAGCAGCGTGTAAGGCGTTGACTTTAGGGTTATTGGCTAACCCCGACCTTCAGCGGTTTGATGAGCCTTTACCAACTACCGTTTGAGTTGGGCTAGCATGTAGATTATCTAAATCCGTTCCACACACAGCGTTGTGCTAAAAGAATGAAACTCTTCTAGACTTAATGCTACGATGTTGATGCGTGAAGCCGTCTTTTATCACGGAATAGACTACGACAGCAGCGTGTAAAGCGTTGGCTTTATCCTTCTTAGGCTTGGGATAAAATGCCCGAGTCGAACTCGGTGTCTTCTTCAATCGGAGAAAGACTAAACCGACAGCGTGTAAGGCGTTGGCTTTATCCCTTCTTAGGCTTGGGATAAAATGCCCCGAATCGAACTCGGTGTCTTCTTCAATGGAGAAAGACTAAACCGCAACGCTGTAAGGCGCTGGCTTTATCCCTTCTTAGGCCGGGATAAAATGCCCCAAAATCGAACTCGGTGTCTTCTTCAATCGGAGAAAGACTAAACCGACAGCGTGTAAAGCGTTGGCTTTATCCTTCTTAGGCCGGGATAAAATGCCCGAGTCGAACTCGGTGTCTTCTTCAATGGAGAAAGACTAAACCGGCAATGCGTGTGGCGTTGGCTTTATCCCTTCTTAGGCTTGGGATAAAATACCCCAAGATGAATCTTGGCCTTCTTTGACCGGAGAAGGGTTGAACCGGAGTAAGGTTGATTGAGGTGGGAAAGGAAGAATGTATTCTATTTCCGAAGGTGGAAGGAAGGAGGATCTTGTCTCCTATCTCAGGGTAAGGGATGAACAAGAGAGGAAGGTTTTGTATCCTATCTCTTATTGATGGAGAGGAAGGTTTTGTGTCCTATCTCCGGTGCTCACGAAGATAAGAGAGGAAGGTTTTGTATCCTATCTCTTATTGATGGAGAGGAAGGAGGATCTTGTCTCTATCTCAGGGTCTTTGGAAAGGAAGAATTTTTATCTGTTTCGGTGAAAGAGGCTGAAAATGGGATCTCCATCTTGAGAATCTTGAAAGATGAAACTAAGAGTGGGATCTCCACTCAGAATCTAAGACAAGAGAGGAAGAATGTATTCTATCTCTTGCTTCAAGAGGAAGGATGTGTCCTATCTCGGTGAAGGTGGGAAAGGAAGAATGTATTCTATTTTCGATGAGAAACTAAGAGTGGGGTCTCCACTCAGAGAATCTTGGAAGGGTATGGATAGCTTTGGCTTTTGTAGGATTGCTAACGAGAATCGAAAGTGAACCTCTGGTTAGTGGAAGGAATCGAGAGGGAATTTCTTGGTGGTTGGACCGGGGAGATTTTTAGTGGGCCTTGTCAATGAATTTGATCGGTGAGAGAATTTTGGAGGAAAACACAATAATTTAGGGTTATCCTCATGAATATGAGTGAGATATTCTCGAGGAACTTCCCATCAAAATGGGTTATCTGAATGTACTAAGGATAATACTTTTGAAACTTCCCATTTATCGGCATTAATTGCGGTCGCCGTCAGTGTGATAAGGCGATATGCACCGTTTGAATAGGCTGTGTCTATTATAAGCGGTCCTTCCCATTGGGTTGAATTTACCTTTCTTTTAGAGGTGAGAATTATCGGCCGTCTAGCGGCGGGCGAGATCTCCCTCCTTAAAGGTTCTCTGTCGAACTTTCTTGTTGAAAGCCCTCGACATCCTAGCTTGATAGAACTCAATGCATTGTTGAGCCTCGAGCTTCTCATCTAACATCTCAAGCTCTTTGAGGCGTTTTTGATGTTGTTCTTGATCGTCATCTACATTTGCAAGAGGCGGCGAAGTGGCGAATCTGGATTTCCAGCGGAGAATTGCTTCACACGTAGACCCGAGAGAGTGCGGGGTAGCTCTGTCGGCGTCGTGCCGTTGTGCGATATGCCCGAGTGCTTCTCGAGTTTATCATCGGTCTAAGCTTGTTATTCTTCACGGCTTGACAAAATCTTGATGATCGTCTTGTTGAGCGCCTCGGCTAACCCATTCGGCTGGTTATTGTCGGCGAGACATCTTGTATCTTGAATTTTTGCAAAACCCGATGAAGGAATTGGCGATAAATTGGGGACCGTTGTCATGCACGATCCGTCTTGGGACACCATGTCGATAGATGACATGGTGTTTGATGAATCGGCGATGGTACTTTCGCCTTGACCTCTTTTAGTGGGATTGCTTCAGCCCACTTGGAGAAGTAGTCGGTGATTGCTAGAATAAACCGATCTCCTTTAATTGACGGAGGAAAAATGGGACCTACAACGTCCATTCCCCATGTCTCGAATGGCGGGATGTGGCGAAGGATCTGTCGGCTACTCTGGCGGTGATGCATATAATTCGCGTGAATTTGACCGCATGGCATTTCGGCGTACTCAAGCTGCGTCATTAATCATCGTGGGCCAAAAGTAGCCCATTCTCTGATTCGCTCGTAGAGCTTAGGACGGTAGTGCGCACCACATTCACCTTCGTGTGCTTCGAAGGACCTCTTACGCCTCTTTGTTTGAGAGGCATCGGAGTAAAGACCATCGTACCCGGCGATATAGCATCACGGGTTTTACGTGTCGTAAAGAATCTTGGAGCTCTTAGCGGATTGACTCTCTCTCCTTCCGTCTTACGGTAGAATACCATGTAAGGCGTGTCGATGATAGGAAAGCCAATCTCGGGGCTCCAACTTGGTTTGGGTTGCATGTACTTCTTTGGTAACTACCCCTTACCTTCTTGTGCCTCATCGTATAATGGTGCGAAGAGTTGGTGAGTCTGACCGTAACTAGTTGCTTTCGGTCGGAAGGTTGTGCTAGCGACCACATTGCGCCGCCCGGTGCATCTGCGTGGCGTTTTGGGCGTGGGATATATTCGATGAAGAATCGCCGAATGAGTCGCCATTTCAACGGCTATCGATGATAGGGGATTAGATCCGATTCTCGACCTCGTAGTCACCACGAACACCTTAACTATCGGTTGTGAATCGCCGTATGCTTGAGATATTGACCCCGGCTCCTTGGCGAAGCTAAGTCCGATAAGTAGCAGCGTTGTATTGACTCGTTATTGGAACAAGGTTGGTGAGTGAATAAGCACGGGCATGACATGATTCCGGAAATCAAGACAACTCAGACTCAGTGGAGATTTTAGAAACGTCGGGGTACTTGCCACATTAGTGGCCGAAGCTCCGTCAAAATACAATCGCCATATTTGTTGGTGTGATGTAGTGTTGACTTCACGAACTTCATCAGGAGATCATCATATAGCTTCAACTGCGTCCGTTGTCGGGTTGGCGACCAAGAGATCATAAATCGCTTGTCCTTTGGTGACTTACGTTGTTTGAAGTGCAAGTCATATTGGGACAAAAGCAAAGCCCATTTGCCAAGCGCCAACTCATTGAGGCGGTGGGTCATAAATATTCGGACCGGTTCGTTAGAGATAACATAAATCGTCGTCCGACTAAATAGTGTCGCATTTTACGAATTGCGAACACTAATGCAAAACCTTGCTTCTCGACCATTGGGTATCGAGACTTCGGCGCCGACCAATGTTCGACTCGGGTAATACAGCACTTTGTTACGTGACCGCCGTCATCGTCTTCTTGCGAGTAAAGCGCTTAACGAGTGATCCGTTGCCTTGGCGTAGATCAAAAGCGGTTTTCATTGCGGTGCAACAAAACGAGGAGGTTTAGCGAGATAAGACTTGATCTCTTGAATGCCTTACGGCGTCGTCCCAAATATATGACCGCCCTTCTTATTCAATTTTGAGAACGGTTGGCACTTCCCAGATAAGTTCGATATGAACCGTCGGATGTACGCCAATCGTCCTTGTAACCCCCTGAGTTCTCTCAGATTTCTCGGAGGCTGCAATTCTTGAATCGCCTTTACTTTGTCAGGGTCGACGTGGATTCCTTTGTCGGTGACGACGAAACCGAGGAACTTGCCACTGGACATTCCAAGGAAGGATTTGGCAGGATTCATCTTTAGTTGATGAGTTCGCATGAGCTCGAATACCGTTCTAAGATCTTTGATGTGATCTCCTTTGTCACGGCTTTTTACGACTAAGTCGTCGACGTAGCATTCGACCGTTTTCCGGAGATGATCTTGGAAAATCTCGTCATTGCTGTTGGTATGTTGCGGCGTTCTTTAAGCCAAATAGCATGACCGTGTAGCAAAATATACCGATGGAAGTTACGAGCGGCTGTGTGTTTGGCGTCATCGGGGTGCATCTTGATTTGATTATACCAGAAACCATCCATGAGCGACATTCTTTCAAATCCACCGCGTATTGTCGACTATGACATCGGTGATTGGAAGAGGAAGTAGATCTTTTGGGCAGCGGCGTTGGATCTCGTAGTCGACCGCAGATCTGATCGAACCATTCTTCTTCATGGCCGGGACTATATTAGCCACCCAATCCGGATGTTGAATTTCCTCGATGAATCCGATTCTATGAGTTTCTTCACTTAAATCGACGATTGCACGCAAGATTTGTGGGCGAAACCGTCTTTAATGGTTGCTTGGCGGGTTTGACATCCACCTTGATGTTGAGGCGATGTGTCGCTACATTAGGGTCGAGTCTGGCATGTCCTCATAACTCAGCGAATACATCGATATACTCCCTGATTAGGGCGATCAACTCTTCTTTCTCTTCCGAGGGAAGAGTATTGCTGATGTTTATGAGCTTAGGATGCTCCTCATCACCCATATTAACTGGACTACCTGCGTCCTTAGTGGGGGTTCTCTTTGTTGAATCTATCCCCAAAGCTGCTCTCGAGTTGATGGATCCATGGGTCTTCCCATGTTGGCATATCTTCATCTCCCTCAATAGTAGCGGGATCGGCCGTAGCCATATTTGACATCAAAGCCTTGAAAGCTTCTCCGAGGCTGGTGTCAGAATCCCAAGCCGAAGAATCAGACGAATGTCCGTCTCCCTCATCAGGTGGATTATCATCAATTAGCCATGAGCATTCATCTTCGAGGAGGATTAGTATCCCAATCCTTCTAAATGCATAGTAGTTATCGGCTTCCCTTTTGGGACATATGCGCTTTAGGAGGGACTCGAGGACCTCGCCGAAACATAGACCTTCTCCTTGTGTCAAGTCGTACCCCACTTCTTCATGATACCCGGTGTCTCGGACTATATCTGAATGTGTTGAGGATAGGCCCGTTGTCATCTTCATTTTCTTCTAAGAAGCGATTACGTTGGGCGCATCTCCTTTTAGTAAACCAAGTCTTTTCACTACTTGATCTTAGGTGGGATGGCGAGTGTTGTCCCAAAGGAGTCTTGGAATTGCTTTTGTGTAAAGCAAGAAGACCGAAGTTGGTAAGTGCAACTACGGATCGTTGTATAAACTGCCATTACATCATTCAAAGACAAAGGGTACTCTAAATGCGTCATTTATTGATTCATCGGCAATTTGCCAATTACAATGTTCATCGGCGATTCTTCATCGTCAAGATTGATTACAAGGGGTACAATGTCATTTAAAACAAAACCACCACTATAATCAAGCCCGGCCGGTATCGGCTTCTTCACGCTGTCCGTGCCTTGGTAGATGATTGATTTAGGACTCATTACCGTAGAGGAGAGAATCGGTAAAATAATTCTCCACCCCTTAAGCGGTGTTTGTCGCGACCACCGTCTTGACCTCATTATTAGTGTCTACATATTTGAGACGATGAAGAGTAGATGGGACTATAGCGTTACCGTGGATCCAAGGTCGACCCAACAATAAGTTATAGGAAGTCTGCGTCAATCACATAGCGGATGACTTGGACTTTAAATCCCCATCGGCGTTATCCGGATCTTACCAGCGGTAGAGACCGGTGTTAAACCATAGATCATTGTGCTGTTGATGCGGCTTCTTGGCGGGGATTCAAGGTGATACATGGTAGCGGGGGCATAATGCTCCTGTGGAACCGGATCGACTTGGATCGGTTAACTTCACTAGAGCCAATATGCGGTGAAATATAGCGGCCCGTCGTGCTTGGAATCTCTCGTCGCATATCCTCCTTTGTAAAAGTAATGCGGGGAAGTGCTTGGTTGCCAAGTTGCATTGTTGTGTAGAGTCTTAGGAATCGGCGATGCAGTGAGAAACACCTCGAGTCGGCCGAGCTTCTTCTTGAGCTTCGGGTTTCCTTTGACAATCGAACCTTCGTGAGAGTTATTACGGCGGGATGTTAGCCAAGCTGGGCCATGGCGTCGAAATGGTATGGAGAGCCGATGTTCCGTTCTATCCCTCTGTCAGGCGATTGAATCGGGGCTGCCGGAGTTGAGCTTCTGGACTGAGGCATTTCTCCTTTGCTTGGTGCTTTTCTTTCTCTGCACGAGTGAGAGGAGTCGTGGTCACCCCAGCTCGGCGGTGTCTTGGCGTTTGGATTTGGAGTGTCACGGATACTTGTAGGAGTATTCTTGTCCACTCCTAGTAGCGAAGACTTCCGCTCTTCTTAGGAAGTGGAAGGTGGATACTTTTCATCATCCTTCTGGAATTCTTTGAGCGGCATGGCATAGCTTGCCTTTTCCCTTGGACTTCTTTATGGCGAGGATGTAGTCCTTGATCGTCTTCCGGCAAGTCGGGGTGGACCCAAAGGATTTCTCCTTTTCAATGGTGTGCGATGCGAGCCCTTCTTCACGTTGCCCGTGAGGATCTTCATTCACCATCTTCATTCCTACCTTCTGGCTGGCGTCGGTTGGAACCAATCGAAGGAACTGATCCGAAGCTTATAGAGGCGCATTTGCTCCCACCTTCTTCTCTTTAGAGGGTTTTGGAGTAATGACTCAGACATCGATCAAGGCACGAATCTTATCCTTGAGATGGTAGCGAGAACTTTGTAGGATGATGTACATACGTGGTAAGCCGCGATGCCAAGTCTGTAACCTTGTTTGCCTCCTCTTAGTTTACAATTGGGGGCAAGCTGGATTTTGTTATTTTCGAAGGTATTTGAAGATGCGGAACTTCCTCGTCCTTGAGCGAGTAAGTCTTGGAAACCTCGAACGGATGGTTTCGATTCGAGTTTGTTGGCGCCATTGAGGCTGCGATTAACGTAGTGCGGCGTTGTTGCGGCTAGCTGTTGTGGTTGCGATTCGAGCGTTTGATTAAGCGTCTGAGACTTTGCGGCGCTTTACCTTTGCCACGGGGACAAAGTTACGCTTGTGAGCATCCACCATAGGTGACCTCTCTCGCTTTCTTCCTCCTCGGGAATCGCTTCGGCTTGCTCTCCGCGTATCCTTAAATCTTTCCGGGTCTCGGGCGGTGCGGTTCCCATTGCTTCCAACCGTCCAATGACGGGTTGCTATGACAAGTTTGGAGAATGAACTTCTCGTTATCGGTCTCGGCAATTCATTGCCTTATTTACGAACCTCTTGGCGAAGTTATCCTTTGTTTCCCCATCTTTACGTTTCTCGTCCAACAAAGACCGATGGATACCGGTGTCATCGTCGAAGAAATTGGTGAAAACATGGCCTCCATATCATCCGGCTATTAGCGGCTCCACGGTTTGAGGCGGTACCAATCGAAGCTGACTCCACGAAGGGTGCCAGCGAATGACCGAACCATCAAGGGCTCGTTGCGGAGATAACGCCTAGATGAGACTTAAAGTAGATCAAGTGCTTAGTGGGTGATCCCTTCCTGTCAAACGGTGTAAAGTTGATGAGGTTGAATTTTGTGGGATCACGGGATTGATTCCCACTCCCTTGGGTAAGGACATGGTATACCGTCTTCTTTACCTCTTGGCGGAAATCAAAGTATTGATTTTGCTCTCGAGGTCTTTATTTTCTCATTTTCCCCTCGTCTCCGTTCGGGTAAACTTGGGGAGGAATAGCGGTGTTATCGCTAGCGTTTTGCGGCGATGCGATCATCTACATTTTGGACTCCCTCCCGTCCGTGTAAGCTATCATTAAGTTTACATTATTGCGGCGACTTGGCTCGCCTTGGCGGTTCATTATCGCTGGATCTGTTGGTCATGCATTGCTCTCATCTGGCTGCATGGCGGTTCCATTCAAGCTTAAAGTTGTCCTTTTGCTTGGTTAGGGCCTCTTCAAGCATCACGGGACACTTGTTCCGCTGATCATGAACGCCAGCGAGGTTGTCCTATCTTTGGAAATTGTATTATCGAAGCCATTGCGGAGCCGACATCCGACACTTCATCATCGAGGGTAATCCATACGCATCTTGCGATAATTGGGTGCGTCTAACGGTCGGACGCAATCGAGTCATTCGTTGCGATGCCGGAGCGACGCGTGGCGGCGATCCCTCTGTTGGTCATATTGATGGTAACACTTCGGCAATTCATCACCACGAGGCGTCCATCTTTTCTTACGGAGCGTCTTGACTTGGGTTCGGGCATTCGTGCGAGCCTATCAAAGACCGGCGCCTTTTCGAGTCGTTCTAAGCGGTTGCACTCGATAACCTTGCCTTGATCGGTTTGAGCACAAGCAAGGCATGTTTGATTCTAGGCGTTCCTTTTGGGTTACTTGTACCCCGGCCGCGATAGTACAACTTCGTCGGTATGAATACGGAGCAACCTATCGTGTGTTGGCACGACTTCTCGGGTATAGCGTTGTCATCGTCGGATGAGGCGTCTCCTTCGAGAACAAATAGGCCTTTCATAAGTCACTTTCGCGCGGCGTGCGCCAGCGAGTGTGAATCTTCGGCGGGCTCGGACTTGATTTGAAGCGGTCGCGGCGGCTGCGGGTTTCTTCTTGTCTTTGTGGAGTGCGACTCCCGTGTCGGGAGTGACCGTGATTCCTTTAAGCGGACCTAAGCGATCCTTAACGGCAAGCTGGCGAGTAATTGGCGAGAGTTGGCCCGTAGGAAGTTTGGGTGCGAACAGGAGGTAACTTTGGCGTCAATGCCACTTTTGTTGAGGTGCTCACAATTTCGATTTGAGCACGGGGCGGAAGTTGGCTGCTGGCGAGCTAGGCTTGGATCTTTGGGTTCGTCGGAGTTGAAGCCGGCGGACTTGGGCTTCAAGCTAGGCGATTGTCGGCGACTTCTTGGCGCCTCCTTCTTCAACTTCGCGGGCTTGTTGCACCAAAGCCCGTGCTTGCTGGCGTCTTGGCGCTTCGGATACGCTCTAGAAGTGTAGAAGCGGTTCCGTTTGACTTCGGACCCATTCGTTCGTTGCCGGCTGTAGGAATCGGCTACTATCTCGGACCGACCTCGAGTCAACTTAGATCTTAGATCCGCCTCATAGCGGACCCCATCCATTGACTCTTCGCTGGGCTAATTGTTTTGCCGGTGGCGTCGCCTCGGCGGGCTCTCTTGGAGAGAGTCACAACGCCATTGGCGGAATCGACCCTACTTGAGATAGGGGTTACGAAGATTTGGCGTTGTTAGGACGAGGGAACCACCGTCGTCTGCGGTCTTGGCGGCGGTGGTGGTGGATTTTCGCCTCGCATCGAGGCCGATTGGGTCTTCCTTGCGGCGGAGACCATCTTGGACTTGCGGGGCGGATGCGGGCGAGGAGGAGAGGTATTCCTCATACTTCTTACGGTCGAACTTCGAACTTCGACCTCCTCGATGGCCGGGATCGGGATCAGCGGTTCGCGACACGGCGGCTTCTTTGTTGAAGCCGTTTGCTCTTGTGGTCGCCCGGCTTGTTGGCGGGGAAAGTTGGTTTGTTATTCATTGCTCGTTTGAACTTCGTTTACGGCCGTTGGCCTACAACAAAATTTCAAACAAAAGAAATGCCTTTATTTGGTACAATGAAAGCGAAAATTACAACTTTCTTCCTTTTGTGAACAAACACGAGGATCTCTATTTTAGGGATCACCGGCTTGCGTGGAGTTCTTTACGTCTTGGGGACTTTTATTAGTCCGTTGACCACCGCGCAATTCCGATCTGGTGTAAACCGGGTTACGGAACTTCTGAGGCGTAGAGGGCTCGTTCCGCGAAGAAGCGAAGCGCTGAGGATCACACTCACGAAGGAGAGGATGCGCTGCGGGGATCACACTCCGCGAAGGAGAGGATCGCCGAGCGGGTGAGATCTACAAGGAGAAATCCGGCTATCCACGAGATTAAGGCGAAGCTTAACCTAGAGGGTATCGTAGTTCGACCGAGTTTGCTTACCTTCCGCCTATAGATCGGCGTCGGTGGACTTGAGCTCGCCGGTGCTTTCCGGAACCGTCGTCGTAGATCTCGCGAGGGCTCTTGAAGTCGCCAAAATCCAAAACCAAATCCAGAGTCCAAGATCCCGAAAATCCAACCTCTCTCAAGCTTTAAGACCCCCTATTTATACAATAGGGGGTTCTGCAGGGTGGTGGCTCGGCCACTTGGTAGAGCCACCTTGGCCACTTGGTAGAGCCACCTTGGCCACTTGGCCGAGCCACCTTGGCCACTTGGCGAGCACCTCGGCCAAGTTGGCCGAGCCACCTTGGCCACTTGGTAGAGTGCGCGTCCTGGCTCCGTCGTCTCGCGTCGTTTTCCGTCGACTCCTCCGTCGATTCTTCGTCGATTCTTTCGGTCTTAGGGCTTAGTTTTGCTCGGTGATGTCGCCGTTGGGTTTGAGTCCGTGCCGATCAACTTTGAGCTCAAGCGGCTCGTTTGCATCGGCGGACTAAGTCTGATTGATTAGTCTCGTCGGCGTTTGAGTTTAGCCAACTTCGCCTCGTTGAGCCGTCGTCGGGTTTTCTCCCGCGGCCAGCGTCGTTCCTTCTTTCGTGCGCCTCGCCGACTCCCTTCATGGGTTAGTCGACTTCGCTTTATCGTTTTCGCGGCGTAATCCGCGTCGGCGGCGTTACGGTGGCCGTCGGATGGATCGTCGGTTGTCAACCCACCGTTCTGAGTCTTGTTCGAGATCTTGATAAGCAATTTTTAACGCCTACAATTACTCCTGCTGTTGTTTGTGAAATGGGTGTGTTGCAAGTGCAAAATAAATGTTAGTATAAAAAATATCGAACAACAACAAGGGGTTTCTTTGGTTTTTAAGTTGGAGATTTTCCTTTTATGAAGTTGTTTGAAGATAGATTTTATGAAAAGGCTTTGAAAGTGGGTTTATGGATTTTTTATTAAGGAAAAGAAAATGAAAACTAGAAAAAGGGAGAGAAAAGATAACAGAAATGCAAATAAGAAAAGCGACAAGTGAAAAATAAAACAAAAGAAAGAAAAAGAAAAACAAAAAGTGGAAAGAAGATGGAGAGATAAAAGAACTAGAAAGAAAATTTAAAAAATAAAAAATAAACAACAAAAATAAAGATGACAACCAACAAAACTAGGAAATAAGAGAGAGAGAGAGAATAAAACTAGGAAATTAGGATAACTTTCACTAAATAACTATTTATTAGATCTAGAAATTACTTTTTTATTCATTTTAGAATTAACAAGCATAACCTATCAATATAATTAAAGAAAACATAGATTATCAATTCAAAAAATGAAATTGAAATTCATGCATAGATAATCAATTGAAAGCAATAATCCTAGAGTAATAATAAGCATAGATTATCAATCCATTTAAGGAAAGTATTTTAAGTTTGATACCCTAGTTTTGGTGATGAACTAAATTACCACAAATGAGTTTGCTAAGTAATTCAGATCTTTAACTCAATTAATTGGATGAATGTTTCACTTGAACCATATATGGAAATATGGAGAAATTTTTGAAATAAACCCATTCACAAATTTATTCCCAAATTTCGACCCTCTCCTAAGTTTATTATAAGAATTGACCCACTTTCTGGCCACGTCAGCTTCGTGGCTAGAAACTGGGTCATTTTAAAAAAAAATCCCGGTCCTAATTAGTCGGGGTTTAGTTCAATATTAGCAGCTGCGGGCGGGTTAGGGTTGCCAACCACGACCAAAATAGTTGGAGTTGCCAACCACGACCAAATTGGTCGGGGTTGGCAACCTCAACCAGTTTTGGTTGGCCAGCAGACCTGCTATTGATATGGTCAGGGTTCCCAACCCTGACCATTTCACAAAAATCTCATACCTACTATTGAATGGACGGGGTTCCCAACCCCGACCATTTCGCAGAAACCTCCCAGCTTACCCCCTGCTGAAAAATCTCTCTCCTACTACACATATATCGCATATATCAATTCTCAACCAAAGTTATCAGGTTTTGCATGAACGCTCCTGCTATACATACACATCAATCCATAATCAATGTCAATCACAACACATATCTTTATATCTATAACCAAGTTCAAACTCAAACAAACATGTAATTGACTTGCTAAAATTCCAATCATAAACATGTAGTCCAACTAGCATTTCAAACATAAAACAAGCACGATTGAAACTCAGCAAATACTTAGAACTCCCATCCCTCTCGCTCTCCCTCTTCTTCCTCTCCCTCTTCCGCGTTCACCTTCAATATGAGCTTGGATGATCTCATCGTCTGGTTGTGTGTGAAGTTGTGTGCACATGACATCCTTCTCGCCTTGAACCTGCTGTGAACATCCGGCTTGAGCATGCTGTGAACATCCGGTTTCGTCACGTGCGCGACTTGAGCCCACCCCGGTGCATCCTTGGACCATCGACGCTCGTGCCCTATGAGTCATTCTTGACGTCCATAACAATTTGCATGACGCATGTTTCTAAGAGCGTCTCGAATCTTTCCTATGATCCGAACAAATGCGTTCCTCGCCCCTGGCTAGGTAGTCGTTCTCAATGCATCATATGCAATAGATGCAACCTCATCGAGTTCTTGTAACTATAAGATAAAAAGCAGAAGAAGATTATTAGCAATTGGATGATCATTAAAATAATAATCACAAAATAATTGTATATTTTGCATATCTACTTACCAACTCTCTCTCAACTGGACCCCTCGGTATGTACTCCTTAGGTGCCTTGTTCTCCCGAAATATCCATCGGCGAGTAATTCCCCAATACCAACGTAAGTACACATCTAGTTCTGGTGCGTCAGCTCTCTCCATCACTACAGCATCTTCCCTCATCTCCAAATTCTCAATGTACGCTTGACGAATTAGCTCCCAATTTTAATGATGTGCTCCTTTTCGGGGATTTCGCTCTATTCTTTCTGCTGGATCTGGAATATGTTGTTTTTATCCAAATTGTCAAAGTACACGATTGGGAACGTGCATTTTGATAATCTCAAAGCATATAATCGAGACTTGGGCACGCCATATATCTTCACTATCTCTACAAATATCTGGTAGTGAAGCTAAAAGTTGTTCATAGGGCATCCATTTGACCTATAAAGAAAATTACGGAAATATACACATCAGTAACATATATCAATACTCCTTGAATATAGTTACATATTATGATTTTATACCTGTTTATCCTCCATTTGATCAAGCTCGTTCCTGTAAAAGTTTTCATGACCCTTTGGGGAGGTTTGCCAATATCTAGAAACATTCCATCTATTTGATATATAAAAGTTTAGTACACCTTGAAATAAATGAATAAAATTACATGTAATCATAAATGTTAGAAAGAAATATTAAAAACTCATATACTTGCATCCTAATGGAATCTGACCATCGAGAACACGGGTCTCCCTCAAATCTGGTCTTCCCAAATGCCATCGCTCCCATGACCATATTTGCAACAAAGTGAGGCAACCTTTAAATTCTTTATTTTGCACAAATGTCACTTTTGTCATCTCCCTATAGAGATAAGCTAAAACTGCACTACCCCAAGATAATTCTCCACACTCCTCAAGATCCTCAAGAAGTGGCAACCATCTAGCGTGCACTGAATCCTTAGTTGAATTCGGAAATAGAATGGTACCGATCATATGGAGTATATACGCACGAGCATATGTCTTGGCTATCATATGGAGTATATACGCACGGGCATATGTCTTGGCTATATCATCTGTCGTATCGATCGGTACACTCATGTAATTATTTCGTGACCACTAGAGCTTGATCTTACCACCCTTCATAGTAGGAGCTTGACCTAATAATCGTTCAAACACTCCTCTCCAAGTGAAGTCATCGGTACCCATGACAGCATCCCCATCCACTTTGAGGCCAAGTATAACCCCTACATCTTGCAGAGTAATAGTTGACTCTCCTTGATGCATGTGTAATGTATTTGTCTCGGACCTCCATCGTTCAACCAATGCCGTCAAGAGAGGCCAATCGAGTCTTACCCATTTGATTTGTGAACATTCATAAAATCCTGCTTGACGAACATAATATTAGACCTGTGGATCCGTCAAATCCCAAGATGAATGTGCTTGAGTATGGTCAACAATAGTAATACTTGGGGCCTGCATGTATTAAGCAATTTGAATGATCATATAACAATTTTAAGATTGAAAATTTGAAATGACTGAAAATAATTAAAAATTTTACCTCCCCCGATTCTATCTTCACGGATCGGTGTCGATCTTGGTCATATAAGACCTCATATGTCAATGGTCCCGCCTGTATCCTGAATATATCTGCACATATACAGTAAACTGTGTTAATATTGGATGACATGATAAATTAAACTAGAAGTAACTAACAAAATATGAGAGTACGCATTGAAATACAAACCACATAGAAAAATATAAAACAAATAAATTGTACCGATTAATTGCTATCTATTCGGATTAGTAGGACAATGAGATCTATTATGTCCCGGTATTGTGCAATGTCCACACCTATTTTGCTTTGGAAGTCCTTTCCATCCTTCATCCATTGTACCTCTTATGTGTACTGATCGCGGATGCCCGGCTTGTCTCTTATAGTCAGGTGGTAACACATGCAGGCTGTTATAGGGTGGTCATTGCCTACTATCTACAATAGGATGGAAACACAGATTGTATGAATCTCTATAGTGACTTGATTGATACCACTCAGAAGCGTATGTGTTTGCAGCCTCATATTACTTGGAAGAAACTGCTATAACATGCGAACATGGTAATTTTTATAATTGTGGTATGTTACAATCGCATGTGCATTCGGTTCCTCGTATATTGACGGTGTAATTATGACCCCATTTGTCTATAGCTTGCCATTCATCTTTATGGAATCTAACAATTTTTGTTGATCTCGCCTGCATGACACGAGACCCTATAATCTCTTCATTTTTGGGTGTCAACGCAGTCACCCACTTTGCTCCGTCCTCCTACCGCGTGGCAAAATAGTGATTGAGTCTATAAAATGTCCTTGCAACCAATGCCTGTAATGGCATTACTCGGGCACCCTTAAGTACACCATTGAAGCTTTTAGAACAATTAGTTGTCGTCATGCAAAATAGATTCCCACCATCTTTACTTAGTGCCCACCAGTCGACATACTCATTGTAGGATCGAAAAAAAGTTTCGTTTGATTGGCTTTGAAAAGGTTACAATCACACTCTCTCGATTACAGAGGAAGAGAAGGTTGATTTGACTTCTCTTTTGTTATGTGGGTTCTTAGTAGCGAAAGGATGCTTCCCTCGATGCTCACGTCGAGATTGCTTCCTGTTGACGATCAGAACAAGGTTGCTGATGATCTTGAGATTGTTAAATGATTTTTGCTTCTTTGTTTGCTTCTGCGTCTAAGTCTCTCTCTGTGCGTCCGTCCCCTCCTTCATAGCTGCTCAAGGCTATTTATAAGGTTTTAGGCATGTAACTGACCAACCCCATCGTGGGAATGTGGCACCGTATTATCAGCTGTTGATGGGTTAAAGTCGTGGGAACGTGGTCGACGTGGGCGTTTTGGTTGAGTATGGATGAGCCGAAGCCACGCATGGGAGAACCTCGATGATGGTCGAAGCCACCGCTGTAGGCAAACCTCAGATGACCGCCGAAGCCACAGACGGTTTTATCTCGATTGGATGTCGAGCTTCTCTGCTGTGGATGAACCTTGGTTGAATATTGAGTTTCCCTGCTGTAGGTGAACCTCGGTTGAATATCGAGTCTCGGTTGAATGTCGAGATTCAACTGCGTAGGTGACCTCGCTGAATATCGAGCCTTAGTTGAATATCGAGATTCACCGCCGAGGTGACCTCGCTGAATATCGAGCCTTAGTTGAATATCGAGATTCAACTGCGTAGGTGAACCTCGGTTGAATATTGGGTTTCCACTGCGTAGGTGAACCTTGGTTGAATATCGAGTCTCGGTTGAATGTCGAGATTCATCACGTAGGTGACCTCGCTGAATATCGAGCCTTAGTTGAATATCGAGATTCAACTGCGTAGGTGACCTCGCTGAATATCGAGCCTTAGTTGAATATCGAGATTCAACTGCTGTAGGTGAACCTCGGTTGAATATTGGGTTTCCACTGCGTAGGTGAACCTTGGTTGAATATCGAGTCTCGGTTGAATGTCGAGATTCATCACGTAGGTGACCTCGCTGAATATCGAGCCTTAGTTGAATATCGAGATTCAACTGCTGTAGGTGAACCTCGGTTGAATATCGAGTCTCGGTTGAATGTCGAGATTCAACTGCGTAGGTGAACCTCGGTTGAAGATCGAAGCCGCTAGGTGGGCTTAACCTCATATAAATGTCGAAGCCACGCTGTGGCTTAACCTCCTCTTCTAATGTGGAGCCTCGCAGCTTTGCGAATTTCCTCATATTTGAGTAAGCCTCAACATTCTTTTGTCTCTTAGCATTTTTTAATGCTTACAAAACCCCCTTCAAAGTTTTCAGACTCGAATCAGGTTGTGCGGTGCGAAATACTTTGAATCTTCTTGATTGTCGCTAACCAGGCTTGCTCATCAACTTCATCGAACTTATAATACGAGGTCGCAAAGAACTAACCCCGCATTATTTGAATTTTAATGCTTCGTATTGATCCTTATTAAAGCCTATGTCCATGTGGCTGCCTAGAGATTTGATATCTTTCAAACGTCCCTTAATATCCGTGAATCCTGTCCGCAGATCTCGCCTTGGGGATTGTGTGGGTCGCTTCACCGCAGAGCCGCCGCCAATTCGCTTTCTTCCAAACTCTATATATAGCATTGAAGGGTCTAGAAAGACACCTCCTGTTCATTTCTTCCAAGCTGTTGAACTTCTCCTTTGCACCTGAAATTTTTACCTTCTTCAGCCATGGCCCCCAAGACTTCCGCTGGCAAAGGTAAGAGGACTGCTAGGCCCGTCGATGCTTCCACCATTCCGTCCGCTTTCTCTGGTAAAAGCTTTGAAGATCTGATTTTTAACCGCCTTAGGGTTGGTTTTCTGGAGCAATTCTCACCCTTGAGACGAAACCCATCTGAAAGGTGGCGTCTTTCCAACTGCGTAGGAAGTTTCAAAGAGGCTTGCCTCATTTGACTAACAAACCTCGTCTTTATTGATGAGGTTCATGCACCCCAGCCACTTGTGCTGGGCAAATGAACCTCCGTGATTCACTGAGGACAACTCATGAGACTTGGTTTCTACGTAACTCCGCCGAGTTTATTTGAAGTTGTCTATCTAGCAAAGTTCAAGTTCATCTATTTAGCGGTTCAAGTTCGCCTATTTGGCGGTTCAAGTTCGATATTTAGCTTAACTTCAAGTCCGCCTATTTAGTTGTTCAAAGTTCGCTATTTGGCTAAGCTCGGTTCGCCTATTTGGCGGTTCAAGTTCGCCTATTTGGCGGTTCAATTCTTTGAACGACGTTCCTCCCTTTGGCGAAGCTCATTTTCTTGTCAAACGAGGCTCGTTTGGCGAGGCTCGTCTGTTTGACTAGCATTGCTGTCATAATAGCCCTAGTATTTTGGAGTAATAACTCAATCATTGTAATAACTCAATCCTTGGACTGACTTATTTTACCTCCTTTGTCTTTTGTGTAGTTGTGCATTCGTCTACCCCTATCCCACATCGGGGTGCTTTTGGCGCAAGCAGTGCTCAAGGTACCGACCCTGATGTTTACTATTCCTCTCTTAGGGATGTCCCTATATTCGAGGATAGAAGCGAGGAGGCTCTCAGGCTGTTTTCAGAGCTTTCGACCTCGACTTTAAGGCGATTAGTGACAGATGCCCCTTTAGAATCCGCCGACCGGACGCCCATTAAGAAATCTATTTTTTTGTTCGGTGATGATTCAGAAGACCCCGACTTGCTTGATTTGGGTTCTTACTGGTGGCTTAGAACTGTGAGCCAACATTCTATGTTCCTGCCTGCGATGGAACGCGGATCGTTGCCATCGATTTGAGGGTCGCCAGCCTCGTGCAAATGAATCGATTTAACTCCCTCCCAAGATGGAGTGACTTGTGGCCATTTTTCCCGAGATGGTGTGCATGTAGACCGCCACGGCCGTTACATAACTGGCCTGCATCCGGGATTATTTCAAAAGGATTTTCCTGTCGGCGAGTCAGCTGCTGAAGCCAATACTTTTGGTCGGACTTTTCATGCTTCTCAGTATCAATTTCTTGCCAAAGATTTCAGGACTCCTGGCTGGTCTCGTTGGGGTTCTTCTCAATGGTGGCCGCGTGTCACCGAATATATCCTCAAGGAAAATCTCGAAGATCTTCAGAGATTTGGACTCTATATGCCGATCAGGGCGACTCAATTTGGTCTGAAGACCAACTCTCACCAATTCTTTGGCATTCTGGAGTTGTACAATCCTGATACCCGCACATTCTTCACCCCTGACGGCGAATTAAGCATCACTCTGCACGAGATGGCTGAGGTTTCGGGACTACCGTATAGCCGGTATCCTTATGAGGAGTACGTCCCAAGCCACAAAGAGCTGGTAAGCTTGGAGAAAGATTACCCCCAAGTCGTTGAGACTTACTGGGAGGTAATGTGTCATTACCATATCTGTGCGTGCTCCCAAGGCCGTGCAGATAAGAAAGGTGAGAAGACTGTCAGCCACAGCATATGGGCCCATTATCTTTTTACTGGTTTAGACAACAAAAAGGATCATGTATTACCTTTAGGCCCCTTGAAGGTGTCCTTTATCGGCTAGTGCTCAATAACCTCCCGCTTCCTATGTACCCTCCACGATGAGCACGGTTTTCCAAATGGAATGACCTTTGACACCTATATTTATCGGTAGGGAACCCATGTCTTGGCGGCGTTAGCGAGGTTACCTCATCTTTGTGGTGAAACATGTTGTAGTTCCTTGCGGCAGTTTTGATGTACTGCCCGTTGATGTGATTTTTCTAGCTGTTTGCATAGCTCACAGCCGTCAATATGCTCTTCTTCCTTCTATGATCACCCGCCTTCATTGGGGGTTACGGTGTCTTTGCGACGCTTTCACTCAAGGCGCTGAGAACCCTAGAGTAGAGCTGCCATATGCCTACCTTATGGCATGGTTTGTCATGCATTGCCCTACGCTTATGAGTGCACCTTCTACACAGGTGGATGGACAAATTACCCCTTTTGTCCAAAGACTAGAAAATTCAGAATGGAGCAGACACTACATGGTCTCCGTGCGGCGTGCTCTCCGGGATTATAAGAATTATTCCTTCAGCGGTGCTTTCCCTTCTGCGGGGCTAGCTATGGGCGATCAGAGTGGATGAATCCAATGCCCAAGGTTATACCACTTTGTCATTGGGTCGCTTGTGGCTCTTGAACATCCGTCCGGGATATTTTATTTACCGCGTCGGTCCTGTGTGTGGTAGAACCTTACCTACCATGCCGCTTTGCCCGTCGATTCGGGTATGATCAACTATATATAGGTAACCCCAACACTTTCGGTTGCAATCGATGGCTCTGACGATTATCGGGCGGGCACGGTATTGGGTATTGCGAGTAGCGCGGTGTTCGTTTTTCACTTCCATAGTGGGATCCGCAATCCCGGGTGACTTTTGCCTACTGTAAATGGCACTGTATAGCAAACGCGGAAATTCTAGGTTTCAACATCAATTCTTCTGGGCTACGATTGATTCGGTGCCGTTATAGAGAAGGACAGAGCTCATCCAGAGTCGCATGCCGTGATCAAGGAGTTCTCGCATGGCGAGAAGGATGCCGGAGTTGCCGAACCCCGCACGGTTGGTGCGACACATCACACCAATCTAGCCCTCACGACTCAAAGGAGATAGACGAGGCTCGATGACAAAGATGTTCCCAAGCCCCTCTAGATTGAACTAATATGGCAAGAATATTCCTTTGCCGCCGGCCGAGGATACTACTAGGGTTGCATCTGCATCTGAGGCACCCAGAAATTTCTTCCCCACAAATGAACCATCGGAGCATCCTCCACGGGAATCTCTCGAAAGTCATGACTCACCTAGTCGGCCTGCTGGAGCTATGCCCGAGAAGACCATTCCCATTCCAGGGTCTACTGGTATGATAATTTTGACTTGTCATAATCCTTTAGACTATCACCTCGTCTAACTCTTTTCATCTCCTTATGATTTTTTTTTAAAAAGAATGAACTAGAGAAAGCGAAGCTTCGGTGCCAACAGTCCGAGGATCCAAAAGACCAGGGCCTCCACGAACCAAACGTTTGGCCAAGCGGGTAAGGCAAGAGGCTCTGATTGGTCCTGCCACCGGTTTGAGTACGACTGCTGAAGGCGCTCCTGACGTTGTCGAAAGTGCTCCGGTCTATGCTGCAATGTCCACGGCGGCCGTTGTTGTTTCTGAGTTGGAGACCAGGACTCAAGATGATGATACGGTGATCCCTGCAGCGATTGTGCCTGGCACTTCACTTGCTTTGACTATCATCACCACTCCCTCAATTGAAGTTCCGCCAGTCCCGGCATCGGTTTGTCAGGTGGGGTCAAGTCCTTCTACTGCTACCCCCTCTTCTTTCGACTTGTCAAAAGAATACGGGGTGTCTATGATTCGCAATAATTTCCTCACCATCCTAAAAGAATCTCCTATTCAAGTGTTGGAGCGTGGTGGGGATTTTGTTGGGATCAAGGCTGTATTGGAACCTCTCCTGGATGTGATGCAGAACTTGACCAATGCTACGGCTACGTTGCCCTACCGAACACGTCTGGTACAGGTAGAGGCCCTCTTCAACAAATGGCAAAGTCGGCGCGATCAGCCCTTCATTCCATGATTGAAGATCGTGCCATGCAGCTTATAAGACAAAGGGATGATTCCCAATTTGAGCTCCAGCGTTAAATACTTGAGAAGAAGCGCATACTCACCACTCGGGAGATGACCACAACTATATTTAATGAAAACAAGAGGATTGTCGACATCGAAGCAACCAACAACTCTGGTTGACTCCTACAAGGTCAAGGCCATCGATATCAAGGCCAAGCTAGCGAAGGCGAGAGTGAATTAATGGTCGCTACCGAGAGGCATCGGACTCGACACCAATGGACGTAACACCGCCGACAGCAGTTTAATCGATGAATTGGAAAAGCTAAGTGTTCTTTGTGACCCACATGCCGATACTCGACAACGATCTTCATAATCAAGCTCTGAAAGAGGTTAAAACCGCCCACCGAAGCTATGGTCACACTTGCTACAGATCCGCCAGCCGCCGAAAGCACTTGTAACTTATGTATCTTCGATTAAATTATGAATAAAATTCCATCTTTCGTGTTCACTCAATATTTTCTTGTGCAATTTGTATCTGCAATTTGGAATTTTTAGCTAACCCCCAGCTATCAACGGACTTGGTATGTCTTTATCACCGCCGCTTGAACCGACTAGCCATACTTTTCCCCTCAGTATGGTGAGTTTTCGAGGAGGTTCTTTTAGGCTTAACTGCTAAAATCTCTCCTCTATTTACAAACAATTAAATTATAAACGAGCCTCGTTTATGAGGATGACGAGGTTGAAATATTGGTATATCACTGAGTAGGCCTATACGGGATGACGAACTTTATTCGGCATAAATAACGAACGTCGGAATGGTAAAATATTGGCGCATCGCTTGGTAGGCCAATATTAGCCTATGAATGTCATTCATGAGAAATGACGATCATTAAGGAATTGAAATATTGGCAAATTACTTGGTAGGCCAATATTGGATAATGAACGTCATTTATGAGAGATGACAAACATCGAAAAGATAACATATTGGCACATCGCTTGGTGGGCCGATGTCGGACAATGAACGTCATTTATGAGAAATGGCGAACATCGAAAAGATAAAATATTGGCACATCACTTGGTAGGCCAACATCGGACAATGGACGTCATTTATGAGAAATGGCGAACATCGAAAAGATGAAATATTGGCACATCACTTGGTAGGCCAATACTCAGAAATGACAAGATAACGAGTCAACACCTGGCAGATCATTACCCCTGATAATTAGATACGGGTGATGTTCTTCGCATGGTAGAACACTACATAGCACAGAGGTAACTTTTAACGTGATAACATTTTGTAATCCCACCGTCCTATTGAAGAGGATTGATGAGTGAATTATGCAAGCTGAAGCTACAATCTTGCAGAACTAACCAAAAGCTAAGGGTAATATTTCTTCAGAAACTTACCGTTAATAGGCATCATGATTTTGTCGCCTTCTTGATTGGTTAGGCGGTATGCTCCATTCAAGTAAACAGACTCCACCATGAATGGTCCTTCCCATTTTGGTTCGAATTTCCCCTTCTTTTTAGAATTCAAAATCATTGGGCGTCGGACAGCAAGAACGAGGTCGCCTTCCTTGAAAATGCGACATCTGACTTTCTTGTCAAATGCTTTGGAAATCCGGACCTGGTAAAACTCGATATGTTGTTGAGCCCGAGTCGCCATTCAACATTTCAAGTTCCTCAAGACGCCGGGCGATGACTTTCTTCACCGCCATTCCGTGGTTAATGCTATTCGTAGCGATGGGATTTGAATTTCCAACGGTAAAATAGCCTCGCAGCCATAAACTAGAGAATATGGGGTGGTACCCGTTGGTGTGCGAACCGTTGTACGGTAAGCCCACAAACTTTGCCCCAGCTTGTCATTCCAATCCTTTTTGTTTGAAGAGACCATCTTAGTAAGGATATTGATGATCGTCTTATTAAAAGCTTCAGCTTATTCGTTCACAATGGGGTAGTAAGCTGTTGATGCTAAATTCTGGATTCGAAATTTATCGCAGAATCGCGTGAAGGCATGACTGACAAATTGTGGACCATTGTCATGGACAATCTGCCTTGGCACACCATATCGGTATATGACATGATATTTAGCAATTTTGATCACATCACTTGTCTTGACCAATCTCAATGGAATGGCTTCGGCCCACTTTGAGAAATAATCAGTTAACACCAATATGAAGCGATGCCCTTTTGAAGAAGGCGGAGAAATTAGACCAACAATATCCATTCCCCATGTTTCAAATGGTTAGGACGTGGCAGTAGGATGCAAGTGTTCCGGCGGTTGATGAAGGTAGTTAGCATGTATCTCGCATGCATGGCAATCATGAATGAAGCCACGGCGTCTTTACCATTGTTGGCCAATAATAACCAAGTCTACGCAATCGGTCCCATAACTTAGGTCTAGGCTGGTGTGCTCCACAAATGCCATCATGAGCTTCTTTCAAGACTTGCTCTGCTTCCTTAATTGACAAACATCAAAGCAGTAGCCCATCATATGACCTTCTATATAGAGTCTGTAATTGGGAGTTTTAGTAAAACCTTGATGCTCGCCGACGAATAGACTCTCTTTCTTTTGTGTCTTCAGGCAATATCCCGTGCAAGACATAGTCGATGATCGGGAACCGCCAATCTCGTGCTTCGAGTGACTTAGGATTATCCTCGACTGCTTAGATCTGCAATGCGTATTTTGGCCGAAATAATTGTCTACTACACACGATAATCTGCTGAGTAGCGTTCTCTGCAAGGCTAGTGTAGCTGCGAGTGACGCCAATGTATCGGCATAAGTGTTCTGTAGACGGGGTACATGATCAATATAGAAACTTTCAAACGAGTCAGCTAATGTCACGGCTGCTGCATGGTGAGGTACTAGGTCTTCGTGCCTGACTTCGTACTCTCCCCTTACCCTTTTCATGATTAGCTGTGAATCCCCAAATGCTTCCAGGTGTCTCACATTTAATTGTTTGGCTATGTCGAGACCAATCAATAACGCATTGTACTCTGCTATGTTATTGGTACATGGTTCTGATAACGACACCGCTCGTGGCACCACATGGTTCTGTGGAGATACTAATACCACCCCCACTCCGGTTACAACAGGGCCGTTAGGGGTTGCTCTCGTGGCTCCGTCAAAGAACAACTGCCATACCTGTTCCTTAGACACCAGATTAGCTTCATAAGGTTCATCAGGCATGTCCTGATATAATTCAATTTTTTCTTTCAATGGATGGTTAGCCATAAGATCACACACAGCTTGACCCTTCATTGCCTTCTGAGGTTTGAAGTGAATATCATATTGAGATAGTAAAAGTGCCCATCTAGCCATTCGACCATTCAATGTGTCAGGCTAGGTCATGAATACCCGTATAGGATCGATTTTGGAGATGACGTGTATGGTCTGCCCCACTAGATAGTGTCGCATCTTTTGGATGGTAAAGACCAAAGCTAAACATTCCTTCTGAATGGGAGGATATCGATATTCAGCCCCCGACAGAGTTCTGCTGAGGTAATAGACCGCCTGTTCGTGGCCATTGTCGTTGCCTTGGCGCTTAAGAGACTCGCTAACGCATACTCTATAGCGCGAATATAAATTAGAAAGGGTTATCCCGATGAAGAACTAGCAATGTGGGGATTGGAAAGATATGTTTTAATCTCTTCGAATGCTTCTTGGCAATCTTTATCCCAAACAAAGGATACCCCTTTCTTCATGAGTTTCGAGAATGGTCGATTTTTTCCTGATAAGTTGGAAATGAACCTGCGAATGTAAGCCAAACGCCCTTGGAGACCACGAAGCTCTCTGAGACTTCTAGGAGGTGGAAGTTCCTGGATAGCTTTGATCATGTCCGGGTCAAGACGATACCATCCGCCAGGACTACTTAATCCTAGGAATTTACCACTTGACATCCCCAGGAAAGACTTGGTTGGGTTCATCTTCAACTGATGTGCCCGCATTATCTCAAATGTTATCTTCAAGTCATGCAAGTGACCACTTTTGTGACGACTCTTGACTAATAAATCGTCTACGTAGCATTCCACTGTTTTTCGTAAATATTTTCGAAAAATAGTGGTCATGGCACGCTGGTATGTAGCCCCCGCATTTTTCAAGCCGAAAGGCATGATCAGATAACAAGATATTCTCGACGGTGTTCGTAGCAAGGTGCTTTTCATCATCAGGATGCATTTTGATTTGATTGTATTCTGAAAAGCCATCCATAAAAGACATCCTTTCAAATCCGCATGTGTTGTCGATAATAAGATCCGTGATTGGTAGAGGAAAATCATCTTTCGGACATGCTAAATTTAAATCTCGATGTCGGCCTTGCGGTCGGATCGTCGCTTTTCTTCAAAACGAGTACTATATTGGATACCCAGTCGGGGTGTTGCACTTCCCGAATGAACCCTGCTTTGATTAGTTTTTCAATTTCTTTCTCGATGGCCTTCATGACCTGAGGGGAAAATCGACATTGTTGCTGTTTAACAGGCTTAGCACCTGGCTTGATATTAAGGCGGTGTATAGCCACTTGAGGGTCTAAGCAAGGCATATCTTCATAATTCCATGCGAAGACATCGATGTATTCCCGTACCAAAGCAATAAGGCTCTCCTTTTCTTTAGCGGTCAAACTATCGCTTATGAATATAGGTTTTGGATTGGCTTCATCCCCCATATTAACTTGGAGTATTTTGTCATCAGTAGGCAGTTCTCGTTGTTCAAAACGATGTTCCCATTGCATTCCATGCTGTTGACTTAGCGGATCCTCGTATAGTGGCAAGAGGTCATCTTCTTGAATCTCAATTGGACTGGCTAAGGTCATAATGGCCATAAGGGACCTAAATTCATGTCCTATACTGACGTCAGAATCCCAGGAAACTGCTTCAGAAGATGAGTGATCTGAATCGCCCTCAGTCGTGACATGCCATGAGTATGACGGCGATTCATATCCCAGCCCTTTACGAGTTTTATGATAATAATCATCAGGCTGACCTGCCGGGACATAAGCAAATCGGATTGGTGTCTTGATACCTTTCCCGTAGTTTAAGCCTTCTTTGTGAAGGAAATCATACCCCATTTTCTTCATCAAACTTTGCGCTGTTGGCGAGAAATATGAGAATTGGGGTTCCTTTTCCTTCGCTTTGGGTTGTTCTAACTCAGTTTGCAATGGCTTATTGACCTACCCAAGGATAATGTCTTTCTGATCATTATTCTTGGCTGGTATCACAAAAACCACTTGTGAAGAATTAGAGTACCGTTGGCTTGTCATAAACGACGACTGAATTGGCATGTGCAATGCGGGTTCAGCATACAACCGTGGAAGAATTTCTGACATTAAGTCAGTATGACTTTTAACACCCGATGCGTAAGCTAAATCATAATTATTATTGAAAATAACTACGTCGTCATCTGGCTCATTCAGATCAATTACAAAGGGTTTTACATTATTGAAGATAATCGCTTGTTCGCACTCAGACGCCTTCATTTCCGCCGAGTCTTCGATCTGTGGTTCTCCGGTTTGGCCTTCCTCAAGGTAATGGACAGAATCAGTAAAATAATTCTCCACGCCCTTGAATGGTTGCCTTTCCGTGACCAATGTTTTAACAGTCCCTTCCTCATCCACATACTTCATGCATTGATGCAACGTAGATGGAACGATCAAGTTTTCATGGATCCAGGGTCGACCCAAGAGCAGATTATAAGATGTATCTGCATCGATGACATAGCAGGTAATGTCTGTCTTCAAGTCTCCTACTTGGCATTTGAGTTTGATCTTGCCCAAAGGACGGGAATTAGTGGCATTGAAACCATAAATGGTGGTCCCTGTTATTGCCAAGCGATGAAGCGGTATCCCCAGATGTTGTATAATTCTTAAGGGAATGATACTCAATGCAGACCTCGGGTCAACTTGAACCCGATTGATTCGGAGAGAGCCAATATAGCCAGTAAAATAAAGGGGTCTATCATGCTTTGGGTTCTTCACTTGCATGTCTTCTGATGAGAAGGTGATGCAAAGTATTGGCCCCTTGAAGACTTGGTGACATTGGGTGCAAGTTTCCGCTGACTTCTCCGGGAAATAAGTGAGGAAAATTTCGTTATTCGCCAATGCTTCTCGCAGAGCTTCTCTAGTCGATTGAGACAGCCGCAAAAGTTTGAATAATGTGATTCTTGCCGGGATGTTGGAGAGCTGAGCTAGAACATCGAACTGGAAAGGGGCCTTCGAAGTTTCAGGCGTATCCTTTCTGAGTGTTTTATTGTAGCGGATCTCTTTTATCCTGGGTTCACCGGCTAGTGCTTTTGCTGATACGTCGGGTGTCGCCTCGGAGTATTCCCTTAAGTACTCTTTCCCGCCTCGGGTGCCCAATGCTTGTACAGGTTGTGCGACTAGGGCGACTTGCTCCTTGATAGAGTTATTGACTTGCTCCTCTTCCGGTACAACGGAGATGGTACTGCAAGCTTTCTTTTTGGACTTGGAAGAGGTCCATTGCCCGTCTGATAATAGGTCAGGATGAACCCACATAATTTCACCTTTCGGCGTAGTGTAAGGGACCATACCTTGCACCTTCTGCTATTGGAGGTCGAAGTTCACGATTCTGGCCTCTGCCTGAGGGATCGGCTTCACACCATCCTGCACTTGGAATTCCGTAAAATCACTCTTCGCGGTAAAAGTCGGTTTGTTATTCATTGTTTTGTTAAACTTGTTTACAGCTTCTTGGACCTACAACAAAATTCGAACAAATGAAAAATTCCCTTCTATTTAAGGCGTACAATGAAAACAAAAGATTACAACTTCTTCCTGTATGAACAAACGCTCGGATCTCTATTATGCGGGATCCTCGCTTGTGTGGGTTCTTCGCTGTCGCGGGGACTTTTTATTCGTCCGTGGACCACAGCGCAATTCGGATCTGGTAGAAACCGGATTACGGAACTTCTGAGCGTAGAGGGCTCATTTCCGCGAAGGAAGCGAAGCGCCTAAGGGGATCGCACTCACGAAGGAGAGGATCGCTGCGGGGATCGCCTCCACGAAGGAGAGGATCGCGGGCGGGTGAAATCTACTAGGAGAAATCCGCAGCTATCCCGAAGGGTAATCGTAGTCTGACCGGATTAAACACCTGCGATTGTAGATCGGCGTCGGTGAACTTCGTGCTCGCCGGTGCTCCGAAGCGTCGCGTCGGCGGCTCGTAGATCTCGTGAGCTCTCTCACAAATATCGAGAAAATCCAACCTCTTGAAATTCAGCTCAGAAAATCCCGAAAATCCCCAAAATCCCCACAGGCGAGGAAGACCCCCTATTTATAGGATGGGGTGAACCCGACCACAAGTGGCTTCGGCCACTTGGTAGAACCACCTCGGCCAAGTTGGCCGAAGTGGCTCGACCATGATGGCGAGCACCTCGACAAGTTGGTAGAGCCACCTCGACCAAGTTGGTGAAGTGGCTCGGCCTTGATGGCGAGCCACCTCGCCACTTGGCCGAGGTCCGTTCGCCATTTTTTCGCCGTTTCGCCATTTTTTTCTCAGTCTTCCGGCGTAATTTTCCTCCGGCGACATCGCTGTTGTGTTTGAGTCTGTATCCGATCGACTTTCGGAGCTCAATCGGTTCATTTGAGTTGACAGACTAAGTACGGCTGATTCCATTTCGTCGGCGTTTGAGTTTAGTCATCTCGCCTCGTCGAATTTCGTCATCGGGTTTATTCCACGATATGTCGCTTCGTTGACTCGTCGCCTTGCCGACTCACTTCATGCGTTTGTCGACTCGCTTTATGCATTTTGCGGAGTAATCACGTCGTCAGCAGTTCTAGGTCGCGTTGTCGGATGGGTCGTCGGTAGCCCACCGTCATGAGTCTCGCTCGAGTATTGATAAGCAATTTTTAACGCCTACAGATACCCCCTCCAAAGTGTCTCAGTCTCGATTCTTTGGCGAGTCTGGGATGCTTTGGATATGATGAGCCCTTCACCCTTCAATCGGCGTGATAGGATTCGTGAATGACCTTGGCGTTTGATCTCTCCACTCCTTTCAGTCTTTCCAGTGCTTTGTAGGATTGCTGAAGGTATTACGGTACTGCATTTTTTTGTCTAACCGTTGTCGAGATCTTGACCAGAAGTCGATAAATGAATTTCTTTTGAGATTAGCTCCAGTATTTGATTCCTCCAATCCTCTCAAGTTCTCCAGTGCTTTGTAGGATACCCAGGGGTGTTACGGTATTGCATTTATTGCTTGACCGTTGTTGAAATTTTGAACTGTAGCTGATTAAGTTCCCTTGTTATTGACTCGTGTTGGTGAACTGTCATTCAATTGACCACCCAACTTTTTACGAAACTTCTCCATTGGTCGGGGAATTCTTCACTACGACGCATTGATTGGCGTCGATATACGTGGAATTTGGCCTTCAACCAGCGTCCTAGCCTTCAATTGGCAGAGGGTCCCAAAAGTTAGCTCCAAGTCTTTGATTCTTCCAGATCATCTCGTGTGCTGTTGGTTTGACCGCAGCGCGAGGAAAAATCACAGAAATATCCTCCGAGGATTCTTTGTCGAAATAGGAGGCAATTTGGGATTTCCTAGACGCGTTGACCGGCGTCATTATGACTCTCAAACTTTATTGGCGATGATCGAGTTATCCCCAGAAATATTTTTTATAGAATCCGGGAACTCCTCGTCAAAACAGGAAATAGTTTAAACTCGTATACCTTTTCGTAGTATCACAGTGGGAGGAAATTGAGGGTTATCGAGTTATCCTTAAGAATATGGGTTTATTCCCCAGGAACTTCTCGTTGAAAATTGGGGAATAGTTTATACTCGTATTCCTAATTGGAGTAGGATTAGGCGACGTGCTAATTAGCGTCGATGCAATCCGCACGATCGAGTTATCCCTAAGAATATTTCTTATGGAGATATTCTTCCGGGAACTTTTCGACGAATTAGGAAACAGTTTATACTCGTATTCCTGATTGGAGTAGGATTAGGCGGCAGCGTTGATTTCGCGTCGATGCAATCATACGATCGAGTTATCCCTAAGAATATTTTTATGGAAATATTCTTAGGGAACTTTCGACGAATTAGGAAGCGGTTTATACTTGTATTCACGATTGGAGTAGGATTAGGCGGCGTTGATTTGCGTCGATGCAATCCATACGATCGAGTTATCCTAAGAATATTTTTTATAGAAATATTCTTCCGGGAACTTTTCGACGAATTAGGAAACAGTTTATACTTGTATTCCTGATTGGAGTAGGATTAGGCGACGCGTTGATTAGCGTCGGGGGCCTTCGCGAGGTGTTATCCTGCCGAATAAATCTTCAGAATCTTTCCAAATATAGCGGAGGGAGTAGGAGTCAATCAACACACTGATTTGGCACTATTTTGACATCCGGATAAGGTTCCAATTAGGACTCCTAATTAGGGGCTGATTAGAGTCCTAATTAGAATTGATTTGGGCCCATTAGGAGTTGTTATAAATACCCATGATCCCCCTTTGCCTCTGACCTAGGCCGGCCCCCCCCTTGGTGTTCTTTTTCTCTTGTTTTCATCTCGTCTCTCGCCGTCTCATCTCTCTCAAACAACGAGGTATATGCACGAGTGTTTTACAATGCCTTTTTCTTCTTTTTTTCATTTTCTTCTTTTCTCTTTTTTTTGTGCGTGCAAGTGAAGGGTGGCGGCGGCGTTGGGCGGTCGGTATTTGGCGAATTAGGAAGCGGTTTATACTCGTATTCTGATTGGAGTAGGATTAGGCGGCAGCGTTGATTTCGCGTCGATGCAATCCATACGATCGAGTTATCCTAAGAATATTTCTTATGGAGATATTCTTCCGAACTTTTCGACTAATTAGGAAACAGCTTTATACTTGTATTCTGATTGGAGTAGGATTAGGCGACGCTGATTTGCGCCGATGCAATCCGCGACGATCGAAGTTATCCTTAAGAATATGGGTTTATTCCCGGGAACTTCGTTGAAAATTGGGGAATAGTTTATACCGTATTCCTAATTGGAGTAGGATTAGGCGACGCTGATTAGCGCCGGGCCTTCATGAGGTGTTATCTGCCGAATAAATCTTGAATCTTTCCAAATATAGCGGAGGGAGTAGGAGTCAATCAACACACTGATTTGGCACTATTTTGACATCGGATAAGGTTCAATTAGGACTCCTAATTAGGGGCTGATTAGAGTCCTAATTAGAATTGATTTGGGCCCATTAGGAGTTGTTATAAATACCCATGATCCCCCTTTGCCTCTGACCTAGGCCGCCCCCTTGGTGTTCTTTTTCTCTTGTTTTCATCTCGTCTCTCGCCGTCTCATCTCTCTCAAACAACGAGGTATATGCACGAGTGTTTTACAATGCCTTTTCTTCTTTTTCATTTTCTTCTTTTTCATTTTCTTCTTTTTCATTTTCTTCTTTTTCATTTTCTTCTTTTTCATTTTCTTCTTTTTCATTTTCTTCTTTTTCATTTTCTTCTTTTTCATTTTCTTCTTTTTCATTTTCTTCTTTTTCATTTTCTTCTTTTTCATTTTCTTCTTTTTCATTTTCTTCTTTTTCATTTTCTTCTTTTTCATTTTCTTCTTTTTCATTTTCTTCTTTTTCATTTTCTTCTTTTTCATTTTCTTCTTTTTCATTTTCTTCTTTTTCATTTTCTTCTTTTTCATTTTCTTCTTTTTCATTTTCTTCTTTTTCATTTTCTTCTTTTTCATTTTCTTCTTTTTCATTTTCTTCTTTTTCATTTTCTTCTTTTTCATTTTCTTCTTTTTCATTTTCTTCTTTTTCATTTTCTTCTTTTTCATTTTCTTCTTTTTCATTTTCTTCTTTTTCATTTTCTTCTTTTTCATTTTCTTCTTTTCTCTTTTTGTGCGTGCAAGTGAAGGGTGGCGGCGGCGTTAGGCGGTCGGTATTTGGCGAATTAGGAAGCGGTTTATACTTGTATTCTGATTGGAGTAGGATTAGGCGGCAGCGTTGATTTCGCGTCGATGCAATCCATACGATCGAGTTATCCTAAGAATATTTCTTATGGAGATATTCTTCCGAACTTTTCGACTAATTAGGAAACAGCTTTATACTTGTATTCCTCGATTGAGTAGGATTAGGCGACGCTGATTTGGCCGATGCAATCCGACGATCGAAGTTATCCCTAAGAATATTTCTTATGGAGATATTCTTCCGAACTTTTCGACTAATTAGGAAACAGCTTTATACTTGTATTCTGATTGGAGTAGGATTAGGCGGCAGCGTTGATTTCGCGTCGATGCAATCCATACGATCGAGTTATCCTAAGAATATTTTTATGGAAATATTCTTCCGAACTTTTCACTAATTAGGAAACAGCTTTATACTTGTATTCTGATTGGAGTAGGATTAGGCGACGCTGATTAGCGCCGGGCCTTCATGAGGTGTTATCTGCCGAATAAATCTTGAGAATCTTTCCAAATATAGCGGAGGGAGTAGGAGTCAATCAACACACCGATTTGGCACTATTTTGACATCCTGATAAGGTTCCACTAGGACTCCTAATTAGGGGCTGATTAGAGTCCTAATTAGAATTGATTTGGGCCCATTAGGAGTTGTTATAAATACCCATGATCCCCTTTGCCTCGACCTAGGCCGCCCCCTTGGTGTTCTTTTTCTCTTGTTTTCATCTCGTCTCTCGCCGTCTCATCTCTCTGGATGAAATCATCGTATTCGCTATAAGGTCGTGACTCAATCTATGTAAGATGAATTCAACGCCTTTACTAACTGAATATTTTCGATTTGATAGATTATTCCTCGAGCTTTTCCGACTTACGCGGTTGATGAAGCCATAGTGAATATTACTCCACATGTGACGATCCCACGATTTTTATCTCGCCTCGATTTGCACCCGGTACATCAGCGGAGGCGATTCAGATTGTAGTTGAGGGGAGTTCCCGCATTCTCAGGCTATTGGTCACCGACGCGCCACTTGTAAAAGACACCAGCTCCACTAAACCTTTGCGAAAAATAGATTATCTGTTCGGCGACTCAGTTAAGGATCCGGATACAGCTTTTATCGAGAGTGAGCGGTGGTTGAACACAGACGACGGAGGTCCTTTGTATATTCCCCGGATACCTCGTCAGCTCTCATTGACCGACCTCAGACACCATGCGGTGCCACGGCGTATGTCTTGGCGTTTGACCAAGGAGCATGATCATATCCATTGCGGGTTTATTACCCAGCAGCCAGTTCCAGGTTCCAATAGGAATCGTGTCATTGGCCCTCATCCCGGAATTGTGGGGTTGGACACACCACCCCGTGATGAGCTTTTTATCACCGCCTCGACTTTGAAGAACCGTATCGCTACGTTGGGGCGAGAGATGCCGTCATCTAGTCATAGATTTTACTACCGGGTTCACTCATCCCAGAACATTGGTGGGGTCGCGACCAACTACGCCCTCAACAGATGGGATGGAGAACTTCGTTTATGGCCTCAGATTCACCGATTCGTGCCACCATGTATGGTTTTCCAATCAGCCAACCATTTCTTCACCTTATTCGAGCTCTATAATCCGGTCGAATCGTTTTTACCAAACACGGCGAGTTGGGGCTGGCTTTACATGAGATGTACCAATTTCGTGTTTACCCATGGGGAAGATGTCAGATCGAGTACTTCCTTCCAATCAGAACCGAGTCGGCCAAGAAACACACACCAATCGCTACAAGACTTTATGGGATCTCACTTGTCATTATTATATAGCTCTGGCCCAATCTGAACTTTGCGCCAAAAGGAAATTGTAAGTGAGTCTGAAGCAGTTTGCCAATTACTTGTTCCAGCATTTGGAAGACAAATCTGGCGAAGATATATGTGAACTGTCACCGCTCACTCCTTCGAAGGTTAATGAGCTGATTGAGAGGTCCGAGGCTAATTCCTATACGCTCGACTACACCAAAGATGGCTTTCCCCCAGGGACCAAGTTTGCAACCTTTCTATGGCATGCGGTGAAGCCTATCCAGCCGACAACTCTTCTAGCCGGCTATCTTGCAATCTGGCTAATGAAATGTGTGGTTCCATATCAATTCGATGATGCTTTACCCTTGGGGGTCCTTTATCCTGCAGTTCAGCTTGCCCATAAGAAGGAACTCTCTCTCCTTCCGGTAATGGTGGCCAATATTCACCGTGGGTTGCGGCATATAGTCCGGGCGTTTACTCAGAGAAAGGATGAGCCATCATCACGTATTTCTTCCGCCCGAGTAGAGCTCCCATATACCTATTTGATGGCTTGGCTGGTCTTTCATCGTCCCGACATGATGTCGGCACCGGGTTCCACCGATTCGTCTACTCCTTTCTTGCGGTTGGTAGAGGATTGCAGATGGAAGGCGTGGCTTCTGAGAGATCAAGAAACGATACGCATTCATAAAGGGTGGATCTTTTCGGATGTTTTCCTCGATTCTCGGTCAATATGGTGAGTCCTTGGTCGACGAGGAGGTACCAAGACACAACAGACTTCACTTGACATTGGTCGTTTAACCGGCTAGTGAACATCAGGCCAGGGTATCTCACTTTCCGAGTAAAGGAAGAATGCTTCATTGAGCCTTATTTTCCTGTCGTTTTGCTTTCATTTGATTAGCACATTTTAAATACATTTTATACCCTTATTACCTATGTTATATGAATAAACGATATTACTAATAATCATTTTATCTTATTTTGCGTGTTAATAAAGAAATAATGAATAAAAGCCCAAATGACTCAAATTCTCTGAATTTCTACCAATATTTGAAGCCCAAATCAAGACAAACCAAGGCCCAAGATACCAATTTGATCCAAGAGAAATTCGTGAAGAAAAATCAAGAAAAGACAAATTAGGTTGGGAACCAATCGGTTGACCAACGGTTGGCCAACCGGTTGGCTAACGGTTGGCTAACCGATCGGTCAACCGATCGGTTCCCAAATGATTTCGATTAATGGTGGATTTCTCTTCCTTTTGGCTAGGTTTGATCCAATGGTTCACATCAACTCCGTTGGGCTATAAATAGGGGTGAAGGTCGAGTGTTTAGAGTGTGAAATATTTTGTAAAACTCCATTTGGAGAGGAGGGTCACTCTTCATTGAGAAGACCTTCCAAAATTGTAATTTTGTTACACAATAAATGAAATGTTTCACCTTCAATTTCCTTTCTCTTCTTCTAATCCAAGGACCAAAAGGAGGATTAGATTAAGATCGAGTTGTTGGTTTCTATTTTATTTCTTTTTCATTTTCTTCTTTATTTTCTTGTTTGTAGCTTAGATTTACTTTCATGCAATTTACTTTCATGCAATTTACTTTCATGCAATTTAATTCCTTGCAATTTACTTTCATGCAATGTATTTACTTTCTAGAATAGATTTTCCTTTTCTTTAATTCACCTTGAGGCTAGAACCCTCTAGGAATTACCCTTTTCTAAGTGTGGAGCCAATATTTGTGGGATCCCTAGAGATTGTTTGAAACTAGCTAACAAATCCAACTCATTCTCATGAGATTGAGATAAGCTAAGTGGATCTACTCTAGATTCCTCATATCTTTAATTAATCCTTCATACTTTACATTCTTGATTTTGCACTTATCCTTGTTTTCCATTTGTTTGCTATTTTCCTTTATTCTTGATTTTGATTTTCCTCTCCTCTCTCTCTCAATCTTGCTTTCTTTTATTTTGCACTTATTTTCTCTCAATCTCATTTTCCCTCCATGTGCATATAATCTCAAACCTAGTTTTGTTATTATGTGCATATAACCACAACCACATTTTCAACTTCATTTTCTCCTCCTTTGCACATAATCCACAATCCACTCTCTTTTATCTCTCCACATCCACTTTCACCATTTCCTTACTTTCATTTTATTTGTACATAAACTCCTAATTGTCGCGCATAATTTGAGAACCAAAACTCGAGCGAAACTCCTCCTACTTTCCCGTTCCTCGTGGGATCGATAATCTTTTATACTATAACTTGATAAGGGTTGTATACTTGCAACTTAGGAGGTAATCATTTATTTCCCATCAAGTTTTTGGCGCCGTTGCCGGGGAACGGTGCATAAGTAGGATTTTCATTAAGTTTGGTTTTTATTTTGTGTGTTTTCTTTTGTGTAGGAACTTGGAGCTTGAAGATCAAGAGTTGAAGATTCAAGATTGAAGAATTGCCTCCAACGAGGCTTTGCATTGCTTTTGCGTGGGTAACTTCTCTATCTAGTATTTTCAATTCCACCCTTTAGATAGTTCATATACATTAGAGACAATTAGGATAAAAATAAATAAATAAATAAATAAAATAAAAGGATTTTTTTCCCTTGTCGAATTCTAATAAACTTCATTTTTTTATTGTCGACCATAATAAAAAAATAAAAAGATTTTTGTTTTTTTTGCATCCTTTTTAGTTGCTTTTAATTCTTAGGGTTGCATTTCATATAATAGTAGGAATTCACCAAGTGATTTGAGCATCTTGATTTGGCACACACTTGAAAATATCTTAAGGGCAAAACCCATTAATCAAGATAAGGTGAGGGATTTCATCACCCTTTCCTTAGCCCAAAATCACTAATTCTCACTATACTTACCCAAGCCTCTTAAAATTTGATTAGACGTTGGCCCCTAAGGATTCGAGCTCATTAAGGAACAAGAAATCCTTAAGTGAACCGGTCCAAGTTTATTTGGATTAATTGGTGTCTAAGGCAAGGTTTAGGGGTTGCGTAAAGGCTCAGAAAGGAAAGAGGTACTTAATTGATCTTTGATCTCCTCTAGTACTATCCTTACGGCTAATTACCCAAGTAAACTTTGATCTTTTCACTAAGGGAATTTTTGTTAGAAGTCGGTCTAGGTCAAGTTTAGGCTTAACCCTAGAGTTAGGTGATTGAAAAGTGATTGCCTTGATTTATTTTTTTAGTTAGTTTTTCCTTATTTTTTCTCATCATCTTCTTAACTTTTTCTCTTATCCTTTTCAAATAAAATAAAAATTTTGATTTTGGTGTATGCAAACTTGGGTTAGGGATAATACTAATCGCTTAATTGCTTTTGATTCATCTCTTGAACCAAACGAAATGGCTAATACCAACCCACCTGTTCTTCAAGATGTTTGTTACCCCACTAGAAATGCAATCCCTCTTGCATAAAACTCCCCGAGGTAAATGGAACCAATTTTGAACTTCGACCGCATTTCATAAACATGCTTCCCAAATTCTTAGGAGTCGAAACCAAGACGATACATCTTTATCTCCTAATTTGAAGAAGTTTGCCTCATGATCAAGATGAGGGACTTAACCAAGATGCGATCAAACTCCGATTTATTCCATTTGCCCTTAAGGACAAAGCCAAAAATGGTCAGATAGCTTGCCCACGATTCCATCTCAACTTGGGGTGAATTTGTAATGCTTTTCCAAAAAATTCTTTCCTATCCACAAAACGGTCAAGCTTAGAAACAAAGATTCAAAATTTTAAAATTGTCCCGAGAACCTTTTGGAAGTATTTTGACAAATTCAAAGATCTTCTTATCCAATGTCCTCACCATGGTCTTGAAAAGTGGCGATTATGCCAAATCATTTATGAAGGATTGGATTATTCTTCAAAAACTTCCTTAGAGTCAATGTGTCAAGGGGATTTCATGAAGAAAAATGCCGATGAAGCTTGGGACTTTTTAGAGAATTTATCCGAGAAAACTATGTAGTGGGAACACTGTGATTCATCAGTTACCCAATCCAATTCTAGAGGTCCTTCCTTAGAGTCAAACATAGCCTCTGAAGCTAAGATGGCTACAATTCTACGCAGGTTAGAAACTTTAGAAACCAAAGAACGAGCTCCGGCTCAAATCAATCAAGTTTACCTTTTATGACAACTCCAAATAAATTTCTTAAGAAATGATTTTCAAGTAGTATACTTTACTTAAGTTTTAACTTAGATTTTTAATTAAAGTAATGGAATTTTTGCATGCCTAACTTAGAGTTGAAAATAATTTTTCAAGTTGTCTTGATCCAAATATTGTTCAGAATATATATACATATACACATATATATATTATACTAACTTAATAAAAGAAGAAAAAAAATTCTCTTAAAATCATTGGTGGTTCTATTTTACTAAGCCTAAGTTGGTGAGTAATTAAGCCCGAGGAGTATTTCTATGCTTAATGACCTAAGCCCAATTGGGTTGGGATTCATTGGCCCAAACTCGCTAAATGGTCACTTAGAAAGCCGATTAAAAGAACAAAACCACCAAGGAATAAAGAGTAAAAAAAAAAAAAGAGAATAAATTTTGGCTTCACCCCCTTATCTTGAAGGTATTTGCAGAATTTTTATCATTGTTCAAGTCAATCTAACAAATGTAAGTGCTTCCATTCTTATCTGTTTTACTTTGTGCATAATAGAATTTGCATTGAGGACAATGCAAAATTTAGGTGTGGGGTGGGAATTAGTCATTTTATCTTTATCTTAGTTATTTTCCTCTTTTTCTTACCATTTTTATGTCAATTTTTCTTTTCATCATAAAAAAATAAAAAATAGTCACTTGCCAACTTAATAGAGTTGATTAATAATTGATCAATTTGATAGAATTTAAGTCTTCTAATCCTTAGTTAGTTCTATACTCAAGTTTACCTTTTATGACAACTCCAAATAAATTTCTTAAGAAATGATTTTCAAGTAGTATACTTTACTTAAGTTTTAACTTAGATTTTTAATTAAAGTAATGGAATTTTTGCATGCCTAACTTAGAGTTGAAAATAATTTTTCAAGTTGTCTTGATCCAAATATTGTTCAGAATATATATACATATACACATATATATATTATACTAACTTAATAAAAGAAGAAAAAAAATTCTCTTAAAATCATTGGTGGTTCTATTTTACTAAGCCTAAGTTGGTGAGTAATTAAGCCCGAGGAGTATTTCTATGCTTAATGACCTAAGCCCAATTGGGTTGGGATTCATTGGCCCAAACTCGCTAAATGGTCACTTAGAAAGCCGATTAAAAGAACAAAACCACCAAGGAATAAAGAGTAAAAAAAAAAAAAGAGAATAAATTTTGGCTTCACCCCCTTATCTTGAAGGTATTTGCAGAATTTTTATCATTGTTCAAGTCAATCTAACAAATGTAAGTGCTTCCATTCTTATCTGCTTTTACTTTGTGCATATTAGAATTTGCATTGAGGACAATGCAAAATTTAGGTGTGGGGTGGGAATTAGTCATTTTATCTTTATCTTAGTTATTTTCCTCTTTTTCTTACCATTTTTATGTCAATTTTTCTTTTCATCATAAAAAAATAAAAAATAGTCACTTGCCAACTTAATAGAGTTGATTAATAATTGATCAATTTGATAGAATTTAAGTCTTCTAATCCTTAGTTAGTTCTATACTCAAGTTTACCTTTTATGACAACTCCAAATAAATTTCTTAAGAAATGATTTTCAAGTAGTATACTTTACTTAAGTTTTAACTTAGATTTTTAATTAAAGTAATGGAATTTTTGCATGCCTAACTTAGAGTTGAAAATAATTTTTCAAGTTGTCTTGATCCAAATATTGTTCAGAATATATATACATATACACATATATATATTATACTAACTTAATAAAAGAAGAAAAAAAATTCTCTTAAAATCATTGGTGGTTCTATTTTACTAAGCCTAAGTTGGTGAGTAATTAAGCCCGAGGAGTATTTCTATGCTTAATGACCTAAGCCCAATTGGGTTGGGATTCATTGGCCCAAACTCGCTAAATGGTCACTTAGAAAGCCGATTAAAAGAACAAAACCACCAAGGAATAAAGAGTAAAAAAAAAAAAAGAGAATAAATTTTGGCTTCACCCCCTTATCTTGAAGGTATTTGCAGAATTTTTATCATTGTTCAAGTCAATCTAACAAATGTAAGTGCTTCCATTCTTATCTGTTTTACTTTGTGCATAATAGAATTTGCATTGAGGACAATGCAAAATTTAGGTGTGGGGTGGGAATTAGTCATTTTATCTTTATCTTAGTTATTTTCCTCTTTTTCTTACCATTTTTATGTCAATTTTTCTTTTCATCATAAAAAAATAAAAAATAGTCACTTGCCAACTTAATAGAGTTGATTAATAATTGATCAATTTGATAGAATTTAAGTCTTCTAATCCTTAGTTAGTTCTATACTCAAGTTTACCTTTTATGACAACTCCAAATAAATTTCTTAAGAAATGATTTTCAAGTAGTATACTTTACTTAAGTTTTAACTTAGATTTTTAATTAAAGTAATGGAATTTTTGCATGCCTAACTTAGAGTTGAAAATAATTTTTCAAGTTGTCTTGATCCAAATATTGTTCAGAATATATATACATATACACATATATATATTATACTAACTTAATAAAAGAAGAAAAAAAATTCTCTTAAAATCATTGGTGGTTCTATTTTACTAAGCCTAAGTTGGTCGAGTAATTAAGCCCGAGGAGTATTTCTATGCTTAATGACCTAAGCCCAATGGGTTGGGATTCATTGGCCCAAAACTCGCTAAATGGTCACTTAGAAAGCCCGATTAAAAGAACAAAACCACCAAGGAATAAAGAGTAAAAAAAAAAAAAAAAAATCATACTAACCATGTTTTTGTATATAGTTATATTTGTATATGTTCTTGAAAAATTAAATGGATTAAAAGACTTGAAGTTTGTTAAAACAAAGAGTTAGCATGTTCTTTTCAAAACTTTTAAATTAAATATTTGAGTTAAACTTGGTTTTGTATAACTATAATGGAAGGATTTTTTAAGAAAATTACATTGGAGTTATGATAAAAGCGTTTTCTTGAGTATTAACCAACTTCAATTGGAATGTTTGAAGATATCAAATGAATTAATTATTTTATTAACTTCTTTAAATTTGCAAGTTGACTGAATTTTGTGGGTATATTCATCAGAAACCCTCACGAGACTACAACTCGCCCACTAGGGTAACCTAGGGTTTAAAGGCTTGTTGTATGCTTAAATACAACCGCGATTCCTCGCGAAAGTGAGTTAGGTTTTCTTTTATTTTCTTTGCTAGAAGACTAGCAAAAGCTTAGGTGTGGGGGTATTTGATTAGCACATTTTAAATACATTTTTATACCCTTATTACCTATGTTATATGAATAAACGATATTACTAATAATCATTTTTATCTTATTTTGCAGGTTAATAAAGAAATAATGAATAAAAGCCCAAATGACTCAAATTCTCTGAATTTCTACCAATATTTGAAGCCCAAATCTGAAGACAAACCAAGGCCCAAGATACCAATTTGATCCAAGAGAAATTCGTGAAGAAAAATCAAGAAAAGACAAATTAGGTTGGGAACCAATCGGTTGACCAACGGTTGGCCAACCGGTTATTAACCGGTTATTAACCGATCGGCCAACCGATCGGTTCCCAAATGATTTCAGATTAATGGTGGATTTCTTTCTTTTTGGCTAGGTTTGATCCAATGGTTCACATCAACTCCGTTGGGCTATAAATAGGGGTGAAGGCTGAGTGTTTAGAGTGTGAAATATTTTGTAAAACTCCATTTGGAGAGGAGGGTCACTCTTCATTGAGAAGACCTTCCAAAATTGTAACTTTTGTTACACAATAAATGAAATGTTTCACCCCTTCAATTTCCTTTCTCTTCTTCTAATCCAAGGACCAAAAGGAGGATTAGATTAAGATCAGGAGTTGTTGGTTTCTATTTTATTTCTTTTTCATTTTCTTCTTTATTTTCTTGTTTGTAGCTTAGATTTACTTTCATGCAATTTACTTTCTCGCAATTTACTTTCATGCAATTTAATTCCTTGCAATTTACTTTCATGCAATTTAATTCCTTGCAATTTACTTTCATGCAATGTATTTACTTTCTAGAATAGATTTTCCTTTTCTTTAATTCACCTTGAGGCTAGAACCCTCTAGGGAATTACCCTTTTCTAAGTGTGGAGCCAATATTTGTGGGATCCCTAGAGATTGTTTGAAACTAGCTAACAAATCCAACTCATTCTCATGAGATTGAGATAAGCTAAGTGGATCTACTCTAGATTCCTCATATCTTTAATTAATCCTCCATACTTTACATTCTTGATTTTGCACTTATCCTTGTTTTCCATTTGTTTGCTATTTTCCTTTATTCTTGATTTTGATTTTCCTCTCCTCTCTCTCTCTCTCTCAATCTTGCTTTCTTTTATTTTGCACTTATTTTCTCTCAATCTCATTTTCCTCCATGTGCATATAATCTCAAACCTAGTTTTGTTATTATGTGCATATAACCACAACCACATTTTCAACTTCATTTTCTCCTCCTTTGCACATAATCCACAATCCACTCTCTTTTATCTCTCCACATCCACTTTCACCATTTCCTTACTTTCATTTTATTTGTACATAAACTCCTAATTGTCGCGCATAATTTGAGAACCAAAACTTCGGCGAAACTCCTCCTACTTTCCGTTCCTCGTGGGATCGATAATCTTTATACTATAACTTGATAAGGGTTGTATACTTGCAACTTAGGAGGTAATCATTTATTTCCCATCACTCGCCAGTTTGGTTACGACCAACTTTATGTTTGGAACCCGAACCGACGGCTCCAGACTCGTGGTGGACTTGTGGATGGCCTTCGAGCATGGTTGTGGAGCGTCATGGGATGTACCGGTGCTAGATTCAGCCTCCGAGCTCGCACTGGCCAACCGGAGTCGACATTCCTTCATTGCAGCTTGGCTATTAGTAGCTAATGAGTCGGTCCCTATGAGGGCTATCTCAGATTTGGCGGCCGAGGCATTGTTATGGGTCGACACTCGGACATCCCAAGATGCCGCTTCTAGCTCAGAGGAAGTGTCGCTAATCTCATCCGCCAATTGAGACTGAGGAGGAGTTCCACAACTCTGGCGCTGGGACTTTAGGAGAGGACCAAGCTGAGGCTGCAATTTATGAGAAGAACCTCGGTACTCTCTCCTTTTCCCCTTCGTTTTCTCATCCTTTCCATTGGGTTTCTCATTCAACTGAATTTTCAGGAAAATCTGTTGAAGAACAAGAATTTAGACCTTCTCGAGGGGTTAAACGAAAGAGATTAGCCCATAAGACTCGCGTGGATCCTCGGTCCTTTGATATAGACTCGACCGGCGATGATCCAGTCAGTGACGGAGGTAACAATTCATCGTGATGTAGTCTAGAATTTTCGGCTTTTGGAGACTAACATTTCTCCTTTTGCATGCAGGGGGTTTTAAGGATCATGATTCTGGCTTTGATTTTCCTCTCCTCTCTCTCTCAATCTTGCTTTCTTTTATTTTGCACTTATTTTCTCTCAATCTCATTTTCCTCCATGTGCATATAATCTCAAACCTAGTTTTGTTATTATGTGCATATAACCACAACCACATTTTCAACTTCATTTTCTCCTCCTTTGCACATAATCCACAATCCACTCTCTTTTATCTCCACATCCACTTTCACCATTTCCTTACTTTCATTTTATTTGTACATAAACTCCTAATTGTCGCAAGATAATTTGAGAACCAAAACTTCGGCGAAACTCCTCCTACTTTCCGTTCCTCGTGGGATCGATAATCTTTATACTATAACTTGATAAGGGTTGTATACTTGCAACTTAGAGGTAATCATTTATTTCCCATCACTCGCCAGTTTGGTTACGACCAACTTTATGTTTGGAACCCGAACCGACGGCTCCAGACTCGTGGTGGACTTGTGGATGGCCTTCGAGCATGGTTGTGGAGCGTCATGGGATGTACCGGTGCTAGATTCAGCCTCCGAGCTCGCACTGGCCAACCGGAGTCGACATTCCTTCATTGCAGTTGGCTATTAGTAGCTAATGAGTCGGTCCCTATGAGGGCTATCTCAGATTTGGCGGCTGAGGCATTGTTGCGGGCCGACACTCAGACATCCCAAGATGCCGTTCTAGCTCAGAGGAAGTGTCGCTAATCTCATCCGCCAATTGAGACTGAGGAGGAGTTCCACAACTCTGGCGCTGGGACTTTAGGAGAGGACCAAGCTGAGGCTGCAATTTATGAGAAGAACCTCGGTACTCTCTCCTTTTCCCCTTCGTTTTCTCATCCTTTCCATTGGGTTTCTCATTCAACTGAATTTTCAGGAAAATCTGTTGAAGAACAAGAATTTAGACCTTCTCGAGGGGTTAAACGAAAGAGATTAGCCCATAAGACTCGCGTGGATCCTCGGTCCTTTGATATAGACTCGACCGGCGATGATCCAACAAGGACGGAGGTAACAATTCATCGTGATGTAGTCTAGAATTTTCGCTTTTGGAGACTAACATTTCTCCTTTTGCATGCAGGGGTTTTAAGGATCATGATTACGGCTTTGATTTTCCTCTCCTCTCTCTCTCAATCTTGCTTTCTTTTATTTTGCACTTATTTTCTCTCAATCTCATTTTCCCTCCATGTGCATATAATCTCAAACCTAGTTTTGTTATTATGTGCATATAACCACAACCACATTTTCAACTTCATTTTCTCCTCCTTTGCACATAATCCACAATCCACTCTCTTTTATCTCTCCACATCCACTTTCACCATTTCCTTACTTTCATTTTATTTGTACATAAACTCCTAATTGTCGCGCATAATTTGAGAACCAAAACTCGAGCGAAACTCCTCCTACTTTCCCGTTCCTCGTGGGATCGATAATCTTTTATACTATAACTTGATAAGGGTTGTATACTTGCAACTTAGGAGGTAATCATTTATTTCCCATCACTCGCCAGTTTGGTTACGACCAACTTTATGTTTGGAACCCGAACCGACGGCTCCAGACTCGTGGTGGACTTGTGGATGGCCTTCGAGCATGGTTGTGGAGCGTCATGGGATGTACCGGTGCTAGATTCAGTCTCCCGAGCTCAGACCGTCAACTGGAGTCGACATTCCTTCATTGCAGTTGGCTATTAGTAGCTAATGAGTCGGTCCCTATGAGGGCTATCTCAGATTTGGCGGCTGAGGCATTGTTGCGGGCCGACACTCAGACATCCCAAGATGCCGCTTCTAGCTCTTTTAGAGAAATTGCAGAGACAAATGCACAAACCGAGACTAGGCACGCTAACTCCACTGTAGGAGGTAAGTCACCTTACGATTGTTTGCCTATTTTCAGTTGCATTTATCCTTTCCTAATGCTTTCCCTTTCGGACTTCGATGGAAGATTTCGTGGAAGCCGGTTTATACGACAACACTTCCATGGATAACTTTCTTTGCGCTTGGTCACAGGATAGTGATGCTCTTGGTGAAGATTTGCGAAGCCACAATCCACGAAGAAGGTATGAATTTTCTCTTGATTAATTATAGGACCACCATTTGGCCGATACTACTATAATTAAAGGAGCCCGAGAAATTCCCTTTATGTAGCGGCAAGCACTCCTCTTCCGCCGCTTTTTGCTCTTTTAGAGAAATTGCAGGAGACAAATGCACAAACCGAGACTAGGCACGCTAACTCCACTGTAGGAGGTAAGTCACCTTACGATTGTTTGCCTATTTTCAGTTGCATTTATCCTTTCCTAATGCTTTCCCTTTCCAGACTTCTCGATGGAAGATTTCGTGGAAGCTGGTTTATACGACAACACTTCCATGGATAACCTGCTGCGCGCTTGGTCACAGGATAGTGATGCTCTTGGTGAAGATTTGCAGAAGCCACAATCCACGAAGAAGGTATGAATTTTCTTCGATTAATTATAGGACCACCATTTGGCCGATACTACTATAATTAAAGGAGCCCGAGAAATTCCCTTTATGTAGTGGCAAGCACTCCTCTTCCGCCGCTTTTTGCTCTTTTAGAGAAATTGCAGGAGACAAATGCACAAACCGAGACTAGGCACGCTAACTCCACTGTAGGAGGTAAGTCACCTTACGATTGTTTGCCTATTTTCAGTTGCATTTATCCTTTCCTAATGCTTTCCCTTTCCAGACTTCTCGATGGAAGATTTCGTGGAAGCTGGTTTATACGACAACACTTCCATGGATAACCTGTCATTGGTCACAGGATAGTGATGCTCTTGGTGAAGATTTACCCGAAGCCACAATCCCTGAAGAAGGTATGAATTTTCTCTTCGATTAATTATAGGACCAGCCATTTGGCCGATACTACTATAATTAAAGGAGCCTGAGAAATTCCCTTTATGTAGCGGCAAGCACTCCTCTTCCCGCCGCTTTTTGCTCTTTTAGAGAAATTGCAGAGACAAATGCACAAACCGAGACTAGGCACGCTAACTCCACTGTAGGAGGTAAGTCACCTTACGATTGTTTGCCTATTTTCAGTTGCATTTATCCTTTCCTAATGCTTTCCCTTTCGGACTTCGATGGAAGATTTCGTGGAAGCCGGTTTATACGACAACACTTCCATGGATAACTTTCTTTGCGCTTGGTCACAGGATAGTGATGCTCTTGGTGAAGATTTGCGAAGCCACAATCCACGAAGAAGGTATGAATTTTCTTCGATTAATTATAGGACCACCATTTGGCCGATACTACTATAATTAAAGGAGCCCGAGAAATTCCCTTTATGTAGCGGCAAGCACTCCTCTTCCGCCGCTTTTTGCTCTTTTAGAGAAATTGCAGAGACAAATGCACAAACCGAGACTAGGCACGCTTAACTCCACTGTAGGAGGTAAGTCACCCACGCATTGTTTGCCTATTTTCAGTTGCATTTATCCTTTCCTAATGCTTTCCCTTTCGGACTTCGATGGAAGATTTCGTGGAAGCCGGTTTATACGACAACACTTCCATGGATAACTTTCTTTGCGCTTGGTCACAGGATAGTGATGCTCTTGGTGAAGATTTGCGAAGCCACAATCCACGAAGAAGGTATGAATTTTCTCTTGATTAATTATAGGACCACCATTTGGCCGATACTACTATAATTAAAGGAGCCCGAGAAATTCCCTTTATGTAGCGGCAAGCACTCCTCTTCCGCCGCTTTTTGCTCTTTTAGAGAAATTGCAGGAGACAAATGCACAAACCGAGACTAGGCACGCTTAACTCCACTGTAGGAGGTAAGTCACCTTACGATTGTTTGCCTATTTTCAGTTGCATTTATCCTTTCCTAATGCTTTCCCTTTCGGACTTCGATGGAAGATTTCGTGGAAGCCGGTTTATACGACAACACTTCCATGGATAACTTTCTTTGCGCTTGGTCACAGGATAGTGATGCTCTTGGTGAAGATTTGCAGAAGCCACAATCCACGAAGAAGGTATGAATTTTCTCTTGATTAATTATAGGACCACCATTTGGCCGATACTACTATAATTAACCATAATACTTATAGGATTTTGGCAAACCCTCACCATCAATGGGTTTGATTAGCCTTTACCAACCACCGCTTGAATTGGGCTAGCGGTGGATTATCCGATCCGCTCAAGACGCGGACGCTGTGCTAAAAGAATAAAACTCTTCTAGGCTTGTTGCTATGATATTGAATACATAGGCTCGGTACTCTTTACGGGCAAGAGAACGCGGCAATGCGTGTTACCGTAGACTCATCCCTTCTTAGGCTTCGGATAAAATACCCTGAATCAAACTCGTGTCTTCTTCAATCGGAAAAAGACTAAACCGGCAACGCGTGTTAGGCGTTGACTTTAGGGTTATTGGCCAACCCCCAGCCCTCAACGGGTTTGATTAGCCTTTACCAACTACCGTTTGAGTTGGGCTAGCATGTAGATTATCTAAATCCATTCTACATACAACGCTATGCTAAAAGAATGAAACTCTCTCGACTTAATGCTACGATGTTGAATAATGAGGCTTCGCCTTTTCACGGGAGGACTAACCCGCAACGCTGCAGGAGGCCGGCTTTATCCCTTCTTAGGATTTGGGATAACATTCCCCAAGATGAATCTTGGTGCCTTCTTTTGACCGGAGAATGATTGAACCGGAATAAGATTGATTGAGGTGAGAAAGGAAGAATGTATTCTATTTCCCGAAGGTGGAGAGGAAGGAGGATCTTGTGTCCTATCTCCGTGTAAGGGATGAATAAGAGAGGAAGGTTTTGTATCCTATCTCTGCCGCTGGAGAGGAAGGAGGATCTTGTCTCCTATCTTCTGTAAGGGATGAACAAGAGAGGAAGGTTTTGTATCCTATCTCTGCCGCTGGAGAGGAAGGGGATCTTGTCTCCTATCTCCTGTAAGGGATGAACAAGAGAGGAAGGTTTTGTATCCTATCTCTTGCCAGTGGAGAGGAAGGAGGATCTTGTCTCCTATCTCCGGGTAAGGGATGGACAAGAGAGGAAGCTTTTGTATCCTATCTCTTATTGATGGAGAGGAAGGAGGATCTTGTCTCCTATCTCCGGGTGTTGGAAAGGAAAGATTTTTGTCCTGTTTCCAGTGAAAGAGACTAAAAATGGGATCTCCATTTTGAGAATCTTGAAAGATGAAACTAAGAGTGGGATCTCCACTCCGAGAATCTAAGATAAGAGAGGAAGAATGTATTCTATCTCTTGCTTCTGGAGAGGAAGAATGTATTCTATCTCCAGGTGAAATGTGGGAAAGGAAGAATGTATTCTATTTCCCGCTGAGAAAGAAACTACGAGTGGTATCTCCGCTCTGAGAGTCTTAAAAGAATGCGGATAGCTTTCACTTTTATAGGATCGCTAACCAAAATTTGAATGTGGACCTCTCGTTCGTGGAATGAATCGAGAGGGGATTTTGCTGGTGGTCGGACCAGGAAGATTTTTAGTGGGCCCACCGTCAATGAATTTGATCGGTGAGAGAATTTTGGAAGAAAATAAATTTATTTAGGGTTACCCTCAAGAAACGGTAAAATATTCCCAGGAACTTCCCGCCAAAATAGGTTATCCCGAATGTACTAAGGGTGGTACTTTTAGGAACTTCCCGCTTATCTAAGATTAGTTGCCTGGCCGCCACCGGGTGATATATGATATGCACCGCTTGAATAGACTGCGGTCTATTATAAACGGTCCTTCCCATTTGGGTTCGAATTTACCTTTCTTTTTGGAGTTGAGAATTATCGGCCGTCTAGCGGCGAGGACGAGATCTCCCTCCTTAAAGGTTCTCTGTCGAACTTTCTTGTTGAAAGCCCTCGACATCCTAGCTTGATAAAACTCAATGCATTGTTGAGCCTCTAGGCGCTTCTCATCTAACATCTCAAGCTCTTCGAGGTGTTTTTGATGTTGTTCTTCACCGCCATCTCGCTGAAAGGGCGACGCCGGCGACGTAATTTGATTTAACGGAGAATCGCTTCACACCCGTAAACCAGGGAGTATGGGGTCGCTCCTGTTGGTGTGCGTACGGTTGTGCGATATGCCCAGAGTGCTTCTCTGAGTTTATCGTCCCAGTCTCGCTTGTTATTCTTCACAAGCTTCGATAAAATCTTGATAATCGTCTTGTTGAACGCCTCAGCTAATCCATTTGCTGCTGGATTATAGGCTGTCGACGAGACATCTTGTATCTTGAACTTTTCGCAAAACCTGATGAAGGAATTGTTGATGAATTGGGGACCGTTGTCATGCACGATCCGCCTCGGGACACCATGTCGATAGATGACATGGTGTTTGATAAACTTGATGACGGTATTCGCCTTGACTTCTTTTAGCGGGATTGCTTCAGCCCACTTGGAGAAGTAGTCGGTGATCGCTAGAATAAACCGATCGCCTTTGACTGACGGAGGAAAAATAGGACCTACAACGTCCATTCCCCATGTGTCGAATGGCCAGGATGTGGCCGAAGGATGCAACTGCTCTGAAAGCTGATGCATATAGTTTGCGTGAATTTGACACGCGTGGCATTTCCTAGCGTACTTGACTGGGTCGCTGATCATTGTTGGCCAGAAGTAGCCCATTCTCCTGATTCGATCATAGAGTTTAGGACCAGGTTGGTGCACACCACATTCACCTTCGTGAGCTTCCCGAAGGACCTCTTCTGCTTCTTTGTTTGAGAGGCATCGGAGTAAAAGACCATCGTACCCCCGGCGATATAACATCCGGGTCTCCGTGTCATAAAAGAATCTTGTAGCTCTTCGCCAGATTAACTCTCTCTCCCTCACGTCTTCTGGCAGAATACCGTGCAAGACGAAGTCGATGATAGGAAAGCGCCAATCTCGGGGCTCCAATTCGGTTTGGGTCGTATACACCTCTTTGGTAACTACCCCTTCGTTTTCTTGTACCTCATCATATATCGGTACAAAAGGCGATGAGTCTGGCCGTAACTAGTTGCTCGGTCTCTAAGGTTGTGCTAACGACACGCCTAACGCCGCATGCATCCGTAAGCCGCTTTGGAGGCGCTGGATATATTCGATGAAGAACTCTTCAACGAAGTTTGCCATTTCGATTGCTACCGATGATAAGGAATTAGATGCGGATTTCGACCGTAGTCTCAGCGGATCTGCGACTATCGGTTGTGAATCGCCAGATGCTTCGAGATATTCAACCCCGGCTCCTTGGCGAAGCTAAGTCCGATAAGTAGCGCTGTATTCAGCTACGCTATTGGAACAAGGTTCGTGAGTGAATAAGCACGGGCATGACATGATTCCGGAAACTAAGACAACCCCGACCGCGGAAATCTTAGAACATCCGGGGCACTTGCCACGTTGGTAGCTCGAGAAGTTCACAAAATACAACCGCCATATTTGCTAGTGTGTTGTAGTATTGGTTTCGTGGATTTCATCCGAAGACCATCATATAGCTCAAGCTGCGTCTGTTGTCGGGTTGGCGACCAAGAGATCACAAATCGCTTGCCCTTTGGTGACTTACGTTGTTTGAAGTGCAGGTCGATTGGGACAAGAGCAAAGCCCATCGCACTCTCTACATATAACATCCGGTCTCCGTGTCATAAAAGAATCTTGTAGCTCTTCGCCGATTAACTTTCTCCCTCACGCCTTCCTCGCGTATCACCGCAAGACTAAGTCGATGATAGGAAGCGCCAATCTCGGGGCTCCAATTCGGTTTGGGTCAGATACACCTCTTTGGTAACTACCCTTCGTTTTCTTGTACCTCATCATATATCGGTACAAAAGGCGATGAGTCTGGCCGTAACTAGTTGCTCGGTCTCTAAGGTTGTGCTAACGACACGCCTAACGCCGCATCCGCGTAAGCCGCTTTGGAGGCGCTGGATATATTCGATGAAGAACTCTTCAACGAAGTTTGCCATTTCGATTGCTACCGATGATAAGGAATTAGATGCGGATTTCGACCGTAGTCTCAGCGGATCTGCGACTATCGGTTGTGAATCGCCAGATGCTTCGAGATATTCAACCCCCAGCTCCTTGGCGAAGCTAAGTCCGATAAGTAGCGCGTTGTATTCAGCTACGTTATTGGAACAAGGTTCGGTGAGTGAATAAGCACGGGGCATGACATGATTCCCCGGGGAAACTAAGACAACCCCGACTCCGGCGGAAATCTTAGAACATCCGGGGGCACTTGCCACGTTGGTAGCTCGAGAAGCTCCGTCAAAATACAACCGCCATATTTGCTAGTGTGTTGTAGTATTGGTTTCGTGGATTTCATCCGGAAGACCATCATATAGCTCAACTGCGTCTGTTGTCGGGTTGGCAGCCAAGAGATCACAAATCGCTTGCCCTTTGACTGACTTCTGTTGTTTGAAGTGCAGGTCGTATTGGGACAAGAGCAAAGCCCATTTTGCCAAACGCCAGCTCATTGAGGCCGGTTGGGTCATAAATATCCGGACCAGATTTACGCTGGAGATAACATAAATCGTTTGTCCGACCAAATAGTGCCGCATTTTCTGAATTGCGAACACTAATGCAAGGCACTGCTTCTCAACCATTGGATATCGAGACTCAAAGATCGACTAATGTCCGCCGATAATACATCGCTCGCTCGCGGATCGCCATCGCCTTGCGCGAGTAAGGCGCCAACTAATGGTCACCACTTTGATGTAAATCAAGAACGGCTTTCCGATCGCTGCGCGACAAGAACAGAGGTTTAGAGAGATACGACTTAATCTCTTCAAATGCCTTTTGGCAAGCCGCCATCCCAAATGAACGATACTCTTCTTGTTCAACTTAGAAAATGGTTGGCACTTCCCGGATAGATTCGATATGAACCGCCGGATGTAAGCTAACCGCCCTGTAACCCCCGAAGTTATCTCGATTTCTTGGAGGTTGCGGCTCTTGAATCGCTTTACTTTGTCGGATCGACATGGATTCCGTTGTTGGTGACGACGGCCGGTGAACTTGCCACCGACATCCTAAGGAAGGATTTGGCAGGTTCATCTTTAGTTGATGAGTTCGCATGAGCTCGAATACCGTTCTAAGATCTTTGATATGATCTCCTTTGTCACGGCTTTTCACGACCAAGTCGTCGACGTAGCATTCGACCGTTTCCCGAAGATGATCCTGGAAAATCTTAGTCATTGCTCGCTGATATGTGGCACCGGCATTTTTGAGGCCGAACGGCATGACCGTGTAGCCATATATACCGATGGGTGTTCTAAACGCTGTGTGTTTGGCATCATCGGGGTGCATCTTGATCTGATTGTATCCCGAGAAACCATCCATGAATGACATTCTTTCAAATCCACACGTATTGTCGACTATGACATCAGTGATTGGAAGAGGAAAGTCATCATTCGGACAAGCAGCGTTCAGGTCTCTGTAGTCGACACAGATCCTAATTGAACCATTCTTCTTCATGACTGGGACTATATTCGCCACCCAATCCGGATGTTAAATTTCATTGATGAATCCCGATTCTATGAGTTTCTTCACTTCGTCAACGATTGCCTGCAAGATCTGTGGACGAAACCGTCTTTGCGGTTGCTTGACAGGTTTGACATCCGCCTCGATGTTGAGGCGATGTGTCGCAACATTAGGGTCGAGTCCTGGCATGTCCTCGTAGCTCCAGGCGAATACATTGATATACTCCCTGATTAGGGCGATCAACTCTTCCTTCTCTTCCGAGGGAAGAGTATTGCTAATGTTTATGAGCTTAGGATGCTCTTCGTCACCCATATTAACCTGGACTACCTCGTCCTTAGTGGGGGGTTCTCTTTGTTCGAATCTATCCCCAAACTGCCCTTTGAGTTGATGGATCCATGGGTCTTCCCATGTTAGCATATCTTCATCACCCTCAATAGTAGCAGGATCGACCGTAGCCATATTTGACATCAAAGCCTTGAAAGCTTCTCCAAGGCCGTGTCTAATCCCAAGTCAAGAATCGACGAATGTCCGCCTCATCGGGTGGATTATTATCAATCAGCCATAAGCATTCATCTTCTGAGGAGGATTTGTATCCCAATCCCCTTCTAAATGCATAGTAGTTATCCGGCTTCCCTCTTGGGACATATGCCGCTTTGGGAGGGACTCGAGGACCTCGCCCAAAATATAGACATTCCCCTTGTGTCAAGTTGTACCCCCACTTCTTCATGATACCCAGTATTTCTGGACTATATCTGAATGTGTAGAGGATAGGCCCATTGTCATCTTCATCTTCTTCTAAGAAATGATTCGCTGAACCGTGATCTCCTTTTCCGTAAACCAAGTCTTTTTCACTACTTGATTTTTGTGGGATGACGAGTGTTGTCCCAAAGGAGTCTCGGAACTGTTTTTGTGTAATGCAAGACGACCGAGTCGGTAGGTGCAACTCCGGATTGTTATATAAACCTGTCATCACATCATTTAAAGACAAAGGGTACTCTAAATCGTCATTTATTGATTCATCGGCAATTTGCCAATTACAATGTTCATCTGACGATTCTTCATCGTCAAGATTGATTACAAGGGGTACAATGTTATTTAAAACAAAACCACCACTATAACCAAGCCCGGCTTCGGTATCAGCTTCTTCACCGCTGTCCGTGCCTTGGGCCGATGATTCGCTGACTCATTACCGTAGAGGAGAGAATCGCTGAAATAATTCTCCATCCTTAAGCGGTTGTTTGTCGCGACCACCGTCTTGACCTCATTATTCGCCTACATATTTGAGACATCGATGAAGAGTAGATGGGACTATAACGCTATCAGGATCCAAGATTGACCCAACAATAAGTTATAGGAAGTCTGCGTCAATCACATAGCGGTGACTTGGACTTTAAGTCCCCATTTGGCACTTTATCCGATTTTACCGAGCCGGAGACCCACCGGTGTTAAATCCATAGATCACCATGCTGTTGATGCTAGTTTATCGGGCAGGATTCCAAGGTGATACATGAGGCGCAGGGCATGATGCTCACAATGAACCCGGATCGACTTGGATCCGTTAACTTCACTAGAGCCAATATACCCTGAAGTATAGTGGCCTATCGTGCTTGGAATTCCTCGTCGCATATCCTCCTTTATAAAAGTAATGCAGGGAAGTGTTTCACGCAAGGTTGCATTGTTGGGCCGACTCTTCGGACTTCGGCTTAATCGGGTGAGAAAGACTTACGAATCGGCTAAAGCCTCTTGTAAAGCTTCGGGTCTCCTTCGATGTCGAACCTTCGTGAGAGTTATTCTAGCGGGATGTTTGCCAATGGGCCATGACATCAATGCGGTATGGAGGCTTCGATGTTCGGTCTATCTCTCTGTCGGGCGATTGAATCGGGTTGCCGGAGTTGAGCTTCTGGACTGAGGCATTTCTCCTTTGCTTGACTATTTTTTCTTTAGCGGCTCTCTGCTGTTGTCCTTTCTCTACACGAGTGAGAGGAGTCGTGGCCACCCCCAGTTCTGACAGCGTCTTCGCGTTTGGATTTGGAGTCTCCGGATACTTGTAGCTGTATTCGTGTCCACTCCTTGTGGCGAAGACTTCATGCTCTTCTTTAGAAAACTGGAAAGTCGCCACTTCTTCATCGTCCTTCTGCGGAATTCTTTGAAGCGGCATGGCATAGTTGCCTTTTCCCTTGGACTTCTTTTTGGCGAAGATGTAGTCCAGCGATGCGTCTTCCGGCAAGTCGGGGTGGACCCAAAGGATTTCTCCGTTTGCTGTCGTGTGCGGTACGAGCCCCTTCTCATGCTGCCCGTGAGGATTCTCATTCACCATCTTTATTCCTACCTTCACAACTGGCGTCGGTTGAAACTAATCCAAAGGAACTGATTCGAAGCTTATAGAGACTGCATTTGCCCCCACCTTCTTCTCTTTAGAGGGTTTTGGAGTAATGACTCTAACGTCGATCAAGGCTTGAATCTTGTCCTTGAGATGGTAGCAGAACTTTGTAGGATGATGTACATACGTGGTAGCAGCGATACTTAGGATCTGTAACCTTCTTTGCCTCCTCTTGGTTCACAATTGGGGCAACTGGATCTTATTATTCTCCAGAAGGTATTTAAAGATGCCCGGAACCTCCTCGTCTTTGAACGAGTAAGTTTTGGGAAACCTCGAACCGGACGGTTTCTGATTTTGAGTTTGCTGGCGCCATTGAGGCTGCGATTGCTATGGTGCCTTGTTGTGTATTCTTTGTTGTGGTTGCGATTCGAATGTTTGATTGGTGTCTGAGACTTTCTTTGGCGCCTTACCTGCGCGTGGCACAAAATTACGCTTGTTAGTGTTTGTTGCGGTGGCCTCTTTACGCTTTCTTCCTCTTAAGGAACCTTTGACTTGCTCTCCACGAACCTTCAAGTCCTTCCACGTTATAGATGGTGCCGTCCCCATTGCTTCAAGCACATCTAAGGATAGATTATTGTGGCAGGTTTGGAGAATAAATTCCTCCGTGATGGGATCCGACAATTCATTGCTTTGTTACGGAATCGCTTGACGGCGCCTATTGTTTCTCCGCCCTTTACTTCGCCGAGCAATGTCCCGACGATACTTCGTATCGCCGCCGAAGAAATTGGTGAGGAAGCCGGACTCCATGTCGTCCCGGTATGAATGCTCCCGGCTTGAGGCGGCGGTACAATCGAGCAGCCCCGAAGGGTACCAACGAATGGCCAGAACCATCGGGGGCTCATTTCCGGATATTACCCCCAAGTGGGACTTGAAGTATATCAGGTGTTGAGTTGGCGAACCCTTCCCGTCAAACGGCGTGAAGTTTATTAGGTTAAACTTTGCCGGGTATGGGATTGATTCCCACTCCCTAGGATATGGGCAAGGGATGCGGTTTTCTTCATCTCTTGGCGGAAATCAATGAGTTGATTTTTCTCGAGGTCTTTAATCTTCTGGCTCTCATGAGCAACAAGCGTCTACATTATGCCCGGTTGCGTGGTTCGGAGGGTTATCATCCTCTTGTGCTTCCTCACAGTGCGAATGTTGTCATCTTGGTCAATGTCGATACCGACTCGATTCACCTCGATGTTTTGTCAAGGCTTGGATCTGTTGGTCATGCATCTCTCTCATCGTGCATGGCCATATCCATCTCTAATTTGAAGTTTTCCGTTGTTTAGTCAATGCTTCGCCTAGCATTTTAGCCACTTGATGCATGCGATCATGAACACTTCTTGGGGCACCCTCGCTAGATCTGATATTATCGAGAGGCAATTGCGGAGCCAACATCCGACGCTTCATCCTCCGCAGGTATTCCTCTCAGAAGTTTGTCGTAATTGGACCGTCGGATAGTCCCGGACCGCAAACGAGTCAACCGTTGCGATGCGCTAGGAATAAGCCGCGACGATGGTTCCTTGCCGGTCATATTGTTAGTGACCTCTGGCAACTCATTACCTCGAGGTGCTGATTTTCTGCGGAATCGCCTCGACCTAGGTCTTGGCGTTCCTGTGGTGAGTCTCTGGAAGACTGATACCCTTTCTGGAGCTTCTTGACAACAATTACACTCCGAGAGCACTGTTTTGATAAGCTTGGAGCATAAGCATGACCGTGTTGGCTTGGGGGAGCCTCTTCGAGATTTCTTCGTACCCCCAGTACGGTAGTATAACTCATCGGCATGAGTGCCGGAGCAACCTACTGTGTGTTGGCATGATCTCTTGGGTATAACGTCCTCATCATCAGATGAAAACGTCTCCTTCCGAGGACGAATTCTTTCGTCAAAACTGCCGAAAGTGACTCGTCTTGACTTCCTTTGTGTGGCGTGGAGTCTCGTGAGACTCTCGGACTTGACTTTCGGTCCGATAGGAGGGCGCGAGGAGTCTTCTTGTCTTTGTGGGTACGACCCCCTGCACTAGGAATGACCCGTGATTCTTCTAGTGGACCCAGGCGATCTTTGATGGATGGCCTGGTGGTTGTGGCGAGAGTTGGCTTTGCCGAAAGCTTGGATGTAGACACCGGAGGTAATTTCGACGTCGATACAACTTTTGTTGAGGTGCTCACAATTTCTGATTTGAGCACGGGAGCATGAGTTGGCCTCGCGGCGAGCTAGGCTTGGATGCGGGTTAAACCGGAGTTGAAGCGCCGACGGACTTGGGCATCAAACTAGCCGACTTGTTGTCGACTTCTTGGCGCCTCCTTCTTCAACTTCGCGGGCTTGTTGCACTAAAGCCGTGCTAGCGAGGCCTTGGCGCTTCGGATCGCTCTGAAGCGTAGAACGGTTCCGTTTGACTCGGACCCATTCATTTATCGCCGGCTTGTAGGAGTCAGCTACGATCTCAGACTTCAGTCTCTGAGTTAATCTGGATCTTAGATCCGCCTCATAGCGAACCCCATCCATTGATTTTTTTTCCTGGGCAGTTTGTTTTGCCAGGCGTTGACGTCGCCTTTGGCGGGCTCTCTTAGAGAGTCCGCGGCGCCATTATCGGGAACTACCTCACGAGGAGATAGAGGTTACGAGAATTTGGCGCTTTGCCGAGGAACCACCGTTGTCTGCAGTCTTGACGGCGGTGGTGGTGGATTTTCTCGCCTCCGCATCTGAGCCCGATTGGGTCTTCCTTGCAGCGGAGACCATCTTGGATTTGCGGGGGGAACGGGATCTGGATGAGGAAGAGAGGTACTCCTCGTACTTCTTTTGGTCGAACTCGAACTCGACCTCTACTATCACCGGGATCTGGATCCGCGGTTGCGACACGACGGCTTCTTTGTTGAAGCCGTTAGCTCCCACTGTGGTCGCCAGCTTGTTCGCGGTAAAAGTCGATTTGTTATTCATTATTTTGTTAAACTTGTTTACAGCTTCTTGGGCCTACAACAAAATTTGAACAAAAGAAAAATTGCCTTCTATTTAAGGCGTACAATGAAAACAAAAGATTACAACTTCTTCCTGTATGAACAAACGCTCGGATCTCTATTATGCGGGATCCTCGCTTGTGTGGGTTCTTCGCCTGTGCCGGGGACTTTTTTATTCATCCGTGGACCACCGCGCAATTCAGATCCTAGTAGAAACCCGGATTCTGGAACTACAGATGTAGAGGGGCTCGTTTCACGAAAGAAACGAAGCGCCTAAGGGGATCGCACTCACGAAGGAGAGGATCGCCTGCGGGGATCGCACTCACGAAGGAGAGGATCGCTGCGGGGATCGCACTCCGCGAAGGAGAGGATCGCCGGGCGGGTGAAATCTACTAGGAGAAATCCGGCGCTATCCCGAAGGGTGTCGTAGTCTGACCGGTTAAACACCTGCGATTGTAGATCGGCGTCCAGCGAACTTCGTGCTGCGGTGCTTTCCGGAAGCTGTCGTCGGCGGCTCATAGATCTCGCGAGCTCTCTCACAAATATCGAGAAAATCCAACCTCTTGAAAATCAGCTCGGAAATCCCGAAAATCCCCAAAATCCCCACAGGCGAGGAAGACCCCCTATTTATAGGATGGGGTGAACCGACCACAAGTGGCTTCGGCCACTTGGCGAACCCTCGGCCAAGTTGGCGAAGTGGCTTCGACCATGATGGTAGAGGCACCTCGACCCTGGTAGAGGCACCTCGGCCAAGATGGCCGAGCCACCTCGGCCTCTTGGCTGAGGTCCCGTTTTCGCCATTTTATTCGCCGTTTCGCCATTTTTTTCTCGGTCTTCCGGCGTAATTTTCCTCCGGCGACGTCGCTGTTGTGTTTGAGTCCATATCCGATCGAATTTTGGAGCTCAATCGGTTCATTTGAGTTGACGGACTAAGTACGGCTGATTCCGTTTCGTCGGCGTTTGAGTTTAGTCATCTCGCCTCGTCAAATTTTGTCATCGGGTTTATTCCACGATATGTCGTTTCGTTGACTCGTACGCCTTGCCGACTCACTTCATGCGTTTGTCGACTCGCTTTATGCGTTTTGCGGCGTAATCACGTCGTTAGCAGTTCTAGGTCGCGTTGTCGGATGGGTCGTCGGTAGCCCACCGTCACGAGTCTCGCTCGGGTATTGATAAGTAATTTTTAACGCCTACAATCACCAAATTGGAGAGCGACCATATTTGCAGACACTTTCTTCTGATCCTCCCGAAAAGTCATAACACCTGCTTCTAACAAGACTTGGATCTTGTCTTTCAAAATGTAACATGCTCCCGTCAGATGATGCACCATTCGATAGTACATGCAATATTTTGGATCATCCGTCCTTGAAGCTTCCTCTGTCTTTTTTATTCCCGGAAGCGTGATCTTGTTCATCTTGAGCAAAGTCTTGAAAATCGGGATAACTTGATCATCCTTGAAATCATACTTCTTCAGAGGACGGCTATCGGAAGCATTCGATTTCTGCTTAAAAGACTTTGAAGTAGGTTGAGTCTCTACAGCTAGAGTCTCCTTCCCCTTCGATTGTTTTTGAGGAGTAAAATTGCTTTGATTACCCCCTTTTTTAGGACGATAGTCCTGAGTTTCTTCTGCCTCTATTCTCTTAAGCATGCTTTCAACCTGTTCCCCTTGCCTCACCAAGTCTCTCCAAGAGCGTGCTTCAACTGCGCCCATCTTTGAAAGTATGTTGATTGAGAGGTTGTTTCTGCACATCTCGATGAGTGTCGCTTCCGAGACTTGGTCACGGGAGTGCAATGACTGGTTTCTGAACCTTTTGACAAAAGTGTTGACGGACTCTGTCTTCTTTTGCTTTTCGGCCAGCAAAGTGGCCATAGACACTTCAGTGTCGTCATCAAAGAATCGGGCCATAAAAAACTTTTCCAAATCTCTCCAAGAGTGACTAGAACCAGGCTCCAACCTTCGAAACCACTCGAAAGCAACTCCCTTAAGAGTGCTAATGAATAATCGGGTCATGATAGGATCATTACCTGTTATATGCCCGGTTTGTGCTTGGAAATAATAAATATGTTGTAATGGAGAGCTTTTTCCATCAAACTGCACTAGATTGAGCGGCTCGAATTTTGGAGGATACGGGACATCATCCCACTCCGCAGGATATGGTCTAGTCACCCCCAGCTCCTTAAAACGCCCTTGGATCTTGAGGGCATCAAGTTACTTTTGGAAATCATGTAACTTATGATCTCGCTCTTTTGTGCGTGGGTTCGACTCTACTTCAGATGACACAGAGTGGACATCACGATCTTCTTCATAGCCTTCATGCTTTGATTTGGAACCTCCCTCGTCTACTTTCTTCTTGCCGGCGAGCTTCTCCATCATTATCTCGGTCGATAGACTCTTGTTGTGCAAAAATAAGAGCTTGTTGCTCTTCGATCTTCTTTGCCATCTCTTCCTCTTTATCAGCCATGAGGACGCTGGCTTGATCACTTAGATCAGTGTTTGAAGGTTGAGATGTGGCCATGTCAGAGTTCTCGAATTCTTCATGGGTACCGCCACTCAATTGTCGGTAGTCAAATGGAATTGATGCTCCGGTACGAATACGGGTGCGTCGGTAAATGCCTTGACTATTAGTTAGCGCCCCTCGTAATCCTGGGGAATATTTAGGGTCAGATGATTCAGGACTATCTGTTGGAGTTTTGCTTCTGCTTCTCCCAACCATATTGATAGTCACTCCGGGGGAATGACCATTGCGTGGCGTCTGTCTCTGGTGACGAAACCGCTTTCGTCTAGTTAATGGGTTGGATAGTCGTTCGAAGACTGTCGGCTTGTGTATCGAAGGGAACTGAGCAAACATTGCAGAGACGAGCTTCTCACAACAGCAGCGTGATTGCATTTGATCCATATCGCGCTTTCGTGTTAGATAATGACGGAGATCAGTCGTGGGGGTACCCCCAGTTGATTCTGGAAATCGAGCTTCACACAAGCGAGACCCTCCAGATAGAGGTTGGCGAGCTTGGCGAGGTTGTCTTCTTGTTCGATTTTGGCGACGAGGCTCATTGTCTGGACGGGGTCCACCCTGTTTCAAGGGAACCTCGTGTTGAGAACGAGGTTCGTTGTGGGGATGATGTTCATCTTGCCTCGAATGAACCCCTAGTTGAAGGCGAGGTTCGTTATTTTGGGTACGAAGATGAGGTTCATTATGTTCCTCATCAGTACGACCCTCGGCTTGTTTGACGACCTTTGGATGATAGTGGAATCCATTGAACGAGACCGAAGCTAGAGCCTTTCGGCGAGCTTGGTTCTGTCATCGACGTTGCTTGGCACGTCTTGAGAGTGGACTGTTAGAAGGTCCTACCTTCATACAGGTGGAGCGAGGCTCGCTGGTAGAAGCTAGAGCTTGACTAGTGGCCTCTGAAGTTGGTTTGGGCTGCTTAACAACCCACTTCTTAGCCTGTTGGCTAACTTTTGGAGCCTCGTCTCTGAGAGACGGAGACTGGCTCTCGAGGTTCGCTCGAGAGAATTCAGCAAAAGCCACAGGGGCTGAAGTCTCATACGAGACTCGACGACACTTGCGTGTCTTCACAGGGCTCGATGCCCCAGAGGAGAGGAATTCCTCATACTTACTTTGATCGAACTCAATGACCAAGGTTTGAACCTCGGTTCCAATTGCAATCTTGTCTGATTGCGCTACCACCAGTTTATCGGAAAGAACGGCTGCTCCCACTGTTGTCACCATCTTCTGTAGGATCGAAAAAAAAGTTTCGTTTGATTGGCTTTGAAAAGGTTACAATCACACTCTCTCGATTACAGAGGAAGAGAAGGTTGATTTGACTTCTCTTTTGTTATGTGGCTTCTTGGTAGCGAAAGGATGCTTCCCTCGATGCTCACGTTGAGATTGCTTCCCGTTGACGATCAGAACAAGGTTGCTGATGATCTTGAGATTGTTAAATGATCTTTGCTTCTTTGTTAGCTTCTGCGTCTAAGTCTCTCTCTGTGCGTCCGTCCCCTCCTTCATAGCTGCTCAAGGCTATTTGTAAGATTTTAGGCATGTAACTGACCACCCCCCATCGTGGGAATGTGGCTCCGTATTATCAGCTGTTGATGGGTTAAAGTCGTGGGAACGTGGTTGACGTGGGCATTTTGGTTGAGTATGGATGAGCCGAGCTTCGCTGCATGGGAGAACCTCAGATGATGGTCGAGCTTCACTGCTGTAGGCGAACCTCGTATGACTGTCGAGCTTCGCTGCACGGTTTTATCTCGATTGGATGTCAAGCTTCTCTGCTGTGGGTGAACCTCGGTTGAATATTGAGTTTCCCTACTGTAGGTGAACCTCGGTTGAATATCGAGTCTCGGTTGAATGTCGAGATTCACTGCTGTAGGTGAACCTCGGTTGAATATCGAGCCTTAGTTGAATATCGAGATTCACTGCTGTAGGTGAACCTCGGTTGAATATTGAGTTTCCCTGCTATAGGTGAACCTCGGTTGAATATCGAGTCTCGGTTGAATATCGAGATTCACTGCTGTAGGTGAACCTCGGTTGAATATCGAGCCTCGGTTGCATATCGAGATTCACTGTTGTAGGTGAACCTCGGTTGAATATTGAGTCGAGCTTCGTTGTTGTAGGCGAAATCTCGGATGAAGATCGAGCTTCGTTAGGTGGGCGAACCTCATATAAATGTCGAGCTTCGCTGCCAGGGCGAACCTCTTCTTTTAATGTGGAGCCTCGCAGTTTTGCGAATTTCCTCATATTTGAGTAAGCCTCAACATTCTTTTGTCTCTTAGCATTTTTTAATGCTTACACTCATTTCCCAAACTACTCTCAATCCAGTCATGTCCAGCTTGAGATATTGCCTTGATTTGATCCCTTATCCGATCATATGTACTTGCTTCCGGTGCACAACCAGCTTGCCAAAGAAGATTTTATAAATGTATCTCACCATGCCTCTTTTTAAAATTATCTCTAATGTGTCTTAAGCAATATCGGTGATAGTGATGTGCTCCAAATCTCCTATACAGTGCTTTAGGAATACCTTTCATCTTGTTGGATATAAAAGTAATTTTTAGGAGGTAAAACATTAAGAATATATAATTGAATACAAGAAAAAAACCACTCCCAGTTTTCACAATTCTCGACCTCCACAACCACGAAAGCCAAAGGAAATAACCCACCATCTGCATCTACTCCTGTAGCAACAAGCAATACACCTTTCTATTTACCATATAAGTGTGTGCCATCAATGCTAAGAACCGGCCGACAAAATTTAAATCCCTTGATCGAAGGATCAAATGTCCAAAATACGGAGGTGAATTTCTCAACTCCCGGATGGATACTTTGGTTATAAGTTTATATTCAGTTCCAGTATTGCTTCTTTTGATTACATCAAGATATTGAGAAAGTGCCGCATAAGACTTCTTCCAATCACCAAATACTTTTGTCATTGCAATTCTCCTTGCATTCCATGCTATACTATATGATATTTCAATGTATTTTGAATCATTCACTCTATCAATTATATCACTTGGCCTTAGATCAAGCCTCTTCTTTTACTTTGGCATAATCAGCTGCGCTACGTAAGTGGCTGATGCACCACTATGGTCTTGCTCCAAGATCGGATTGCTTCACGCGTGAACACCGCAGTATTTTGTGATTTTAGACCGCCCATTGTGTTTCTTTCCAGCAAATGAATATCCCTTGACCTTAGATCAAGCCTCTTCTTTTACTTTGGCATAATCAACTTCGCTACGTAATCAGCTTCATTTCCCTCTACTTGACCTTTTCTTTCTGTATTCATAAAACAAATTGCATCAAAACTTGTGCGATTGTTTTTAACTTGCTTAAATTTGACATTATTTTTGATAGAATAATCGCGAATAGCATCAACCAATTGGTCCTTAGTCTCGAATAAATCACCAACTTTAAAAGTGAAGTCCTCATCACTTTGACCATTTAAACATTGCCTGATGCCAACGTCTTCTACTGTGGAAGAACGAATCCACTCATCATCCTCAAACTCGTTGGGAGGTGACTCTTCAAACTCAACATATTCATTATCAACATAAGCCTCTTCAGGCCATCTAGGGTTCTCTTCAACATCTTCTATCATAAATTGCATGCTATCAATTGGTGCACTATTTTCTTCTTCACCTTCGGAGTCGTCGCTTCTTTCATCCTCTTCAATCGTCGCCCCTCTTAACGCCCTCATATTTTGATAAGGGGCTTCATTATTCATGACACTTGACGTTCCCCCAAAGGAAGGTGCACTTAGGTATTGAAATTGAGTCCGCTCCATTTCGCTTGAAGATTAAAGAAAGCCATCAAACTCAACTCCCAAATCTAACATGCGTGAGAACTCTCCCGAAGCTTTGAACATTTGGCCCGACCTAAATGGAATCTTTTCAATAAATGGTTCTACCGTTGGTTGTGTCTTGCTCAAATTAAACATAATACTCATATTATGATCGTTTGAGATCTCAACCGCGGACGTTCTGTCAAACGTTTATGGGCCAATTGCATATTACTTTCAGTTGGTACTCTCATGGATCAATTTCACTAACTCAGTGTAAATCTTTAATCGTTTCATAAAAACTACATGATTCCGAGATCATTAATGGTGTCGTTACCCCTCTAACGTACATTGGCTTATTATTCATTCCATAGTTAATTTTCCCACCATAAGAACAAGCGATGAAAACCATATTATTCAACCACTGAAAAAAATTAGATTATATTATTTAAATGAAAATAATTTATAATATATGATCAAGACATTGAATAAGAGAGGAAAACATTAGATGCAAACAATCTAATAATCACACATAACTCTAATTTTAATCGATAACCCTAAATAAATAAATGAAAACCCTAAACCCCAAATTGAGCATTCTTTGCCCTAGAATTTCAATTTCAATTAAATCGTACCACACATAAGGACTGACAATCAACACAAAGATATCTAATTGATTAAAAAATTCTAACCCTAAATTTGGATTTTTATGACAATCCTAAATTTTAATGTTGAAAAAATGAGAAAAATCATAGATCTTTACATGTGGAAGAAGAGAGAATGAATAGAAATTACCTTTGAGACTTTCTTGTCGAATTTCTATGAGAAAATCAGCGAAAACTTGGCTTGAGGGACTCGGGTAGGAAGAGGATGAAGAAGACCGGAGCTAGATTTGGGGGAAAACACGCGAAATAGGAAAAATGAGGCCTGGCTCGTTTTTATACCCGATCGCGGGGCCCAACATAAGAGGGATATAGTCGGGGTTGAGAACCCCGACTATTCCATCCCATAGCCAATTTTAAAATTGGTGAGTGGAGAAGAGTCTCTGCCAAATGGTCGGGGTTCCCATTGGAACCCCGACCAATTTTGTCGGGTTTGGCAACCCCGACAAATTTGGCCATAAACCCGCTACACGTTATGACCCCGCTCTTAATTAGGCGACTAATTAGTCGAGGTTGCCAACCCTGACTAATTAGGATCGTGATTTTTTTTAAAATGACCCAATTTCTGGCCACGAAGCTGACGTGGCTAGAAAGTAGGTCGATTCTTGTAATAAACTTAGGAGAGGGTCGAAATTTGGGATTAAATTTGTGAATGGGTTTATTTCAAAATTTTCTCCATGGAAACATCTATAGAAGTCAAAACTTCAAGCTCACTGTGATAGTTCGAATCAACATCTAGAGCGAAGTCAAGAATATTACATCAACTTGCACATTGACAAGATATAAGAGAAGTCAATTCAGCAGAAAGATTCAAGATTGGGTTGAGCTCGCAGGAGGTCTGAGTCTTAGGATGTGATCAATGTAAGTATGCATTAAGAGATTTTACACTAGTCTTCTAGAAAATTTGATTCCCTCCATTACCAAAATTCAAATTTCATCTTTGAGAGAATCCCTATGGTTTAAGATTCTACCTTTTGAATCTTATTACCTAATCTATGCTTAATTGAGAGAGTTGATGAGAAGCCTCTTATTTAGAATCCTCTCTCCTATCTAATTCAGTTAATCCCTACAGCTTACAGCACCTGAATCAATGCACAAGATTATTGACCATGACTATTAGACAGATGACTTGTGACCGCATTTAATGTTGATGACTCAGTTCTTTTAAATCCACTATTATACATGTGTTCATCTACATTATACATGTTCATATACACACATCATAACATTTTTGTTCATCTATATAGTTGACACTTAGAGCAAAAGTTTACTTGAACTTTCTATATATTGCATTTACACTTGCTTATCTGTGTGTCCATCTTTCTGTCTAAAAGTTCGCACTGAACTTTCAACACACTACATCACAGTACACTGCATACTTCTTTGTTTATATGTTCATCTAATCCACCTGACGCATCGGATGGAACAAAGAGAAGGTAGAAGAGAATTACAACTGCAAGAAATAAAACACAAAGGCAAATTTCTGGCGGAGCGAGCAATGCTCTACACCTAAAATTTTCTTGTATTGCTTCTCAACTAACATGATTTACAGATTACAATTTATCTCTTTAGTAAAGAGATCTCAAATCTGAATAGCACTCTAAATAGGACTTGCTATTTAAATGGAATTCTCTTGCATAATTTCTATTTAAACAACACCTAATATGAATTAGACTACAACTCCATATCAATTAGGACTCCTTCTAAATCTTGAATTACAAACTCTTAATTACAATAAGACCTATACTCCTAATATAAATAGGACTCATACTCCTATTACGAATAGGACCATACTCCTAGCTGTAACAGGACTCTATACTCCAAGTTATAATAGGATTCATACTCCTAATTGTAATAGGACTCTACAAGGTGTTATAATTTTAGTCTCCTTGTTGGAATAGACTACAGGGTATTGTAATTTCGGTCTCCTTGCTGGAATAGAAGGATCCTCCTGGATCAATACGCTCTTGTTTTGAAAGAGCGAAGTCCCGCGAGTTCAGCCTTGCAGGAATAGGAGATTCTCATGTATCAATACTCTCCCATTCTGGAAGAGCGAAGCCCCGCGAGCTCAACCTCCCACGAATAGCAGATCCACCTGGATTAATGTTTTCCCATTTTGGAAGAGCGAATCCCCACAAGCTTAAAACTTGAACTGATGGAAGTACAGCTTCGGCCTCATCCTCTTCGTTAAATACAATAATAACAATCCTTTCCTTCACTTTGAAAGGTTGTACGGTCATAGGATCAAAATGGGTAGAAGTCGTTCATTTCTCTTCTTTTCCTGCATTATCTTCATCATCCAAAGCCACTGCTTTATTCGATTCTACAGATCTAGCATATTTTATAGAATCTTCAGGGTTTAGTTTTGAAGAAGAGGGTTTGAAGAAATCTAAAACAAAACCTTTTCCATCATAGTTAAAGAATCCATGTGTATCTCCAACCTACCCATACATGATGTAAGATCGTCTTGTTCAGACATTCATTGAGGAATTTAGCTCTGATACTAATTGATCCACCCGATGTATTGGATGGAGCAAAGGGAAGGTATAAGAGAATTACAGATTCAAGAAATAAAACACAATGGCAAAGTTTTGGCGGAGCGAGCAATGCTGTACTCCTAAGATTTTCTTGTATTTCTTCTCAACTTAATTAATTTAGAGATTACAACTCATCTCTTTAAATAGAGATCTTAAAATCTGAGTAGCACTCTAATAAGAGTTACTATAAGAATAGGACTTGTTATTTAAATAGAATTCTCTTGCAGAATTTCTATGTAAACAGCACCCAATATAAATAGGACTACAACTCCTAATCAATTAGGACTCCTAAATCTGTAATTCAAACTCCTAATTACAATAGAATTTGTACTCCTAATACAAATAGGACTCGTACTCCTATCACAAATAGGACTCTATACTTCTAGTTGTAGTAGGATTCATACTCCTAGTTACAATAGGACTCTACAAGGTGCTGTAATTTCAATCTCCTTGCTGCAATAGAAGGATCGTCTGGATCAATACTCTCCCATTTTCGAAAGAACGAAGCTCCGCAAGCTCAGAACTTCAAGCAGGGAAACTCATGCTTCCCTTTCTCCTCGCTATACCATTTTTTCGGCTTGGCAATTGACCTTTCCGCCCAATTCAATAGGTAATGGTTTTCCCTTGCCTTGTTGCATGAATTTTCTACTCCAAAATACAATCATCCTTAAGCGGCTCCTCTTTCTCAATGAACAAATCATCAAGTGGGGGAAATACAGCATCAGGCTCAGCCTCTTCATCTAGCATGGAAGGATCAAATGGCTTCAACTTTTAGCGTTCATCACAGAATAAATCTGCATATATACAGGCAACTCAAATACCAAATTGATCCACCTAACGTATTGGATGGAACAAAGAGAAGGTAGAAGAGAATTACAACTGCAAGTTTCATTGAACTTTCTTCACTATAGTTCCATAGAACTGTTATAATGACACACATCTATTTTATCTCAGTCATATCCTTTGTATTAGTAGTCATAATTTTTATTGACCCTATTCATCCCCTCTTGGGTCTTACAAGTATACCTATGAAATTAGAATATTCTATCAACTATTATTTTGATTGATTAATCTATACATAAATAATTAGAGCATAAAAGAGAGTTAATATAATTCTAATAAATAAGTTATACTAATTTTCTCTTACCTTAATTATCCTAAGAAATTTAGCCACACATATTATTTTTAATTTCTAATTTAATTATAAAAAAGTATGAATAAAAAGATGAGAAAAGAAGCTAATTATAAAATATAAATAAAAAGCAAGAGAATAAACTAACTATTTAAGCATGAAAATAAAACTACTCTAATACTAATTAAGCAAGAAAACAAATTAAATAATAAGCATGAAAATTAAACAAAGAAAAACAAGGCATGAATTAAAGAAAATAAGTCGAAACTAAATTCCTAATCCTAATTAAGTAAGAAAATTTTAGAATTAAAACTCACATTAAGAGGCTTAGCTCCTCTTGCAGACCAAAATTTCATCAAGTCTTTATGAGAAAAAAAAATTTAAAAGGAAAAATTTTTAATTTTTATTATAAAACTAAAGTTTTACAATATTTGGAAGGCCACAAAAGAGTAGCCCTCCTATCCTTTAGAAAAGGATTTACAAAATTTTTCACCCCTCTCACCCTCACTCTCTACCCCTACTTATAGATTACATAAACCAATATCAGCCCTTGGATCAAATTTGTGCCCCAAAAAGTAATTTTTTGCCATAGGATGCAAGGCTAGAAAATTCTGCACAGATTATAGGATACTTACAGTTTTAGCACCGGTTCACTAAAATGGCCATAACTTGAGTTTTACAACTCCGATTTGACTCAAACTTGATTGCTTAGATTTGTAACTGAAAGACAAGCAATTTTATTTGATTAACACCTAGATCAAACAAAATCATCCTGTACAATTCCACTTGAAACACGTTACAACATCTCAGTGATGAGCTATCTTGGTCATTTTTTTGCTCCGATTTTTCTTGGGGCTTCTTGGGCTTCTTTTGGCCTTCACTTGGGATCTTTAGGCTTGTTAAGTTTGGTTTCTCTTGAGGTTCATTTTAACTCTTATTTTCTTCGTTCTCCTCAATTTATAAATTCCCTACAAAACAAAATAAAAATGCAATATTAATGATTTATTTGCATGAAATTTTATTTGATATAGGACTACAAAAATGTAATAAAATATGTTAATCACCCAACCTTCTACTTGACATCTAAGTCCGCGAGCGACCAGCATCTGCCTTCGCGACCTACAAAATAAAACGATGAAACCATGCTGCATTAAATACAAGAGGGCGGATCTAACAAGACGAAGAATGACAAGTTGCAAAAGGGTCGTCATCACCTTTTTGCCTGCAAAATTAAGTTCCTCAATAAGAAAAGAAGACAAGACAGACGCAGCAAGAAAGGCATAAATAAGAAAAAAAATAGAGAACATATTTGTTCTTTCCCTTGTTGACGAGTGTGTTAAAAGAACCTCCCCCACGATTAAGAGTGAGTGCCACCTATCCTAATTACGAGTTTGGCCAGGAATAGCGCACTTCAACTGCTGTCTTGCATCATAAGACTTGGCCTCTCTAATCCTTTACTTTTGTCTGTACCTTCTCCAGGGCGTGCCCTACAAAAATAGGCAACCTCGTTAGAAGAACTCATAGTCCCAAACTCAACAAATAGCAAATGTTTGCTCCTGTGGTCCACCAAGGCATCATCGTGTCTTATCGCCATAGCTCCTCAAAATCTCTACATTTATAATTTGAATACAAGTGTAACTCTTTCTTATTTTAGTGAAGTAATAAAATGATGATTAGCTCGTCAGTCATTCCTTTCCGTGAGAAAACAATGGCAACTTCACTAGGGACTGGCTTCTCCTCTAATGAGAAGCAAGTGTCGCAGCATAACGATGTCATGGTATGGACCGTTGTTGAAACCCTCTATGTTGATTTGACTATGAAGCCATATTTGGATGGGAAATAGGCTCCCAGAAGCCCACCAAGGCGTCACCAGCTCACCATTTAGCCTGAAGCCCCACAGGAAGATGGGGCTAACATCTTATGTCATCATGTGGCCAAAGGCGAACTCAATCACCTAGGAAGGAGATTGAAGGCAGAGATTCTCCCTTCCCCCATCCTGACATGTAGCACGAGGGGTCAAAGGGTCACTATCTTGCGTCAGAGAGCAAGTGTGGAGGAAACACCGAAGGTGATAAGGGTGCAATCGCAAGCTCTCCCAGCCACGACCGCTATCAAAAACCTTGGACTTCAAAGCAAAAAGGCAAGCACTTGAGACATCAGGAGAGCTCATCCACCATCACCTCCCTTAAATGCATGAGGGATGACTGGAAAATGGTGTTCTCATGAAGAAAGACCTACCTATAAAACCTGACAACGCCCGGTCGAGAGGGGTACACGACCACTCGTCGACTGGTGGAAACAACACCAACCAGGAGGTTCAAGGAAACCGCCAAACCACTCCAAGAGATGAACCTAGCTCCTGAAAGGGATTTGAGAGAATTATTGAGCAGAAGATGAAGGTTGAAAGCTGAGCCATCGGCATCCTCATATTGCCATTGCTGGGTGATCACGATCAATGCTCCATTCCACTACTACATGTCACCCCTGAGAGTCTCAGCCCTTGATGGGATAACGAAGCTAAGGCTACAATCTCATTGATGACTGTCCACCAGGACAAACGATGATGGATGCTTATTCATGACTGTCAACATGAAAGGATGATGATGTAATATTCGTTACTCAGGGTGGTGGAAGAATGGGATAGCGGGAGTATCACCCCGACCTCTCAGAATTCTACTAGGGATCAGCATTATCGATTGGGTTCCAAAGCACCAAAAGACACCTTGAGAGCCATCAGAATAGAGGAAGAACACTCTGCATGTGCGTCAGACGGCACGACTAGTTCCTTTCGATCGAAAGATGTTGAAGCAAGGGTAACAGATGCACGCTTATTTGGAAGACTAGACGCAGAAGAGAGGGCTAATCAATATGAGGTCCATTAAATCAAGCCATGAGTAGTGATAGCTGACGACTCGTACATACGTTACCACCAATTGGCATTAACAAGCTGGTAATGCTAGTAAGAAACTAGTACAAAATGATGAATCAGTTGTTGGAGTCACACAAAACTATGTCCAACAATGGCGAGCGTTCTCTATGGCTGGGGATCCTGTTCATCAACATTGCACCGCAATCGAGGATCCTCAAGAACAAATGCCAAAGACTTGAGAAAGGATTCTGAATCCCACTCTTGGCCCAGCTCTTGCATTGGCTATGGAGGGAGGGCATAGAAATCTAGCCTCTATTAACGCTCCCAGACTTGTAACTGTAGACAGTCAAAATGTATTTTTACTTAGGCCGATGATCGACTTAGATCCAAGAAGTGAACGCCCACAAGCTAAACACTTCGAATGGGCCCAAACTAAAGCCCACAACAGGTTATAGCGAAGGTCGCCCAACGATTGAAGCGAACCTCGCTAAATAGCCCACATCGGATCGATTCAACCAAGTCAGGCACCAGTCAACCGCCGCAACACGCCTTAAAACCAACTCGAAAGGCATCATCAGTCGGCCAAGCCTAAGAGTCGAATTCTATGTCAAATTCAAACTCGTAGGCGAAGCTCGCCAATTAATGAACTCCGCCCACGTCAGCTCAAGTGGACCAAGTCATCCACTTCCGAAGAAGACGCACCCACGTTCGCAGTGACCCTCACCCGCACCATCAGTGACCTTCACTCATGCCTTCAGTGGACCTCGCCAATGTCACGAAGTTTGCCTAATAGCCGTTTCAGAGCTATTTCTAAGGGAATAACTGCTCCCCCATTATCTCCTACTTTAATGACCACTTAATCCACAATTAAAGGGGCCATTAACTCTCTTCTTTAGCCTATAAAAAGAGAGAGGATCATCCATTCAAGGAGGTTCGAAAAAATATAGAAACCACACACGCATTCGTGAGCTCTTTGAGAGATTTTGCTAAGAGAAGACTGCGCTAGCTTCTAAGCAATCCACAATCAGCAAGAGACCCATCATCTTAGTCGGTTCTTTAACGGAGTACAAGATCGACACTCCATCGGCATGCAGACAAGAACCCCCAGGAAAAAAATAAATTTTCCTTAGTTTCAATTATAATTCTTTTATTGTAATCTATGTCAATTACAATACAAAAAGAATGCGAAACAGGATGGCGACTCGGCTGGGGACCACTTTCTCCTCCGACGAGAAGATTGTGTCGCAAATCGACACTCAGACTCTCAGGTCTTTTGCTGAAACGCTGATAATTGAATTTGATAAAGCAAAGTTTGAGGAGTCTATCTCCATGAACTATTCAACGGCAATTGCGCGCAATTGCCGTAGAATTCGTCATAGAACGAATCTCGGGTCCAAAGTGACCCCCGCGTGTGGAAAGGCCACCTTCGCCGAAGAGAGTTTGGGCTTAGCTAGAAGCCAAACGAACCTCGCTAAGAGCGAAGGAAATCTGACTGTCGCCTTGAGTGAAAGTCAAGATGTTAATACATCTGATCTCGGGCTTCAGTCATCAACTCCTTTAGGAGTTTGATTTAAAGCATCTCGCGATGCTCGCTATGCTTGCTCGATAGAAGCAAAGAATGGGGGTAATTCCTCATCAAAATTCCCTCAGAGGAATAAAATCATCGGCGATCCGGCGGCGGCGTCGTAAATAGCGGCGTCGCATTCTAAAACCAAAGTCAGCGAAGTTGACACTAATGTTGATTTGCGAGAATTCATAACTCTGAAGAGAACTCACCAATGTCAGCATTGTGCGACCCTCAGAGAAGTAGTCTCAGCAGTCAAAAAAGGTTGCCAATGTAAAGAATCAGCCTTCAACCGTCTCGGTCCTGTTCTTTAGCCTTTAGGGGCTCAAACTAAACGACGACGACGTGCTCAATGAAGCAAAACTCAAGTCTTTGCTGTCAACATGACAAGCATCACTTCCAAAGATGATGAGGAAGATACAGATAGCTCTTCGGATTCAGCGTATTCTCCTGGCATCAGGTCCATACTCCCAGAAGCAGAGGGTGTATTTCACAATACTAGACTAAGGAGGAAAGTGGCAATTCCGTTCAACTACTCTTCCATACAAATACCGCAGACCTTATCTCAAGCAAATCAACCAACTGCTAGTGATGCTAACTCGGCCATAGCATCGAATCTAACCCCCAGTTCAAGTCAAGAATGAAGGTGGGAAGTAAATGCAATAGACCGAGAAGATATTCTAACTCAGATGGCAATCCAGAAGAAGGAAGCGGATGACCGGATTGAACGTCTAGAAAAGATGATCGAGCAACTTTTGTTGAATCCTAATCCTCAAGCAAGCTCTTCAAAAGGGAAAAGGCCGATTGGTGAAAATCCTCCTGAAGAAGATCAAGAACACCAAAGCGACGCGGATTCCGAACAAGCAAGGTCAGAAGCGATGATAATCGCAAAGCCAAGCAAGGAAGCAAAAGCCTTGGAAGACATCCAAAAGCAGCTCAACGTTCTTTCTCAGTGAACGGAGCTCAAAAATGGGGATTATCCGACCTTATCCCGTTGAGTGGGATATGGTTCCCTATCCTATGAAGTTCAAGCCGCCTACGTTACATGCGTTTGATGGCAAAGGATCTCCGAACCAACATATCTACTACTTCCATCAACAGACTAGGAATGTAGTGGGTAATGATGCCATTAAGGCACGTCTCTTTATAGGTACCCTTCAGGGGGTAGCCTTTGATTGGTTTCAAAACTTGCCCGAAGGTTTAATCAGATCTTGGGCAGATTTGGAATCCAAATTCCTCTCACAATTCCATGAGGAACAATCCGATGTTACTATAGCCAAACTCCTTTATGTTACTATGGCCAAACTCCTTTCTGAGAAACAAAGCGGGAGTGAGACGGTCAGAGAATACATCGAGAGGTACCGCAACTTGACAGTGCGATGTCGAGATATGCCACTACCAATGCTGCTTCAAACTTGCCGACACAACTTTCTGGCAAAAATTGAAGCTCACATTGGTGCCGTCACTGCCCACACTTGGAAGGATTTAATAGAATAAGCTGAGATAGCCGAAAAGTCATCGGAGCGGTTCAACAAGTTCGAGCCCCGCGCTAACTTCAAGGGCAACAAGGGCAAACAAGGGCAAACATCACAACCGAAGGCCAAGGAAACTTTCACAGTTGGAGTCCAAGGTCCCAATAACAACCAGCAAAGAGAACCCAGGAAGAACTTCCAGCAAAATTACTCATTCAAAGACGAACATGTTGTCGCCATCTTTCATGTCCTCAACAAAGGGAATCGTCTGAAACTGCCAGAAGCTCGACGCCTAGAAGAAGTCGGAAAGACCAACGACCCCAACTACTATCTCTATCACAGGATGTTAGGGCATCCGACGAAGAACTGCTACATCCTCAAGGACAAGATCCAGACATTCGTCGAATCGGGGATTCTCAAGCTCAAGCCTGAGCAGAAAAAGGTCACTGCCAATATGGTGACACTTCAGTTAGGCTCCATGCCAGAGATTCAAACCCAAAATGGTGTTGTTCCCATTCCTACCGCAAGGATGGAGGTGGTAAACTATGACCGCCAAAATCAGCAAAGCTGAGGCTTGGTTCCTCTCATCACAGCACGAGGGGAAATAATGTGGGTACATCCTGACCTCCTTCAAGATGAAGACTGGACCCTTCCAAAGTCCAAATCAAAGAGGAAGACTTGCAATACCATCTCCACAATCATCAGAGAAGAATCTAGGCATGTCACTTCACTCACCGACACTGAGGGAGAAAAAGAGGTGTTGATAGGGACAAGATCCGGCAAGGATTACCTAAGGGATTACAACCAGCCAAGTACTACCAAACAACCCGAACCGGCCAAGCAAAAGGAGACTCGGTTTGATAAAGCCATACAACGTCCTTTGAGCAACCCTAAGGCCCCCTTCAAATACGACATCATGGCCCAGCTTTCTAACATTCCAGCTCGTATCACTTTGTATGAACTATTACGTTTGTCAAAGGATACAAGGAAAGCTTTGATAGAGGCCCTGAACAACAACGAGGCCTTCCTCGCCCACTTGATCGAACCTCCTCAAGACGAAGGACTTAAGCAATGCTATCAATGCTGACAGCAAACGCCTTATATCACCTTCACTCCGGGGGACATGCTTGTCAAGGATCATCATCACAACCGACCCCTCTACTATACCGGGTATGTAGGGTCGTCAAGGGTCGAAAGGATTTACATTGACCCAGGCTCCGCCTTGAGCATAATCTCGCGAAGACTCTTGAGCTTTCTGGGAATTCCCCTTTATAAGCTCTCAAAGACTTCTGCGACCATACTCGACTTCAACTCCAGCAGCAGCCGATCTCTTGGAAAGATCCGACTTACGTGTCAGGTCGGAAATTTAAAGATGGAAGTGACTTGCTATGTCATCGACGTCGAAACACCTTACAACTTACTGCTCGGACGACCTTGGATTCACTCCAACAAGCTTGTTTCTTCAACACTTCATCAATGTTTTAAATACATTGATGAACAGGGAATTCAACAGAGAGTCGAAGTTGAAAAGCATTTTTTCAAGGGGGTGGAGAATTACTTCACCGACTCTCTCTTGTATGATGAAAATCATACAATCGGGATTGTCCTTCCCAATGATGAGGACAGTGGTAATGAAGCCGATGTTGAACTAGATCCCGTTGATGATTCCATCTGGGAGATAGATCTACTTGTAATTACCCTAGAGGATCTCTTTATCGACCAATCCGCCGAAAATCAGGGTGATTGGATCTTTAATGAAGAAGAGTTTGCTTACGATTACTCTTTAGACTCTGAGTCCAAGGACTCAAGAGTCGAAACTCTGATAGCCAAACTGGCTTCTGAACCAGCATTGCATATGCCGATAAATAAGTCGTACTCCGCTCTTTAGCACTTGACAACTCGAAAGACGCCACCTTCTTGGTTCTACCCAAACGGAATGATCTGGACGCAATCATTTTCGAATAAGTTGAGATACGACGTTGCTTATCAAACTCCGACGGAGAAGCTAAGGTAACACCAGAATTCTCCCGGTACAGCAAGCAGTCTTAGCAGATCATGGAAAAGATGGGATACATCCTCACTGCGAAGCAAGGGTTGAATTTTAATAGAGGACTACGAGTCCCTTTGATTCCTTTTATGCCAGAAGGTGAGGTTTTTGACTATTACAACTGAACTAAGCATGGGCTCAGTTACATCTCTCCCGAAGCCTCACAAAGTGGACCAACATCTGATGACTTTCTAAGCAGCTCTTCAGATACGTCCAATTGGGACTCTGACATCAGCCTTGGAGCCTTGTTCACAACCAACATGGTCTCATATGACCTAACCATGGATCTTGATGGATTTGAAGATGATGCATGGGCACAACAGCTTGAAAAACAATGGGAATCATGTTTTGAAGCCAGAGAATCACCCACAGAGGACAAAGTAGTTCAAGTCAATATAGGCAACGAAACTAACCCCAAGCCCATCTTCATCAGTGAAAGTTTATTACCTGCTGAGAAGGAAGAACTCATTGTCCTATGAGAGTACATTAATGTCCTCACCTGTAGTTACGAAGACATGCCGGGTCTAGACCCCAATGTTGCTATGCACTGCCTTGATATCGACCCTAGCGTCAAGTGTTTGAAACATGACATACAACGAGGCGGAATATGCATATCATTACCATTAATCAAAATTAATTAAAAGCTAGAAGAATATCTGAAACGCTTTCTGAATTTCTTCAATAATTCATCCCAAGATCAATCCGAAATAGCTTCCTCAAGAGAAAAAGCCTCCAATTAAAATCCATCCATCACCGAAGAGGAGTAATACGAAGAGATAGGTTCTCAAATTTCTATTTCTCTTATGTTATTCTCTTCTTAAGATTTTCTGTATATTCTTAAGGCTACATATGAACCCTATATATAGGATTAGACTAGCCTTAGAGATTTTAATTTTAAACAATTCTTAATTGCTCAAAACTCTATCCATAACAATTAAAGATAGAATAGAATTATTCAAAACTTTATCCATAATAATTAAGGATAGAAATAGAATTGTATTGCATGTATACTTCTTCTAATGACATTAGTGAGAGCAATTGGGTCCCATATCGAGAACCAATTATTAATCAAATTAATAATTTTAATTTAACAATCAAATCCCTATCCGACCAACTGTTCATAAAAGCTCTTCCATAATATGGGATTAATTTTTAATAAATAATATCTTACATTTAGTCCCCTCCAGTATCATTTATTTTAGGCAACCTTTTCGAGCAGGACAAGTCACCTATTTGCTCATGCCTAAATTACAATTCCCATGACATAAATAAAAATCATTTGAAACATCAAACTAATTTTTTTTTATAAGAAAGTAAATTTTGAAAAATAGTTTTCAAAACCACCTGCCGACAGGAATTTAATAACTTCATGGGAATGCATAATAAATTAACTCATCATAATGAGCATACTGGATCCTATCTAGATATCCATCATTTCCCTAAATGAAATTTAGCAACCCAACGTTTCAGGTTGTGTAGCGCTTGCTAAACAAGCTTAACTATCACATCAAAGCATACTAAATTTTCAAATCGAAAATGACAATATCATCAAGTCAAAGGGACCATGTAACAATCTGAATTCTCTATTTTCTCGGTGACTCGTCCTAGAGAATCCAAATACGGTCTAGTGCTACACACATCACAATGTGTGCTTATGACATACACCCGGGGAATCCCCATTCCTGGTGGTTGAGACCCACCACCACATCTCACATATCGGTGTCATGCATAATAACCTGTTATAACAAAGTTATCCTTTACTAGTTATAGATTAAGCACAAATTTAAGAAATCTCTAAGTTAGATCATATCTCCAAGCAAGTGATCATCACAGTGCATGATCTAACAAAATAATTTCTAAGGATATATAACAATTATATAAATAATACCCAAATTATATGTGCAACAATTAAATCTATTAATATTACAATAATATTACATAAATTGTATTGGATGTTCAAGGGCATAATACTACTATTCCAGCAACCTCCCACTTTCCCTAACATCCAATCGGATATAATCCTAACTCTCATCTGTCAAAAATATTTTATGACAATGGTGCGTAAAAGGACATGAAATGTTATCTGCTTAGCCATCTTTTAAACCATCACATATTTCTTCTTATTAACCTTTAATAAGATAATATTTCTTTCTAAGCTTTTGCAAGAGCTCCATTACTATCAAATAATCGTGAGAAAGAAGTACATTATAAGGAATAATATTAAGTTTATGGAGAAACCGATTTATCCATATTCCTTCTTTAATGGTTTGAGATGGCACTATATATTCTGCTTTGTTATTAATGATATAAATATAACCGAAATAGACTTTCTATTATTAGGATTGGATTGGAAACTACTTACAAGATCAATTGTTTCTAAAATACTCAATCTTCTTCAGGACACATTTCCTTAACGAGTAAGTAATTATGTCTTATAGGAACCATTCCTCTCTTGACATCTTGTAAGTTGAACTGCTATGGATTTTATCCATATAAGTAGATTGTGATGATCATATACATCTCTTTCGTATCTTTATTGAGTTATAGGTCCAAGATATAAAATTTCTAAAGAAAAACCTTCATAAAGAACTTATCGAAAACCATACTTTTAATCATGACATTAAAAATCATTCTTAATGAGTAATATGTCATCAACATGCAACATTAGGAATATAATGGAATTATTTTATTATTTCTTATACACACAATATTACCTTTTAAGAATTTGATCAAAATCAATTTCCTTAATCATTTTGTTGAATATCAAATCTCTCAAGATAGTGTTTTGATGATAACAATTTATTCATATTATTATGCACTAACATATTTATGCAGATCTTCACATCAAATAATATGTACAAGTGAAGTGTTGGATGAGTCAAGGCAAAAGAAGTAAAGAAGATATTCTTTGTAATGTACATTTCTATTTCTTTGCTTAGATTCAATTGTACAAGCCTTGATCACTCACATGCACACACATATATATCTTTAGAACACACTAACACATGCTTAGTGTGTGGATTAACAAAAGAAATCCCTTTGTTAATCAATAGAAGTTAAAGTTAAAGTTAAAGAATAAGTCTAAAATATATAAGTTATATAATTTTAAGTATTTAGTAGTCGACTAATAGCAATTATAGTCGACTATTCATCTTAGTGTGTTAAAATATAAGTTTCTATTTTTACGGTATAGTCGACTAATCTTGAGTAGTCGACTAATCATAGTTTTAACGAATCTTGAGTTTACGTCATTTCTGATTAGTCGACTAATGATAATAGTAGTCGACTAATGAATACTTGAACAATTTTCGAGCTGTAAAATTACAAATTAGTCGACTAATACATATAGTAGTGGACTAATATGAAATTATAGTCGACTAATCTTGAGTAGTCGACTAATACATATAGTAGTCGACTAATATGAAATTATAGTGGACTCTGATCTGATTTTCTGTCTCTTCAGAATTTGAATTTTTGAACGTTTTTATCAGTTTATATCCGTTTCTTTGGTTTTAAATTGTGTCTTTTCAAGAGATATATATAAGTAAAAACTTTAGAAAAAGAGACACGAAATTCATATACATTGATCTTGAATTTTGATATTAAAAAAAGAGAGTTCAAAAAGTTCAAAAGTCAAAAACTGTTCTTGCCATTGATTCAATTGCAAGATCCAAAAGAGTAAAACATTATTTTGAGATTAAAAAGTTCTTAAGCCACTGCTGCATATCATCAACACTTCAAGGGTTATAGGACTTTGTACTTTGCTTCTTCAAAAGGAATTCTCAGGTGTGAGAGTTGTTAATCTCAGGTTTGAGATTGTTGCAATTTGCATAGGCTTGCAAATTGGTCAGGTTGTGTTTGATTTTGTAAGGTTTCAAAATCATAGTGGAAAATCTCAAGCGGGATTTGCTTGGGAATTTGGATGTACAGGGAGGTGGAACGATATAAATCTCTTGTGTTTGTGATGCTCAATTTCTGAGTTTGTTGCTATTCTTTCCTTGCAATTTATAATCTACTTTGCAATTTTTATAAAACACTATTCACCCCCCCTCTAGTGTTTCATTGAGTTAGATTAACGATCCTACATTTGGTATCAGAGCAAGGTCAAAGATGGCATCAACTTCGATCGACTTCACAATTCAAAGAAGGTCATTCAACAAATCGTCCTCCAATGTTTGATGGACTTAACTACAACTACTGGAAGTGCAGAATGAAGATCTATCTTCAATCAATTGGATATGAACTTTGGAATGTCGTAGAGACAAAATATGAGAAGCCAACCACTCCTTTTGTAGAATGGACTACAACTCAAAGGAATAATGCAAATTTGGACTCAAAAGCAATGAATGCTTTATTTTGTGCACTTGATAGGAATGAGTTCAACGAGGTGTCAGCGGCTACTACGCATATGATATTTGGCACACACTCGAGGTAACTCATGAAGGAACTAATAAAGTTAAAGAATCTAAAATTTCGTTCTTGTACACGGGTTTGAACTATTTAGAATGAAGGAAAAGCGAAACCATTGGAGAGATGTTTACAAGATTCACCGATATCACAAATTCTCTTATTGGATTGGGTAAAACATATACACAAGTTGAAATGGTGCGAAAGTTACTTAGTTCACTCACTCCTAAATGGGAAAAGAAAATGCGCAATAGAGGAAGCAAATAATCTATCAACCCTTACGGTGGAGAACCTTATTGGTAATCTAATGGCATCTGAAGTTCAAATTGAAGATAGAAAGAATGAAGATGAGGCGAAAAACAAGAAAGTTCTTGCATTCAACATCACATCGATAAAGAAGATTCAGATAATGAAAATGAAGAGATGAGCATGTTTGCAAGAAAATTTGAAAATTTATAAAACAAGGTAAGTTTAAATCTAAATTTTCAAATTCAAATAACTCACTGTTTGTTTCAAGTGTAACAAAGCAGGTCATATGAAGAAAGATTGTCCTTTATTGAAGAATAAGCAAAAGTCAAATCATTTCAACAATTTCAACACTACTCAAAATAACAAGAAAAGGAAGGCAATGGCAGCAACTTGGGATGACAGTGATGACTCTTCATCTGATGAAGAAAGTGAAGAAAATGAAAGTGCCCATATGTGCTTCATGGCACAAGATGAGGTAAATGATAATGATGAACTTTTAGATGCATGATGGGAAATAAATGATTACCTCCTAGGTTACAAGTATACAACCCTTATCAAGTTATAGTATAAAAGATTATCGATCCCACGAGGAACGGGAAAGTAGGGAGAGTTTTGCTCAAGTCTTGGTTCTCAAATTATGCGCGACAATTAGGAGTTTATTCAAATATAATGAAAATGATAAAATGGTGAATGTGGATGTGGAGAGGTTAAAGAGAGTGGATTGTGGATTATGTGCAAAAGAGGAGAAAAATAAAGTTGAGAGTGTGGTGGTGGTTATATGCACATAATAACAAAACTAGGTTTGAGATTATATGCACATGGAGGGAAAATGAGATTGAGAGAAAATAAGTGCAAAATAAAAGAAAGCAAGATTGAGAGAGAGAGGAGAGGAAAATCAAAATCAAAAATAAAGGAAAATAACAAACAAATGAAAAATAAGGATAAGTGCAAAATCAAGAAGGTAAAGTATGGAGGATTAGTTAAAGATATGAGGAATCTAGAGTAGATCCACTTAGCTTATCTCAATCTCACAAGAATGAGTTGGATTTGTTAGCTAGTTTCAAACAATCTCTAGGGATCCCACAAATATTGGCTCCACACTTAGAAGAGGGTAATTCCCAAGAGGGTTCTAGCCTCAAGGTGAATTAAAGAAAAGGAAAATCTAATCTAGAAAGTAAATACAAGAATTAAATACATTGCATGAAAGTAAATTGCAAGGAATTAAATTGCATGAAAGTAAATTGCAAGAAAGTAAATTGCATGAAAGTAAATCTAAGCTACAAAGCAATAAATGAACAAGAAAGGAAATGAAAAAGAAATAAAATAGAAACCAACAACTCGATCTTAATCTAATCCTCCTTTTGGTCCTTGGATTAGAAGAAGAGAAAGGAAATTGAAGGGTGAAACATTTCATTTATTGTGTAACAAAGTTACAATTTTGGAAGGTCTTCTCACTTAAGAGTGACCCTCCTCTCCAAATGGAGTTTTACAAAATATTTCACACTCAAAACACTCGGCCTTCACCCTATTTATAGCCCAACGGAGTTGATGTGAACCATTGGATCAAACCTAGCCAAAAGGAAGAGAAATCCACCATTAATCTGAAATCATTTGGGAACCGATCGGTTGGCGATCGGTTAATAACCGGTTGGCCAACCGTTGGTCAACCGATTGGTTCCCAACCTAATTTGTCTTTTCTTGATTTTTCTTCACGAATTTCTCTTGGATCAATTTGGTATCTTGGGCCTTGGTTTGTCTTGATTTGGGCTTCAAATATTGGTAGAAATTGAGAATTTGAGTCATTTGGGCTTTTATTCATTATTTCTTTATTAGCACGCAAAATAAGATAAAATGATTATTAGTAATATCGTTATTCATATAACATAGGTAATAAGGGTATAAAAATGTAATTAAAATGTGATAATCAATGCATTTAATGAATTATATGAAACTTTTGTAAGGTTGAAAGTCTCACATAATTTTCTTAAAATGAAAATAAGAGATTATTAGAGGAAATTTCTGATTTAAATTCTTCTTATGTTAATTCACAAGAAATTAAATTAAAAGAAGAAAATGAAAATTTACTCAAAGAAAATTATTTTTAACTAATGAAAATTTGTATCTAAAATCAGAATGTAATAATTTAAAGACTCGTATTAGTATTTTAGATAAAGATATTTCTTTGATTAAATCAAAATATGATGACATATATTTAAATGTTAGTAAGTTTAATAAAGGTAAAGAGAATTTAAAAACTTTACTTTCTTATCAAAAGAAACTCAAAATACAAAAGGATTGGGTTTTCAAGTTGAAAAAGATATTCATAAGAAAACCACTTTTGTAAAATCATCTTCATTAGTATATAAACAAAATGTTAAAAATAATATTTTAAATAAAAGAAAACCAAAATATTTATCTATTTGGGTTCCTAAAGTTTTAAATTATAATAAGAAAAAGTCTTATATTTCTAGCTTTATTAAAGATGTTTGCTTATCATCTAATTACATAGGAAAATCAAACTCTTCATGGGTTTGGTTTCCTAAAACTAATTTTAAGGACCCAATATAAAATGGGTACCAAGATTATAAATGTTTATCTTTTGGTACCAAAGAAAGATAGATGGATTTTAGATAGTGGTTGTTCAAAACATATGACGGGGAACATTCAATTATTGTCATCAATTCAAGACAAAGATGGTGGTACAGTCACCTTTGGAGACAATAACAAAGGAAAGGTGATTGGTATTGGCACCGTTGGTAATTCTAATAAACCTATTATTAATAATGTTTTATTAGTTGAAGGTCTTAAACAAAATCAGCTTAGTATAAGTCAACTTTGTGATAAAGGTTTTAAAATTGTCTTGAAAAAGATTCTTGCTTAATTTATGATATTGATTGGACTACAATTTTATATAAAGGTCATAGAAAGAATAATATATATGTTTTATCTTTAAATAATATTTCAAATGAACAACGTCTTATTACATCTTCAAATGATTCTATATTATGGCATAAGCGTTTTGGTCATGTTAATTTTAAACATATTTCTAAAATTTCTAAATATGATTTAGTAAATGGTTTACCTAAGCTTTCTTATAAAGATAATTTTTGTGATGCATGTCAACAAGGTAAAATGCATAAATCTTCTTTTAAATCTAAAAATATTATTTCTACTAGTAAACCACTTGAATTACTTCATATTGATCTCTTTGGTCCTTCTAGGATAGCGTCTTTAAATGGAAGTAAATATGCATTTGTAATTGTTGATGATTTTTCAAGATTTACATAAGTAATATTTCTTAAAAATAAAAATGATGCTTTTAATGAGTTTTCTATATTTTGTAAAAGAATTCAAAATCAAAAATCTCTTTCTATAGTTACTATAATAGTGATCATGGAGGAGAATTTGAAAATGAACTTTTGCAAATTTTGTGATAAAATGGTATTTCACATACTTTTTCTTTTCCTAGAGCAGCTCCACAAATGGAGTTGTAGAAAGGAAGAATAGGACATTACAAGAATGTGCTAGAACAATGTTATGTGATAATAATTTACCAAAATATTTTTGGTAATTTGTATCAACGACATGCTATGTTTTAAATAGAGTTTTATTAAGACCTATTTTAAACAAAACATCATATGAATTATTTTATAATAAAATTCCTAAAGTTTCATATTTTAAAGTTTTTGGTTGTAAGTGTTTTATATTAAATACAAAAGATAATTTAGATAAATTTGATTCTAAATCGATGAAGGAATTTTTGTAGGATATTCTAATCATAGTAAAGCATATAGAATATATAATAAAAGAACCTTAGTCATTGAAGAATCTATGCATGTTTCTTTTGATGAAAATTTTATAAAAACATCTTCTATTTCAAGTAATGATGATGATTTAATTGATACTATTCATGATACTCCTATGTTAGATATTTCAAAAGATGAAAATTTACAAAATGAATTACCAAAGGATTTTGTAGAAGTCAAAAATCATCCACATAATTTAATTATTGGAAATATTTCGATAAAGTTACAACTAGATCTCATTTTAATTTAATTGCTCATGTTGCATTTGTTTCGAAATAGAACCTAAAAATGTAAAAGAAGCTTTACTTGATAATTTTTGGATAGATGCTATGCAAGATGAGTTAAATCAATTTATAAGAAATGATGTTTGGGATCTTGTACCTAGACCACAAGATAAATCTATTATAGGAACAAAATGGGTATTTAGAAATAAACTAGATGAATCTGGACAAGTTATAAGAAATAAAGCCGATTAGTTGCTCAAGGATATAATCAAGAAGAAGGAATTGATTATGATGAAACTTATGCTCCTGTTGCTCGTTTAGAATCTATTAGAATTTTACTTGCATTTGCATGTTTTATGAATTTTAAACTTTTTCAAATGGATGTTAAAAGTGCTTTTTAAATGGTTTTATAAAAGAAGAAGTTTTTGTAGAACAACCTCACGGATTTGAACATGAAAAGTTTCCAAATCATGTTTATAAACTTAAAAAGCTTTATATGGTCTTAAACAAGCACCTCGTGCTTGGTATGATAGATTAAAAATTTTCTTTTAACATCCGGTTTTGAAATTGGAAAAGTTGATTCTACTTTATTTATTAAAAAATAAATAAAGATATATTATTAATACAAATATATGTAGATGATATAATATTTGGTTATACTAACAATAATCTTTGTCAAGAGTTTGCTAAGTCTATGCGAGGAAAAATTTGAAATGAGTCACATGGGTGAACTAAACTTCTTTCTTGGACTTCAAATCAAACAATTGAAAGAAGGAATATTCATCAATCAAAGCAAATCATAAAGAAGTACTTAAGCGCTTTGGAATGGACAATACAATAAGTAAAAGTACACCAATGAGTACTACAACATCTCTTGATAAGGATGAAAATGGTAAGAATGTTGATCAAAAGCTATATCGAGGTATGATCGGATCACTTCTTTATATTCTTGCTAGTAGACGATATTATGTTTAGTGTTTGCTTATGTGCTAGATTTCAATCTAATCCTAAAGAATCACATCTTAAAGGCTGTTAAAAGAATTTTTAGATATCTTAAAGGTACTTGAGTTTGGTTTATATTATCCAAAGAATAGCACATTTAATTTATTAACTTATAGTGATCTTTGATTTTCTTGGGATGTAAATCGATAGAAAAAGTACAAGTGGTACTTGTCATTTCTTAGGACACTCATTTGTATCTTGGTTTAGTAAAAATAAAATTGATATCATTATCTACAAGCGAGAATATATTAACGCTAGTTTAGCATGTGCACAAGTTCTATGGATGAAACAAACTTTATCGATTATGGTATTATTTGTCCTACATCATCTATAATGTGTGACAATTCTAGTGCAATTAATTTATCTAAAAATCCTATTCAACATTCGCATTACAAAACATATTGACATAAGACATCATTTTTACGTGATCATGTTCTTAAGGGTGATATTACATTAGATTTTATCTCTACTAATAATCAAATAGCGGATATTTTAACAAAACCATTAAAAGAAGAAATTTATGTTAAATTAAGAAGAGAATTAGGTATATGTTCAATTCTGATTTAATTTAATTTTTAAATAAATACATTTTCTTATTAGTCGACTATATCTTTCACTAGTCGACTACATGCACAAATCATACATATAGTTTTATTACGTCAATGTTTTATTAGTCGACTATATATTCAGATTAGTCGACTACTAGCTTTCAAAACGAAACATATATTACGTTGCGTCTGCAGATTAGTCGACTACACCTCGATTAGTCGACTACTAGCTTTCAAAACGAAACATATATTACGTTAGATGCAGTTAGTCGACTACACCTCGATTAGTCGACTACTCGATCTACTTTTCTGAACAAATAGTTATTGGATCTTGTTTCTTTTCAACTCAAACCCACTATCCAATAACATAAGTTACTTTTGATCTCAACCATTTATTTTTATCTGATAAATCCTAGCCCTAAATCTATTTTTCTTTGGATAAAATCATGACCATTCATTGATTTTAACATCTAATCTCAACCATTCAATTGTTATCTAAAGAAAACTAACCCTAACTTCTCTTTACCCACTTCTTCATCTTCCCAAAACCGACCAAACCTAGTTCCTCTTGGATCTTCAAAATCGGGTTAAGGAAACTTCTCTTTTCTCATTTTTTTTCTTCAAATCTTGGTCTTTCTCATCTCATCGGCTAATTAGTCGACTACACGGTTATTAGTCAACTAATATCCAATTGACTCTCTCTTGCTTTGTAAGTTTTCTAATCTTGATCTTTTTATTTTATTTTTAATCCTCAAAATCATGTCTAGATCTAAGAGATCTCGTCCTGGTTCTTCACAAACTGTGGAGGATTATACAATTTATCTTAAAGATCCAAATCTCTTAGATAATTTTAAGGAATTACAAACTTTTGAAATACTCCCTGGTAGGTTTATCAAATATGAAGACTTTGAACTTTATAATTTTAGGAGTTATTTTGAAAATGTGGGATTAGCACATCTATATTCTTCAGAAAATTGAAAACCTTATTATCCAACTCTTGTTCAATTGTTTTATGCTAACATTTCCCATAAAAATTTGATAATAACAAAGATGCGATAGTCGGTTTGGTGAAAGGAAAAGAAATTTCCTTTACACCTAAACTTCTAGGAAAAATGTTCAACATTCCTTATAGAGGAATTAGTCTTCATGATGTTTCTATGGATGATGAAAATATTCTTCAAAATTTAATTTTCTTACCGGGTCAAGGAGGAGTATTGAATCATTCAAACAAAATTTGCCCAATTCCTCGCTTTATTGCTAGAATTCTAGCATATAATCTATATCCAAAAACGGGGAGTTTTCATTTTATTTCTTTAGAATTAGCTAAAGCTATCTGCGATTATGGCTAATATTCGATTAATTGGGTGAAGTTTATTTCGATAATCTTCTTGTTATTCCTAGAGGGTCTATTCCATTTGGTGCATTCCTAACTAGAATTTTTGAGGCTTTTCGTGTGGAGTTAGACTCTGAATCTTCTATGCTTCGTTCCATCGAGTTCTTTGATTCCAATGCCCTAACTAGGATGAAAATTCCAAATTTTGAACTTCCTCAACAACACCAACCTGACCCTCAACCTGAAGAACAACATCATCAAGATCCTCAACCTTCACAAACCCAAGATATCCCTCAATCATCACATGACGCTGGACCATCTTGGAGCAATATTCCACCACCTAGGCAACCAGATTCTTCGTGCTTTTCAGATGCACAATACAACACCTTGTCTGCTGCAATCATGAACAACCAACGTGAGTTCAGTGAAAACCAACAACTCATGATGCGTATGTTCGAAGATCTCAATACTAAGTTTGACTCGTATTTCCGTGGATATCCGCCACCACCAGGACCGTCTGAATAGATTTTCTTATGCTATTTGCTTGTCTTTAGTGTGTTTGAGACTTATGTTTAAAACTATGTAGTATTTGTTTTGATGTTTAACACTATGTTATTGTAGGCATAAAAAATTGCTTATCAGTACCCGAACGAAACTCGTGACGGTGGGTTGACAACCGACGATCCATTCGACAAACCGACGTCGCAAAATGCATCACGCCGCCAAAGCGGCGTGAAGCGAGTCGGCGAGCACATGAAGTAAGTCGGCAAGACGCACGAGCCAATGAAGCGGCGTGCGAGTTGATTAAACTCAAGCGTCGATGAGGCGGAATCAACCATACTTAGTCCGTCGATGCAAGCGAGCTGTTTGAGCTCACGAAAGTTGATCGAGACGCGGACTCAAACACAGCGGCAACATCAGGGGCAAAACCAAGCCGGAAGACCAAAAGAATCGACGGAGAAACGACGCGAAAACGATGGAAAACGCCGCAAGGCGGCAGCGTAAACCTCGGCCAAAGTGGCCAAGGTGGCTCGGCCACTTTGGCCAAGGTGCCTCGGCCAAAGTGGCCAAGGTGGCTCGGCCACTTTGGCCAAGGTGCCTCGGCCAAGTGGCCGAGGAGGCTCGCCACTTTGGCCAAGGTGCCTCGGCCAAGTGGCCGAGGTGGCTCGGCCACCATGGCGAGCCACCTCGGCAACTGGCCGAGGTGGCTCTACCAGTGGCCGAGCCACCAGGTGGCGGGCACCCCTTTCATTGTATAAATAGGGGGGGTGTCATCTTCGAGAGGCACTTCGGACGGGGCTGGATTTTTGCTGATCTGAGAGGATTTTTGGGGATTTGGAAGAGCTCGGACTTCTGAAGAATTCTTGCGAGATCTACGAGTAATCGGCGACGGTCCCGAAAGCAACAGCGAGTACAAGTCGCGATCGGCCTTGATCTACAAGCGGAAGGTAAACAAGCTCGGGTCGAACTCTGAGATACCCTCTAGGTTAAGCCGTCTTAACCTCGGGGATAGCGTGATTTCTCCTTGTAGATCTCACCCGCTCGGCGATCCTCTCGCCGTGAGTGTGATCCCCGCAGCGATCCTCTCCTTCGTGAGTGTGATCCCCGAGCCGTTTCCTTCGTGAAGCGAGCCCCTCTCGTCTGTAGTTCCGAACCGGGTTTACACGAGATTGGAATTGCGTGGTGGTCCACGGACACAATAAGTCCCGACACGGGCAAAGAACCCATAGCGAGGATCCGATATATGAGAGATCCTCGTGTTTGTTCAAAAGGATAAAAGTTGTAATCTTTTTGATTTTCATTATGCGCCTTAAAATAAAAGGCATTTCTTTTGAATTCGTTGTAGGCCAAAGAAGGCGTAAGCAAATTCAAATCAATGACAATCATCCCGACTTTTACCGCGAACAAGCCGGGCGACCATGGGAGCCACCGGCCTCGAGTCGGAGGTTAGATGCGCATAACGCGGATCCCTATCGGTGGAAGAAGAGGTTGAGTTCGAGTTCGACCGGAGAAGTTTGAAGAGTACCTATCCTCACCCTCCTCGGATCCGGTTCCCCGCGCTCCAAGAAGGTCTCCGCTGCAAGGAGAACCCGATGGGCCTCCGATGTAGAGCCCGGGGCGGCGAGTCCAACTGCCGCAGGTGGCGAAATCCCCGGCCGAAGTCGGTTAGTGCGAGATGTACCCGATGGCGCCAAACACACGGCGTTGAGCGCCCATCGGCATATATTGCTACGGTCATGCCGTTCGGCCTCAAAATCTTTGGCGCAACATACCGAGAGCAATGGCGGAGATTTTCGGGATCATCTTGGAAAAAGGTCGAATGCTACGTCGGCGATTTGGTGCGTGAAAAGCCGTGACAAAGGAGATCACATCGAAGATCTTAGAGCGGTATTGAACTCATGCGGACTCATCGGCTAAAGATGAACCACGCCAAATCCTTCCTTGGGATGTCGGTGGCAAGTTCCTCGGCCGTCGTCACCGACAAAGGAATCCCGCGTCGATCGACAAAGTGAAGGCAATTCAAGAGTTGCAACCTCAGAAATCGAGAGAACTTCGGGGGTTACAAGGGCGATTGGCGTACATCCGGCGGTTCATATCGAACCTATCAGGAAGTGCCAACCGTTCTCCAAGTTGAACAAGAAGGGTGTGTCGTTTATTTGGGGCGACACACAAAGGCGTTTGAAGAGATCAAATCGTATCTCGCTAAACCTCTGTTCTTGTTGCACCGCTGTCGGAAAACCGCTTTTGATCTACGCCAAGGCAACGGATCACTCGTTAAGCTTTACTCGCGCAAGATGGCGGCGGCGGTCATGAGCGGCGATGTATTACCTAAGCGAACATTAGTGGTCTGAGTCTCGATATCCAATGGTCGGCGGTGCCTTGCATTAGTGTTCGCGATTGAAAAATGCGGCACTATTTAGTCGGACGGGCGATTTATGTTATTTCAAGCGTGAATCGGTCGAATATTCATGACCCAGCCGGCCTCGATGAGTTGGCGTTTGGCGAAATGGGCCTTGCTCTTGTCCCAATATGACTTGTATTTCAAACAACAGAAGTCAGTCAAAGGACAAGCGATTTGTGATCTCTTGGTACGCCATTACGACAACGACGGTTGAGCTATATGATGATCTTCCGGATGAAGTTCAAGAAGTCAACACTACATCGCACCAACAAATATGGCGATTGTATTTTGACGGAGCCTCTCGAGCTACCAATGTGGCAAGTGCCCCCGGATGTTCTAAGATTTCCGCCGGAGTCGGGGTTGTCTTAGTTTCCCCGGGGAATCATGTCATGCCCCGTGCTTATTCACTCACTGAACCTTGCTCTAATAACGTAGCTGAATACAATGCGCTACTTATTGGACTTAGTTTCGCCAAAGAGCTGGGGGTCGAATATCTCGAAGCGTATGGAGATTCACAATTGATAGTTAAGCAGGTTCGTGGTGACTACGAAGTCAGGAATCCGGATCTAATCCCCTATCATCAGATAGCTGTTGAAATAGCAGACTCATTCGAAGAGTTTTTCATCGAATATATCCCGCGCCTCCAAAACGCTTATGCGGATGCACTGGCGGCGTTAGCTGTGTCGTTAGCACAACCTTCCGAGACCGAGCAACTAGTCACGGTCAGGACTCACCAACTCTTCGTACCATTATACGATGAGGCACAAGAAGATAAGGGGGTAGTTACCAAAGAAGTGTATACAACCCAAACCAAGTTGGAGCCCCGAGATTGGCGCTTTCCTATCATCGATTACGTCTTACATGGTATTCTACGGAAGGCGTGAAGGAGAAGAGTCAATCCGTGAAGAGCTCAAGATTCTTTTACGACCACGAAACCGGATGCTATATCGTCGAGTGCGATGGTCTTTACTCCGATGTCTCTCAAACAAAGAAGCGTAAGAGGTCCTTCGAAGCACACGAAGGTGAATGTGAATGCACCGGCTGGTCCCAAGCTCTACGATCGAATCGGGAGAATGGGCTACTTCGCCAACAATGATTAATGGCGGTCGATGCGGCTCGGAAATGCCACGCGTGTCAAATTCCGCGAATTATATGCATCGACCTCGGGCGATTGCATCCTTCGCCACATCCCGCCATTCGAGACATGGGGAATGGGCGTCGTAGGTCCCATTTTTCCTCCGTCGGTCAAAGCGTCGGTTTATTCTAGCGATCACCGATTACTTCTCTAAGTGGGCAGAAGCAATCCCGCTAAAAGAAGTCAAAGCGAGTACCGTCGTCAAATTTATCAAACACCATGTCATTTATCGACATGGTGTCCCGAGACGGATCGTGCATGATAATGGTCCCCAATTCATCAGCAATTCCTTCATCCGGTTTTGCGAGAAATTCAAGATACAAGATGTCGTCAGCGGCTTATAATCCGGCGACAAATGGATTAGCGAAGCATTCAACAAGGCGATCATCAAAATTACATCAAAGCTTGTGAAGAGTAACAAGCGAGGCTGGGATGATAAACTTCGGAGAAGCCCTCAGGTATCGCCTGGCTATGCGCGCCGCATGGCTGGAGACCCGTACTCCACGGTCACAGTGCGGCGGTGCTCCGTTAGAGATCGAGATCCGTCGCCGTATAAGCCCTTTCAGCGAGATGGCGATCGAAGAACAACATCAAAAGCGTCTCGAAGAGCTTGAGATGTTAGATGAGAAGCGCTGGAGGCTCAACAATGCATTGAGTTCTACCAAGCTAGGATGTCGAGGGCTTTCAACAAGAAAGTTCGACGAGAGAACCTTTAGAAGGAGATTTGGTCCTCGCCGCCGACGACCGATAATCCTCACTTCAAGAAGAAAGGTAAATTCGAACCTAAATGGGAGGTCCGTTTGTAATAGAAGCGGTTTACTCCAATGGTGCATATCGCCTCATTACCCAAAATGGCGGCCAGGCAATTAATCTTAGATAAATGGGAAGTTCTGAAGAAATACTACCCATAGTATCTTGGGATAACCCGTTCGACGGAAGTTCCTCGTGGGATGTTTCACCCACTTTTGCGAGGATAACCTAGATTTATCCTCCATCACAATTTCCCCACCGATCAAATTCCTTGGCGGTGGGTCTACAAATTACGGTACATTACGAAATCCCTCTTGATTCCTCCTATGAACAAGAGGCCCACTCAAAATTCCTTTCACGCTGGAGAGAATATAAAATCCTTCCCTCAAGTGTAAAATCCTTTTCGTGTCAAGCGGAAGGGTTTCATCCTTCATCTTAGGTAGCCGGTGAAGGTATCTTGTGGGATTTTCGGACCGGGTTGTCCGTGAAGGTCACTGAGTCTCTTCGGTTCTCGGTGGAGATCCCACTCTTAGTTCCATCTTCATCTTAGGTAGCGCCGGTGAAGGTATCTTGTAGGGATTTTCAGAACCGGGTTGTCGGTGAAGGTCACTGAGTCTCTTGGTTCTCGGTGGAAATCCCACTCTTAGTTCCATCTTCATCTTAGGTAGCGCCGGTGAAGGTATCTTGTAGGGATTTTCGACCAGGTTGTCCGGTGAAGGTCACGAGTCTCTTCGGTTCTCGGTGGAGATCCCACTCTTAGTTCCATCTTCATCTTAGGTAGCGCCGGTGAAGGTATCTTGTAGGATTTTCGAACCGGGTTGTCCGGTGAAGGTCACGAGTCTCTTCGGTTCTCGAGTGGAGATCCACTCTTAGTTCCATCTTCATCTCGAGTAGCACCGGTGAAGGTATCTTGTAGGGATTTTCGGACCAGGTTGTCCGTGAAGGTCACGAGTCTCTTCGGTTCTCGGTGGAGATCCACTCTTAGTTCCATCTTCATCTCGGTAGCACCGGTGAAGGTATCGTAGGGATTTTCGAACCGGGTTGTCCGTGAAGGTCACGAGTCTCTTCGGTTCTCGGTGGAGATCCCACTCTTAGTTCCATCTTCATCTTAGGTAGCGCCGGTGAAGGTATCTTGTAGGGATTTTCGACCAGGTTGTCCGTGAAGGTCACGAGTCTCTTCGGTTCTCGGTGGAGATCCACTCTTAGTTCCATCTTCATCTTAGGTAGCGCCGGTGAAGGTATCTTGTAGGGATTTTCGGACCGGGTTGTCCGTGAAGGTCACGAGTCTTTTCGATTCCTGACAAGGAATCTGGCTGTTAGCCTCATCAGGAAATAGAACACATTCTTCCTTTCCCACCTCGATCAATCTTCCTCCGGTTCGGTCATTCTCGGTCAAAGACACCAAGATTCATCTTGGGGCATTTTATCGAAGCCTAAGAAGGGATAAAGCCAGCGCCTCACCGCAGCGTTGCGGTTTAGTCTTTTAGATTGAAGAAGACACGAGTTTGATTACGGGGAATTTTATCCCGAATCCTAAGAAGGGATAAAGCCAGCGCCTCACCGCAGCGTTGCGGTTTAGTCTTTCTCCGATTGAAGAAGACACGAGTTGATTAAGGGTATTTAGTCCGAAACCTAAGAAGGGATGAGTCTACGTGTAACAGCGTTGCCGGTTAGTCTTCCGTGAAAAAAAAAAGCGAAGCCTACGTATTCAACTCCGTAGCATTAAGTCTAAGAGAGTTTCATTCTTTTAGCACAGCGTTGTGTGTAGAGCGGTTTAGACAATCTACATGCTAGCCAACTCAAGCGGTAGTTGGTAAAGGCTCATCAAACCCGTTGAAGGTGGGGGTTGGCCAATAACCCTAAAGTCAGCGCCTCACCGCAGCGTTGCGGTTTAGTCTTTCTCCGATTGAAGAAGACACGAGTTGATTACGGGGTATTTTATCCGAAGCCTAAGAAGGGATAAAGCCAGCGCCTCACCGCAGCGTTGCGGTTTAGTCTTTTAGATTGAAGAAGACACGAGTTCGATTACGGGGTATTTTATCCGAAGCCTAAGAAGGGATGAGTCTACGTGTAACAGCGTTGCGGGTGGTCTCTTGCGGTAAAGAGTCTGAAGCCTATGTATTCGATATCATAGCAACAAGTCTAGAAGAGTTTCATTCTTTTAGCACAGCGTTGTGTGTAGAGCGGTTTAGACAATCTACATGCTAGCCCAACTCAAGCGGTGGTTGGTAAAGGCTAATCAAACCCGTTGATGGTGAGGGTTTGCCAAAAATCCTATAAGTATTATGGTTAATTATTTACGGCAGTAAAAGAATCATAATAAATAGTGAAAGGGATGGATCTTATTCATTTGAAGCAAATATAGAAGGGGCTACAAGCTGTTTAAGCATCAAGTCTATGACAAAGGATTTGTTGTTGGTGAGACACTTCATCATTGTAAGCTGGTGGAGTTCTTCACACCTTCGGCTCTGAAGGACCCTCGCCGGTGTTGATGTCTTCGTGGTTGCCTCCTCGAGCTCGGCCGGTTTACGCCCGACGGATCAAGCTCCCTAGGCATAGCGGTGAGGGCTTCTTCCTTGTTGGCCTTGGCGGCTCAAATTGCCCATCCTATCTTCCTCGGCATGGAGCTCTCCACGGCGGTATTATCCTCTCCGCGACCGCCACAATATCACCGATGTGGCTTAAGGAAGAGTATGTCTCGGCAACAACAGCCCGAGCTGATGGTAGCGGTCTTTACGCATCACGGACTTGAGCCCGGTAAAAACGGCGTCGCGCCATGCCTCTAAGCGAGTCGGTATGGCGGCTATGTATGAGGAAGCCCGGCTGCCGCGGCTCTTGCGATCTGGGCTGTCCCTCGGATGGCGAGATCATCAACAATGGCTTGAGCGGCTCGGGGTAACCATATCCGTATCAAAGCCATCAGGGGATCAGCGGTGGCTGAGCTGATGAAGAAAGCCGCCATGAAGGACCTTTTCGATCCGGTGTTCACCAAAGAAAGAATGGCGTATTTCCAAGCGGATAATAAGATGGGATGGATCTTCATCCGGCATCAGCGCTCGCCCGGATCATGGAGTCGAGATGTAGGCTCGCACGGAAGAAAAGAGGACTTTAGAATTTTCGGTAAAAATGGAAGCTTATTTGGCTAAAGACCCTTACCGTTTCCTTGATTGTAGTTTGGAGGCTATCGAGTCTACGGTATCTATCATTTGGAATCTTTGTCAACGTGGTGAGCCCTCAATGTGCTCATCTATCTCAGCGATTATTTGTCGTGGCGATTAGGGCGTGAAGAGGAGTCCCTGCCACTACACAAGGGGCGTCTGACCTCTTTTAATTATAGTGGTATTGGCCAAGCGGTGGTCCTATAATTAAGAGAAAATTCATACCTTCTTCGGGGATGGTAGTTTGGAAATCTTCACGAATCGTTGCCGTCTTGTGACCAAGTGCGTAACAAGTCATCCATGGAAGTACTACCGTATAAACCAGCTGCCACGAGATCTTCCATTGAGAAGTCTGAAAAAAGAAGGCATTAGGAAAGTGAATGCAATTAAGACGAACAATAGGTAAAGTTACTTACCTCCTACGGTGTGATTAGCTGGCCTAGTCTCGGTTTGTGCATTTGTCTCCTGCAATCTCTCTAAAAGAACAAAAAGCAAAGAGGCAATTAGTGGGGGTACAAATCCCGAGTCATTCCATTCTCGCATTCGCCACCCAGAAGAGGAATTATCGATGTTAGATGTACCTGGGTCCGCCGGATCAGGTCCTACATCGGCCTCTTCCGCCATAGCTCCATACATTTGTTGAGTAAGCGGGCTCGGCATGGCGAGCTGGAGCTCAGCGAGAATTGTGGTGAGCAAAATCAAAGCAGGATCATAATCCTAGAACCCCGCATGCGAGCGGAGAAATGTCGGTCTTCAAAGTCGAAATTTGATTTCATCACGGTGAATTATTACCTCCGTCACCATTTGGAACATTCTTGGTCAAGTCTATATCAAAGGACCGAGGATTCCGTGATTCTTGTGGGCTAGCCTCTTCGTTTAACCCTTGAGAGGGTGAAATTCTTCCTCTTCAATAGATTTTCACGAAAATTCAATTGGATGAGAACTCTAATGGAAAGGATGAAAGCGAAAGGGAAAAGGAGAAATACCGAGATCCTTCTCATGAGCTGCGACCTCCGCTTGGTCCTCTCCTAAAGTAGCGGCGTCGAGTTGTGGAACTCCTCCTCGGCCTCACCGGTCGATAAGATTGGCGGCTTCCTCTGAGCTTGGCCGGCATCTGCGGTGTCGAATCTGCGGCTGCATAGCGATGCCGGCTACGGATCTGAGATGGCCCTCCACGGGGACTTCGTTAGCTACTAATAGCCAACTACAATGGAGGAATGTCGACTCGGTGGCGGTCGAGCTCGGGAGGCTGAATCTAGCACGGTACATCCCATGGCGCTCCACAACCATGCTCGAAGGCCATCCACAAGTCCACCTCAGTGCAGGAGGCTGTCGGTTCGGGTTCCCAACATAAAGTTGGTGCGTAACCGACTGGCGAGCAAAGCAGCGAGGAAAATAAGGCTCAATGAAGCATTCCTCACTTACCGGAAGGTGAGATACCCTGGCCTGATATTCACTAACCAGTTGAAATAGCCAATGTTAAGTGAAGTCTGCTGTGTCTTCGGCACCTCCTCGTCGACCAAGGACTCACCATATTGACCTTGAGAATCGAGACTTGACATTGGGAGCCTTCGAAGTAGACGAATAATCATCGGAGCATCCGCCTACCACAAGAGAATAAAGGGTTAACAGATCATTTAGGAGGAATATCTTGAAAAAAAAAAAGGAAGCAGTATAAGGCGTAGAACTCTTCTCAGAAACCCATGAGATCGAGTCACGACCTTATAACGGGTACGACGATTTCACCCGTATTAAATGCCCGGAGAACGATAAATATAGTCGTGTAAACAAAGCGACAATATATATCCCGTTCTCCGAAGCAAGAGTACGGTATGAAATCGCTCCGGTAAAAACATCGAGGCGGGTGATCTTTGAAGCCTCAATCCTCCACGAAGGAGAATCTCGGCTCTTCCCAATCGCCTCACAAAGGAGAGCGGCGGGGTCATAGCGAGCGTGCACAATCGAAGCCTCAACCCTCACGAAGGAGAATCTCGGCTCTTCAATCGCCTCACAAAGGAGAAACGGCGGGGATACAAGCGCATATATGCGAGAATATGATGTGGTGGCGCCACGAAAGAAGGGCGTGCATTCCGCAGCGCCGTCGCGAGTTGACCGACTCCTCGAAGCAGCGTGATCTCCACGGCGACATCGGAAGCGCAAAAGACAAATAAAGTCAGATATCACGGTTAAAATCAATAAAAGGCATCAAGAAAGACCGAAGCCAGCGGCCGGATTTCTGAACAGCAGCGCCGCCTAATCCTACCCAACTAGGATTACGAGTATAAACTGTTTCCTAATTTGTCGAGAAGTTCCGGAAGAATATTTTCACAAAAATATTCTTAGGATAACTTCGATCGTCGGATTGCATCGGCGCCGATCAGCGTCGCCAATCCTACTCCAACTAGGATTACGGTATAAACCGCTTCCTAATTTGTCGAGAAGTTCGGAAGAATATTTTCACAAAAACTATTCTTAGGGATAACTTGATCGTGCGGATTGCATCGGCCGATCAGCGTCGCCAATCCTACTCCAACTAGGATTACGGTATAAACCGCTTCCTAATTTGTCGAGAAGTTCCGGAAGAATATTTTCACAAAAATATTCTTAGGATAACTTCGATCGTCGCGGATGCATCGGCCGATCAGCGTCGCTAATCCTACTCCACTAGGATTACGGTATAAACCGCTTCCTAATTTATCGAGAAGTTCAGGAAGAATATTTTCACAAAAACTATTCTTAGGGATAACTTCGATCGTCGCGGATGCATCGGCGCCGATCAGCGTGTAATCCTACTCCAACTAGGATTACGGTATAGCTGTTTCCTAATTTGTCGAGAAGTTCAGGAAGAATATTTTCACAAAAATATTCTTAGGGATAACTTCGATCGTCGGATTGCATCGGCCGATCAGCGTCGCCAATCCTACTCAACTAGGATTACGAGTATAAACTGTTTCCTAATTTGTCGAAGTTCAGGAAGAATATTTTCACAAAAATATTCTTAGGATAACTTCGATCGTGCGGATTGCATCGGCCGATCAGCGTCGCCTAATCCTACTCCACTAGGATTACGGTATAGCTGTTTCCTAATTTGTGAAGTTCGGAAGAATATTTTCAAAAAATATTCTTAGGATAACTTGATCGTGCGGATTGCATCGGCGCCGATCAGCGTCGCTAATCCTACTCCACTAGGATTACGGTATAAACCGCTTCCTAATTTGTTGAGAAGTTCAGGAAGAATATTTTCACAAAAATATTCTTAGGATAACTTCGATCGTCTTGGATTGCATCGGCCGATCAGCGTCGCTTAATCCTACTCAACTAGGATTACAGTATAAGCTGTTTCCTAATTTGTTGAGAAGTTCAGGAAGAATATTTTCACAAAAATATTCTTAGGGATAACGATCGTCTTGGATTGCATCGGCCGATCAGCGTCGCTAATCCTACTCAACTAGGATTACGGTATAAAGCTGTTTCCTAATTTGTGAAGTTCAGGAAGAATATTTTCACAAAAATATTCTTAGGGATAACTTCGATCGATGCGGATTGCATCGGCGCCGATCAGCAGCGTCGCCTAATCCTACTCCAACTAGGATTACGAGTATAAAGCTGTTTCCTAATTTGTAGAAGTTCGGAAGAATATTTTCACAAAAATATTCTTAGGGATAACTTGATCGTGCGGATTGCATCGGCCGATCAGCGTCGCCTAATCCTACTCCAACTAGGATTACAGTATAAGCTGTTTCCTAATTTGTCGAAGTTCAGGAAGAATATTTTCAAAAAATATTCTTAGGGATAACTTCGATCGTCGCGGATTGCATCGGCGCCGATCAGCGTCGCCAATCCTACTCCAACTAGGATTACGAGTATAAAGCTGTTTCCTAATTTATCGAGAAGTTCGGAAGAATATTTTCACAAAAATATTCTTAGGGATAACTTCGATCGGCGGATTGCATCGGCGCCGATCAGCGTCGCCTAATCCTACTCAACTAGGATTACGAATATAAAGCTGTTTCCTAATTTGTGAAGTTCGGAAGAATATTTTCACAAAAATATTCTTAGGGATAACTTCGATCGTCTTGGATTGCATCGGCCGATCAGCGTCGCCAATCCTACTCAACTAGGATTACAGTATAAAGCTGTTTCCTAATTTATCGAAGTTCGGAAGAATATTTTCACAAAAATATTCTTAGGATAACTTCGATCGAGGCGGATGCATCGGCCGATCAGCAGCGTCGCCTAATCCTACTCCAACTAGGATTACAGTATAAAGCTGTTTCCTAATTTATCGAGTTCGGAAGAATATTTTCACAAAAATATTCTTAGGGATAACTTCGATCGGTGGATGCATCGGCGCCGATCAACGCGTCGCTAATCCTACTCCACTAGGATTACGAATATAAGCTGTTTCCTAATTTGTCGAGAAGTTCGGAAGAATATTTTCACAAAAATATTCTTAGGGATAACTTCGATCGTCGCGGATGCATCGGCGCCGATCAGCGTGTAATCCTACTCAACTAGGATTACAGTATAAAGCTGTTTCCTAATTTATCGAGAAGTTCGGAAGAATATTTTCACAAAAATATTCTTAGGGATAACTTCGATCGAGGCGGATGCATCGGCCGACCAGCAGCGCCTAATCCTACTCCAACTAGGATTACGGTATAAAGCTGTTTCTAATTTATCGAGTTCAGGAAGAATATTTTCACAAAAATATTCTTAGGGATAACTTCGATCGGTGGATGCATCGGCGCCGATCAACGCGTCGCTAATCCTACTCCACTAGGATTACGAATATAAGCTGTTTCTAATTTGTCGAGAAGTTCGGAAGAATATTTTCACAAAAATATTCTTAGGGATAACTTCGATCGTCGCGGATGCATCGGCCGATCAGCGTGTAATCCTACTCAACTAGGATTACAGTATAAAGCTGTTTCCTAATTTATCGAGAAGTTCGGAAGAATATTTTCACAAAAATATTCTTAGGGATAACTTCGATCGAGGCGGATGCATCGGCCGACCAGCAGCGCCTAATCCTACTCCAACTAGGATTACGGTATAAACTGTTTCCTAATTTATCGAAGTTCGGAAGAATATTTTCACAAAAATATTCTTAGGGATAACTTCGATCGTGCGGATGCATCGGCCGATCAGCGTCGCTTAATCCTACTCAACTAGGATTACGGTATAAAGCTGTTTCCTAATTTGTGAAGTTCGGAAGAATATTTTCACAAAAATATTCTTAGGGATAACTTCGATCGTCGCGGATTGCATCGGCGCCGATCAGCGTCGCCTAATCCTACTCCACTAGGATTACGGTATAAATTGTTTCCTAATTTGTGAAGTTCGGAAGAATATTTTCACAAAAATATTCTTAGGGATAACTTGATCGTGCGGATTGCATCGGCGCCGATCAGCGGCGTCGCTAATCCTACTCCAACTAGGATTACGGTATAAAGCTGTTTCCTAATTTGTCGAGAAGTTCAGGAAGAATATTTTCACAAAAACTATTCTTGGGATAACTTCGATCGTGCGGATTGCATCGGCCGATCAGCAGCGTCGTAATCCTACTCCACTAGGATTACGGTATAAATGTTTCCTAATTTATCGAAGTTCGGAAGAATATTTTCACAAAAATATTCTTAGGAAGCGATTTATACCGTGTCCTAGTTGGATGAATAGGCGGCTGAATCGGCGTCGATACAATCCTGAATATCCCCAGAATATTTTTGTGAAAATATTCTTCGAAACACTAATGAATGGAATTGTACTACGTAATCCCATTGAGCGGCAGATTGATCGGCGTCGTCTGATCGAGTTATCCCTAAGAATATTTCTTGTGAGAATATTCTTTAGAACTTCTCGACAATCTAAGATACGGTATAAGCTGTTTCCTAATTTATCGAAGTTCGGGAAGAATATTTTCACAAAAATATTCTTAGGGATAACTTCGATCGATGCGGATTGCATCGGCCGATCAGCAGCGTCGCTTAATCCTACTCCAACTAGGATTGCGGTATAAGCTGTTTCCTAAATTGTTAGAAGTTCAGGAAGAATATTCTCACAAGAAATATTCTTAGGGATAACTTCGATCGTCGCGGATTGCATCGGCCGATCAGCGTCGCTAATCCTACTCCAACTAGGATTACGGTATAAATTGTTTCCAAAATTTCAGCGAGGAGTTCACGGAGAATAAATCCATATTCTTAAGGATAACTTCGGTAGCCCTAATTTCCTCCCACCATAATCTCCAAGAGGGATAATCGATGAGGAGTGAAAGTCATCGGAAAATCATATCCTCCCATTGTAGTTAAACCAACAACACCGTGATGATGAAGGAATTAGCGAATAAGGGTTATGAAATTCCATGTACTCGACACGATGTAATGTAAGCCAACAAAGGAGTTAGCCGACATATGGAGAAGTCAAAAGTCGATGGTTAGTCAAACAACGACCAACCGACACGAGTTACAAACAAAACTCACCCACCGACTTGAATCAAGATTTCAACAAGCGGTCGGACAATAAATGCGGCACCGTGATCTTATCGAGAATCCTACAAAGAAGCTGGATGATCACGAAAGAATCGAAGACTTGAAGCTATCTTTTGGGACCCTCGGTAGGCGAAGGCGGGAACCATCATGTCAAAGCATCCCGGACTCATCAAGAATCGAGGCGAGGCGGCTTTGGAGGGTATCTGTAGGCATAAAAATTGCTTATCGATGCGAGCGAAACTCATGACGGTGGGTTGACAACCGGCGATCCATTCGACAAACCGGCGTCGCCAAAGCATCCGCGCCAAAGCGGCGTGAAGCGGTCGGCGAGCACATGAAGTAAGTCGGCAAGGCGTGCGAGCCAATGAAGCGGAGTGCCGAAGTTGATTAAACTCAAGCGTCGATGAGGCGGAATCAACCATACTTAGTCCGTCGATGCAAGCGAGCTGTTTGAGCTCACGAAAGTTGATCGGACGCGGACTCAAACACAGCGGCAACATCAGGGGCAAAACCAAGCGGGAAGACCAAAAGAATCGGCGGAGAAAGGCGCAAAGCGGCGAAAGCCGCCAGGCGGCTGACAAACCTCGGCCAAAGTGGCCAAGGTGGCTCGACCACTTTGGTAGAACCACCTCGACAACAGTAAGTGTAAGTGGCAGTGGCTCGGCCACTTTGGTAGAACCACCTCGACAACTGGCCGAGGTGGCTCCGACAATGTGAAACCACCTCGGCCAACTGGCAGAGGTGGCTCGCAATGGTAGAACCACGGTGGCGGGCACCCCTCATTGTATAAATAGGGGGGGGTGTCATCTTCGAGAGGCACTTCGGACGGGGCTGGATTTTTGAGGTCGGATTTTTGGGGATTTGAGGATTTGGCTTTGGCTTTGAGGCGGGATTTTCGAGGAGTTTCTGAAGAATTCTCACGAGATCCACGAGCCGTCAACGCGCCGTTCCGAGCACCGGCGAGTACAAGTCCAGTCGACGTCAGATCCACAAAAGGCGGAAGGTAAACAAGCTCGGGTCGAACTACAGATACCCTCTAGGTTAAGCTTCGTCTTAACCTCAGGGATAGCGCTGTGATTTCTCCTTGTAGATCTCACCCGCTCCGGCGATCCTCTCCTTCGTGAGTGTGATCCCATGACGATCCTCTCCTTCGTGAGTGTGATCCCCGGTAACCGTTTCCTTGTGAAGCGAGCCCCTCGTTGTAGTTCCAAAACCCGGGTTTACACGAGGATCGAATTGCGGTGGTCCACGGACACAATAAGTCCCGACACGGGCAAAGAACCCGCATAGCGAGGATCCGATATAACGAGATCCTCGTGTTTGTTCACCAAGGATAAAAGTTGTAATCTTTTTGATTTTCATTATGCGCCTTAAAATAAAGGCATTTCTTTTTGAATTTCGTTGTAGGCCAAAGAAGGCGTAAGCAAATTCAAATCAATGACAATCATCCGACTTTTACCTGAACAAGGCGACCACGATGGAAGTAGGATTAGGCGGCGTTGATGTCGATGCAATCCATACGATCGAGTTATCCTAAGAATATTTTTGTGAAAATATTCTTCCGAACTTCTCGACAAATTAGGAAACGGTTTATACTGTAATCCTAGTTGGAGTAGGATTAGGCGTAGCGTTGATGTCGATGCAATCCGCGACGATCGAAGTTATCCCTAAGAATATTTTTGTGAAAATATTCTTAGAACTTCTCGACAAATTAGAAACGGTTTATACTCATAATCCTAGTTGGGTAGGATTAGGCGTTGATGCGGCGTCGATGCAATCCATACGATCAAGTTATCCTAAGAATATTTTTGTGAAAATATTCTTCCTGAACTTCGACAAATTAGGAAGCGGTTTATACTCGTAATCCTAGTTGAAGTAGGATTGGGCGGCGTTGATGGTCGATGCAATCCGCCGATCGAGTTATCCTAAGAATATTTTTGTGAAAATATTCTTAGGAACTCTCGACAAATTAGGAAACGGTTTATACTCGTAATCCTAGTTGGAGTAGGATTAGGCGGCAGCGTTGATGGCGTCGATGCAATCCGCGACGATCGAAGTTATCCTAAGAATATTTTTGTGAAAATATTCTTAGGAACTTCGACAAATTAGGAAGCGGTTTATACCGTAATCCTAGTTGGAGTAGGATTAGGCGGCAGCGTTGATGTCGATTCAATCCGCCCGTCGAGTTATCCTAAGAATATTTTTGTGAAAATATTCTTAGGAACTCTCGACAAATTAGGAAGCAGTTTATACTCGTAATCCTAGTTGGGTAGGATTAGGCGGCGTTGATGTCGATGCAATCCGCACGATCGAAGTTATCCTAAGAATATTTTTGTGAAAATATTCTTCCGAACTTCTCGACAAATTAGGAGCGGTTTATACTCGTAATCCTAGTTGGGTAGGATTGGCGACGCGTTGATCGGCGTCGATGCAATCCATACGATCGAGTTATCCTAAGAATATTTTTGTGAAAATATTCTTAGAACTTCTCGACAAATTAGGAAGCGGTTTATACGTAATCCTAGTTGGGTAGGATTAGGCGACGTTGATGTCGATGCAATCCATACGATCAAGTTATCCCTAAGAATATTTTTGTGAAAATATTCTTAGAACTCTCGACAAATTAGGAAGCGGTTTATACTCGTAATCCTAGTTGGAGTAGGATTAGGCGGCAGCGTTGATGCGTCGATGCAATCCATACGATCGAGTTATCCTAAGAATATTTTTGTGAAAATATTCTTAGAACTTCGACAAATTAGGAAGCGGTTTATACTACGTAATCCTAGTTGGGTAGGATTAGGCGGCGTTGATGGTCGATGCAATCATACGATCAAGTTATCCTAAGAATATTTTTGTGAAAATATTCTTAGGGAACTCTCGACAAATTAGGAGCGGTTTATACTGTAATCCTAGTTGGAGTAGGATTAGGCGGCAGCGTTGATGCGTCGATGCAATCCGCGACGATCGAAGTTATCCCTAAGAATATTTTTGTGAAAATATTCTTCCGAACTTCTCGACAAATTAGGAAGCGGTTTATACCGTAATCCTAGTTGGAGTAGGATTAGGCGGCGTTGATGTCGATGCAATCCATACGATCAAGTTATCCTAAGAATATTTTTGTGAAAATATTCTTAGGAACTCTCGACAAATTAGGAAGCGGTTTATACTCATAATCCTAGTTGGGTAGGATTAGGCGGCGTTGATGTCGATGCAATCCATACGATCAAGTTATCCTAAGAATATTTTTGTGAAAATATTCTTAGAACTTCTCGACAAATTAGAAGCGGTTTATACTCATAATCCTAGTTGGGTAGGATTAGGCGGCGTTGATGTCGATGCAATCCATACGATCAAGTTATCCTAAGAATATTTTTGTGAAAATATTCTTAGGGAACTCTCGACAAATTAGAAGCGGTTTATACTCGTAATCCTAGTTGGGTAGGATTAGGCGGCGTTGATGCGTCGATGCAATCATACGATCAAGTTATCCTAAGAATATTTTTGTGAAAATATTCTTAGAACTTCTCGACAAATTAGAAGCGGTTTATACTCGTAATCCTAGTTGGGTAGGATTAGGCGGCGTTGATGTCGATGCAATCCATACGATCAAGTTATCCTAAGAATATTTTTGTGAAAATATTCTTAGGAACTCTCGACAAATTAGAAGCGGTTTATACTCGTAATCCTAGTTGGGTAGGATTAGGCGGCGTTGATGCGTCGATGCAATCATACGATCGAGTTATCCTAAGAATATTTTTGTGAAAATATTCTTAGGAACTTCTCGACAAATTAGGAAGCGGTTTATACCGTAATCCTAGTTGGAGTAGGATTAGGCGGCGTTGATCGGCGTCGATGCAATCCATACGATCAAGTTATCCTAAGAATATTTTTGTGAAAATATTCTTAGGGAACTCTCGACAAATTAGAAGCGGTTTATACCGTAATCCTAGTTGGGTAGGATTAGGCGGCGTTGATGCGTCGATGCAATCATACGATCAAGTTATCCTAAGAATATTTTTGTGAAAATATTCTTAGAACTCTCGACAAATTAGGAAGCGGTTTATACTCGTAATCCTAGTTGGAGTAGGATTAGGCGGCAGCGTTGATGCGTCGATGCAATCCATACGATCAAGTTATCCCTAAGAATATTTTTGTGAAAATATTCTTAGAACTCTCGACAAATTAGGAAGCGGTTTATACTCGTAATCCTAGTTGGGTAGGATTAGGCGGCAGCGTTGATGCGTCGATGCAATCCATACGATCAAGTTATCCTAAGAATATTTTTGTGAAAATATTCTTAGAACTCTCGACAAATTAGGAAGCGGTTTATACTCGTAATCCTAGTTGGGTAGGATTAGGCGGCAGCGTTGATGCGTCGATGCAATCCATACGATCAAGTTATCCTAAGAATATTTTCACAAAAATATTCTTAGAACTCTCGACAAATTAGGAAGCGGTTTATACTCGTAATCCTAGTTGGAGTAGGATTAGGCGGCAGCGTTGATGCGTCGATGCAATCCATACGATCAAGTTATCCTAAGAATATTTTTGTGAAAATATTCTTAGAACTCTCGACAAATTAGGAAGCGGTTTATACTCGTAATCCTAGTTGGGTAGGATTAGGCGGCAGCGTTGATGCGTCGATGCAATCCATACGATCAAGTTATCCCTAAGAATATTTTTGTGAAAATATTCTTAGAACTCTCGACAAATTAGGAAGCGGTTTATACTCGTAATCCTAGTTGGGTAGGATTAGGCGGCAGCGTTGATGCGTCGATGCAATCCATACGATCAAGTTATCCTAAGAATATTTTTGTGAAAATATTCTTAGAACTCTCGACAAATTAGGAAACAGCTTTATACTGTAATCCTAGTTGGGTAGGATTAGGCGGCAGCGTTGATGCGTCGATGCAATCCATACGATCAAGTTATCCTAAGAATATTTTTGTGAAAATATTCTTAGAACTCTCGACAAATTAGGAAACAGCTTTATACTGTAATCCTAGTTGGAGTAGGATTAGGCGGCAGCGTTGATGCGTCGATGCAATCCATACGATCAAGTTATCCTAAGAATATTTTTGTGAAAATATTCTTAGAACTCTCGACAAATTAGGAAGCGGTTTATACTCGTAATCCTAGTTGGGTAGGATTAGGCGGCAGCGTTGATGCGTCGATGCAATCCATACGATCAAGTTATCCCTAAGAATATTTTTGTGAAAATATTCTTAGAACTCTCGACAAATTAGGAAGCGGTTTATACTCGTAATCCTAGTTGGGTAGGATTAGGCGGCAGCGTTGATGCGTCGATGCAATCCATACGATCAAGTTATCCCTAAGAATATTTTTGTGAAAATATTCTTAGAACTCTCGACAAATTAGGAAGCGGTTTATACTCGTAATCCTAGTTGGAGTAGGATTAGGCGGCAGCGTTGATGCGTCGATGCAATCCATACGATCAAGTTATCCCTAAGAATATTTTTGTGAAAATATTCTTAGAACTCTCGACAAATTAGGAAGCGGTTTATACTCGTAATCCTAGTTGGGTAGGATTAGGCGGCAGCGTTGATGCGTCGATGCAATCCATACGATCAAGTTATCCCTAAGAATATTTTTGTGAAAATATTCTTAGAACTCTCGACAAATTAGGAAGCGGTTTATACTCGTAATCCTAGTTGGGTAGGATTAGGCGGCAGCGTTGATGCGTCGATGCAATCCATACGATCAAGTTATCCTAAGAATATTTTTGTGAAAATATTCTTAGGGAACTCTCGACAAATTAGGAAACAGCTTTATACTGTAATCCTAGTTGGGTAGGATTAGGCGGCAGCGTTGATGCGTCGATGCAATCCATACGATCAAGTTATCCCTAAGAATATTTTCACAAAAATATTCTTAGAACTCTCGACAAATTAGGAAACAGCTTTATACTGTAATCCTAGTTGGAGTAGGATTAGGCGGCAGCGTTGATGCGTCGATGCAAAAGAAGTAAAGAAGATATTCTTTGTAATGTACATTTCTATTTCTTTGCTTAGATTCAATTGTACAAGCCTTGATCACTCACATGCACACACATATATATCTTTAGAACACACTAACACATGCTTAGTGTGTGGATTAACAAAAGAAATCCCTTTGTTAATCAATAGAAGTTAAAGTTAAAGTTAAAGAATAAGTCTAAAATATATAAGTTATATAATTTTAAGTATTTAGTAGTCGACTAATAGCAATTATAATTAGACTATTCATCTTAGTGTGTTAAAATATAAGTTTCTATTTTTACGGTATAGTCGACTAATCTTGAGTAGTTAGGCTAATCATAGTTTTAACGAGAATCTTGAGTTTACGTCATTTTCTGATTAGTCGACTAATGATAATAGTAGTCGACTAATGAATCTTGAACAATTTTCGAAGCGTAAAATTACAGTTAGTCGACTAATACATATAGTAGTCGACTAATACATATAGTAGTCGACTAATGAATCTTGAACAATTTTCGAAGCGTAAAATTACAGTTAGTCGACTAATATGAAATTATAGTGGACTCTGAATCTGATTCGACTCTTGAATTTGAATTTTTGAGCGTTTTTATCGGTTTATATCCGTTTCTTTGGTTTTAAATTGTGTCTTTTCAAGAGATATATATAAGTAAAAACTTTAGAAAAAGAGACACGAAATTCATATACATTGATCTTGAATTTTGATATTAAAAAGAGAGTTCAAAAGTTCAAAAGTCAAAAGCATTCTTGCCATTGATTCAATTGCAAGATTCAAAAGAGTAAAACATTATTTTGAGATTAAAAGTTCTTAAGCCAGCTGCACATCATCAACACTTCAAGGCTTATAGGACTTTGTACTTTGCTTCTTCAAAGGAATTCTCGGTGTGAAAGTTGTTAATCTCGGGTTTGAGATTGTTGCAATTGCATAGGCTTGCAAATTGGTCAGTTTGTGTTTGATTTTGTAAGGTTTCAAAATCATAGTGGAAAATCTCAAGCGGGATTTGCTTGGAGACTGGATGTACAGGGAGGTGGAACCGATATAAATCTCTTGTGTTTGTGATGTTCAATTTCTGAGTTTGTTGCTATTCTTTCCTTGCAATTTATAATCTACTTTGCAATTTTTATAAAACACTATTCACCCCCCCTCTAGTGTTTCATTGAGTTAGATTAACGATCCTACACATTTTATCAAAATGAATGTTTTAATTATCTGAAACTTGATTAAGTTCATAACTTGATTGATTCAATTAATCAATCTTATCTTCTTGAATTTTACATACTTGATTCTATAATCTCTATATGTAAATATCTTCTTTAAGATATCTATTCAAGAAGGTTATTTTGAAATCTATTTATCGGTATCTTATATTCATAACATCTTTGAAATGACTAAATAGATCCTTATGAACTATAGCATTACAATTAGAGAAAAGGTTTCTTCAAAATTAATAACCGTTTGTCATCAAATATGACATCAACTCACTTACATGAAATCATGTCCAACATGACTTTTGTGCAAGTTTTAGGATTTTATTCTCCTTGTTACTTTCTATCAAATATGTTTTAACAATGTTACACTACTATCTGGTGGATGAAAATCTTATTTGATCTCCTAATTGTAATAAGTGTATTCAACAATAAATTTAGTAAGTAAATCTCCATTTATTTTATTACTTCAAGCTCCCACTAAATTCATAGAATCTCCAACTCATTTGAAGTTTCTCCCACCGGATTAAATAACTCTCCCACTAAAGAAAATAAGTTTTCTTCTCTGAGTTATATCGATCCAAGATCAACACACTTGATTTTTAAAAGAACACATTTCTAGTAATAATAATTGTCGAAAATTACACTAGGATTATCAATATAAAACCTATTACTTTCTTTAGGATAACCTACTAGTAGGGTTTTATTTATTTTAGACTCCAATTTGCCCATATTTTATTCTCTAATAAGAATGTGACAACTCCAAATCTCCATCGTCATGCACTTAATTTTCTTCATATCCACATCTAATATGGAGTGGAAGAAAAAGATTTGGTAGGAATTCTATATAATAAATTATATGCAATCTCCAATACATAACCTATAAGAAAGTAGGAGCAGTAAATGCTTTAGCATAAATCCAACCATATCGAATAAGGTTTAGTTCCATTTTTGGACAAATTATTAAGAGTGGTTAATTAGTAGGTGTCAAGTACTAACAATTCCATTTTGTTTATAAATCTCTTAAACTCCTAAGAATAGGAACTTGCCATCTCGATCAAATCGGATGACTTTGATACTTTTATCAAGTTCCTCTTTGACTTCGGTCTATATTCTTTTAACTATTCAATAATATTCTAATTTATGATGCAAGCATAAATATATCAATATATAAAAGCATCATAAATGAATTTTATAAGAATATTCAACTATTGTTTTAACATTTAAAGAATCATATACATCTGAATGTATGAAGTCAAGAGTACTTAGAGCTTTAGCATTACGAAAAAATAGTTTGGTCATCTTGCCTCATAGACAATATTCACAAGTTGAGAAATATTCTAATTTTAGAGAAATTCAAAGGACTATCCTTTATCAACTTGTTGATCTTATCAACATTAACATGACCTAACATTGTGTGCTAAATATAAGTTGGATTAGCTTGATCCAATCTATATTTAAGAGATTTATCAATTCCAACAACATTACATAAGAGTTAAGGGTGATAATTATGAAATATAAACGGTTTTAATTTCATAATTCTCAACAAAGCAATTTCTAAACTTTTAATAGAAGTTCTATTTTACAATAAAATAGAAAATCACTACTCAAAGTTTAGAAAATTATAAAAATCAAATTTCTTCTAACTTTAAGAAACAATAAGACAATCTTTAAGTTTCATTTCAGGCCCTTTACTCAAAACCGAAATAAATTTCTTATTTACAATGCTAAAACTAGGGCTTTTATTTCTATTGTCAAAGTTAATCTTTTCTTGTATTCTTACAACAATTTGTGAGTAAGTAAAGATAAACTAGAGTCAATATATCATGTATAAAGAATCATTCACATCAGTAGTCTCTACTAACCAATGGGGTGAACTATCTTCAAAAGATATTTCTTTATTAAGTGGCGTAATGTAACCTTTACAATTTTCTTTTCTAATGACTTTCATTATTTAAATTCCGCTTCATGTTGAAACTTATTTTACTTTTGATTTCTCTCTTAAGAAAATTTTCATTTCTTAACATTGGACAATCCAATTTTATATCCATCATTATGGATTTAACACCTTCATAATATTCTTTTCCCCTTTTTCTTTAACAAATTGTTCAGTTCTAATAAAGTGATAGTTGAACTGAACAAGAGGTGGGATTAGAAAGTAAATATCACATCAACGTCGATTTTGAATACAACTTCTAACAAATCTAATTTGTCAATATATATCAAAACATCTTATGAAAATATATATGTGTGTTCATCTTATGAACACCACTTTATCATTATTATGTTTAAGTAGGATTATGATGATAATCTTTATCATCGATTACATCCGGTTTAGCGTATGTCACCTTAGACAACCATAGGCCAAATTTTCAGCATTAAGAAATTAAACAGATTTCTTTTCCAATCCAATAGTTCGGGCTATTCAATTTATAATCATTCAATAACATATCAAAATGACAAAATTTAATCATCATGTATAAGCGAGAATATAGTAACACAAATATCTCAAATTATTATTTTATTATTGCACAATCATTACCATGGATATTTTAAGTAATGACTTCACATTTAACATTTCTCTCATTTATTTAAATGTGAGCGGAAATCGACCTATTTATACCCTTCTAGATTGTCAAGATAGAATATAAATAAATAAGGTAGAATCATCTATTCAATCATTAGCAATTAATGACTTTCCTTTAATTTTGGTCTTTAATGTAAGAGTTAACTCCACTATTGTAGCGAGCACCCAAGACATTAATGAAGTGTGAACCCACCGATCCAATCATTTTATGTAAAATAGGTTGCACCTCCTATTGTAGCCAAGTGGCCCCATTATACATAAAATATTTAGCAACCTTATGCGAGATATAAGCAGATAATGAATTTTAACAAACCCTATCCTGTCCGGCTTCAGATAAGTTAAAACTATTATCTGAATTATATCCCAACGGTGGAAGACCTTTAGATTCTTATTTCTTTAAATAATAATCTATCTACACTTCTATACAACTTTTGTTATTTATCATATTGAGAGAACACAAGAAATTTGTGAATTCAATAAGCAGTCAATTTTAACAAATTCTAAACTATTTATATTTAATTAAAAATTTGAACATTTTTGGACCAAACAGTAATATTCCATGTATTATTTTAATCACCTAAATTATTGAATTTAAACAATTTAAAATCAACACAATCATATCACATGTATAATTTAAATAATATTTGAAATATACATGATATAATATCAATTTTAACAATTCAATAAGAGCTAGATAATCTTTTCAATAAAAGAAACTAAACTATACATGTATATGAACTTGAACAATTTACTGGCTGTAAGGACTAATCGAAATTAGTCTATATATTCAGATAGATCTTAAAATAATTTCAGAATCAATCAGGGGGCTGAAACTAATTTAACAGCAAATTTAATAAACTGGTAGACTCCATAATAATTTCTAGATCAAACAGGGGTTTGTAACAAATTTTACAGTAATTTATCAATACTGGCTGACGTCAAAACAGTTTCTGGGTTTATCAGGGAGGTATAACTAATTTTATAGCATATTTGAGAACCTGATGGACTTCAGAACAGTTTCTGGGTCAAGCAGGGGTCTCAGAATAATTTTATAATAAAATTCAAATCTAGCAGGGTTTGGGTCGGGTTCTGTTCGTGGGCCAGACCCGTTTTGATAAAACCAAATCCAAATCTAATTTTAATTTGGATCAAAGTGGGTTCGGGTCTGTACTGGGTTCGGGTCTAACCCGTTTATAACATATCCTATTCATAATAGGTTTTTGGATTCTGTTCTTAATGGGTTTGGATTCAAAATCCAATAGACTTCTAACCCAAAACTTCATCTTCTTATCAATAAACTAGGTTCTGGACTAGAGTTTTGTAGGGCGCCCGCCATCGCCACCAAGGGGCGGAGTTGTCCGGCAGTTGGCCGTAGCCAGCCATAAGGCAGTTGTTTTTAATAAATTTTTTTAATAAAATAAATCCTTTAAATTCTTGAAGTTAAACCCATTATGGATCATACAAGAACCTAATTTTGATCTCTTATCAAAACATAAACCGATCATGAATCATCACAAAGATTAAGATCAAATCTTTGATAGTAAAACTCTAATTTGATTTCATCAAACTAAAAAATTCATGATCTATCAAAACCCTAATTATGATTTTATCAATAAACCCTAATTTATCTCAAACAATAAAAATATTTTCGGTTTAACAACTTAAACCAAGATGAACAGTAACCCACGATGAACAGTGGTCTCCGCGGTAGGTGAACAGTGCCGGCAGTGAACGGTGCCCATTGGTGAACAGTAATCCCATTTTATTTTATCTTACTAAAATTATTGAATCTAATTAAATAATCCAAAATTAAGATCAAAACATGATAATTAGACTGGATTCGTAACCCGCTCTGATACTATCTATTGGAAACATGACATACAACGAGGCGGAATATGCATATCATGACTATTAATCAAAATTAATTAAAAGCTAGAAGAATACCTGAAATGTTTTCCGAATTTCTTCAATAATCCATCCCAAGATTAATCCGAAATAGCCTCCTCAAGAGAAAAAGCCTCCAATTGAAATCCACCCGTCACCGAAGAGGAGCAATACTGAGAGATAGGTTCTCAAATTTCTATTTCTCTTATGTTATTCTCTTCTTAAGATTTTTTGTATATTCTTAAGGCTACATATGAACCCTATATATAGGATTAGATTAGCCTTAGAGATTTTAATTTTAAACAATTCTTAATTGTTCAAAACTCTATCCATAATAATTAAAGATAAAATAGAATTATTCAAAACTTTATCCATAACAATTAAGGATAGAAATAGAATTGTATTGCATGTATACCTCTTCTAATGACATTAGTGAGACCAATTGGGTCCCATATCGAGAACCAATTATTAATCAAATTAATAATTTTAATTTAACAATCAAATCCCTATCCGACCAACTGTTCATAAAAGCTCTTCCATAATGTGGGATTAATTATTAATAAATAATATCTTGCATTCAGTCCCCTCCAGTATCATTTATTTTAGGCAACCTTTTCGAGCAGGACAAGTCACCTATTTGCTCATGCCTAAATTGTAATTCCCATGACATAAATAAAAATCATTTTGAAACATCAAACTATTTTATTTTTTATAAGAAAGTAAATTTTGAAAAATATTTTTCAAAACCACCTGCCGGCAGGAATTTAATAACTTCACGGGAATGCATAATAACTTAACTCATCATAATGAGCATACTGGATCCTATCTAGATATCCATCATTTCCCTAAATGAAATATAGCAACCCAACGTTTCAGGTTGTGTAGCGCTTGCTAAACAAGCTTAACCATCACATCAAAGCATACTAAATTATCAAATCGAAAATGACAATATCATCAAGTCAAAGGGACCATGTAACAATCTAAATTCTCCATCTCTTAGGTGACTCATCCTAGAGAATCCAAATACGGTCTAGTGCTATACACATCACAATGTGTGCTTATGACATACACCCGGGGAATCCCCATTCCCGGTGGTTGAGACCCACCACCATATCTCACATATCGGTGTCATTAATAATAACCTATTATAACAAAGTTATCCTTTACTAGTTATAGGTTAAGGACAAATTTAAGAAATCTCTAAGTTAGATCATATCTCCAAACAAGTGACCATCATAGTGCATGATCTAACAAAATAATTTCTAAGGATATATAAAAATTATATAAATAATACCCAAATTATATGTGCAACAATTAAATCTATTAATATTATAATAATATTACATAAATTGTATTGGATGTTCAAGGGCATAATACTACTCTTCCAGCATCAAGCCAGTCAAGCAACAGCAACGACGTTTCCGTCCTGAGTTGATGGAGCAAATTGAGAAGGAAATCTGCAAACTCATTCAGTGCGGATTCATCCGTGAAGAACAACACCTCGATTAGCTAGCCAACATTGTGGTGGTAATGAAAAAGAGTGGCAAGATCCGAATATGTATCGATTTTCGAGATCTCAACCTCGCTTGTCCAAAGGACAAATTTCCTCTCCCCATCACGGATGTCATGGTCGACAATACGTGTGGATTTGAGAGGATGTCTTTTATGGATGAATTCTCTGGATACAATCAAATCAAGATGCATCCGGATGATCAAAAGCACATGGCCTTTAGAACACCCTTAGGAGTATTTGCTACACTGTGATGCCCTTCGGTTTGAAGAACGCCGGTGCTACTTATCAACGTGCAATGAACATGATATTCCGTGAGCATCTGCGCAAGACAGTCGAATGCTACGTTGATGACCTCGCGATTAAAAGTCATTACAAGCACGATCACGTCAACGATTTGAGGACAGCATTCAAAATCATGCCGAAGCATCAGCTCAAAATGAATCCAACCAAATCCTTTCTGGGGGTATCATCAGGCAAATTCCTAGGGTTTATCGTCACATCCAAGGAAATACACGTCGACCCTGAAAAAGTAAAAGCCATCCAAGAGATGCCGCCTCCGAGAAATCTCAAAGAACTCAGAGGCCTATAAGGACGACTAGCCTACATCCGAAGGTTTATCGCCAACTTGTCTGGGAAATGTCAACCGTTTCAAAGACTCATGAAGAAAGGCATTTTATTCATTTGGGATGACACCTGTCAAGAAGCTTTCAATGAGATCAAGCAATATCTCACAAAGTCACCGGTCCTAGCTTCACCAGTATCAGATAAACCGTTCCTGATCTATGTAAGAGCAATGGACCATTCCCTTGGAGCACTTCTTAGTCAGAAGAATGACAATGGCCACGAACAAGCCATTTACTACCTCAGCCAGACTATGATGGGCGCCGAGCACCGGTACAACCTAGTCAAGAAGGAATGTTTAGCATTGATTTTCGCAATACAGAAAATGCGGCATTACCTCACCGGCCAAACCATCCATGTCATTTCAAGAGCCAATCCGTTAAGGATTCTCATGACTAAGCTCGGATCACTAAACTCCAGGTTAGCCAAATGGGCGATATTGCTCTCACAATATGACATGACATTCATACCACAGAAAGTAGTCAAGGGCCAAGTAATTGCTGACTTTCTGGTAGAACACCCCATTCCAGAGTCTTCCAAACTTTATGAAGACATCCCAGATGAAGTCTTTGAATCAAACACTGTCTCAAATCATCAGATATGGCAGTTATACTTTGATGGCGCGTCAAGGCGAAACCATAAAGGTGCGATCGTCGCAGGAGTGGGGGTAGTACTAATCGATCCCCATGGACATGTTATTCCCCGGGTTTACTCACTGCCCGAGCCATGTTCCAATAACGTAGCCGAGTATAATGCTCTTGTAATCAGCCTATAACTCGCTCAAGACATGAGTGTCAAATATCTTGAAGCCCATGGTGACTCCAAGCTAATTGTGAATCAAATCAAAGGAGAATATGAGGTTCGCCACGAAGACCTCATACCGTACCACAAAGTAGCGACAAAGCTCGCCCAATCATTCGAAGGCTTCTACATCAGTTATGTATCTCGCCTTGAGAATACCCATGCAGATGCTTTGGCATCCCTCGTGGCCACACTTGCTTTGGCGCCCAAATCTACTAAGTGCATCACAGTGGCTAGCCATCACTTATGCTCCCCGGAGCATATTCTTGAAGCCAACGAAGTTCATGTTATGCCAACTCACTTCGAAGGTAATGATTGGCGGTTCCCAATCATCAACTACGCCTTACATGGGATTTTACCAGACAATCCGAAGCAGGCAGTCTCTATTCAAAGAAGGGCTCCGCGCTTTTTCTATGATTCTGCCACACAGACTTTGTACCAACGATCTTTCGACGATATTTTGCTCCGATGCTTATCACCAAGTGAAGCTCGAGAGGCAATAAAGGAGGCCCACGATGGTACATGTGGAGCTCATCAACCTGGTCCCAAATTTCAGGTTCGACTTCGTCGTCTAGGTTATTACTGGACGACAATGATAGCAGATACGGTAGCATATACTAAACGATGTCATGCATGTCAAATCCATGCTGATTTCTTACATCAACCTCCGGAGGAATTACAACCGACCACCGCCTCATGGCCATTTGAAGCTTGGGGCATGGACATCATTGGGCCGATCAGCCCACCGTCCGCCAAAGGTCATCGATTTATCTTGGCCATCACTGATTACTTCTCCAAATGGGTCGAAGCTATTCCCCTCAGAGAAGTTAAAACATCTCAAGTGATCAGATTCTTGAGACATCACGTGATATACTGATTCGGCATTCCTAGACGAATCATTCACGACAACGGTTTGCAATTCATCAGTCGACCGTTCTTCAAGTTCTGTAACAAGTTTAGAATTCAAGATGTGGCTTCTACGCCATACAACCCAGCTGCTAATGATCTAGCTAAAGCTTTCAACAAAACCATTATCAAACTTCTGAAGAAGTTCATCGCCTCTAACAAACGATATTAGGATGAGAAACTTGGAGAGTGTTTATGGGCTTATCGAACAACAGTCTGCACTCCCACAGGCTCAACGCCATTTTTCTTGGTCTACGGATGCGAAGCCATGATCCCCCTTGAAGTTCAGGTGCCGTCATTGAGAATCGCCATTGCCGAGAAGATGACAATTGAAGAACATCATCAAAAGCGCCTCTAAGAATTAGAAGTGCTAGACGAGCTAAGACTTCAAGCTCAGCAAAGAATCGAGATCTACCAGTCACGAATTTTGAGAGCCTTCAACAGGAGAGTCAGAGAGCGATCCTTCAAAGAAGGCGACTTGGTCTTAGCCGTTCGTCGACCCATGGTCATGACGCATAAGACTAAAGGTAAATTCTAATCCAAATGGGAAGGACCATTTGTTGTAGAAACAGTCTACTCAAATGGAGCATACCGCCTAATTGATCAAAATGGCAATAGGCTCATGGCGCCAATCAATGGGAAGTTTCTTAAAAAATACTACTCTTGATCCTGGCCAATTTTATATCCCCATAGAAATCCTGGTCATGTTTAAGTTTCCACCTCTGAACCAGAAATATTGATCTTCCTGATCCAAAATCCAATCAAAATCCCCAAAGAGTCATCAAGTTAACAACACACCTCTGCTTGACTCCAAATACATCATCACTGTCATGTTAACAATACACCTCTGAACAGTGATAAAACAATCCCCTACTGTCATGTTAACAATGCACCTCTGAACAGTACCAATTTCACCTCTGAACAGTACTAATTTGACCAAATCGTCATGTTAATAATACACCTCTGAACGATTTCTCATCTCAAATGATCTGACCGGTTAACACTATACCTCTATCAGACCATTCTTGTCAGCCGGTTAACATTACACCTCTGTCGACCTATTTAGCAAAATTGACTGGTTAACATTACACCTCTGTCAATTCGCTCATTTCGAAGTCGATTAGTTAACATTACACTTCCATCGATTTCCTACCGTTAAGTTAACATTACACTTCCAAACGATAGTCGTCCTTTGGACTCTTCCAAACCGACCGGTTAACATTACACCTCTGTCGGTCACCCTGTTTGACACGTTAACATTACACCTCTGTCAAATATCCCTACACTGTTATGTTAACAATACACCTCTGAACAGTGTCAGTTTGGTCAAACTATTAGGTTAACACTATACCTCTGTCAGTTTGATCCCCAATATTTTCCTCCCCAGCAAAGATGTCACTACGATACGTTAACACTATACCTCTATCATGTACTCATCTTTAAGGAGATAAAAGTTCTTTTATTCATTAAAAAGAGCTAAGACGGTTACAAAAGGGCTCTACATGGAAAGCGGATAAAAAGCATGTATCCGTTCGATACACTCAGCCATCTGAGAATCCTGGACATCACGAGCGCCCTTCTGAGCCCTCTCTTTCAAGATCCGAGGATCAACAGGGGAAGCCTGCAATCTGACGGTGGAAAGCCTCTTCGTTTTAGCCTGAAGCTCAGCGACTTGAAGGTCCAACTTCTTGTTAAAATCAGCCTGATCAGAATCAAACTCTGCCCTCTGAAGTTGAGCTTCTTTTAGACGTGCCTGGGCTGCGGCAATGGTCACGGTGGCCTCATCAATCACTGCATCCTTCTCTTGATTAGCATTCTGAAGCTCCATCTAATAGCCTTCAGCGGAAGTAATGCTATCATTTAGACTCTGAACCTTCACGCCGATCTGCTCCATCTCTGCTCGAGCGGATTCGCTGGCCTTACGGTGAATTTTCGACAGGCAACGAAATTCAAGCTCGGCAATGCTCTCAAGATTAGCTACACGAAGAGTTTGTAACTCTCGGTAGTACAATTCAGCTTTGTCAATTGCCGTCTTAAATGGCTCAGTGCGAGCAGAACCAGCGGCCGACTCCAAGACATCCAGCAGGTCTCCTAGCAATTTGAGAGTATGGGTCGATAACTCCCTCTGAGACTTCAAAGCGAGTGCAACATTCTGGTTAAATAGGCTCATCAAACTCTCCGACAGGATCTTTACCTCCATTTCCACCAAGTCTTCAAGGTCAAGAGATTGAGGAACCTCTATGTGACCGGAAGGACCTACTCCAGTGGAAACCACTATGGCATCGGTGGTGGTAAGAGAAGTAAATGGCAAGGCTTGCACCTATTCATTGCCCGATATCAAATATGTTGCGAGTGTGACCAAAAGTTTTGATATAGCAAGGGACACGGTAGACGACATTGCCATTGTAGATGAGGCGGCGGTTCTCACAACCATGGCTGTAGTCGTCAGTATGTCCATGGGCACAGCTTCAACACTTGTGGAAGAAACCCTCGGTTCATCGAGAGCAACTACAGGCACGCTCGAACCTTCACCCGGATGGGATTCAGAACTCGGTGACACCCCCTCCCTAACTTCTACAGGCATGGGAGAGACTAGATGATCATCATCATCTTCAGATGATCCATGAATGACCAGCCTTCACCGCGACGATGAAGCTGGAGCCAAACTAGGAGTTTCGAGTGTCTCAACGGCAGGTATAGGCTGTGAGGCATCAGAAGCATCTTCAAAGTCGGTCACGGATTCAAAATGTCCACGCACGGGGAAGAACGCCAATATTGCTTCGCTCATGACCCCGAAGTCCAATTCATCATCTAGCACGAAGACAAAAAAAAAGTCAGCTATTAAAATAAAGCCGACATAAAAAAAAAGAGAGCCAAAGAAAGTACCTGGTACATAACCACCAACATCAGCTCTATCATCAGGTTCGGTCAGGTAGGCATCAATGTCATCATGCGCAGAGCCCATTTGTCCCTCGTCATCATCTAGAGGAATAGGTTCTTTCTCTACACATGAGAAGTGCATCAGTTAAAGATACTTCAAAGAGAGCCAACATATAAAGAAAGAAATTACCTGAAGAGTCAACTCTAGGTCCTTGAACTGCAAGAGAGGCTCCCAACCCGATTCGAGCTCGAAGATGCAAAAGCATTTGCTTTTCAAAGGTGGAGAAGGAGGAGTCACGCCAGCTTCCCAAAATACCGGCGATGCGTGAACAAGCGCTGACGTATTAGGTTGAGGAGAAATACGAATAATAAAAAATATTTCTTCTCAATCTAATACGCCAAGCATCAAGTAATCATAAAAATACATCACAGTCACAGATCCCAATCACAGCCAGTAAGAATAAATAATAATCGAGAACAGAAGAGTACATATCACCAAAATAAAATAACATCGGGACTATAAAAGAGTCCACATATCCAAACAATTCATGTGGCTAAAGAAACTAGAGAGTCATGAAACAAATGTCAACTGAGTTAAAATGGAAATACTGAAGGAAGTCTAAATTTCATCAACTACTGAAAATAAAGAGGAAACTAAGCTTCAGCTCGATCCACTCCGTCGTTTGGGAGGTTCTCCTGCTGAGAAAACTCCGGCTCAAGTGTATTTGCATCTTGGACTGTCCGTCATCTAAATCGGCGTACACCAAGAGAATGGAGTACGCCGTATAACACACGGCAAGATCCCACAAGCAATAGCAGTATAATAATAATACAAACGAATGCAAGTAATCAGAAACTGCAATCGATACACGTATAACAATATGATTAACCATCCATGTAAAGATCCGAGTGAGATTAATATTAAGAAATCTACAAACGAGACGTAGTACATCGAGCGAAATAATCCAAACAAGGAAACCCTCATGTATATACCAAATGTCTCGAATCGTAAATAACTAAATACTAACCCCAAACTATACGGATGGAACATACAACCGAAATAAAGCATCGACATGTGCATCTCGGTGTCAGGTACAACCGAGTGCCCTAAGCGTCAAATATCTCAACTCGATGTCCGTGATCTAGCCATCCTATAACAAAGTCATCGATCATAACTCTCACAGAGTCGAAATTCATATCAGGATAGCGGTTGTTCACAAATCCCCTACGTGCATCCAATGCCGCTACACAAATCGGCCAGAGGACTACGCGCCCGATCCGGCTGTCCAGACACAAGTAGGACTCAGGTGAATACACAAGTATACTGACTAAAGTGACTACACAAATTCAAACTTTAGCCCTGCAAACCAACCCCAGTGACTACACAAATTCACTGGTGCGAGTCTGGAAGATACATCAACAGCCATATCCGATCACATGAACCAAGACTTTCCCATCCTACGGTCTCAGGTAAACCAAGTCAACGATACCGATATATCAAACACGGGTTCACCTCCTAAGCAGGTCGACACACACATGTCACTAAGTCTTGTTCATGACAAACCAAGTCCCTAAGTCATGAACTACTACGGTTCTGGACACAACAAGACTATATATAACTGCAATTAACATGTCATACGTGCAATTACTCTACGTGTCGGTGTCGTGTATCATGAACAGTAACGTGAATAACTATCAACTGTACAATACAAAAATGTGAAATAAGAGAAGTTAACCACATAAAATGACATAATTTTCAACCTAAATTCCCATGAAAATCCTTTAAACCAATTCCCAACTTAATTATCTAATATTTCAATTAAAATATACTTTTTCTCTTTAATATTATTTATGAGCGACAACTATTTTCTTTTCCATAAATCACCTCTAGTTCTTTTTTTTTCAACAAAACCTCTTAAAATATTTTAAAAATTCTTTTTCTCCCAAATAATTTCTTTTAATCATAACAATTAATTAAAAATACTTTTTACTCAAAATAAATTATCTCCACCAAATAATTTTCTTTTAAAAATATTTCCATAATTTTAATAAATACTAGAAATATCCTAAAAATACATTCTTTCTTCCAAATAGCACGAAATTAATCATGGATCAATTCTAACCTATCCAATCATCACGGATAATTTTATACTACCAAATATTCATCGAAAATGTAAAGGTTAGCTAGCAAATGATATCAAACCGGTACGAATCGAACTATACATATCTGAAATAATTCATAAATAATCTAAAAATATAAAATACGGTCAAGGTATCGGGATCTTGCCTACGGCGAAATCGGTATCACGGCGGTTAATAGGCTATGCACGGCGACCACGCCACGATGGCTCCAGCGATGCAGGGGTACCGCGGCAGCAACGCCGGCAATCAGCAGTGTCCGCAGGAGGCTACCGGCAACCGAGGAATCTGGCTGGCAGCCTAGGATACTCAAGGGCAATCGGGGCTATGGCGGCCGGAAGGAAAGCGTCGATGAGTCTGAGTCGGATTGGAATAAGTCAGGAGTATGGTGAAGAAGCGGAGATCATGAAAGAGAAATCAAAGGCGAAAAATCGGCAATCGATCTAAATAAAAATCATCAAAAGAAATCGTCAAAAAGGTCAAGATAAAAGTCAAAAGAAATCATCGAAATCAATCGAAAATCGCATCAGGAGAGAGATCGGATCGGAGAGAGAGAGATGGAGAGAGAGAGAGAGAGAGAGAAAGCACGGGGTAACTGGGTTTTGAAAAGAAAAATAACTAATATATATATAGGTTTAGGTTAGGGTTAGGGTTTGGCTATTTTACAATATAATAATTAGAAAATTAATTATTATAATTATAAACGTATCAAATACCAAGCTCAGTTTAAATTATATCAATAGTCGAGATCTTGATTGAAAATATTTACCAAATTAGTAAATTTGTTATGTAGCTAAATCATAAACATAAATATAAAACTCTATTTTGAATTAGTAGAGATTCACGGAAATTTGAGAAAATATTAATAATACTTTTAGAAAGTAATATTTAATTTTTAAATACAAAAATAATTTAATATTTAAATATTAGAAAAATAATATTTAATATTTAAACACTAGAAAATAATATTTAACTTTCAAATACTAGAAAATAATACTTAACATTAGAAAAGCAATATTAGAAGATCGTCTCGAAAAATATTGGGAAAATAATACTAGAAAAATACCTACCGAAAATATTAGAAAAATACGTATCGAAAATTCACCGGTGTTACATCCTACCCCCTTAAAACAAATTCCGTCCTCGGAATTAAAATAGGTGCGGTGTATAATAACCCAAAGATAGGGACATGGAATGAAAGACTCAATTAAATATATATGGAGAGATATTCAAAAGATCTACAGCTGGCTTCTCGGATTCCACCTGCATTGCAACTAACGTCGCCTCCTTCTGTTTAGCTCTATACTCCACAGGTGCAGCCGACGTACTGCCATTAAGAACTCAACTTTCAAGTGATCTGGTATCTCGAACACTACACTCCGGCGGTGACAATCAATGGTGGTGAAGAACGACCCCAACCAATCCATCCCGAAAACAGTCTAAGAAATCTGCAAAAAAAAGCTCTCTCTCGCAGGTGATCACTGGGCATGCTTCATAGCCATTGGATGCTACCAAGACACCACTACCAGTGTTGATGTTCCAGCCCGTAGTCAGAGAAGATATAGGAAGAGAATGGGTGGCCGCAAATCTACGAGACAAGAATAGTGGGAAGCTCCGGAGTCAAAAGTGATAGAGCAGGAGCGGAAGAAATAAGAATCTTGCCAAATGCGAAAAAGATAAATACAACTAGCTTAGTACTCTTAAATATATCCTATCATGGTTGTGGAGAAAAGACGGGAATCAAATTCATTCGAGGGAGAACAAGGACATCGAGTCAAAATCAAAGTCGAAATTGGGAAAGATAGGGACTAAAATATATCTTATAGGATAAAAGTCAAATATAGTCTTACGGATGAAATAGTGATATGCGTCTAAATTATTTATCATATTCTTACTGTGAAACTCGCGACTGTGAACTGAGATCGTGACTAGACCTCGAAAGCACCGATTCGGCCGACTGCATGGGCCACCACAAAATCAGCCACGCCTCGCTCCCAAAATACCCTAAGCTGCGATTGAATAGCTCCGCGACGTATTAGGTTGAGGAGAAATACGAATAATAAAAAATATTTCTTCTCAATCTAATACGCCATGCGTCAAGTAATCATAAAAATACATCACAGCCACAGTTCCCAATCACACAAGAAGAATAAATAATAATCCGTAATGTAAGAGTACATATCACCAAAATAAAATAACATCCAGACTATAAAAGAGTCCACATATCCAAACAATTCATGTGGCTAAAGAAACTACAGAGTCATGAAACAAATATCAACTGAGTTAAAATGGAAATACTGAAGGAAGTCTAAAGTTCATCAACTACTGAAAATAAAGAGGAAACTAAGCTTATTTCGATCCACTCCGTCGTCACGGGAGGTTCTCCTGGCGAGAAAAGTCGGCTCAAGTGTGGCGCATCTTGGACTGTCAGTCATCTAAATCGGCGTACACCAAGAGAATGGAGTACGTCAGCGTGTATAACACACGGCAAGATCCCACAAGCAATAGCAGTATAATAATAATACAAACGAATGCAAGTAATCAGAAACTACGATCGATACACGTATAACAATACGATTAACCATCCATGTAAAGATCCGAGTGAGATTAATATTAAGAAATCTACAAACGAGACGTAGTACGTCGAGCGAAATAATCCAAACAAGGAAACCCTCATGTATATAACAAATGTCTCGAATCATAAATAACAAAATACTAACCCCAAACTATACACGGATGGAACATACAACTGGAAATAAAACATCGACATGTGCATCTCAGGTGTCCGTACAACCAACCAAATATCTCAACTCGAAGTCCGTATCTAGCCATCCTATAACAGGTCACTGGATCATAACTCTCACAGAATCGAAATTCATATCACCGGATAACTGACTGTTCACAAATCCCCTACGTGCATCCAATGCCGCTACACAAATCGGCCAGAGGACTACACGCAAACTGATTCCGGCCTATCCGGACACAAGCAGGACTCAGGTGAATACACAAGTACACTGACTAAAGTGACTACACAAATTCAAACTTTAGCCCTACAAACCAACCCCAGTGACTACAGAAATTCACTAGTGCGAGTTTGGAAGATACATCAACAGCCATATCCGATCACATGAACCAAGACTTTCCCATACCACGGTCTCAGGTAAACCAAGTCAACGATACCGATATATCAAACACGGGTTCACCTCCTAAGCAGGTCAATACACACATGTCACTAAGTCTTGTTCATGACAAACAAAGTCCCTAAGTCATGAACTACTACGGTTCTGGACACAACAAGACTATGTATAACTGCAATTAACATGTCATACGTGCAATTACTCTACGTGTCGGTGTCGTGTATCATGAACAGTAATGTGAATTACTATCAACAACGGTACAATACGAAAATGTGAAATAAGAGAAGTTAACCACATGAAATGACGTAATTTTCAACCTAAATTCCCATGAAAATCCTTTAAACCAATTCCCAACTTAATTATCCAATATTTTAATTAAAAATATACTTTTTCTCTTTAATATTATTTATGAACAACAACTATTTTCTTTTCCATAAATCACCTCTAGTTCTTTTCTTTTTAACAAAACCTCTTAAAATATTTTAAAAATTCTTTTTCTCCCAAATAAATTTTTTAATCTTAACAATTAATTAAAAATACTTTTTACTCAAAATAAATTATCTCCACCAAATAATTTCTTTTAAAAATATTTCCATAATTTTAATAAATACTAAAAATATCCTAAAAATACATTCTTTCTTCCAAATAGCACGAAATTAATCATGGATCAATTCTAACCTAACCAATCATCACTTAATAATTTTATACTACCAAATATTCATCGAAAATGTAAAGGTTAATCACAGAAATGATATCAAACCGGCACGAACCGAACTATACATATACTAAATAATTCATAAATAATCTAAAAATATAAAATACGGGTCAACTGCATCGGATCTTGCCTACTACCAAATCGGTTGGCGACTACCGTAACTATATGACGATACGCGACGACGGCTCCACGACGCGTACCCGGATCGCGACGCGCGATAATGGCTCAACAAAGATGCACGGATCGCACGACGACGCCGAGATCTGGCCGAAATGGCCAAGGGTTCTGGGATGCCCGGATCATGACAATGAGGAGGATGATGGCTGGGTCCGGCAGAAGTGAATGGAACCATGAGATAAACGAGGGGAGAGAGGAGAGAGAGAGAGAGAGAAAGAGAGAGAGAGAGAAAGAGAGAGAGAGAGAAAGAGAGAGAGAGAGAGAGAAAGAGAGAGAGAGAGAGAGAGAAAGAGAGAGAGAGAGAGAGAGAGAAAGAGAGAGAGAGAAAGAGAGAGAGAGAGAGAGAGAGAGGAGAGAGAGAGAGAGAGAGAGAGAAAGAGAGAGAGAGAAAGAGAGAGAGAGAGAGAGAGAGAGAGAGAGAGAGAGGAGAGAGAGAGAGAGAGAGAGAGAGAGAGAAAGAGAGAGAGAGAGAGAGGAGAGAGAGAGAAAGAGAGAGAGAGAAAGAGAGAGAGAGAGAGAGAAAGATGGGGTAGCTGGGTTTTGAAAAAAAATAACTAATATATATAGGTTTAGGTTAGGGTTAGGGTTTGGCTATATTACAATATAATAATTAAAAAATTAATTATTATAATGATAAACGTATCAAATACCAAGCTCAGTTTAAATAATATAAATAGTCGAGATTATGATTGAAAGTATTTACCAAATTATTAAATTTATAATGTAGCTAAATCGTAAACATAAATATAAAACTCTATTTTGAATTGAGAGAATCGAAAATTTGAGAAAATATTAATAATACTTTTAGAAAGTAATATTTAATTTTAAATACAAAAAATAATATTTAATATTTAAATATCGAAAAATAACATTTAATATTTAAACACTAGAAAATAATATTTAACTTTCAAATACTAGAAAATAATATTTAACATTAGAAAAGCAATATTAGAAGATACGCCTCAAAAAATATTGGGAAAATAATACTAGAAAAATACCTACCGAAAATATTAGAAAAATACTTATCGAAAATTCACGGGTGTTACAGGAGCATATAATGGTCTCTTTCCCTTTCCTCGCCCCCCATCAGGCACTTCTTGACGAACCACAGACTCGGTCGGTTCTCGGATGTTGATTCCAACCTGCCTTGGAGGCGCTAGTGGCTCGTTGGCTCAGACTTGAGGAGGGCCTTTGTTCGCCAGGTGCTTCCAGATTGTCATCTGGCATACCCTCTGCCAAGAAGTCACGGATTCCAGGAACTCGGGTCCTCTTACCCCTCTAAGAAGACTCCCTGTATTGCCATGAAATCCAAAACAAGCCGGATTTATTAGTTTGAAATCTAGGGTGGGGTGTAATAACCTTACTGTACCACTTGCAAAACCCTAACATCATGAAACAAGCTTAGGCGAGGCCGAGGAAGCGTAAACTTAGCTCCAAAGTATTCTGACAAAGTGATACCAAGCGCGAGCGCCGTCGACCACACTTCCAGAAACGTACCAATTTTGGATTTGGATTCCCAATGTACAGCTGATCATAGCCAAACTGGCGAGCAAATCAACACGACAAGTACGGCTCGATATAGAATTCCGCTCCGTTCAATCTAGTGACAAGATGACCTGGCCGAATGTTCCCCAACCAGTTGAAATACCCGCTAGGCAAACAAGTGAAGCCTTCGCTGCTCACGCCATCTTCAAATGCATCCCCGGGATTGACTCCGTCAATGGAAGGAAAGTAACAATAGAGACGATAATTGTCCGTGTACTGAAGAACTCTACGAATCCCGACAAGATATTTGACCAAACACTTGGAGCGTTCGAACCTCTGGAGCAAAGCAACGTTCACTCCACCGGGCATAGTAGCTGACATCAACTGAGGGCAATGCTGGGTGAACCATATCACTAAGTACATATATGGCAGCTCCACCCGAGGATTGGGCACTTGATTTCTCAGACATTTCTCCTCCTGCTTCAAATATTCAGTGGCCAGCTCCCTCAGGCCATGATGAATACAGCTCACCATCACAGGTAAAAGGGCTAAATCATACCCACAAGCTAGCAACGCGGCAGGATGTAACACTTTGATCGAGACGCGATCCTTTGGCCGAGAAGGAAAAACACACCTCTTCAACCAAATGGAAATGAAACCTGCAAGTAATGCCCGCTCAGATATCGGTTCCCTCGCTTGATTATGAAAGCTTTCAAACTTATCACCAGTATGGAACCCACACACATCTGAATCGGCAGTGTGCGATACAGAGCCATCTTCAAAGATACGGGTCTCGACATCCTTAGCCTCAACCGGAGGGATTGAGCTTACACCTTTATCCTTCTTACTGACATGAGGAAATAAATAATCTGCTCAAGGAACACGAGGCATATTGAAATCATGCCCAGTATTCCCGGTGACCTTTTGGCAGATGAGGAAATGGAACGCTAACTCTCGGAAGACTTCCATAACCTAGGCAACATGGTTTGCTGGTCTCAACTCCTCATTAGTGGGAAAAATTTCCTCATATGGGCCAGTTCCCATTGGTAAATGCGACACCTCGAACATCTCATGAAGAGCTATCCCAATTTCCCCCGCATGAGTGAAGAAGGTGTTACTATCGGAGTTATATAACTCCAAGATGCCATATAAGATAGGTGCACAAATCTCGACACTATACTTAGAAGCCTGCACTGCGGCATACAACCCCATCTCATGTAACCTATCTGCAAAAGTTTCAAGAGCAAAGTCGACCAAATGAGTCCACCATTGAGTATCCGCCGATTTGATCGAACCGGGAAACCTGGCGTCTGCCTCCGGATACTGAGCATCGTTCTTGGCAAGCTCATTCCTGAAGGTGTTTGGAATCACGGGGATCTCATTGACTGGCACGTCATCACTTACGAAGCGTGGACGTAGCCCGATGACGTTAATCTCGTAAAGTCCCTCATGATGAAAGCCACCTCCATGGTTTAGAGAACCTATCTTAATGCTATCTTCCCTATTCGTGAGAGTGTAGCGCATGAAACGAGGCACAGCGAGACATTGCAGATACATGAAGGAGACTTGATGTTCTATCTCCGATATAGCAAACTGACGATCTCCTTGAGCATAGTACCAGTACTCCTCTCCCCAGTTGAAGAGGGAGTTCCCGCCAGGCACACTATCTCCAAAGAGGAATTGCGGTTTTACTGATACGTCCTCATCAGGAATCGAGAACTTGGTATCTGTGATCATCTCCTGGAGAGATCTAGTACTACCCGCGCGAATGGCCTCCACCCTCCCCTAGCTGCTATCCTCCAGGAATAAAGGAATGTTCCCATCAAAGACATGCACCACTTCAGGATCGTGTGTCCCATCATGCCCAAAATGGTTAAAATGATCCACAGGGGCTCTCGAATAAGCGACTGCACAAAAAACAAAATAAATGAGTTAGCAGACGAAGATCAAATTCGACCGTCACACTCAAGAGCAGAGATGAACCCCGCTGACAAGTCAAGACTATCTTTATCAGCCAAGCACTGATAAGATGAAGCAAAGTCCAGCAAAAATAGTGAACTTCATCCATATACTTAAGTTGGCGAAACTCTTCCAACTAAGTTAGGCGAATCTCGCTCAAGCGAAGGTCACACAAATCAGCAAGCCACGCCCTAGCGAAGGTCACTCAAACCAAAGCAAATAACTCCACCAACGGTTCGCCATGTAGTCTAAATGGCTAATGAGCTCACCAAGAACTAAGCTCGCCAGTTTCATTAATGGCCGCGACGTAATCGCCGCGGAACGACAAAAGCTTGTCGGAGAAGACCACAAGTGGTCGTAAAGATCTCACCTTTGACAGCAGATCAAGTCCCTAGACACCATAAGGCGTCATCTAAAGCCCAATGGGCGGTGATTAAGACTGATCCAAAGATCGCCATTTGAAGGGTTTAACACTTACCCAAGGCCAGCTCTAAGCGGCCGTCTCGTCGACTCTCGACCGACGAAGCCTCGAAAGCAGCCTCTCCTCCGAAACCGCATCGATGAGGAGCCATTGAGGAAAAGTTCTGGGATTTCTGAAAAAAACTCGGGTTTGAAGGAAGTGAAGAATTTTTCAAAGTAAAGAAGAAGGAGGCAAAACAGCCTATTTATAGGCTAAAATCCCTAAACTCCGCTAAAGATTCCTCGCCCCGAACTTCGCCAAGTATTTCGCTAAAGCCAGATCCGTCGAAGATCCCGCTACCAAACTCCGCCGAAAATCTCACCGTTGAGCTTCGCCAAAGATCTCACCTTGAATCCCGCTATCGATTTCAGCTTTGACCTTCACCAGAAATCTCGCTCCAAATGAGTTTTGCTACAACTACGAACCTGAATCTTATGCTTTTGGGCCGAACATCGCCTACGCTGACTTACTGAGCTTCGCCCAAGATGACTATTCTTCAAGGGGAGCGAACTTCGCCCAACTCAATAGGGCATTTTGGTGAACCTCGCCAGAAGCATCATAGTGAATTTCACTAAGTCTCCAAATTGAGAAAATCACAACTCAATTTGTTCGAGACCCTGCAAAGTGAATGTCGCCAAAATGACTTGGCAAAAAATTCACTAAGTCCCCAAATTGAGAAAGCTACAACTCAATTTGTCTGAGACTTCATCTGGCGAACCTCAAAATTGACTCTCGCCAACGCAGGGAAGCCTGAGCCTCGCTTCCAAAAGCAATGACTCCATGCAGAGTTCAAGCTCGCTACACAAGCAAAGTACGTGCAGATCAATCCCAATAAAAGATGGACAATTTCAGCGTGAAGAAAAGTTTATTTTTATTAATCGAAGACTCTATTACAAAGCGACACTCAAACTATCTAATTACAAGGATGATGGGTATTTATTGCTATTTGCTACTGCCCTATATTCCTAAGATATGGGTAGTGTGACGGCTGAGGAGCATACACGAGCTGCACCAAGCTATAACTCGTGCACCCTTAGCTACACAAGATTGGGAAATAGGAATAACCCCTCTTGCACAGGGCTGATGTTTGGTGTAAAAATCTACTCTCAGATCTGTATTGATCAGATTGTTTGTTACAAATCAAGAATTACTTTTTACAACAGAAGCGAAGGGAAGGCCCTTCTTGTTTAACGTGGGTTTGTCGATAGCGATAGGATGCCTCCCTCGATGCTTGAGTCGAGTTTGCTTCCTTTAGACGATCCGATCGAAATTACGGTCGAGCTTCAATACGCAGTAGAAGCTCGGGCGTGGTTGAGTTCGATTTTACCCGAGTTTACTTGGATAGGGCTACAATGCAAGAGTTTGCAAAGAGCTGAAGAGGCTCCAAATCTGAGGATTCAGATGGAGTCTACTTCAACAATCCAAGCTTTCGCTCGAGACTGAGCTAATGGAACAAGGGAGCAAGGCACGATCTTATCCTCTGCGGCAGCTAGCCCCTTCTCAACTCTTAAGCCAACCAGCCAGCCCCACTCTTTCTAGCCCCTTGTCTTGTTGGCCAGGGGGACTTATAAATAGGCAAAGGGATGGCATAGGCCACCCCTTTAACTTGTGGGATGTGACCACTAATGGGTGAGGAGCACCATGCCCTCCTCTAGCTGTGGGATGTGACCACTATAGAGATAATGAGAGCCATGCCTCATCATTACCCAGGACATGTAGAAGGGGTGGGCCCACTTCCGCAAGCAAGTAGCCACTTGCATTGTTCAGACAGGCGACCAGGCGAGCTTGAGAGCTATTTAAATGTTCACGCGAGCTTGTCGAACAAGCGGGTCAACCGGCCGCCCTCCAAGCAGGTGAGCCGGTGTTCGCCTTGTAGGCTTAACTCCTGCGCGTTTGGCGACAAAGCGGGTTAAACTTGTGCCGACAAGTTCACTTAACTGGCGATGTTAAGATCATGCGGGCGAGCTCCACGAGTGGGACGACCTCATGCGGGCGAGTTCGTCAAACAGGCGATTGTTGAGCTCTGCGTGAGCTCGCCTAATAGCCGTGGTTGAGCTCGCGCGCAGCTCATTGAATGAACTCGGTTGAGTTCATGCCGGCTAACTCAAGCCTTTGATCGGGCGGGTTGGCGCTTCCCCGCCATAAGACCCTTCAAAGTTTTCAGACCTAAATCAAGTTGCATGTGGTCTGGAACACTTTGAACGAAGAAGATCACCGTTCACTATTTAGGGTGCGTCTGACCATTCTTCGAATGAGCGGAGCTCTTCAGCGAAGCTTGTCAAGTCCCGCAAGCCCAAGCATCAGGCGAGTTGAGTTGCTTACTGGACGTATCCCATTGTCATGCGAGCTCTAGCTGCATCCAGGCGAGTTTGAGGTGGCGAAAGACGAGCCACGTGTTCACTTATCGGCTAAAGCAAATATAGGCATTTCGTGATCACATTAAATGTGACTCGACGAGGGCGCCATCTTCATGCACTCGATCGGCCGTAGATTTGACGCCGCCGCGATCTCGCCTGGCCGCTTGGACCGTGATCGCGGCTCCTAACCGCTAGATCTTGGCCGCTCGCGGCGAATTCGAATGTCCCGCTTTATTCGGGCCGCTCTATTCGAATCGGCCGAATTGAACCATCGCGGAATGAGCGAGCTATTGAACCTCGACCATTGAAATTCCCTTATAAGAGTCGATCGTCTCCCTCATCGAGAGATACATGTACTCTTGAACTCTTTGCTCAAGTTTTCCAAAGGAAAACCAAAGCTTCTCATCTTCGGCTTCGCCATGGCCTTCAAGAAGACTGTCTCCAAAGGAAGGAGGGCCGCTTCCTCTTCTCCCGATGCTGACCATGCCGCTGCTGCCACAGCCTCTGGTAAGTTTCGGGGACAAGGCATAGGAGATGAACAAGTTTTGTTCATCCGTGGTGGGCTTCGTCTACTCAGGTGAAGTCCATCATGCAGGCGAGCTTATTCGCCAGGCGAGCTCCGTCTTGTCTGGCGGGTTTTATCATATCAGGTGAGTTCTGTCTCGTCTGGCGAGCTTTATCACATCAGGCGAGCTTTGTTGGCTCGCCTGTATGATAAGGGCTCGCTTGCAGCCCATGGCCATGCCTGTCTTCAAGACCTAAAAAAGTTTTGCCCTCTTTAGCCAGCATTTCTAACTTCTCCCCCTTTTTTTTGGCAGCTTAGGAGGAGGTTCCGCTTGGTAGGTCTCGCAACTTGAGATCCTCTGGGAAGAGGCCTCTCACTACAGAGGAGGAGGATCGTTACGAGGCGTCGGCTCGTAAGAGGAGTTCCTCCAGACCTAGTCCCTCTAACCCTAAGCCCATCGTGATCTCTGATGATGATGAGGAGGCAGAGCCCGTTCCTACACCCGTTGGGTCATCTTCCCCACGACTCAAGTGTAAGCCCGGCTTCCCTGACCCGGCAAGCATAGGGGGTTATGGATGGAAGCCGCCCGTTGACTTCGACGGGCCTCTCCCTCTGGTCCAGCCCATCGCTGAAATTGCTCCGGGTCAGGAATCTGCTGTCCTTAATTCCAGTTCTATTAAGGGTCTCCTCCAACAGTTGGAGAATGTTTTGAAATAGGCAATCTCCATCATCGGTGTCAGGTGGGGACTCTTCATGAGCTTCTACCCCTTTATAGCGAGTATTCTGGAGGAGATCCAAAGGTTGGCGCAATTCACAAGCCGCCAGGATCAAAAGCTCACCCATCAAGTGCACTCGCGATCGCACGGAGACGCTGGCCTTCTTCAAACCATGCAACGAGGTGTGGCGTCTCATAGGTGAAGCTCGGGTCAAAATAATGCGGGAATGCGAAGGTCCAGCTAAGCGCATATCGGAGCAAGAGGCAATTACCGTGAACCTGCGTGAGCGACAACATCGTTTGCAATGTGAGATGGGCACTTACCCCTCTACCGCTGCTCGCATGAGTGTTCAACTCGTCAAGAGGGGGCCGACCTTGGAGGACCTCCAGCGCGAGAGCATTAATGTTCATCGCGCCTTCTCGAAAATGATGCAAATCCTCCATGTATTGCTTCACGAAGAGGAGGCTGCCGTTGCCACACTTTCAGAGGATAGGCTTCAGAAGGTAGTGGAGGCTCAGATCCGGGAGAAGCAGGCGAAGGAGCTGACTGATCTCAAGGTTAAACTCGCCTCGTTCACCGTGCTAGACTGCGCTGACTAGATCTGAAGCTTCATCTTGATTTTGAGATGTTTTTATTTCTTTTGTTCAAACAGGTAGTCGTGACTTATGTTTGAATGTATCGTCATAACTTTGTTTGAATGTATTGTCTTAAAATCTCTTGATGAATGAAGCTTTATGTTTACTTATCTCTTCATCATCCTGAGTGCCCTTGATTGCTGTGAATGGGCTGAGTCCTTTGAGAGAGCTTGATAAAGTTCGGGCTAACTTCATTATCAGGTGAGCCCAACTTTGGGCGAGCTCAAGCGATTTGGCAGGCGAGCTCGTACTTTGGGCGAGCTCAAGCCATTTGGCAGGCGAGCTCGTACTTTGCGCAAGCTCAAGACCTTCCCAGGCGAGCTCGCGCCTCGAGCGAGTTCTAGGCGTCGTCAAGCGAGCTTCGTGCCTTGAAATGACACAGACCACGTGTCTGCTCGCCAGCTGGGGTGACGTGGGCATGTCAGATCGCATTGAATGTGATCTGACGAGGGCGCCTCATCTTCACGCGCTCGATTTGGGCCATAGGATTAGCGGTGCCTTCGATCTGGTCCATCCACTTGGCGGGAGATTGTGCCGAGATTTGCGTGAACTGGCGGATCTCAGTCGTTGAGATTTGTTTAAGCCGACGAATCTCAGCTGTTGAGATTCTCCTATATAAAACACTCGTCTCCTCCGTTGGAAAGCCACTGTGCTTTCAAAATCCGCCACCCAAGTTTTCAAAGAAAACCCGAGTTTTCGATTAAGGCGTAATGGCTCCCAAATCGAAGAAGACCGTCTCAAAGGGGAAGTGGTTGGCCTCTTCCTCCGCTACAGCTGTTGTCGGTCCCACCGCCACCTCTTCTACAGATAAGTTGAGGGAACTGTGGATGGACAGACTTCTGTTCATCCTCTGACGGGCCTCGTCTACTCAGGCGAAGTCCAGTCATGCTGGCGAGCTCGCTTGTCAAGCAAACTCTTACCTTCATTAGGCGAAGCTAGCCGTCTGGCAAGTTTCTGCTTTTTGTCAGGCGAATTTGGTTGTCTGGCGAGGTTCACCACGACAGGCGAGTCTCGTTAGTTCACCTGTAGCGGAGCTCGCCTGCTTCAAAGAGTTAGATTGATTTGTTAAGTCAAGGTTTCTAAACCCTTTTGTCTTGTTCTGCAGTTGCCTTTTCTGATGAAGCCCTCCCAAGGGGTAAAGCCATTGGCCTTGCCGGTGGCACGGGTTTCTCGGCTCCTTCCGTGTTTCTCCTCGATCCCGCGCTTCGCCTTTGACGACAGACGTGGAGTCAGAACGGCGCAGTATCCAAGGACACTATTTGACGCTGCGAGAATTAACCACTGATGCAGCGATGTTGGACGATCAGCGTCGTGAGATGGGAAGCCTAACTTCTTGTTTGGTGAAACCATAGTTGATCCCTCGGTCGCGCTCCTAGGTGAGAGCAAGTGGCTTCGTGATGTTGAGGGAGTCCGATATTTTCTCCCTGACATGACGTGGGGATTTTCACTAGTGGAGCTACATTCACTTTCTGTTCCCCGGATAATGAACTGGGACCTGACCTCTGTAGACAGTCAAAAAATTCTCTAGGCGAGGGTCACGCGCACCCTAGTTGTTAAAGCTTCAAGACGAGGCTCGCTGATGGGGCGAGGCTAGACCATGCAAGCTTCAAAACGAGACTTGCTCAAGAGGCGAGGCTCGACCTCAATACGAGGTTCGCACGTGGAGCGGAGTTCGATCTAACACGAAGTTTCGCATGAGAAAAGAAGCTCAACAAATATATGATGAGGTTCGCCACAACAAGGTCCGACGGCTTGCCCACAACAAAGGATTTCCACTTTCATCCGAGGTTCACAAGAGGAGCCGGGCTCGACATTCGCCTTGAAACTTGACTTTAATCTTAAGGCGAGGTTAAGCCCACTTAGCGAGGCTCGACTTTCATACGAGGTTCGCCCACTTAGCGAGGCTCGACTTTCATCGAGGTTCACAAGAGGAGCCGGGCTCGACATTCGCCTTGAAACTTGACTTTAATCTTAAGGCGAGGTTAAGCCCACTTAGCGAGGCTCGACTTTCATACGAGGTTCGCCACAAAGAAATAAGCTCACCATCCAACCAAAATGGATAATGCATTCGATCAAGTTCGCCCAAACAAATAAGCTCGCCATATAACCGAAGTTCATCCAAGTAGCGGACCTCGTTATGCAATCAAGATTTGCCTGTGCAACGGTTCAAGAAGCTCGAAGTTCGTTCTTCGACGAGGCTCGAAGCTCACCCTTGTAGCGAACCCAAAGGCCACGAAAGCCACGACAACCACGTGGATTAAGTAGTGGACATCAGTTATACCCACGTCCATATCAATTAACCCACGTTTCCATAATTCTAGCATGATAGTTACATGCTAAAAGCCCTATAAATAGCCATGAGCAGCTATGAGAAGGGGACTTTTGGAAAATCCAACACTTGCGCACAAGAGAGATCGAATTTTTCATCAATCATTAACAACATTGTTCTGATCGTCAACGGAAAGCGGATCTCAAAGTGAGTATTGAGTGAAGCATTCTTTCGCCACCAAGAACCCATACAAAAGAGAAGTCGAATCAATCTTCTCTTCCTCTGTAATCGAGAGAATTTGATTGTAAACCCATTCATTCAATCAATAAACTTTTTTCGATCCTACGTAAGATGGCTACTACGGGGAGCAACCATTCATTCCGATGAACTAGTGGTGGCGCAATCAGACAAGGTTGCAGTTGGAACCGAGGTTCAAACCTTGGCTATTGAATTCGATCAGAGTAAGTACGAGGAGTTTCTTTCCGCTGGGGCATCTAGCCCAGTGAAGACACGCAAGTGTCGCCGAAGTCTCGTGATGAGATTTCAGCCCCGTGGCTTCGCTGAATCCTCTCGGCGAACCTCGACAATCGACCTCTGTCTCTCAAGGACAAGGCTCCAAAAGTTAGCCAGAAGTTAAGAAGTGGGTTGTTAAGCAACCCAAGTCAACTTCGATGTTGTTAGCCAAGTTTTGGCTTCGGGCGGCCTCGTCAGAAGACCGGACCTTCTAACGGTCCACTCTCAAGACGCGCTGCATAACGCCGCGATGTAACCAAGCCGCCGACGCGTTCGAAGCTTTGGTCTCGCTGGACGGATTCCACTATCGCCCAAAGAAAGTCAACGAACCTCGCCATCATCAAGGGGTTCATTCAAAACAAGACAAATGTCGCCTACCGCTAACCTTGTCCACAAGACTAACGCCGCCTACCGCTAACCTCGCCACAATGTGAGGTCCCCTTGAAGGATGAGCCTCGTCCAAGTGGCGAACCTGGCCTACAATGTGAGGTCCCCTTGAAGGATGAGCCTCGTTTGAGTGGCGAATCTGCCCGACAACATGAGGTCCCCTCTAAAGGGATGAACCTCGCCCAAGCAACTAACTTCGCCAACATGAGGTCTCTAAACAGACAAACCTCGGCGAGGCGAACCTGCGTCGCCAATATGAACCTCGCCGCCAATATGAACCTCGCCGTAACCAAAGGAAACCGCATCTTGCCAGTTCGCCAAACTCGACTCGAGAGCCTCTCATATGAGGCTCATTTTTGAAATCAGCTGGGGTACACCCACTTCGATCTCCGCGGATTATCTCACTCGCAAGCTGATGCCACCAAATGCAATCTCATTGCCGCCGGAGAAGCTCATCTCGCGATACCAATGTTCATCGACACATCGCCTTCGCTTTTGAGCGACATCCGACCTGGCCAACTAGACGGCGTTTCACCATAAAAGCGAAGCGGTCCGCGATGGTCATTCCCATGGAGTGACTATCAACATGGCCGGAGAAGGGAGTAAGACCCTAACAGTAGTCCAAATCGCCCGACCGAATATTCCCTGTGGTTACGAGGCGCATTAATCAATAGTCGTATTTATCGAGGTACCCGCCTTCGCATCGAGCGCAATTCGCTCGATTATAGACAATTGATCGGGGTACTTCAAGAATTTGAGAACTCTAGCATCGCTACGCCTCAACCTTCAATACCGATTTCAGTTGATCGTGCCGCTTCCTCATGGTAACGAAGAAGAGATGACACGAAGAATTGAAGAGCAACAAGCTACTATTCTTGCGCAACAAGAATCTATCAGGCGTTTAGAAATAATGATGGAGAAACTTGTAGGCAAGAAGAAGACAGATGAAGAAGGATCCAAATCGAAGTGAGAAGGCTACGAGGGGGATCATGATGTCCACTCAGTGTCATCTGAAGCGGAGTCAAATCCGCGTACAAAAGAGCAAGATCATACGTTGCGGGATTTCCAAAAGCAGCTGGATGCTCTCAAACTTCAAGGGCAATCTAAGGAGCTGGGGGTGACGATGCCATATCCTATAGAATGGGATGATGTCCCATATCCTCCGAAATTCAAGCCACTTAACCTAGTGCAGTTCGACGGAAAAAGCTCTCCATCACAACATATTTATTACTTCCAAGCACAAACTGGGCATATAACAGGTAATGATCCTATCATGATCCGGTTGTTCATAAGCACTCTTAAGGGAGTTGCTTTTGAGTGGTTTCGAAGGTTGGAGCCTGGTTCTATTCACTCTTGGAGAGATTTGGAAAGGCTTTTTATGGCCCGATTATTCGATGACGACACTGAAGTGTCTATGGCCACTTTGCTGGTCGAAAAGCAAAAGAAGACAGAGTCCGTCAGCACTTTTGTCAAAAGGTTCCGGAACCAGTCATTACATTCCCGGGACCAAGTCTCGGAAGCGACATTCATCGAGATGTGCAGAGTCAACCTCTCGATCAACATACTTTCGAAGATGGGTGCAGTTGAAGCACACTCTTGGAGAGACTTGGTGAGGCAAGGGGAACAGGTTGAAAACATGCTTAAGAGAATAGAGGCAGAGAACCTCGTGACTATCGCCCTAAAAGGGGTAATCGAGCAATTTTACGCCACAAAACAATCGAAGGGAAGGAGACTCTAGTCAGAGACTCAACCTACTTCAAGGTCTTTTAAGCGAGAAACCGAATGCCTCAGATGGCAGTCCTATGAAGAAGTATGATTTCAAGGATGATCAGGTTATCCGATTTTCAAGACTTTGCTCAAGATGAACAAGATCAAGCTTAGGAAATAAAGAAGCCAAGGAAGCTTCAAGGACAGATGATCAAAATCTGCATGTACCATCGAATGGTACACCATCAAACGAGGTCATGCTACATCTTGAAAGACAAGATCAAGTCTTGTTAGAAGCGGTGTTATGACTCTGGGAGGATCGAGAAGAAGGTGTCTGCAAACATGGTGGCTCTCAATTTGGCGATTTGGCGGAATTCCAAGTGCAGGATGGTGTAAAACCGATCCATCAAGCAGAAGCCAGAGTTGTGAACTTCGACCTCCAGCAGCGGGAGGCACAAGATATGGTCCCTTACACTACGCCGAAAGGCGAAATTATGTGGGTTCATCCTGACTTGTTATCAGATGAGTAATGGACTTCTTCGAAGTCCAAAGGGAGGGCGTGTAATGCCACCTCTGCCGTACCGGAAAAGGAGCAAGTCAATGACTCCACCGAGCAACAAATCACCCCCGTTGTACAACTTGTACCAGCATTGGCTACCCGAGGTGGGAAAGAGTTCTCAAAAGAGTATCCCGAGGCAACACCCGATGTACCAGCAAAGGCGCGAGTCAGTGAGCCCAAAACAAGGGAGATCCGCTACAACAAAGCTTCGGGAAGGACCGCTGAAACGAAGGCCCTTTCGGTTTGATGTTCTAGCTCAACTCTCCAACATCCCGGCAAGAATTACTTTATTCGAACTCTTACGGCTTTCTCAATCTACCAGAGAAGCTCTGCGAGAAGCATTAGCGGACAACGAAGCCTTTCTCGCTTATTTCCCAGAAAGCTCAGCAGAAGTTTGTGCCCAATGTCACTAGGTCTTCAAGGGGCCAATACCTTGCATTACCTTCTCATCGGAGGACATGCAAGTGAAGAACCCGAAGCATGATAGGCCATTATACTTTACCGGTTACATTGGCTCTGTCGAATCAGCGAGTTCAAGTTGACGGGATGCGCATTGAGTATCATCCCATTGAGAATTATACAACATCTTGGGATACCGTTGCATCGGTTGGCAACAACAAGAACCACCATCTATGGTTTCAATGCTACCAATTCTCGTCCCTTGGGCAAGATCAAACTCAAATACCAAATAGGAGACTTGAAGACAGATGTTACCTGCTATGTCATCGACGCGGATACATCTTATAATTTGCTCTTGGGTCGACCCTGGATCCATGAAAACTTGATCGTCCCGTCTACGTTGCATCAATGCATGAAGTATGTAGATGAAGAAGGGATGGTTAAAACATTGGTCGCGGAAAGGCAACCATTCAAAGGTGTGGAGAATTATTTTACTGATTCTCTCCATTACCTTGAGGAAGGCCAAACCGGTGAACCACAGATCGAGGACTATGACAGCGGAAATGAAGCTGACATAGAGTCCGAACAAGGAGTTGTTTTCAATGATGTAAAACCCTTTGTAATCGATCTGAATGATCCTGATGATGACATAGTCATTTTTAATGAAAATTATGATTTAGCTTACGTATCGGGTGTTAAAAGTCATACTGACTTGATGTCAGAAATTCTTCCATGGTTGTATGCTGAACCTGCATTGCACATGCCCATTCAGTCGTCATTTATGACAACTCAAAGGCACCTTAATTCTTCTGGCGGTTTTGTGATACGGCCCGAATAATGATCGAAGACATTATCCTTGGGCGAGTCAACAAACTCATTACAGGCGAGGTGGAACAACCCCAAGCAAAAGAAAAAGAACCCTAATTTTCATATTTCTCGCCGACGGCGCAATATTTGATGAAGAAAATGGGATATGACTTCCTTCGTAAAAAGGGTTTAAACTATGGGAAAGGCATCAGGACACCGATCCGATCTGCTTATGTCCCGGAAGGCCAGCCTGATGATTACTATCATAAAACTCGTAAAGGGTTGGGATATGAGTCGCCGCCGTACTCATGGCATGTTACGACTGTGGGTGAGTCAGATCACTCATCTTCTGAAGCAGCTTCCTGGGATTCTGACCTCAGTATAGGACATGAATTTAGGTCCCTGATGGCCAATATGACCTCAGTTGATCCAATAGAGATTCAAGAAGATGATCTCTTACCACTATTCGAGAATCCACTGAGTCAACATCTTGGAATGCAATGGGAACATCGTTTTGAACAACGAGAACCGCCCACTGATGACAAAATAGTCCAAGTTAATATGGGGGATGAAGCTAATCCAAAACCCATATTCATAAGCGATAGTTTGACCGCTGAAGAAAAGGAGAGCCTTATCGCTTTGGTACGGGAATATATCGATGTCTTCGCATGGAGTTATGAAGATATGCCTGGTTAAGACCCTCAAGTGGCCATGCACCGCCTTAACATCAAGCCAGGAGCTAAACCTGTTAAACAACAACAACGACGATTTCCCCTCAGGTCATGAAGGCCATCGAAAGAGAAATTGAAAAATTAATCAAAGCAGGGTTCATCCGGGAAGTGCGGCATCCTGACTGGGTATCAAATATAGTACCCGTGGTAAAGAAAAATGGACAGATCCGACCGTGCGTTGATTACCGAGACTTAAATGCAGCATGTCTGAAAGACGATTTCCCTCTACCAATTACGGATATTATCATCGACAACACATGCGGGTTGAAAGGATGTCTTTTATGGATGGATTTTCAGGGTACAATCAAATCAAAATGCATCCTGATGATGAAAAGCATACTGCCTTCCGAACACCGTCAGGGATATACTGTTATACAGTCATGCCCTTTGGCTTGAAAAACGCGGGGGCTACATACCAACAGAAGATGACCACTATTTTCGAAAACATTTCACGAAGCGATTGGAATGCTAAATAGATGATTTAGTAGTCAAGAGTCGCCGCAAAAGTGATCACTTGCATGACTTGAAGACAACATTTGAGATAATGCGGGCACATCAGCTGAAGATGAACCCAACTAAGTCTTTTATGGGGATGTCTAGTGGCAAATTTCTAGAGTTCGTGGTCACAACAGATGGTATACGTCTCGACCCGGACAAGGTCAAAGCTATCCAGGAACTTCCACCTCCTAGAAGCCTCAGAGAGCTTCGTGGTCTCCAAGGGCATTTGGCTTACATTCGCAGATTCATTTCCAATTTATCGGGGAAATGTCAACCATTCTCGAAGCTCATGAAGAAAGGTGTATCGTTCGTTTGGGATGAAGATTGCCAGAAGGCATTCGAAGAGATTAAAACATATCTTTCTAATCCCCCTGTGTTAGTTGCACCTAAATCAGGAAAGCCCTTCCTGATTTACATCCCTTCTGAGTATCGTTAGCGAGTCTTTAGCACGGGGCGATGACAATGGCCACGAACAGGCAGTCTATTACCTCAGTGGGACGCTGTCGGGGGCTGAATATCGATATCCTCCCATTCAGAAGGAATGTTTGGCTTTGGTCTTCGCCATCCAAAAGATGCGGCATTATTTAGTGGGACGACTATACACGCCATCTCTAAATTCACCCCATACGGTATTTATGACCCACCGCACGCTGAATGGCCGAATGGCTAGATGGGCATCAAGTATTATCTCAAGACGACATTCACTTCAAACCTCGGCGATGAAGGGTCAAGGCGTGTGTGATCTTATGGCTAACCATCCATTGAAAGGGAAAGTCGAATTGTATCAAGACATGCACGATGAACCTTATGAAGCTAATCGGCCTCTAAGGAGCAGGTATGGCGGTTGTTCTTTGTGAAGGCGAAAGCGACCCCTGATGGCCCCGTTGTAGCGGGAGTGGGGGTAGTATTGATATCTCCACAAAACTACGTGATACCACGAGTTGTGTCGTTATTAGAACCATGCACCAATAACGTAGCAGAGTATAATGCGTTATTAATTGGTCTTGACATAGCCAAACATTTAGGCGTGAAACACCTTGAAGCATTTGGGGATTCACAGCTAATCGTAAAATAACTAAGAGGAGAGTACGAAGTCAGGCATGAGGACCTTATCCCTCATCATGCAGCAGCCGTGACTTTAGCTGACTCGTTTGAAAGCTTTTACATTGATCATGTACCCCGTTTGCAGAATACTTATGCTAATGCGTTGGCGTCTCTTGCAGCTACGCTAGCCCTGCCTGAGAATGCTACTCAGCAGATTATTGTGTCTAGTCAGCAACTATTTCGGCCAAAATATGCATTACAGATCCAAGCAGTCGAAGACGAACCTAAGTCACTTGAAGCACAAGACTGGTGGTTCCCGATCATCGACTATGTCTTGCATGGGATATTGCCCGAAGACATAAAAGAAAGAGAGTCAATTCGTCGACGAGCATCAAGATTTTACTATGATTCCCAATTCTGAGACTTTATATAGAAGGTCATATGATGGAGTTCTTGCCCGATGTTTGTCAACTAAGGAAGCGAGCAAGTCTTGAAAGAAGCTCATGGCGGTGTTTGTGGAGCACACCAACACGGACCTAAGTTAAGGGACGGTGCGTGGGCTTCGGTTATTATTGGCCGACAATGGTAAGGGATGTCGTGGCTTACGCTAAACGATGCCATGCATGCCAAATACATGCTAATTACCTTCACCAACCGCCGGAACACTTGCATCCTACCGCCACGTCTTGGCCATTTGAAACATGGGGAATGGATATTGTTGGTCCCATTTCTCCGCCTTCTCCAAAAGGACACTGCTTCATGTTGGCGATAACTGATTATTTCTTAAAATGGGCTGAAGCTATTCCATTGAGAATGGTCAAGACTAGTGATGTGATCAAATTTGTCAAACATCACGTCATATACCGATATGGTGTGCCAAGGCAGATTGTCCACGACAATGGTCTACAATTTGTCAGTCATGCTTTCACGCGATTCTGCGATAAATTCCGAATCCGGAATTTAGCATCAACAGCTTACTATCCTGCTGCGAACGGACAAGCTGAAGCTTTTAATAAGATGATCATCAAGATCCTTACTAAGATGGTCTCTTCAAATAAGAAGGATTGGGATGACAAATTGGGACAAAGTTTGTGGGCTTACCGCACAACGGTTCGCACACCAACGGGTACCACCCCATATTCTTTAGTTTATGGTTGCGAAGCTATTTTACCGATGGAGATTCAAATTCCATCGCTACGAATAGCATTAACCATCGGAATGACGATCAAGAAAATCATCGCCGACGCTTTGAGGAACTTGAAATCTTTGGATGGCGACTACGGGCTCAACAACATATCGAATTCTACCAAGTCCGGTTCTAAAGCATTTGACAAGAAAGTTAAGTGTCACATTTTCAAGGAAGGCGACCTGCGTGCTTTCATTGTCCGGCCCAATGATCCTCAATTCTAAGAAGAAGGGGAAATTGAATCAAAATGGGAGCGACCATTCGTAGTGGAGTCTGTTTACTCGAATGGAGCATACCGCCTGACCAATCAAGAAGGTGACAAAATCATGATGCCTATCAGCGGTAAGTTTACGAAGAAATATTACCCTAATTAATTATCTTGTTATTTCTAAGTATTGGCTTACCAAGTGACATACCAATACGTTATATTATAATATTAGCGTTTCTTACAAATGGCGATTATTGTCCAATATTGGCCTACCAAGTGATGTGTCAATATTTTATCTTTACGATGTCCACCATTTCCCATAAGTGATGTTCATTGTCCTATATTGGCCTACCAAGTGATGCGCCAATATTCTATTTTTTTCGACGTTTGTTATTCATAACGAATGATGTTCGTCACCCCGTATAGGCTTACTCAATGATGTGCCAATGTTTCAATTCCTCATAAACAACGGCTGTCACCTAATGTTGATTTATCGAATGATGTGTCTCCATGTCAATCACAGTGATTATACTTTCACGTCACTGAACAATGTGATTGTTTTTGATCGCAGTCGTTATACTTCTATGTCACTGAACGACCTGATCATTTCCATATCGTCACTTGTCCGAGTGACTTTATGTTAGATAGTGGTTAACCAAGCGATGTACCACTATCAACTCTCTCACCGAATAGCGGCCTACTATGCGATGTGCTCCTATTCCAATTATAGTCGTTATACTCTTATGTCCTTTGAGCGACTCGGTTAACTACGAGTCATTTCCTCAAGCGACTTTGTTCATAATCATTGTTGTTATACTTTCATGTCATCAACAACTTGATTGCTTTCTGATCACGATCGTTATACTTTTATGTCACTGAACGATTTGATCACTCCCACACGATTTTATTCCTGATGGTAGTCTACCAGGTGAGTTGCCCCTATCTTTTAATCCAACGCCTTGAACGGCTAAGGATAGAGGGGAGATTTTAGCATTAAGCCTAAAAGAAACTCCTCGAAAACTCACCATACTGAGGGGAAAAGTATGGCTAGTCCAGCTCAAACGGCAGCTGGTAAAGACATACCAAGTCCGTTGATAGCTGGGGGTTTGCTAAAAATTCAAAATTGCAGATATAAATAGCACAAGAAAACATTAAATGAACACCAAAGTCGAAATTTTATAGCAAAATCAAAGGTACATGAGTTACAAGTTCTCAAGAGTTTGGCGGATCTCGGTAGCAATCTTGACCATAGTTTCCTTGTGAGCGACTTTGATCTCCTAAGTCGCCTGTTTATAAAGATCGTCGTCAGAAAGTACAGGCATTTGACTCACAGCAACGCTTAGCCCTTCCAGGTCATTAGATTCAGCTTGCACTGCGGCCTCGTGTGCCGTACATTGAGCTATCAGAGTCTGATGTCTCTTAGTAGCAGCCGCTAGCCCACTCTCTGCCTCCGCCAATTTTGCCTGAATATCGGTGAGTGCAGCCTTGTAGGAGTCAACCAGGAGTTGTTGGTTACGCTCGGCCTCAGCAACCCTTTTCTTTTCATTATACAGAGTCGCGGCCGTCTCCGCGAGCTGGCCAATAGTCTGCTTCTTCTCGAGTATTTGACGTTGGAGCTCAAATTGGGTATCATCTCTTATTCTCATAAGCTGCATGGCACGGTCCCCAATCATGGAATAAAGAGACTGGTCACGCTGTCTCTGCCATTTGTTGAAAAGGGTCTCTGCCTGTACCAGATAGGTTCGGTAAGGCAGCGTAGCTGTAGCGTTGGTCAGGCTTTGCATTACATCCAGGAGAGGCTCCAATACACTCTTAAGCCCAGCAAAATCCCCGCCACGCTCCAACACTTGAGTAGGAGACCCTCTTAAGATGGTGAGGAAATTGTTGCGGATCATAGACACCCCATATTCTTTTGACAAGTCAAAAGAAGAGGGGGTAACAGTGGAAAGACTCGATTCCGACTGACAAAATGAAGTTGGGGCTGGAGGAATTTCAACTGAAGGAGCGGTGTCGATAGCCAAAGCAAGTGAATTGCCAGGCACAATCACTGCAGGGATCACAACATCATCGGCACGGGTCACGGTCTCGACTTCGAAATAACGGCGACCAGGAGACTCTTGACATCATCCGGCATACTCTTGGCAACATCAGGAGGGCCTTCAGTAATGGGGCTCAAGCTGGCAGCAGATTCAATCAAGGTTTCTTTCCTTACCGCTTGACTACGCTTGGTCGAAGAGGCCACGGTCTTTTAGATCCTCGAGTTGTTGGCACCAAGGCTTTGCTTCCTCCAGGCTCTGGAGTGGGGGTGGTTTCTTGGGGCACAGCTCCAACAGACTGGCTGGGTGAGGTAGAGCTTTCAAGAGGATTTTGTGGAAGATGTTCCGATGGTTCGTCAAAAGGAACAAAATCTCTAGGTGTCTCTGATACAGGTTCAGCACCGGAAGTTTCTTCAACACCAATAGAAAAAGGAACGTTGCTGCCGTACTCATTCAGGGCCTCATCTATTTCTGCCTGAGTTTCATGAGGGCTAGGTGGATCGCGGTGTCTCGCACCAACATCCTTCTCGACATTTAAATACTCCTTGATCGAATCGGCTCCTCGTTGAAGTCTGGCCTTCCCTATAACGACGCCGGATCAGTCATAGTCCTGAGGAGTTAATGTTGAAGCCTGGGATCTCTGCATTGGCAATACAATGCCATCTACAATAGGCAAAAGTTGTCCGAGGTTGGGCATCCGTGTGGAAGAAGCGAGCACCGCGCCAAAGAACGAACCAAAACCAAGCTCGGCTCCAATAATCGTCAGAGCCATCGATTGCAATTGAGTGTTGGGATTACCTATGTACGGTGATCATACCCAAATTGGCGAACAGCGACATGGTAGATAGGGTTCTACTATACACCTTGGACCAACACGGAAAATAAGGTACCGGACGGATGCTCAAAAGCCATAGGAAGCTTGACCAGTGATAAAGTGGTATAACCTTGGGAATTAGATTCATCCACTAAGGTTTGCCCATAATTGACCCCAGAGAAACGGGGAAAGCACCGGTTGAAAGAATATCCCTTGTAATCCAGGAGAGCACGTCTCACTGCGGCCATGTAATGTTTGCTCCATTGAGTTTTCCAACCTTTGGACAAAAGGAGTAATCGCCTTCCACTTGGGCGTATATGACTCATCAGCAGGCAATGCATAACAAACCACGCCATCAAGTAGGTATAAGGTAATGATTATCACATTTTAATTACAAAATTATACCCTCATTACCTATTTTATATAAATAAATATCCTACTAATAACTATTTTTATCTTAATTTGCAGGTTAATGAAGAATTAATGAATAAAGGCTAAAAAGAGAACTCAAATTTCCTCATTTGTCAACCTTTTACTGAAGCCGAGATCAAGCCGAGCAATCTACGTAGTTAAGATGCAAGGATCAAATATAAAAGAAATCAAATAAAAATAATGTTCAAGATGTTAGCCACAAAGAAATGACGATATCTCTCAATCCGGAAGGCGGAATTTAACATATAATATATGAAAATCGCCTATCTCGACGAGACGGAGCTAACTACATTTTTAGTTTTTTCAAATTCCAATCGGTTCACCAACCAGTTGGCCAATCGATTGGTCCGTAACTAACTCGATTTGTGGCTAAGATTTGATCCTTGGAGCCCAAGTTTCATCCAATGGTTCATGTGCATTGCTGTAGGCTATAAATAGGGGTTGATGGGGAGAGGTTTGAGTGTGAAATATTTTGTAAAAACTCCATTTGGAGAGGAGGGTTACTCTTAATTGAGAAGACCTTCCAAAAATTATAACTTTTGTTACACAATAAATAAAATTTTTCACCCATTCAATTTCCTTTCTCTTCTCTTTGTCCAAGGACCAAAAGGAGGATGAAGATGAATTAGGAATTGTGGATTTCTCTTTTATTTCTTTTCTCTTCTTTATTTTCTTGCTTGTAGAATAGATTTACTTTCATGCAATTTACTTTCTTGCAATTTACTTTCATGCAATTTAATTCCATGCAATTTACTTTCATGTATTGTCTTTAATTCATAGATTAGATTTACTTTCATTGCAATCTTTTTCTTTCTTTTCTTTCTTTGCTTTTATTTTTTTTTCTTTTCTTTTGTAATTAGTTGAAATCTCATTCTCCTCCTCTTACTCTCATCTTTATTTTCTTTTCTTTTATTTTCTAAGATGTGGAACTAAACCTCTTGTGGGGATCTAGTTTTGCATGAAACTAGTCTAATTTCTCTCTTATATTTGTGAATCACTCTCTTATGCTTAAAAGATCATGCTTAGGATAATCAACTAGAGAACTAATTGGTAGAAGAAGTATTGGATAGTCTATGCTTGCCTTAAAAGTGGTAGGATAGAGTATGCTAATGAATTCTAGGATTATTATCTTGTTGTTATTCTCCTCATGAGTATTGATTTCATTTAGGTGATAATTTGATAGGTTATGCTTTCCTTAAGTGGTTTGATAGTCTATGCTTAATAAATCTAAAATGAAATGTGATAAAAAGAGAATGGTTCATATTTTATAAGTGAGATTAGCTAGTGGATTCAATTCTAGATTCCTTCATATCTCTAATTGAATCCTTCATCTTTGCCTTCTTGATTTTGACTTCTTTGATTTCTTGTTTTCTTGATTTTTATTTTCCTTTACTCTCTCCTCTCTATCAATCTTGCTTAATTTTATTTTGCACTTATTTTCTCTCCTCTCTATCAATCTTGCTTAATTTTATTTTGCACTTATTTTCTCTCACTCTCTATCTCTCCATTTTCACTTTCATTTTGATTTATTAGCACTTTGTCACAAATCACACTCTTAATCTCTCCACACACATTTTCTTCCTCGATTTCCTTTTTATTTGCACATAATCCACATCCACTCTCTAATCTTTTCATGACCACTTTCACCATGTACATAAACTCCTAATTGTCGCGCATAATTTGAGAACCAAAACTTAAACAAAACTCTTCCTACTTCCCGTTCCTCGTGGGATCGATAATCTTATATACTATAACTTGATAAAGGTTGTATACTTGCAACTTAGGAGGTAATCATTTATTTCCCATCAAGTTTTTGGCGCCGTTGCCGGGGAACGGTGCATAAGTAGGATTTTTATTGACTTTGGTTCCTTATTTTGTGTGTTTTCTTTTGTGTAGGAACTTGGAGCTTGAAGATCAAGAGTTGAAGATTCAAGATTGAAGAATTGCCTCCAACAAAGGTTTTGGATAGCGATTGCGTGGGTAACTCTTCCTTCTAGTATTCTCAATTCCACCCTTTAGATAGTTCATTCACATTAGAGACAATTAGGATAAAAAAATATAAAAAATAAAAATAAAAATAAAAGATTTTTACTCTTGTGGACCCTAATAAACTTCAATTTTTTAATTGTCGACCATAATAAAAATAAAAGATTTTTATTTTTTGCATTCTTTTAGTTGCTTTTAATTTCTAGGGTTGCATTTCATATAATAGTAGGAATTCACCAAGTGATTTGAGCATCTTGATTTGGCACACTTGAAAATATCTTAAGGGCAAAACCATTAATCAAGATAAGGTGAGGGATTTCATCACCCTTTCCTTAGCCAAAATCACTAATTCCTCACTACACATACCCAAGCCTCTTAAAACTGATTAGACATTGGCCCCTAAGGATTCGAGCTCATTAAGGAACAAGAAATCCTTAAGTGAACCGGTCCAAGTTTATTTGGATTAATTGGTGTCTAAGGCAAGGTTTAGCGGTTGCGTAAGGCGCTCCACAAGGAAAGAGGTACTTAATTGATCTTTGATCTCCCTCTAGTACTATCCTTACCTGGCTAATTACCCAAGTAAACTTTGATCTTTTCATTAAGGGAATTTTTGGTTAGAAGCTGGTCTAAGTCAAGTTTAGGCTTAACCCTAGAGTTAGGGTGATTGAAAAGTGATTGCCTTGATTTGTTTTTAGTTAGTTTTTCCTTATTTTTCTTTCTCATTATCTTCTTAATTTTTCTCTTGTCCTTTTCACAAAAAAAAATTTGATTTTGGTGTATGCAAACTTGGGTTAGGGATAATACCAATCGTTTAATTCGTTTTGATCCATCTCTTGAACCAAACGAAATGGCCAATACCAACCCACCTGTTCTTCAAGATGTTTGTTACCCCACTAGAAATGCAATCCCCTCTTGCATAAAACTCCCCGAGGTCAATGGAGCAAATTTCGAACTTAGACCGCATTTTATTAACATGCTTCCCAAATTCCTAGGAGTAGAAACCGAAGACGCTTACATTTTCATCTCCGAATTTGAAGAAGTTTGCCTCATGATCAAGATGAGGGACTTAACCGAAGATGCGATCAAACTCCGATTTATTCCATTTTCCCTTAAGGACAAAGCCAAAAAATGGCTGTATAGCTTGCCCACAGACCACAGATTCCATCTCAACTTGGGGTGAATTTGTAACAGTTTTTTTGAAAAAATTCTTTCCTATCCACAAAACAGTCAAGCTTAGAAACAACATTTAAAATTTTAAAATTGTCCCAGGAGAACCTTTTTGGAAGGATTTCGACAAATTCAAAGATCTTCTTATCCAATGTCCTCACCATGGTCTTGAAAAGTGGCGATTATGTCAAATCATTTATGAATGATTGGATTATTCTTCAAAAACTTTCTTAGAGTCAATGTGTCAAGGGGATTTCATGAAGAAAAGCATTGTGAAGCTTGGGACTTTTAGAGAATTTATCAGAAAACCATGCGATGGGAACAACGTGATTCATCGATTACCCAATCGGTTCTAGAGGTCCTTCCTTAGAGTCAAACATAGCCTCTGAAGCTAAGATGGCTACAATTCTCGTAGATTAGAAACTTTAGAAACCAAAGAGCGAGCTCAGGCTCAAATCAATCAAGTTTCTGTCTCAGGTTGTCATAGCTGTCATTCTGACCCATGCTTGAGCAATGTCCACTCTTAAGAAATACTCAATCTCTAGAACGGATGAATCTTGCATTCCGGCATCGATTAATGATCTATTTTCTCCAACCTATAATCCGGGTTGGAGAAATCATCCTAATTTTGCATGGAATCGGGGTAATTTCTCGAGAAATCAAAATTTCACTCCTCTTCAAACCAACACTTCCCTAGGGCAACGCAGCTTTCAATTCTCAAACCAATTTTCCACAACCAAATCGGCCAATTTCAAATCGGTTTCCTCATCATCAATCTACAAATCACATTTTTCAAATCTTGGCGTCTTAATGTTTTGGAAAGGGGTTTGGAAGCCTTGATTAAAACCTCTACAGACCACGAACTTGTTGACTCAAACATCTAGCACGATGAACTCCTTTATGCAATCAACGGGACAAATTCTCAACTCCAACACTCAAGCCATAGCTAGATTAGAAACCCGGTTTGGTCAACTAGCTAAGCTATAAGTGAGAGAGAAAGGATCATTTCCGAAGTCAACCCGTGAGCAATCCAAGGAGCGGGGTCAAGTTCAACTTTTCAAGATCAAGTGAATGCAATCCATTCACAACAAATGTAACTGTGTTAATAATCAAGTCCTTGAGAATGAGAGAATTATGTTGAATACATGCATCTTGAAGCCAACATTTGAAGAACCCTTTGTCAATGAACTTAGATTTTTGGAAAATAGAAAACAACAAGATTTTATTTTTGATGAAATTTTTGTTAATAACGAATCTAAGTTCAAAAGCATACAACCATTAATACCTACCTTCCATTCTTGCAAACATCACTAAAAATCCTGAAATTTTGGAATTTAAGCACATCAGTGATTATATCATTTTGAAATTCTTTAAATTTCGGGTAGATTTTTAGCAATAAGGTAGGATTTAATGTAGAATGTGAGCTTCTCATGTTTCATCTTTTATTCTATATTTTTATTTTTGTCTCATAATAATAAAAGAATTTATTCTTCTCTCATGTGAGAGTTTCTTGTTGTTCTTTATTTCAAAAAAAAGAAAGAGAATAAATTTTGGCTCCACCCCTTATCTTGAAGGTATTTGAGAATTTTTATCATTGTTGAAGCTAGCCAGAACAAATGTAAGTGCTTCAATTATTATCTGTTTTACTTTGTGCATAATAGAATTTGCATTGAGGACAATGTAAAATTTAGGTGTGGTGGTGGGAATTAGTCATTTTGCTCTTTATCTTAGTCACTTTTTTCCCTCTTTTTCTTACCATTTTTTCTTTTTATGTCATTTTTTTCTCTTTTCATTAAAAAAAGTCACTTGCCAACTCAATAGAGTTGATTAATATTTGATCTATTTGATAGAATTTAAGTCTTCTAATCCTTAGTTAGTTCTATACTCAAGTTTACCTTTTATGATAACTCCAAATAAATTTCTTACTTAAATGATTTTCAAAGTAGTATACTTTACTTAAGTTTTAACTTAGATTTTTTTAAAGTAATGAAATTTTTGCATGCCTAACTTAGAGTTGAAAATAATTTTTCAAGTTGTCTTGATCAAATATTGTTCAGAATATATATACATATACACATATATATATTATACTAACTTAACAAAAGAAGAAAATTTTCTCTTAAAATCATTGGTGGTTCTATTTTACTAAGCCTAAGTTGGTGAGTAATTAAGCCCGAGGAGTATTTCTATGCTTAATGACCTAAGCCCAATTGGGTTGGGATTCATTGGCCCAAAACTCACTAAATGGTCACTTAGAAAGCTCGATTAAAAGAACAAAACCACCAAGGAATAAAGAGTAAATAAAAAAATTAAAAAAAATCATACTAACCATGTTTTTATATATAGCTATATTTGTATATGTTCTTGAAGAATTAAATGGATTAAAAGACTTGAAGTTTGTTTAAAACAAAGAGTTAGCATGTTCTTTTCAAAACTTTTAAGTTAAATTTTTGAGTTAAACTTGGTTTTGTATAACTATAATGGAAGGATTTTTTAAGAAAATTACATTGGAGTTATGATAAAAACGTTTTTTTGAGTATTAACCAACTTCAATTGGAATGTTTGAAGATATCAAATGAATTAATTATTTAAATTGGCAAGTTGACTGAATTTTGTGGGTATATTCACTACAAACCCTCACGAGACTACAACTCGTCCACTAGGGTAACCTAGGGGTTTAAAGGCTTGTTGTATGCGCTAAATAGGCTAAAATACCAGATTGGCATTTTAAATGGACCATAAATGACAATAGAGCATTTTAAATAGCTCCGACTACAATAAGGCCTTATAATTGTTTAAATGAGACAATAAGGCCCATATTTTCACCGGAAATCATTTACTCCGGCGAACTCCTGCTCCTCAGCTTCATCTCCTCCAACTCCTGCGAAAGTGTGTTAGGTTTTCTTTTTATTTTATTTGCTAGAGGACTAGCAAAAGTTTAGGTGTGGGGGTATTTGATTATCACATTTTAATTACAAAATTATACCCTCATTACCTATTTTATATAAATAAATATCCTACTAATAACTATTTTTATCTTAATTTGCAGGTTAATGAAGAATTAATGAATAAAGGCTAAAAAGAGAACTCAAATTTCCTCATTTGTCAACCTTTTACTGAAGCCGGAGATCAAGCCGAGCAATTTACAGAAGCCGAAGATGCAAGGATCAAATATAAAAAGAAATCAAATAAAAATAATGTTCAAGATGTTAGCCACAAAGAAATGACGATATCTCTCAATCCGGAAGGCGGAATTTAACATATAATATATGAAAATCGCCTATCTCGACGAGACGGAGCTAACTACATTTTTAGTTTTTTCAAATTCTAATCGGTTCACCAACCGGTTGGCAAACCGATTGGCCAACCGATTGGCCAATCGATTGGTCCGTAACTAACTCGATTTGTGGCTAAGATTTGATCCTTGGAGCCCAAGTTTCATCCAATGGTTCATGTGCATTGCTGTAGGCTATAAATAGGGGTTGAGGGGGAGAGGTTTGAGTGTGAAATATTTTGTAAAAACTCCATTTGGAGAGGAGGGTTACTCTTAATTGAAGACCTTCCAAAATTATAACTTTTGTTACACAATAAATAAAATTTTTCACCCCTTCAATTTCCTTTCTCTTCTCTTTGTCCAAGGACCAAAAGGAGGATGAAGATGAATTAGTAATTGTGGGTTTCTCTTTTATTTCTTTTCTCTTCTTTATTTTCTTGTTTGTAGAATAGATTTACTTTCATGCAATTTACTTTCTTGCAATTTACCTTCATGCAATTTAATTCCATGCAATTTACTTTCATGTATTGTCTTTAATTCATAGATTAGATTTACTTTCATTGCAATCTTTTTTCTTTCTTTTCTTTCTTTGCTTTTATTTTTTTTCTTTTCTTTTGTAATTAGTTGAAATCTCATTCTCCTCCTCTTACTCTCATCTTTATTTTCTTTCTTTTATTTTCTAAGATGTGGAACTAAACCTCTTGTGGGGATCTAGTTTTGCATGAAACTAGTCTAATTTCTCTCTTATATTTGTGAATCACTCTCTTATGCTTAAAAGATCATGCTTAGGATAATCAACTAGAGAACTAATTGGTAGAAGAAGTATTGGATAGTCTATGCTTGCCTTAAAAGTGATAGGATAGAGTATGCTAATGAATTCTAGGATTATTATCTTGTTGTTATTCTCCTCATGAGTATTGATTTCATTTAGGTGATAATTTGATAGGTTATGCTTTCCTTAAGTGGTTTGATAGTCTATGCTTAATAAATCTAAAATGAAATGTGATAAAAGAGAATGGTTCATATTTTATAAGTGAGATTAACTAGTGGATTCAATTTTAGATTCCTTCATATCTCTAATTGAATCCTTCATCTTGCCTTCTTGATTTTGACTTCTTTGATTTCTTGTTTTCTTGATTTTTATTTTCCTTTACTCTCTCCTCTCTCTCAATCTTGCTTAATTTTATTTTGCACTTATTTTCTCTCACTCTCTATCTCTCCATTTTCACTTTCATTTTGATTTATTAGCACTTTGTCACAAATCACACTCTTAATCTCTCCACACACATTTTCTTCCTCGATTTCCTTTTTATTTGCACATAATCCACATCCACTCTCTAATCTTTTCATGACCACTTTCACCATGTACATAAACTCCTAATTGTCGCGCATAATTTGAGAACCAAAACTTAAACAAAACTCTTCCTACTTCTCGTTCCTCGTGGGATCGATAATCTTATATACTATAACTTGATAAAGGTTGTATACTTGCAACTTAGGAGGTAATCATTTATTTCCCATCAGGTAACTCTACTCGAGGATTCTCAACGCCCTGATTGAAAGCTATACAAAGGCTTCGTAACCCCCAGTGAAGGCGAGTGAGCATGGCGGGGAGAAGAGCATATTGTCGGCCGTGAGCCATGCAAACGGCCATGAAAATCATGTCAGGAGTTAACACCTCCAAAGTGCCGCAGGGAACAACGACATGTTTTAACCACAGCATGAGATAACACCTTATCTGACCTTAGAGGATATAGGCTCCCCGGCTTGATAAATGTACATGTCAAATGTCATCCCCGCGGGAAAGCCATGTTCATCGGCGGAAGGCACATAAGATAGCGGGAGGTTGTTGAGCACCAGTTGTGATAGAGGACCTGCTTCCAGGGGACTTAGCGGAAATACAGGATCCTTCTTATTATCCAAGCCAAGGAAAAGATAATGCGCCCACATGCTGTGGCTGACGGTCTTCTCGCCCTTCTTATCCTTACGACCTTGGGAACACACACAAATGTGATAATGACACATCAACTCCCAGTAAGTTTCTACGACTTGGGGGTGGTCCTTTTCCAAGTTCGCTAGCTCTTTTTGTCCTGGGATGTATTCTTCATAAGGGTACCTGCCATACGGTAACCCTGACACCTCAGCCATTTCATGTAAAGCAATACCCAATTCTCCGTCGGGGACAAAGAACGTGCGGGTAATGGGATTGTACAATTCCAGACTCCCAAAAAATTGATGGGCGTTGGTCTTAAGACCAAATTGGGTGGCTCTAATAGGTGCATAGAGCCCAAACTGCTGAAGATCGGCGAAATACTCTTTGATGATGTATTCGGTGATGCGTGGCCACCATTGAGAGGAACCCCAACGAGACCAGCCAGGAGTTCTAAAATCCTTCGCCGGGAATTGACGCTCAGAAGTATGAAAGGTACGACCGAAAGTATCAGCCGCAGCAGCTGATTCACCAACGGGGAAATCCTTTTGAAACAATCCCGAATGTAAGCCGGTTATGTAATGGCCATTGCGGTCCACTTGTGCACCATCTCGAGAAAAATGGCCGCAAGTTACTCCATCTTGAGAGGGAGTTAAATCCCAATTCATCTTTCTAAGGCTGGCGGTCCTCATGTCGACAAGTGAGTAATCACGCTCCATCGCGGGCAAGAACATGGAGCGTTGGCCTACAGTTCTGAGCCATCTGTAAGAACCCAATTCCAGTAGGTCAGGGTCTTCCGAATTGTCCCCGAACAGAAAGAAAGGCTTCTCAATAAGAGTCCGATCAACAGACTCCAAAGGAGCATCCGTTTCAGAGAGTAGTCTAATAGCTTCCTCACTTCTATTCTCAAACACGGGAACATCCCTAAGAGAGGGGCAGTGAACATCTGAGTGAGCGCTTTGAGCACTGCTAGCACCAAAAGTACCCCGACGTGGAACAGGGGCAGAGGAATGCACAACTGCACATAACACAAAAGTAAAAGAAGTCAGAGTAAAAGTTGAATCATTATTTCAACGAATTAAGGCTATGATAATAACAAGGTTGGTCGAATCAACGAGACTCGCCAAACGAGCCTCGTCCAATAAAAAGACGAGCCTCGCCAAACGTGACTCATCCTTCAAAAAGACGAGCCTCGCCAAACGAGCCTCGTCCAACAAAAAGACGAGCCTCGCCAAACGAGCCTCGAACCTCACCAAACGAGACTCATCCTTCAAGAAGACGAGCCTCGCTAAACAAGACTCATCATTCAAAAAGACGAGCCTCGCCAAAACAAGCCTCGTCTAAAGAATCAAACCTCGCCAAACAGACGAGTTTCAAAACAGAGACCCTATGGGGATCTGGAAGATCAAGAACCTCGACGAGGTTTATCAGGCAAATGAGGCATGCCTCGTCAAAACAGCTGGCGCAGTTAGAAAGTTATAATCTTTGAGATCGATCTCGTCTCCAGAGTGAAAATCATGTCATAAAATCAACTCTTCGGCGGATTTTAAAAGTCATGTCTTGGCGAGCAATGTCCTTAGCTCTTTTACCTGTGAAAATGGACGGCGATTGGGGAGAGCCAGAAGTCCCAGCGGGCCTTTTGCCTTTGTCAGTAGCGGTTTTGGGGGCCATTGCTTCGAGCGTTAAGGGAGATCTCGGTGATTTAGATATTGGCGGCTTGAAGAAGATGAGCAGTGGGGGGGTTCTCTGTGGCCTCTTGCTGTCATATATAGGGTCTCGAAGAACCCAATCGACGGCTGAAATATACGGCCTAGATCTCTCACGTGATCCCCAATGCGAGATCTGCGGACGAGATCTTTGGATGTGAAAAGTCACTCGAAAGGTGTCGAATCCCCAATTTGCCACATGGATGCGGATTTAAAGAGATCGAAAATGAAGCGCCAAGTGCGGTGAGTCACGAGGTTAAGTAGCCTTGCCCTCATATTTGAACTCCGGACGAGGTTGGCGTCGCGAGCCTCGCCGATAGGCTGTTAGAAAAACTCAAAGTATTCCGGACCCACACAACCTGATTCAAGTCGAAAACTTTGAAGGGGTCTTAATAGGCAGTCAAAAATTCTCTAGGCGAGGTCCGCGCACCCTAGTTGTTAAAGCTTCAAGGCGAGGCTCGCGATGGGGCGAGGCTAGACCATACAAGCTTCAAAGCGAGACTTGCTCAAGAGGCGAGGCTCGACCTCAATCTGAGGTTATGCGTGGGCGGAGTTCGATCTTAACACGAAGTTTCGCACGAGCGAAGCTCAACGATCATATGATGAGGTTAGCCTATAGCGATGGTCTGCAGAGGCTCGCCTACAGCGGTGGTCGGCGGCTTCGCCTACAGCGATGGTGCGTGGCTTCGCCCACAGCGATGATTTCCACTTTCATCCGAGGTTCACAAGAGGGCGGCTTCGACATTAGATCTTGAAACTTGACTTTAATCTTAAAGGCGAGGTTAAGCCCACTTAGCGAGGCTCGACTTTCATATGAGGTTCGTTTACAGCAGCGAAGCTCGCCATCCAACCAAAATGCGTAAATGCATTCGACTGAAGTTCGCCCAAATAGCGAAGCTCATCATATAACTGAAGTTCATCCAAGTAGCGGACCTCGTTATGCAATCAAGATTTGCCCAGGCAACGAAGTTCGAAGAAGCTCGAAGTTCGTTATTCGACGAGGCTCGAAGCTCGCCCTTGTAGCGAACCCAAAGGCCACGAAAGCCACGACAACCACGTGGATTAAGTAGTGGACATCAGTTATACCCACGTCCATATCAATTAACCCACGTTTCCACAATTCTAGCATGATAGTTACATGCTAAAAGCCCTATAAATAGCCATGAGCAGCTATGAGAAGGGGACTTTTGGAAAATCCAACACTTGCGCACATGAGAGATCGAATTTTTCATCAATCATCAACAACATTGTTCTGATCGTCAACGGAAAGCGGATCTCAACGTGAGCATTGAGTGAAGCATTCTTTCGCCACCAAGAACCCATACAAAAGAGAAGTCGAATCAATCTTCTCTTCCTCTGTAATCGAGAGAATTTGATTGTAAACCCATTCATTCAATCAATAAACTTTTTTCGATCCTACAACCTCGACTCAGGACGGGGTTACCTGTGGAGCTTTCACAGGTTCCAAAGCTGGATATGGGGTTGATAGCTCAAATAGAAGTGTGACCGCCCTTCACCCCGGCCTCTTGCAGAGGGAGCTCCCGATGGGCGAGACGCCCAAAATGGCGGAGACCTTCCGTCATCGTTTCTTCTGGGCAGGGGGTCAATTTCCTCTAAAGGACTTCAGAGCACCCAGGTGGATCCACTCTTCCATCGGGAACAATCCCTGGTGATATAGGATTACTGAATTCGTGTTGGCAGAGAACTCTGACCTTCAGGGATCCGAGTTGTATAGGGCGATCAGGGCCACTCAACATGTTATCAAGATTAACGCTCCTCAATTTCAGGGCATTTTGGAGCTCTACTGCCCGGATAGTGGCACCTTCTACACACCAAACGGAGAGCTAGGGTTGGCGCTCCACGAGGTGCACGAGGTGTCAGGTCTGCCGATGGGGGAGTTCCCCTATGAAGAGTACGTCCCCAGCCAAGGGGAGATCGACTACCTTTCTGCCCACGCCCCTCAAGTGGTGGAGACTCTATGGGAGCTCCTCTGTCATTACCATATTTGTCTGGACACCCTTGGGTCAGTGGACCACAAGGGTAGCAAGAAGAGGACGGCCGGGATCAACCACAAGAATTGGGCGGACTACTTGTTTCCCCACAATGATGACAAGAAGAGGCCTATTCTTCTGCTGGGCGTGTGTGATGTAGCGGCGATAAATAACCGGATGTCCGAGAGTGGCGAGTCGGAGACTCTTGAGCACGATGAAGGGGGATTCCCAGTAGGAACTACTTTCAAATCCTACCATCACCAGGCGGGGACTCCGATCTCACCTAAGACCTTGTTTGCTGGTTATTTGATGTTGTGGCTGAAGAGGTGTGTGGTTCCCACACACTCATTTGAGGCGATCCCCGTGGATGTCGTCTACCCGGCCGTTCACTTGGTTTATGGATGATCCTATGCATTGGTGTTAGCAATGACGGCGTGCATACAGAGCGGTCTCCGAAGGCTATCGATGCAATTCTGCCGCGTTGCATTTGTCGAGGCAGAAGGGGGAGAGGAAGTAGCTAGGACTCCGAACCCCCACGTCACTTTGCCATCAACATATCTGATGGTGTGGTTCATGCTGCACTGTGAATGTTTGATGAGTGCGCTAATGGCCCGCCAGGAAGGCGGGGTCATTGTAGAAATGAGGAAGGCGTTGTCTTTCTTCTGTAATTATGACTTCTTCCGATGCTTCCCTTACTTTTCCGATGGAGGCTACGGCGAGTCTCTTCAAGATGTGTCAACAACTGACCAGCACACCCTCCTGACTCTCGGTAGTTTTAGATGGTTGGTTAACATCTGACCAGGCTATCATCTCCTCCGGACGGGCTTGTCATGCCTCCTGGAACTCTATCTCCCTAGCCATTTCTCTCGCCAATTCGGGTATGACCAGCTATATGTTGGGAATATCAACCCCCAGCTAAAATCTAAAAGGGGGTTAGTTGACGGAGCGTGGGGGTGATTTTGGACGCACGCCGCCTGTACCGGGCTGCTCTTTGAGCTGCCATTGCGGGATCATACTCTTCACCAAACGTTCACCTATTGTAAGTGGTATCGGAGTGTGAGCATCTCCCCGGAGGGGTTCGATCTCTATACGAGAGGTCTTCCCTGCACACCGCAGTGAGGAGACCGCTATCATGCTGAGGGGCCTGAGGTAGCTCGGACGGAGGAGGCTCAAGTAGCTCCAGCTGAGGGGGCTGAGGTAGCTCCTACTGAGGAGTCCTCCAAGGTGGGCTGGGAGATGGAGTTTCATGGGGGTTTGGGTGATGTCGCGATGCCAACCCTTCACCTTCCATATGATCCAGCCTGGCCATGGCTCAGCGAAGAGAGAGAGACTCCCGAGGAATTGGCTAGGGCTGGAGGGCGTTTGGAGGAGGCTAGGGGTGTCATCGGCCGAAATCTGAGATGTCGGCTTTACCCCGCTCCTTCACCTTCGCCCGGCTTGGGAGGAGGAGGGTGCAAGTTCTGCTGGCGAGTGGGTGGCCAAGAGAGCTCGCCACGAAGAGGCCCTTCCCATCACTGAACTTGCCGTGCCTACATTAGAAGCTCTGGTGGTGACGCTTGAGCAACAGGTGCCGGCTCAGCCCGTCGTGCCGCTCGTCTTGGGAGGTATGCGCTCTTAGGTCCCTTCTGTCGCTTGATAAGCCGAATATGATTAACTCAGGCCTATTATTTATTTTACTTATCATAGGTACGAGAGGCATGGCCATTTAGGTCCCTTCGGGGGATGAAGAGGAAAAAACTTCGGATCACGAAGCGGTCTCGTCCCCCAAGGGGGAGGAGGTTAGAGGAGAGGCGTTACCGTCGTTCGAGAAGGAGCCGATCCAAGCCGAAGTGCTTCTCTCCAAAGAGGAGGCGCCTGCTCAAGGTGAGGCACCAGCTCAACAAGAGACGTCTGTTAGTGAAGAGGCGCCCGCTCATGCAGAGGAGGCGTTGAGTCAAGGAGAAACGTCGACTCAAATGGTTGTTGCAGCCGGCACCCCGGTTCAGGCCCCGTCTACAGAGGATACTCCTCTCTCTCCCTCTGCTCGTGTTAAAAGGAGGCTTGTGGAAGCCACGATCAGAGATTTTTAGATCCTTCTCAATGATAGCGTCCAGATGATGTTGGACGGAGGCTGCTCTTTTGGCGAACTCAAACCAATGCTACAGATGTACCTGGGTAATCTAAGTACTCTGACGGGTACGGATGCAGGTTCGCCATTCCAACGGCGTCTGGCGTCGGCAGAAAGAGATATCCAGGAGTTGCTCGCCCTCCGTTCTAAAAACCTCTTGGCCTTGGCCACGAACATCGCGATGCGCTTTAGAGAGCGAAGCAATTTTGGATAAGACCATGGCCGAAGAGGCTGGGCTGGCTGCAGAAGTGGGGCGGATCGCCGTCGAAGGTGAAAAGATGGAGGAGGAGCATCAGAAAGCTAATGCTTTCTTGGCAGACGCGGCCCAATCCATATCAAAAGCAAAGCAGACCATTGCCGAACTGCAGGCCTTCTTGGCCGTCAAAGAACCTACTCGTGAACAGGCTTTGAAAGAGCTGGAGGAGCTCGAGGGTCAGCAGCAATTGATTATTGCTGATTTCGAGGAGAAGAACAGGGCCTTAGAGGAGTCAAGGAACAAACTTCAAAATGCCGTCTCGCTCACTGAGGAAGACATCCGCCAGAAGGTCCTCACCACCTTGGAGAGGGAGCACCAGAGGGCGATCATGGATGCCGAGTCGCGACTTAAAAAATTTTGACTTTCAACTTGGGTGTACCCCCCCCCCCTCTACTTTTTTGTATTTTGTCAACTGTTCTCCATCATGAATGAGAATCAGATCTTTTTTTTTTCGTCATCCGATTGTCTTGTCTTGAATGATTTGTACGCGTGGTCCTCGGCTCTTATCCCCTTAACTGACGGACTCTTAGGATTTTTAGCAAACCCTCAGCTATTAACGGGTTTGATTTGCATTTACCGATTACCGTTTAAATCGGACTAGCCATACTATTCTCCTCAGTATGATGAGTTGTCGAGAAGTTACTTTTAGACTTAATGCTAAAACTTCTTCTCTACCCTTAACCGTGTGAGGCGTCGGGTTGGGATAATTATAACTGTTAAGTCGTGTCGGGTTGGAGTCGTGTTGCGATTACCTTGGCTTCGGCCGGTGACCGGTCACTTCAGCGGGAGTGGCTGGGATGGAGTCTCAAAGGGGCACATCACTTGGGAGGCTGATATCAACGAACAACGCCATTTGCGGGAATGACGGTGTTAGGATAATCAAATCGTTCAGGGACGTATGAGTGTGACGATTGATTGACATAGTAGCTCATCGCATGGTAGGCTACTACTCGTCGATTATTCTAATAAAATTAGAATGTACGGAAAAGGATCAGGTCGTTCAAGGACGTACGAGTGTGACGACTGATCTGACAGCATCATTTGCGAGAATGACAGTGCGGACTATCAGAGGTGATTGTTAACATGACAGTTATGTGGACCCACCATCTTATTGACGAGGATTGGAGGGGGAATATGTCAGAGGTGGTTGTTAACCTAACAAGAATTAGTTGCGATCGGGGCAACTTTGAGGACCCACCATCCTATTGAAGAGGATGAGAAGGTTGATCGTCAGAGGTTTAGTGTTAACATGACAGTGGGAGTGATCCCGGCGTCCTGTTGAAGGGGACCGGTGGGGGAAATTTAGAGGGGATTATCATAGATTTCGGTACCACGATAATCTTGTGGTCCTAATTGTTTAAAAGTTTGACCGATTGGGACAGTTGGTTGTCAAAGGTGGTTGTTAACATGATAATTTGGTGGGCCTGTCGTCCTGTTGAAAAGAATCGACGGGAGAAATGTGATTTTGGTCCTAACTGTTTGAAGGTTTGACCAGGTGGGAGTGGGAGTAACATAGATCGTTCCGAGTCTTAGTGTTTCCTCCTGAAGAGTGGTCCTCTCGTTCATGGAAGGAATCGAAGAGGGGAATTATGTCATTGGTCTATGACTGTAGGAAATTTCGACCAAGTCAGGCTAAGGGATAGTTTAGCCTCATGCACTAGTTGGAGGATAGGGAGCAGTTTAGCCTCGTATACCAGTCGGAGGTGGCGGTTGTACGAGGACTATGGGTAGTTCTTCTTTAGGAATTTACCATTGATGGGCATCATGATTTTGTCGCCGTTTGGGCGATAGGCTCCGTTCGAATAGACTGTCTCCATCACGAATGGACCTTCCCATTTGGGCTGAAATTTCCCTTTCTTCTTGGAGTTGAGGATCATTGGTCGTCGGACGGCTAGGACCAACTCCCTTTTCTGGAAAGACCGGTGTTTGACCTTCTTGTCGAAAGCCTTAGAGATCCGGGCTTGATAAAACTCAATGTGCTGTTGAGCTTCAAGCCGCTTCTCATCTAATACCTTTAGTTCCACGAGACGCTGTCGATAATTCTCCTCATTCGATATCCTTGTCGCAAGTGCGACACGCAAGGATGGGATCTGAATCTCAAGTGGTAATACGGCTTTGCAACCGTACTCTAATGAGTAAGGCGTGGTGCCAGTGGGAGTATGGACTGTAGTACGATACGCCCACAAGCTTTCACCAAGCTTTTCATCCCAATCGCGCTTGCTATGGGATGTTAGTTTGGTCAGGATCTTGATGATCGTCTTGTTGAAGGCTTTAGCTAACCCGTTGGCTAATGGGTTGTAAGCCGTGGTCGATAGGTTCTGTATTCTGAACTTGTCACGGAACCGGGTGAATGAGAGACTAATGAACTGCAGTCCATTGTCACGGATGATGCACCTCGGGACGCCATACCGGTATATGATATGGTGTTTGATGAACCTTATTACACTACTGGTCATGACTTCTCGCAAGGGGACTGCTTCGGGCCACTTGGAAAAGTAGTCGGTTATCGCTAGGATGAAGCGATGACCCTTTGCTGATGGCAGGGATATTGGCCCGATGACATCCATGCCCCATGTTTCGAATAGCCATGAGGTCACTGTCGGATGCAGGTCCTCGGGCGGTTGCCGTATGTAATTAGCGTGGATCTGGCACGCGTGGCAGCGCTTGGCATAAGCAACAACATCACTGATCATCTTGGGCCAATAATAGCCTATTCTCTGTAGGCGGTCCCAAAATTTGGGTCCTAGTTGGTGGGCGTCGCAGATACCATCATGGGCTTCCCGTAAGGCCTCCTGCACATCTTTCGGCGTGAGACATCGAAGCAGCATGCCGTCATATGACCTTCGATATAACATCTTCATCATTGAGTCGAAGTAAAATCTTGGTGCGCGTATGAGAACAAAATCTCGCTCCTTAATGTCTTCGGGCAGTATACCGTATAAGAAGTAGTCGATGATCGGGAAATGCCAGTCTCTTAGCTCCAGTTGGCTTGTGCGCTGGTGAGCTGTGTGCACCTCCGGGGCGTATTCTGGTCGAAAGAGTCATCGGCTCTCTATGGTGAAGTGTTGGCTCGTCCCTGGTGGTTGAGCCAAGTTAGCTGCCAACGAAGCTAAGGCATCTGAGTGCTTGTTCTTGGAACGGAGCACATATTCGATGCGTAAACTATTGAACGACCTGGCTAGTTTGATAGCCGCTCGGTGACATGGGATCTAATCGTCATTTCTGACTTCATATTCTCCCGTCATCTATCTGACGATAAGCTGAGAATCACCATAAGCCTCGAGGTGTTTCACTCCCAGCTCCTTGGCCAGGTTGAGTCCGATGAGTATCGTGTTGTACTCAGCCACATTGTTGGAACATGGCTCTGTTAGAGAGAAGGCTTAGGGTAATACATGGTCTTGTGGAGAGACCAAAACCACCCCCACTCCTGCAACGATAGACCCGTTGGTCCCTACTCGAGATGCACCATCAAAGTACAGTCGCCAGATCTCTTCTTGTGAGGTTGTGTTGACCTTGTGGGTTTCATCTGGCATGTCTTCGAACAACTCTGTGTTTGATCCGAGCGGGTGGCTGGCCATGAGGTCACAAATTGCTTACCCTTTAACGGATTTCTGCGGCATGAAATGGATGTCGTATTGGGACAACAAGAGCGCCCACCTCGCTAGGCACCAATTTAGAGACCCGGGTTGTGTCATGAAGACTCGGATAGGTCATCTTTGAGATGACATGAATAGTCTGACCGACGAGGTAGTGTCGCATTTTCTAAATTGCAAACACCAGGGCCAGGCACTCCTTTTCGACCATGGGGTACCGTCGTTTGGCTCCCTACAAAGTCCTACTTAGATAGTATATGCCCTGCTCGTGACCAGCGCCGTCATTTTGTGCTAGGAGAGCGGCCAGGGAGTGCTCCGTCGTTCTCACGTATATGAGGAAAGGCTTCCCCTAAACTGGAGCTGCCAGTACAGGTGGGTTCGAAAGATAATTCTTGATCTCTTCGAACGCCTGTTGGCAAGACTCGTCCCACGTAAATGACACCCCCTTCTTCATCAGTTTAGAGAAGGGTTGGCATTTGCCCGAAAGATTTGCGATGAATCTTTGGATATATGCCAAACGTCCTTGCAGTCCTCTCAATCCCTTGAGATTTCTGGGTGGTTGGAGTTCTTGGATGGCTCGCACTTTGTCGGGATCGACATAAACCCCCTTTGTCGTGATGACGAAACTAAGAAATTTGCCACTCGACATCCCTAAGAATGACTTCGTACGGTTCATCTTTAGTTGATGTTTGTGCATGGTATCGAACACCGTTCTCAGATCTCACAGGTGATCGTCCTTGTTATGACTTTTCACGACCAAGTCATCCACGTAGCATTCGACCGTCTTTCGTAGATGGTCTTGGAAGATGGTGCTCATGGCACCCTGATAGGTCGCCCCGGCGTTCTTGAGTTCGAATGGCATAACCGTGTAATAGTATATCCCCACTGGAGTTCTCAACGAAGTATGTTTTTCATTTTCAGGATGCATTTTGAATTGGTTGTACCCTGAAAACCCGTCCATGAATGACATCCTTTCGAACCTGCATGTGTTGTCGATGATGACATCTGCGATGGGCAAAGGGAACTCGTCTTTAGGGCAAGCGGCATTGAGGTCCCTATAGTCGATGCAGATTCTAATTGTGCCATTTTTCTTTAGAACCGGAACGATGTTCGCCACCCAATCTGGATGCTATTCCTCCCTGATGAAGCCCGCCTCTATGAGCTTTTTTTATTTCCGCCACAATCGCTTCCATAATCTGGTGGCTGTCTTTCTTTTGCCGGGTTTGGCATCCGGATTAATATCAAGACGGTGCATGGTGATCTGAGGATTGAGGCCGGGCATGTCCTCATAATTCCATGTGAAGACGTCAACATATTTCCTGACGAGAGATATGAGGTCTTCCTTCTCTTAGGGAGGTAAGCTGGTGCTGATAAATATGGGTTTGGGATTGTCCTCATCTCCTATATTTATCTAGAGGATTTTATCCTCGGTGGGCGGCTCTCGCTGTTCGAAACGACCGTTCCATCGGGCGTTGACATGGCGGTCCCATGCTTCATCATGAAGCAAGATTTGCTCATCCACTTGGATCTCGACAGTATTGACCGTAGTCATGTTGAATGTGAGGCTCGTAAATCAGTCTCCAATACTGACATCCAAATCCTATGCTGAGGAGGCTGACGATGGATCCTCTGAGCGAGCCTTGCTGGGTACCTCATCAAAATGGCAGCGCAGTTCTGAGGAAGAGGAGGCATAACCTAGCCCTCTTCGGGTTCTGCCGTAGTAATCATCGGGCTTCCCTTTTGGCATGTGAACGGGCTGGACTGGAGTTCTCCTGCCTTTGCCGTAGTTCAAGCCTTCTTTGTGGATGAAGTCATAACCCATGCCTTCCATCATGCGCTTTGCGACCTGGCTGTAGTATGTGAATTGCGGGGCAGGTTCGTCGTCTCCCGAGTCATCCCACATCGTATGCGTGGGTAGGTCAATCCTTCCAAAGACGATTTCTTGTTGATAATCGCCGGTGGGTATGACAAAGGCAGTTGTGGCGACTCAATCATGCAATGCATCGGCAACAAGCGGCGAACACGAGGCAAGTGCAAGGGAGAGTTATTAATCAATCCTGAAATCAAGTCACCGAACTCCTGACAGTTAGTCTCTGAACTAAACGAGGGGTAAGCAAATCCAAGATCTTCATTCAGGGTGAGCTCGTTTGCCTCATCCGTGTTACTTATAATAAGGCCTCCGTAGCTGATTACAATGGGTTCAATGTCATTAAAGACAAGACCCTCGTCATCCTCAGACTCACAGTCGGCCTCATTACTGCTACCCGGGTCCCCGACCGGTGCCTCATAGCCCGATTTAGAGTCTTGGTAGAGCAAGGAGTCGGTGAAGTAATTCTCCACCCCTTTGAAGGTCTGTTTGTCGGCGAATACTATTTTCACTTGACCATTACTGTCCACGTACTTTAAGCATTGATACAAAGTGGATGGGACGATGCAGTTGCCATGGATCCATGGTCGACCCAATAGCATGTTGTAGGAAAGCTCTGCGTTGATGACGTAGCAGGTTACTTCCATCTTCATATTGCCTAGCTGGCACTTGAGGTGAATCTTCCCAAGCGGTCACATCCCAGTGCCGTTTGGACGCCTGGCAGCATTGTGGACACCCTCTCTCCGCCTCTCCTTTAAGGATGGGTGAAAAGTGCGCGGTAATGATTTCTGAGTCGGTCAGGGCCTCTCGCAGAGCCTCCCAGGTAGACTTTGATAGACACAGGAGCTCATACAAGGTGATCCTGGCCGGGATGTTAGCTAGTTGTGCGAGTACGTCAAACTAAAAGGATGGATTGCTCGAGCTCGGTCTATCGGCATTTGCTTGGGGTGCTGGTGACGATCCTGCCGGTGGCCTCGCCAGGTTTTCAATTGCCGGAGGATAATTCTTAGCGAAGTCCTTCCCTGCCCTCGTGACGAGCACCTCTGCCTCTTCATCAGAGTCGGTGAGGGCTGCTACCCCCCATTTATCTCCATCCGGAATTGCCGAGACGACATTGCAGAGCTTACCCCTCTATTTGCCCTTCTGTGTTGGCTTGGAAGTCCACTACTCGTCTTTGAGGAGGTCAGGGTGAACCCACATGACTTGTCCTGATGGTAAAGTCTATGGTACCAAACCCTTTTCTCGTTGGTTGTGAGGATCAGTATTAATGATCCTCAGCTCTGCCTTGGGAATAGGCACGATACCTGCTGGTGCGTGGACTTCAGGGAGGCCCATTCCGAATTTCAAGTTGACCATGTTCGTGGTCACCTTCTTTTGGACCTTCTCCTTTTTCAAAACTCCTGCATCAAAGAGAGCTTAGAGTTTGTCCTTGAGGATATAACACATGGTCGTCGGATGACCAACAAATCGGTGAAACGCGCAGTAGTTTGGGTCATCCATCTTGCCCACTTCTTCTGGCCTTGTGACCTCTGGAAGCTTGATCCTATTGCTCTGAAGGAGAGTGTCGAAGGTAGGCACTACCCAATCTTATTTGAAGTCGTAGTGCTTTTGAGGGCGCTGCTCAAGCGGCTTGGATTTCTGGCGTTGCGCCGTCTTGAGGGCTGGATTAGAATCAACAGCCACGGTCTCCTTCCCCTTTGACCTAGGAGGGTTTCTGGGAAAAGTCGGTTCAGAAGTTCCCTTTCTCTGCTGAGGATCTTCGGCTTCCAGATGCTTAATCATGTTTTCTACCTGCTCACCTTGGCGAACGAGTTCCAAGTCGGCCCATGTTTTGATCGATTCCGTTTTCTTTTGCTTCTCGGCAAGTAGGGTCGCCATCGAAACTTCAGTGTCATCGTCGAAGAAGCTGGCCAAGAACAACTTTTCCAAGTCGGTCCATGTTTTGATAGAGCCAGGTTCGAGCTTGCGGAACCATTCAAAAGCTACTCCCTTCAAGGTGCCGATGAATAACCGCGTGAGAATGGGATCATTCCCGGTAAGAAATCCTGTCTGGGACAAGTAGTAGATGTGCTGCGAGGGAGATCCCTTCCCATCGAACTGGGTCAACCCCATAGGCTTGAATTTACTGGATAGAGAACTGTATCCCACTCAACTGGATATGGCCGGACTACCCCCAGCTCGTTCATGTTCTTCTGGAGTTTCAGGGCATCGAGTTGATTCTGAAACTTGTCAAGCCTTTTATCTCGAGGAATGCTGCCAGATTGCGAGGCCTTTCCCGAAGATCTGGAGGAGTACCCAGAAAGTGACCTGTGATCATCTTCATCGTCGGTCGCGTGAGGAGTGAGCTCCCGTTCTTGATTCTTCCGACCTCTTGGTCGATTTCGTGAAGCCCTCTTCTTCTTTTTCTGTAGCAAATGTTCCATCATTTCCTTCATGGAGTCGATGGTGAATTGCTATTTGGACATTGTGGCTTGCTGCTCTTCAAACCTCCTAGTCCACTCCTCGAAACTCTCGGTCATGTGCACCCTCGCGTGCTTGCCATAAGCCAAGCTTGAAGTCTGAGATGTTGCCTTCGCTGAGCAAGCTTCATCATCATTGTCACGGATGGAGTTTAACCGTGTGCAGTCAAATGGGATGGCTACGCCGGTTTGGAGACGTGTGTGCTGGTAAACACCCTCACGTTCTATTGGGAGGTACCCCGGTCTTAATGAAAACTCTGGATCTGAAGAATCCGAGTACTTGGCTTTACCCTTCCCCGTCATGTTGACAGAGGCAGCCGGTGGCTCCGGATCATCGATTGCTTTCGTTTCCTCGAAGATTGCCCGTGAGCCTTGTTCTTGGATGTGGTGAAAGTCTTTCAAATCTTGATGACTTGCACACATTGTGATCGGCAAGCACCGCTGGATAAGTCTCATAATGGCGAGGATTTGCCTCTCGAATCATGCGCTTGCGAGTCAGATGATCCCTGAGATCTCTTGTAGGTTGATGATGATAACCCCCAGTGCTAGAAGGATCAGCTGTACATTTAGGTGTAGAGAGCTCAAGAGAACTCAAGCGAGAACACTCCGGAATTTCTCCGTGTGTTGAATTCAGGTGAACTCATCTTGTCAGGCGAGATATCGCGCCCCGGTGAGCTTCGACCCACTGGCCAGCTTTAACCATTTGTTTCCCTAGGTGACGCTCTCCTGTTGGATCAACTTTTATTTTGCCTTGTTGAAGGCTTGTTTTCAGGCGGGCCTGATGGGGTTCGCCTGTACGGTGGTTGCCGTCTACGGAGTGGAGTTCGCCCGTTTTAGGGACTTGGCCACCAGAGCGAAGCTCGCCTAAGTAGGTGGGCTCGCCTAGTTTAAGCAGTCGGCCTATTTTGCTTGGCTTGCCTGAATGGGGAGCCTCACTGCTGGAGTGAAGCTCGTTTGAAATGCCAAATCTACCAATTTTGAGAATCTTGCTACCAAAGTGAAGCCCGCCCGTATAAGTGGGCTCGCCTGATTGAGGCAATCCGTCAAAACCGTGCGCTTTATGTTTCGACTTGGCTTTCTTTAGGCCTGAATAGTAATTCAAGCCATCAAGAGAGATGGAGGCTACTGCTTCCCTGCATGCGCGAGCTTGTCGTCGTCTCCGCTTGGCTCTCTTGGAGAGGGGGAAGTCTGTATCAACAGTGAAGGCGTGATCCGCACCGAGATGAATCGTAATCCCCTCCATTCAAGATTGTCTGGGTTGCTTGGCAACCCAACTAGCAGTCCCTTGGTTTGCATTCTCGGCCATTGGTTCGGCCTTGGCTGGCTTGGGGGAGATAGAACCTCCTGCCTGTATTCGGGTAGAGTTCTTAGGCATGGCTGCCTCGGCTGCTTGGGGCTGGGCCAAATGCACAACTCTATGGTATCGGCGAGAAGCTTTACCGCTAGAGGAGAAAGAAGATAAGTACTTCTCGTACTTAGCTTGATTGAACTCAATCATGAGGGACTCGACTGTCGTCCCTTCCGCAATGTCGTCGAATTGCGCCACCGCCATCTCGGTTGAGGAAATGGTTTCTCCCACTGTGGTCGCCATCCTCTGTTTGGTGTAAAAATCTACTCTCGGATCTGTATTGATCAGATTATTTGTTACAAATTAAGAATCGCTTTTTACAACAGAAGCGAAGGGAACGCCCTTCTTGTCTAACGTGGGTTCGTCAGTAGCGATAGGATGCCTCCCTCGATGCTCGAGTCGAGTTTGCTTTCCTTGGACAATCCGATCGAAAATATGGTCGAGCTTCAGTACGCAGTAGAAGCTCGGGCGTGGTTGAGTTCGATTTTACCTGAGTTTACTTCAATAGGGCTACAATGCAAGAGTTTGCAAAGAGCTCAAGAACCTCCAAAACTGAGGATTCAGATGGAGTCTACTTCAACAATCCAAGCTTTCGCTCGAGACTGAGCTAATGGAACAAGGGAGCAAGGCACGATCTTGTCCTCTGCGGTAGCTAGCCCCTTCTCAACTCTTTATCTAACCAGCCAGCCCCACTCTTTCCAGCCCCTTGTCTCGTTAGCCAGGGGGACTTATAAACAGGCAAAGGGATGGCATAGGCCACCCCTTTGACTTGTGGGATGTGACCACTAATGGGTGAGGAGCACCATGCCCTCCTCTAGCTGTGGGATGTGACCACTATAGAGGTAATAAGAGCCATGCCTCATCATTACCCAGGACGTGGAGAGGGGGTGGGCCCACTTCCGCAAGCAAGTAGCCACTTGCACTATTCAGACAGGCGAGCAGGCGAGCTTGAGAGTTGTTTAAATGCTCAGGCGAGCTTGCCGAACAAGCGGGCTCAACTGGCAAACCCCTCCAGCGTGTGAACTAGTGTTCGTCTTGTAGGTGAACTCCTTGCAAGAGAGCTTGGCACACAGGCGGGGTTAAACTTGTGCCGACGAGTTCACTTAATAGGAGATGTTGAGCTCATGTGGGCGAGCTGAACCAGTGGGACGACCTCGTGCGGGCGAGTTCATCAAAAGGTGATTGTTGAGCTCTTGCGAGCGAGCTCACCCAATAAGCTGTGTTGAGCTCGTGCAGGTGACCTCATTGAATGAACTGTGTTGAGTTCATGTAGGCAAACTCAAGCCTTTGACTGGCGGGGTTGGTAGTTTTCCCCGCCTACAGCTAAACCATGTCAAGAGGAAGAAGCACTTCCTATGGTTAAAAATCGACGTCGGGCCTGAGTTAGCCACACGACGTCTAATTACGATCTAGGTTCACTTTTGTGACACCTAGTTACTGTCAGAGTCTTTGCTCGTGGAGACCCAAGGGTCTTTCTTCAAGCGCCATTTCAGTCGCCAAACGGCCTTACGAAGAGTACAGCATTCGAAGCTCCACGCATCTCGTTCGCGATCAAGTTCGCGCCAAGCCTTCGACTGATTTTGGATAATCCCCTCGAGCATCTCTTTCTCAGTCGACAGCAACTCCGCCAAACGACGGAGTACGCGAACTTCATCCGCTTGATTACCCTGAACTTGGGCTAACTCCTGTTGGAGTCTTTTTATTTCAGCTCCTCTGTTGAGGAGCATCTCCGGCCTATGCGATGTTGGCACAGCCATGGAGAAGAAGAGGAAGAAGATGAGGCGATGAGAATGGATGAAGTCGGCTACTATTTATAGCCTATTTCAAATCCTAACTCCCAAGAAAATCACATCTTCCGCGATCTGATTGGACTAGACAAAGAAGCTAAGACTTAGCCTAAAACTCGATCAAATCCATAGCGGATCTCGTGGGATCTTCAATCAAGAGATCTCAGCCGCAAATCACGGCACATATCCACAAGCGAATCCTAACAAACTTCGCCAAGCCAGCAAGCGTCCCCAGACGGCGAACCTCACAACAAACAGCTCGAAACGAGCTGAGCTTCGCCAGCTAGCGAATGTCACCAATCAACGAACTTCGCAGCACAAAGTTGAGCAACCTTCGCTCACATCCAAGATCAGTTGAACTCCGCTGAAGTCCCAGCATCGCCTTAGCAACGAAGAAGGCGAGTTTCATTCCAAGCATGGATTTGGACGAACGCAAGCATCATCGAACCTTCGATACAAGTCTACAACCAAGGAAGCTACGTTCAACAGTACACCTCTGGCAACCAAGTAGGCGAATGAAGACAAGTTTTTTCAAGACAACTCAAGTTACGTTCAACAGTACACCTCTGACTACTAACCCAAAGTATTTCAATCCCTGTTACAAGTCTGAATGTAGGATCTTAAAAACTATGGCGGAGGACTTGTAGATGGTCAAAATGTAATTTCACTTAGGCCGATGATCGACTTAGATCTAAGAAGTGAACGCCTACGAGCTAAACACTTTGAATGGGCCCAAAGTAATGCCCACAACAGGTTATAGCAAAGGTCACCCAATGATTGAAGCGAACCTCGCTAAACAGCCCACGTCGACGTGATCCAACCAAGTCATGCACGAGTCGACCCCCGCAATACGCCTTAAAACCGACTCGAAAGGCATCATCAGTCGGCCAAGCCTAAGAGTCAAATTCTGCGTCAAATTCAAACTCATAGGCGAAGCTTGCCAATTAATGAACTCCGCCCACGTCAGCTCAAGTGGACCAAGTCATCGACTTCTGAAGAAGGCGCACCCACGTTCGCAGTGACCCTCGCTCGCACCATCAGCGACCTTCGCCCACGCCATCAGTGGACCTCGCCAATGTCACGAAGTTCGCCTAATAGCCGTTTTAGAGCTATTTCTTAGGGAATAACGCTCCCCCATTATCTCCTACTTTAATGGCCACTTAATCCACAATTAAAGGGGCCATTAACTCTCTTCTTTAGCCTATAAGACGAGAGAGGATCATCCATTCAAGGAGGTTCAAAAAAATATAGAAACCACACACGCATTGGTGAGCTCTTCGAGAGATTCTACTAAGAGAAGACGGTGCAAGCTTCTAAGCAATCCACAATCAGCAAGAGACCCATCGTCTTAGTCGGTTCGTCAATGGAGTACAAGATCGATGCTCCATCGGCACGCAGACAAGAACCCCCAGGAAAAAAATAAATTTTCCTTAGTTTCAATTGTAATTCTTTTATTGTAATCCATGTCAATTACAATACAAAAAGAACCCGAAATAGTAACCTCGACGAGGATGACCAAAGCATCGAGCCCGCGGACCACCCTGATGGCCACACATCCTATACAGCCTCTAGATATTGAGGGTAGGGCCACAACCCCTTTCCACAACATGGTGTATGAAACAACGGGGTCTCCCATAAATGGAGATTTTTCGATTGAAGGATCTAACATGGCCTCCCAACGCAGACCCGCTATCCTAGGGTCTAGTAATTGGGGGAGTTTCAGGAATACCTGCTCCAACCTCCTAGAATGGCAAAACCTCGTGGAGGAGCATTCTCACAAATACTTCTACAAAAATTACCACAAAGTCATAGTAACTACAGATTCCGCTATGGCCATAGCCATAGCTCAACTTGATGAACAAGTCGGTGCTATGAGAAAAGAGAAGAATGATGTCGAAAGGTAACTAACCAAACCCGACCCAGGAGAATGGGGTAATATCGTGTATCCACCAAAGTTCAAGGACCTGGTCTGTCGTAGTTTCAACAAACAAGGTTCAGCACAGCAAGACCTTTAGCACTTTGAGATGCAAGTCGAGCATAACATTGGGCTTGATTAGCTCATGGTAAGATTGTTCGCTAGCATTTTCACCAGGCCCGCTTTCTAGTGGTTCTACAAATTGCTTAGAATTCCATCTTGTAATGAAAGGATGCTAAGAAGCTATTTCTGGATTGATTCTATGAGATCAACACCAAACCTAACTATACAAGGTTACTAACCAAGACTAATATCCCCGGGGAAAGAATTCGGGTCTTTATCGATCGATTCCATATGATAGCCCCAGAACTCAGAGGGGAAATATCGTTCAACGTGACCGTAGATATGTGCTGTAAGAATTCCCCACCTTATATCAAGAGGTACTTTGGGACTGAGAAAGCAAGCACATGGGCTGAGCTAATCTAAAAGGTGGAGGAAGTGGAAGATACCACTATTGAACTTGAGGAGATACCACTATTGAACTCGAACCTTACGGTAGGATGTGGCTACCAAGATCAGCACCAACACCAGTAAACCAGACTAGAAAAAAGGCAAGAGGAAGGAAGTTATGACAATAGAAGTACCTGCCTTATCGAATCCAAGGTGGTCAAGCAACAAGAAGGATGCAAACACCTCATACAACTACGTACCTCCATCAAACAATGTCTCGACCTATCAGAGACAAAAGAAGGTCTACCTAGAGAGGATTTGATCCTTCTAAGACAAAGCTGTCGTAGCTCTGGCAGATATATTGATCAAAGGGGATTATCTTTAACTACTCGACACGATAAGGCCAAATGAAGTGTACCGAATGGACTATCCTATCTATTGTGTTTTCCATCTATATGTTTAACATTGCTTTAAGTATTGTTTTGCACTCAGTAATCAAATCCAAACCTTGGTGAAAACCAGGATCATCAAGCTCCGAGAAGACCAGAAGAAGGTCTCAGTCAACACAGTTTCAATCTAGTTTGGAGATTTGCCTGAGCTCAACATACCCCATGGTGTGGTACCAATACCAAAGGCGGATATCACCTTCATTAATTATGGCCCGCATGGTTAACAGACCTAGGGACTAACCCCGATTGGTCTACCATATCACCTTCATTAAATGTGGGTCTATCCAAACCTTCTAAATGATGAGCAATGACCTTCAAGAACCACACCCTACAATATAAAAGGGTTAAGGGAAAGGCGTACCATATCATCTCACTTATACCAAATGACGACGACACGCCACCTACGGGCATCACTGACTCAAAAAGCGAAGAAGAGACCGTCGTATAAAGAAGGGGTGAACATCATGACTGAATTGGCCAACATCCCAGCCAAGATCACGCTATATGAGTTATTTCTCCTATCACCAAAGACAAGGGAAGCTCTTTGTTCACGGGGAAAGTTGGTATTATTGTCATTGATTCGAATCTGTTACACCTTTATGGAATTACAAACGAGATTCAGAAAAAGATCGCCTTTTTATAAGGCTTTACAATGAACAATCAAATAAAAATTACAACTTTATCTCCCTAAAACAAACGCGGGATCCGGTTATCGGGTCCTCGCTTGCGTGGGTGTCTTTGCCTGTGCCGGAGACTTCTTTTCCGTCCGTGGATCACCGCGTAATCCGGATCCGGTGCGAGATCTTCCCGATCAAAAGGGGTTATTTCACGAAGGAAACAAGAGCCCAAAGCGAATGAGATCGACCAAGCGAAATCAAAGCTCTTCTCGAGATCAAAACAAGGTTTAATCTCGAGGAAACGATGTAGATCTGATATCGAAGTTGATCACCTCCCCCAAAAAGCTAGATCTGGATCTTCAAAAGCGTCGCCTTTATCGCCAAAACTCAGATCTTGATCCGGCAGAGCTTCCTCGTCTCACCAAAATTCCCCGGATCCCTACAAATGAGCCTTGCACCTCATATTTATAGCCTCCAAAAGCGGATAACGGGTCGAAACTGGGCCCGAGGCCCGCCTAGCCACTTCTAAGTGGCTCGGCCAAGGCCGAGCCACTTAGAAGTGGCTCGGTTTCGGCCGAGTCACCCAAGTGTGTCGTTTTCCAGTGTTTTCGCCATTTTTCATTGTTCGAAGTCTGATTCGATTCAGGTTTATCGGTTCTTGCTGATCTGGAGCTTTAAAATCAGGTTTATCCCTTCGCTTGCACGCGATTTGTCGCTTTACTAGCCTTGGATGTTTTGTCAACTTGCTTCATGCGCCTCGTCAACTCGGTTTATTGACCTGGACGCTTCGCCGACTCACTTTATACGTTGGTATCGACTCGCTTTATGCGTTGGCGTCGCGGTGACTTGTTGTTGTATCATCGACGGTTCGCCGTTATGTCGTCAGATGGCTCGCCGATCGTCAACTCTTTATCACAAGCCGTGTTCGGGAGCGTATAGGTAATTTTCAACGCCTACAGATACCCCCTCCAAAGTGTTTCGGCGTTGCTCTTTTATAAAAGAAGTCGGAATACTTTGGATAAGATAGGCCCCAACCTTCAGTCGGTATAATAGGACCTGGAAATGGCTTGGAATCTTGACTTCTCCAATTCTTTCGGACTATCCAGTACTTTGTAGGATGACTGAAAGTGTTGCGATCTTTGCATTTATTGTCGACATTTGTTGAAGTCTTGAATCGAAGCTGATGAATGAACTATTTGCTTTAGCTCGTGTTGGTGAGTTGTCGTCGAACTAACCATTCAATTCCTTAAGACTTAGCCTTGAATCGATGAATTATCCATTGCGTGGCTCGGCGTAGGATTAACCACAGTGGGAGGAGATTGGGGATTCGCCCTTTAATAGGTGAACTCTCCGTTGTGACGCTCATTGCAGGATTGACCACGGCAGGAGGAATTTTCTTGAGCTGTGACACGTTAACCGGCGTTAGAAATTTTCTCTTGACATTCAACCTTCAATCGGCGATTTTTCATTACGACGCGTTAGCCGGCGTCAACACAGTTTATACTCATGCGTTCACTGAAGTTTCGTGAATTAATTTATCCTCATATACCCATTCGGAGGTGGTCGAGTTATCCTTTAAGATATTTTCCAGGAACTTCTCGCCAAAATAGAAAATAGTTTATACTCGTATACCTTATTGGAGTATCACGGTTGGAGGAATTTGGGGGTTGTCGAGTTATCCTTAAGAATATGAAACTATTCTCCAGGAACTTCTCAATAAAAATTAGGAAATAGTTTATACTCGTATACCTGGTTGGAGTAGGATTAGGGTTCGCACAACTCGAAGTATATGAGAATTGACCCTCGATGGGTGAAGACCTCGTGTGGGAGAGAGGAAACTGGTGGGGATTCAAGTTTGGTCGAATCCTACTCTGACTAGGATTGGCCGAATCCTGCTGAAATCCTGCTGGGACTAGGATAAGTAAAATCCTATTGTGGTGGGACTCAGAATTTCTGGGTAGGGATTCTCGAAATCTGTTCTTGGTGGGATTCTTGAATTCTGTGGGGTGGGATTCTCAAAATCCTATTGCGGCTAGGATTCCAAATCCTGTTGTGATTGGGATTTTAAATCCTGTTATGACTGGGATTCCTGAATCCCTCTTTGATTAGGTTTTCAAGTCTTCTTTGATTAGGTTTTCAAGTCTTCTTTGATTAGGTTTTCAAGTCTTCTTTGATTAGGTTTTCAAGTCTTCTTTGATTAGGTTTTCAAGTCTTCTTTGATTAGGTTTTCAAGTCTTCTTTGATTAGGTTTAGGATTCCATACCCACCACAACTTGGTTTGGTCAAACCTGCCTTCAACTAGGTTTCTTTCTTTCTTTTTCTTCTTTCCTTCTTCTATTGGGTTTGGGCCCAACTAAAAACCCTCTCCCCTATAAATAGGACCGGCCCCCCCTCTCTTTTCTTTCTCTTTCTCTTTTCAAGAATTTCGGCCTCTCTCCCTCTCTCTCTCTAGGTTCGGCCAAGCAGACCCCCCCTCTTTTCTCTCTTGTTCTCTTCTTTTTCTCACCTCATCTCCCTCAAACCCCAAGAACATCAGAGATCAAAGCCTCCTCTACGTGCCGGATTCAAGAGTTCCTCCAAATCTGCATGCTTTTTGAGTTCCGTCAAGCCTTTCGAACACTTTCTTTCAGATTCAAGCTCGAGCTTTTCTTCAGGTAAACCCTTATAACTCTTGCATATTTGAACTTTATTTCATCATGCAAATCAGGGGGTAGGTGTGCAAGAAATTAGGGTTTTGATTGCACACCTGAAATTAGGGTTTTGGGGGGTGAAATTGCATGAAGTTTGGAGGCTTTTGGTCATGAAAAAGAGGGCTGAAATTTGAGGGGCTTTTGTGTAAAAATTGGACTGTAGTTTGGAGGGTTGGTATGCCAATGATCACTGGGAATTCCTAAATTTTTGTTTTAGCCAAAATTTGGGGGGGTTATATGCAAGTTGTGGCTGAAATTCAGGGAGTTTTGTGCAAAAGGGCTGAAATTCAGGGGGTTTTGTGCAAAAACAGCCCCAAAACTTCGGGTTTGAGGGCTATTTGGGTGGCTAAAATTTTTAGACTTGAAGGTGACCTATGTGGTCAAAATTTCAATCTGGTCCCAGGGGTATTTTCGTTATTTTAAAGCCAAATTTGGTTAGGAGAGGTTTTCGAGCAAGAATCAAACCCGATGCCCGTGCATATGCTCCTTGTAGGTTCAATTCGAATTCGACCAAGAAATCCCATATGCTCTCTTAGGATTTTGGTTCTGAATTCACAATTCCCCTTTTGTATTTCTGATTCTGACCTGTATGATTCCTCTTTACAGGTCGAGATGTCATCAAGGAGATCCTATGCTCCAAGGAGCCAACGCGCTGCTCCGTTACCTGCGAGTGTGCCTTCATCACTTTCTGGTGCGCTTTTCCACCTCTCAATGCATCCAACACCCGCATTTGGTTTACTGCATTCCCACTTTGTTTTCCTTTGTTAGGCAAACTGGGCAAAGCCGCGATTCTCCTTTTTGAGGGTCGTCGCTTAAAAGAGCCGCGATTCTCCTTCGTGAGGGTCATCGCTTAAAAGAGCCGCGATTCTCCTCAGTGAGGGTCGTCGCTTAAAAGATAGGCTTTGCTTAGTCAACTCCTATCTTACGGGGGCGATTCTATGCCGTATTATTTCACGTCGGATGGGGTATACTGTCGCTTTCATGTGTGTGACATTATATGTTGTCCTATGCATGCATAATGTGGCCGGAATCGTTTCACCCGCTATAAGGTCGTGACTCTATCTCACAGGTTTATGAGATGAGTTCTACGCCCTACGCTGCCTTTTACAATGTCCTTCATGGTTAGATTTAATGAATTTTGATCACTCCTTTACAGTTGAGTATCCTTTTGGAGCGTTCTCTCCTCATGCGATTGATGGATGCCGTGGCGAGCATTATGCCACTTCCGATATTCCCTCGCTTATTCCGGTTACTTCTCAGTTCGTACCGAGTACATCTGTGGAGACCATTCAGGTGATACAAGAAGTCCCGTGTGCTCCGCTGTTGATGGTGACGCGCTTGCTTTCGTGAGAGACACCGGCTCCACCCGACCTCGAACAAGGCGGATTACTTATTGGGGATTAGTTAAAGACCGGACTTCGGCTTTTATTGAGAAGCGAGCGATGGCGCATAAAGATGAAGTTGGGCTTTTATATCTCCGCCGATACCTGCGCCATCGCTTCGTTGGTTGAGTTAAGGAATCAAGGCGTGACCGCGTGAGATGTCGTGGCGGCAGCGAGCGTGGCGGCATTCATTGTGGGTATATTACCCACAAGGCAACTCCGGGTTCGGACCGTAGTCGTGTTGTCGGATTACGTCCTGGTGTACTAGGCTTGGATGCACCACCCCATGGTGATATATTTACTATTGCTCATACATTGAGGAATCATCTCATGAAGCTGGGGTGAGAGATGCCTGCACACGGACATAGATTTTACGGTTGGCTCCACTCTTGGACAAACCTTGGTGGGCTCAAATGACAAACTATGTACTTTCGGTCGATGGGCGAGGAACTACGCATCACGGTTTATATCGACCATTAGCGCCACCATGTATGGAAGTGCCGTCGGCTCTCATCCTTTCTTGGCATTTAGAGCTCTGATCGGTTGAACACCTTTTGACCAGGCATGGAGATTTGGGATTGGCTCTTCATGAAATGCATCAAGTCTTAGGACTTCTGGATGGGGAGGATGCTATACCAAGAGTACTTCCCTTGAATGTGGCCGAGTCGGTGAAAGATCGTGTGCACGATTGTCCACGATACTTTATGGGATCTCACTTGTCATTATCACATTGCTTTGGCACAGACTGAGCCATTAGCAAAGAAGGGTAAGCCGCAAGTGAGTGTGAAGCAGTTTGCAGGTTACTTGTTCAAGAATCTGGAGAGCGCTTCTGGTGAGGCGATTTGCGAATTGGCACCACTCTCTCCTTCAGAGATAAACGAACTGATTCAGAAGTCCGATGCTTGCTCTTATACCACTAGGAGTACCAAAGGTGGCTTTCCTGTAGGTACCAAGTTTAGGATATTTCTGTGGCATGCCATAAAGCCGATTCAGCCGACGACTCTCCTGGCTAGTTATCTCGCGCTCTGGCTGAAGAGGTGCGTGGTACCATATCAGTCTGGCGATGCTTTATCTTTAGAGGTCCTTTATCCTGCAGTTCATCTTGCTCACAAAAAGAAGCTTTCTCTTCTCCCGATGATGGTGGCTAACATCCATCGTGGGCTTCGGCAGATAGTTAACACCTCTATTTAGGTAGAGGATGGGCCGTCAGCTCGGATTCCTCTTACAAAGGTGGAGCTCCCCTATACTTACTTGATGGCTTGGTTCGTCCTTCATCATCCTGATATGATGACAGCGTCGAGTATCACAGATCCCTCTATCCCCTTATTGCAATTATTGGAAAGCTGCAAATGGAAGGGACGAGTATTTTTTGATGCGAGAAGGGAATTGCAGATTCATAAGGGTTGGATTTTCTCTAGGTGCTTTCCCTAATTCTCCGGCTAGTACGGCGAGTTCTTGATCGATGAAGAGATGCCGGGGGCGAACCGGACCTCTCTTGACGTCGGCTGCTTTAATTGGCTTGTGAATATTAGGCCAGGCTACTTAACCTTCCGGGCTAGGAATCAGTGTTTCATAGAGCCATATCTGCCTTGCCGATTCGCTCGCTAGTTTGGTTATGATCAAATTTATGTCGGAAATCCACGTCGCCAACTTCAAACTCATGGGAGATTAGTAGGCGGTTAATAGGGCTGGTCTTTGAGTATGGCGGGGTGCACGGCGCAAAGTTCGATCTCCCAGTCTGATGTCAAGCGGCTTACATTCTTATGTTGCACATGGTTGTTAGCGACTAACGAACCTGTTTAGGTGAGACGTATCTCAGCGTTAGTGGCCGAAGAGGCTTTGAAGGCTAATGCTCGGATGATTCGAGCGGCTTCGGTCACCACGAGGCGTAAGACTTCGTCGGCGAGCGATAGGAGAAAGATATCTAGCTCTGCGAAGACCGCTCAAGAGAAGCGGTGGCGAAGAAGATGTTGGGCGGGTTTGTCCACATTTCCTCTTTCTTCATCTTTCTCCTTTTGGAGTTATTAACATTATTTTGTCGCCGGTATAGGCTGCGGTGGAGGATCTTCATGCCTCTCGAGCTGGAAATCTGGCCGTTAAGCGGAAGAAGTTAGTCCACAAAACACACGTGGATCCGCGAGTTTTTGTGACAGACTTAACCGGTGATGACTTCGTTAGCGGAGGAAGTAATGCTCAATCGCCTCTGGCCACTTAATTCCTCGAGTTTAGAACTCACATTCATTCACCTCTTGTGCAGGCGGATGCGAAAGTGATTTCGATCTCCCTCACCATGATTTTTCTTCTCTCGGGGAACCCAGCTTCACCCAACAGATGCATGAGTTCATGATGGAAGACTCCGCAGAATCCATTAGGATTAATGGGACTACCGATGTAGGACCTAATTCAACCATTCCAGGTACATCTATCATTGGTAATACTAAAATTAGATAGCGTGTGCAGGAGTTGAATGACTCGAAACCCGTGCCTCCCCTAATTACCTCTATGCTCCTTGTTCTTTTAAAGAAATTGCAGGAGGCAAATAAGGATGCCGGGGTTGAAGAGACAATGCCCCCTATAGGAGGTAAACTATCTCCGCCCGTTGTAGGTTTCTTAACTTCATTTTCTTCATCTTTGTCTCCTTGTGTCAGATTTCTCGCTAGAAGATTTTGATGAAGCCGGTTTGCCTATGGACATCCCCGAAATGGATCTGACATACGATTCTCTTAGAGATGACCATCTTCCTGATGATATATCGCCTAAGCCCAAGATCCCGGAGACTGCTGAGGTTCATTCTTCTAAAGGTATGAGTTCTTTCCTCCATTAATTGTAGGACTAGCCATTTATGACTAATACAACTACAATTCGCTCTCTTATTAGCAGGCATTCCTTATTCTGATGCTCCTTCAAAATTGGTTACCATGCCGGCGGTTGTGCCTGACGAACGTGCCACGAGACCAACTATAACAGTTGATGCGACAGTAGCAGTTCATGTTCCGATGGATCCGTCAAACCATGAAACGGTACCGATTGAGCCAGGTACTAGTTATCCAGCTAAGGATATATATACCGGCCTTTGATTTAAGATTCTGAAGTACTCACTGTCTTATTTTTGCAGGGCGCATATCTCAGCTTCACGATTTGGCTAAGGCGCTGATGTTGGACGATGATCCTGATCAGCTTATCATTTGCATTGAAGTCCAGTCATTTTTCTCTCTCATGAACATGGTGATCGACCAGCTTCTTCATAAAGGGCTCTCCCTCTATCAGTTTAGGCCGATCCTTGACTCGCAAATGGTTTTGATAAGGGACGCCGGTTTTCCAGAGTTAGCCCAGGACATCGTCGATGATCTTGACCGCCTGGAACTCGATCTTCAGAAGCTACAGAAGCTACAAGCGACAGGTGTGTAGGCGTTGAAAAATACTTACAAGATCCCCGAAACCAACTTCGTGACGGGGAGTCGGTGAATGACAACCCATCGAATGATCACGGACGTCGAATCGTTAAAGCGAACCCGACGGCAAACTCACGGCGTCACAAGCGGTTCAAACCGGACTTGAGCGGACGTCGGATTCTGGGACCGTTGAGCGGAGCGAACCAGAATTAGTCGGAATCAAATCTGAGCGGAACCTAAGTCGGAGAAAGCCAAAGTCGAGGAAAGCGGCGAAGCGGTGGAAAAAGCGGCGGCGCCTCGGCCAACTTGGCGAGTTACCTCGACCAACTTGGCGAGTTACCTCGACCAACTTGGCGAGTTACCTCGACCAACTTGGCGAGTTACCTCGACCAACTTGGCGAGTTACCTCGACCAACTTGGCGAGTTACCTCGACCAACTTGGCGAGTTACCTCGACCAACTTGGCGAGTTACCTCGACCAACTTGGCGAGTTACCTCGACCAACTTGGCGAGTTACCTCGACCAACTTGGCGAGTTACCTCGACCAACTTGGCGAGTTACCTCGACCAACTTGGCGAGTTACCTCGACCAACTTGGCGAGTTACCTCGACCAACTTGGCGAGTTACCTCGACCAACTTGGCGAGTTACCTCGACCAACTTGGCGAGTTACCTCGACCAACTTGGCGAGTTACCTCGACCAACTTGGCGAGTTACCTCGACCAACTTGGCGAGTTACCTCGACCAACTTGGCGAGTTACCTCGACCAACTTGGCGAGTTACCTCGACCAACTTGGCGAGTTACCTCGACCAACTTGGCGAGTTACCTCGACCAACTTGGCGAGTTACCTCGACCAACTTGGCGAGTTACCTCGACCAACTTGGCGAGTTACCTCGACCAACTTGGCGAGTTACCTCGACCAACTTGGCGAGTTACCTCGACCAACTTGGCGAGTTACCTCGACCAACTTGGCGAGTTACCTCGACCAACTTGGCGAGTTACCTCGACCAACTTGGCGAGTTACCTCGACCAACTTGGCGAGTTACCTCGACCAACTTGGCGAGTTACCTCGACCAACTTGGCGAGTTACCTCGACCAACTTGGCGAGTTACCTCGACCAACTTGGCGAGTTACCTCGACCAACTTGGCGAGTTACCTCGACCAACTTGGCGAGTTACCTCGACCAACTTGGCGAGTTACCTCGACCAACTTGGCGAGTTACCTCGACCAACTTGGCGAGTTACCTCGACCAACTTGGCGAGTTACCTCGACCAACTTGGCGAGTTACCTCGACCAACTTGGCGAGTTACCTCGACCAACTTGGCGAGTTACCTCGACCAACTTGGCGAGTTACCTCGACCAACTTGGCGAGTTACCTCGACCAACTTGGCGAGTTACCTCGACCAACTTGGCGAGTTACCTCGACCAACTTGGCGAGTTACCTCGACCAACTTGGCGAGTTACCTCGACCAACTTGGCGAGTTACCTCGACCAACTTGGCGAGTTACCTCGACCAACTTGGCGAGTTACCTCGACCAACTTGGCGAGTTTGGACGAGGGACTTCGGGCGGATATTTGGGGATTTTGAGGCTGGGACTTGGTGGACTTCGATCTTCGAAGAATTCTCGCGAGATCTACAGTAGTCGGCCTTACGGTTCCGAGCACCGGCGAGCACAAGTTCGATTGACGTCGATCTGGCGGAAGATGGCGAATTGGTCGAACTCTGAGATACCCTCTAGATTAAGCCGTCTTAATCTCGGGGATATGCTGTGATTTCTCCTAGTAGATCTCAACGCTCGGCGATCCTCTCCTTCGTGAGTGTGATCCCGAAGCGATCCTCTCGCCGTGAGTGTGACCCCTTAGGCGTTTCGTTTCCTTCGTGAAATGAGCCCTACGTCTGTAGTTCGAACGGGTCTCTACGGATCGAATTAGCGGTGGTCCACGGACACAAAAGTCCGACACGGGCAAAGAACCCGCATGGCGAGGACCTCGATATATGAGAGATCCCGTGTTTGTTCATCTGAGGAAAAAGTTGTAATCTTTTTGATTTTCATTGTAAGCCTTATAAAAGGTGATATTTTTCTTTGAATTTGTTTGGTGAAGTTTGTAGCAGTTCAAATCAATGACAATCAAACCGACTTTTACCAGCGAACAAGGCGACCACCGGTGGGAGCCAACAATCAAACGAAAACTTCTGCGTGGGGTGTAATAGTGCAGCTCGGCAAAGTCAACCGAATCAAGTTGATCCGGGTTCCCTTGTGAGTATCATACTATCGTCCTCGTCGGTCGTTCTCCGCCTAAAGGTTAAGTTCACGAATGCTTGACTTTACAAAGTCGCGATATCTTTCAAACCGGAAGGAATTGGGAAAAATGGCGAGGAGCAAACCGAACCCTTGGGTGGTTTTGGTTAGCTCCGTCTCGTCGAATAGTCGATTTTCATTTATAATTTGTCCAATTCGGCGTGCGGTTTGAAAGTTACGACTTGTTCTTAAGTAGCATATGAGGAAGTTTGCCAGCGTGAAGCTCTCCATTCGGTCGAGGTTAAGCCAAACAGCGAAGCCCTTCATTGAGGCGAGGTTAAGCCAAGCGTGAAGCTCTCCATTGATCGAGGTTAAGCCAGCGTGAAGCTCTCCATTGATCGAGGTTAAGCCAGCGGCGAAACCCTTCATCGGGCGAGGTTAAGCCAGCGTGAAACCCTTCATCGAGCGAGGTTAAGCCAGCGTGAAGCTCTCCATTGATCGAGGTTAAGCCAGCGTGAAGCTCTCCATTCGTCGAGGTTCACCAGCGTGAAGCCCTTCATTGAGCGAGGTTAGCCTACGGTGAGCCTCGACATTCAACCGAGGTTAAACTACGGTGATCCTCAACGAACAGGCGAGGTTAGCCTACGGTGAGCCTCGACATTCAGCGAGGCTGCGCCCACAATGTCAAAGTTTGTGAGGTTAAGCCCATCAAAGTTGGGCGAGGCTGCGCCCACAACATCAAAGTTTGTGAGGCTGCGCCCACAACATCAAAATTTGTGAGGCTAGACCATGCAAACTTTAAAGCGAGACTTGCTCAAGAGGCGAGGCTCGACCTCAATCTGAGGTTAGCATGTGGGCGGAGTTCGAGCTTAACACGAGGTTAGCCGCAGCGAAGCTCAGCAGTCATGTGATGAGGTTAGCCTATAGCGGTGGTCGTGAAGTTAAGCCCACAGCGGTGATTTCCACTTTCATCGAGGTTCACAAGAGGAGCAAAGCTCGACATTAGATGCAGGCGGACTTTAATCTTAAAGGCGAGGTTAAGCCCACTTATGCTTCGACTTTCATCTGAGGTTAGCCTCTGTGTGGCTTCGCTATCAACAAAATGCATAAATGCATTATTTGAAGTTAAGCCCAAGCAGTGAAACTAGTCATATAGCTGAAGTTCATCTAAGTAGCGGACCTCGTTATGCAATTAAGATTTGCCCGAGCGAAGTTGAAGAAGCTTCGGCTTCGTTATTCGGCGAGGCTCGGCCTTCGCCCTCGGTCGAATCCCCAATTTACCGCGTGGATTAAGTAGTGGGCATCGGTTAACCAGCGTTTTCCTAATTTTTGCATGGCGGTGGTAGCCATTAGGCGAGGAAGCTTTGGAACTTTTGGAGATCAACACTTGCGCGGGAGAAAGAGATCAAGCTCTTCATCGGCAATCTCATCAATCATCAACAACATTGTTACGATCGTCAGCGAGCGGATCTCAGCGAGGCCCCAATATCGATTCCACCTCCGGCCATCGCATCAAGTTGCCATCCACCTCGGTGCCAGCCGGTCGGGCTGGAGCTTCGAAGCAAAAGCGGCTTTGGAGCACCTCGGCTCATTACATGATGATCGAGGTAAAATTTCGATCAAGAGCGATTGGGCCCGTTAAGGAAGTCGGGGTCACTCACAGTGCAGTCGCACCCACCTCAACCGTGATAAGAAGATTCTGTGGCTGCTCTCCTTTGGAATTGGATCGTAGTTCGAGAGCGTCGAAACCGGCTCGCAAAGTGACGTTGAGATTAGTGACTCTTGGAACCTCGATAATGTGACTCATCCTCGAAGGAGACATTTTCATTTGGCGGCGATGGCGTTATACACGAGAAGTCATACCAACACGAAGGGTTGCTCCGGCATTCATGCTTAGATGAGTTATACTATCGTCTTTGAAGTGCAGTAAATCTCGAAGAAATTCCCGAATTGAACCGCATTGTCCGTGTTCTCAAACTATCGAGCGGTATTGTCGAATGTAGCGCACCAAGCCGACTCAGAAGAAGCGTCGCTCTTTGATAGGCTTGGCAACAAAATGCCAAGAAGATCGAGTCTCAAAGCGATATGACCAGCGAGAGGGTTGGGATACGAATCCTCCTCAGAAGATGAATGCTCATGGCTGATTGATAATAATCCACCCGATGAGGGGGACGAACATTCATCTGATTCTTTAGCTTGGGATTCCGACATCAGCCTCAGAGAAGCCTTCAAGGCTTTGACGTCAAATATGGCTACGGTCGATCACGCTCTTGTTGAGAGTGATGAAGACATGCCAACATGGGAAGACCCATGGATCCATCAACTCAAGAAGCGGTTTGGGGATAGGTTGAACAAAGAGAACCCCCACTAAGGATGAGGTAGTCGAGGTTAATATGGGTGATGAAGAGCATCCTAAACTCATAAACATCAGCAATACTCTTCCCTCGGAAGAAAAGGAAGAGTTGATTGCCCTAATCAGGGAGTATATCGATGTATTCGCCTGGAGCTACGAGGACATGCCGGGACTCGACCCTAATGTGGCGACACATCGCCTCAACATCAAGGCGGATGTCAAACTGTCAAGCAACGGCAAAGGCGGTTTAGATCCACAAATATTGCGAGCAATCGTTGGCGAAGTGAAGAAACTCATAGAATCGGGATTCATCAAGGAAATTCAACATCCGGATTGGGTGGCGAATATAGTCGGTCATGAAGAAGAATGGTTCGATTAGGATGCGTATGCGACTCTGAGACACGAGCGGCTGCTTGCCCCAAAGGCGACTTTCCTCTACCAATCACGATGTCATAGTCGACAATACGTGTGGATTTGAAAGAATGTCGTTCATGGATGGTTTCGGGATACAATCGGATCAAGATGCACCGATGATGCCAAACACGGCGTTGAGCAGCCCATCGGTATATATTGTTACGGTCATGCCGTTCGGCTGAAAAATCTTTGGTGCCACATATCAGCGGCGATGGCGGAAATTTTCGGGACCATCTCCAGCGGTCGAATGCTACGTCGGCGACTTGGTGCGTGAAAAGCGTGACAAAGGAGATCACATCAAAGATCTTAGGGCGGTATTGAGCTCATGCGAGCCCATCGACTAAAGATGAATCTGCCAAATCCTTCCTTGGGATGTCGGTGGCAAGTTCCTTGGCCGTCGTCACCAACAAAGGAATCCATGTCGATCGATAAAGTAAAGGCGATTCAAAGTTGCAACCTCAGAAATCGAGAGAACTTCGGGGGTTACAAGAGGCGATTGGCGTACATCCGGCGGTTCATATCGAACCTATCGGGAAGTGCCAACCGTTCTCAAAGTTGAATAAGAAGGCGTGTCATTTATTTGGGGCGGCGCTGCCGAGCATTGAAGAGATCAAATCGTATCTCGCTAAACCTCTGTTCTTGTTGCACGCGATGGAAAACCGTTTTGATCTCGTCAAGGCAGCGGATCACTTTCGTTAAGCGCTTTACTCGCGCAAGGCGGCGGCGGCGGTCCGCGAGCGGCGATGTATTACGGCGAACATTAGTGGTCTTTGAGTCTCGATATCCAATGGTGAAGCGGTGCCTTGCATTAGTGTTCGCGATTGAAAAATCGCGGCACTATTTAGTCGGACGGGCGATTTATGTTATCTCTAATGTAAATCCGGTCGAATATTTATATTGGCCGGCCTCAATGAGTTGGCGTCTGGCGAAATGGGCCTTGCTCTTGTCCCAATATGACTTGTATTTCAAACAACGAAGTCGGTCAAAGGACAAGCGATTTGCGATCTCTTGGTACCCGGCGACGGATGCGGTTGAGCTATATGATGATCTTCGGATGAAGTCCACGAAGTTAACACTACATCGCACCAACAAATATGGCGTACTTTGTGAAGCTTCTCGAGCTACTAATGTAGCAAGTGCCCCGGATGTTCTAAGATTTCGGCCGGTCGGGGTTGTCTTAGTTTCCCAGGGAATCATGTCATGCCCGTGCTTATTAGCTCACGAACCTTGTTCCAATAGCGTAGCGAATACAGCGCTACTTATCGGACTTAGCCGCCAAAATTTGGGGTCGAGTATCTCGGCGTATGGTGATTCACAATTGATAGTTAAGCGGTCGTGGTGACTATGAAGTTAGGAATCGATCGGTCCCCTATCATCGGATAGCGTTGAAATGGCGGACTCATTTGAAGAATTCTTCATCGAATATATCCAGCGCCTTGAGCGGCTCATGCGGATGCATTAGCGCGTGCTTGATATCGGCACAACCTTAGAGGCCGAGCAATTGGTTCGGTCGGGACTCACCGACTCTTCGTACCAATATATGATGGGGTACAAGAAGACAAAGGGATAGTTACCAAAGAGGTAAATGCAACCCAAACCAAGTTGGAGCCGAGATTGGCTTTCCTATCATCGATTCGTCTTACATGGTATTCTACGGAAGGCGTGAAGGAGAAGAGTCAATCCGTGAAGAGCTCAAGATTCTTTACGACCACGAAACCCGGATGCTATATCGTAGAGTGCGATGGTCTTTTACTCGATGCCTCTCAAACAAAGAAGCGAGAAGAGGTCCGCCGGGAAGCACGAAGGTGAATGTGGTGCGCACCGGCTGGTCCCAAGCTCTGATCGAATCGGAGAATGGGCTACTTTTGGCCCACGATGATTAATGGCGGTCGATGCGCTTCGGAAATGCCAGCGTGTCAAATTCCGCGAATTATATGCATCGACCTCTGGCGGTTGCATCGCCGGCCACATCACGGCCATTGAGACATGGGGAATGGGCGTTGTAGGTCCCATTTTCCTCCGTCGGTCAAAGCGTCGGTTTATTCTAGCGATCACCGACTAATTCTCCAAGTGGTGGAAGCAATCCGCTAAAAGAAGTAAAGCGAAATGCGTCGTCAAATTTATCAAACACCATGTCATTTATCGACCACGGTGTCCCAAAACGGATCGTGCATGACAATGGTCCCCAATTCATCGGCAATTCCTTCATCGGGTTTTGCGAGAAATTCAAGATACAAGGCGTATCGTCGGCTGACCTATAATCCGGTACCAAATGGATTAGCGAGGCATTCAACAAGGCGATTATTAAGATTACGTGAAGCTTGTGAAGAATAACAAGCGAGGCTGGGGCGATAAACTTCGGAGAAGCACTCACGGGCATATCGCTGTGATGCATGCATGTGGAGACCCGTATTCTTTGGTTTCACGGATCGCGGCGATTCTCCGTTAAATCAAATTCCGTCGCCGCGCCAGCCCTTTCAGCGAGAGATGGCGGCCGAAGAACAACATCAAAAGCGTCTCGAAGAGCTTGAGATATTAGATGAGAAGCGCTGGAAGCTCAACAATGCATTGAGTTCTACCAAGCTAGGATGTCGAGCTTTCAACAAGAAATGCGACAGCGGAGTTTCAAAGAAGGAGATTTGGTCCTCATTTTCGGCGACCGATAATCCTCACTTCAAAAAGAAAGGTAAATTCGAACCTAAATGGGAGGTCCGTTTGTAATAGAAGCGGTTTACTCTAATAGTGCGTATCGCCTAATTACCCAAAATGGCGGCCAGGCAATTAATCTTAGATAAATGGGAAGTTCTGAAGAAATACTACCCTTAGTATCTTGGGATAACCCGTTCAGCGGGAAGTTCCTCGTGGGATGTGTTACCCACTTTCCTTGAGGATAACCCTAGATTATCCTCCATCATAATTTCCCCAGATCAAATTCCTTGGCGGTGGGCCTACAAATTACATGGTACATTGCCACAATCTCCTCTTGATTCCTTCTATGAACAAGAGGCCCAATCAAAATCCCTTTTACAGGAGATAGAATATAAAATTCTTCCTCTCCAAGCATCAGATCCCTTTAAGTGATAAGCGGAGGGTTCTTTCCACCTCTCTCTAGGTAGCGCCGGTGAAGGTATCTTGGGATTTTCAGAACCGGGTTGTCCTTTGAAGGTCGCTGAGTCTCTTTGGTTCTCGGTGGAGATCCACTCTTAGTTCCATCTTCATCTTAGGTAGCGCCCGTGAAGGTATCTTGTAGGGATTTTCAAACCAGGTTGTCCGTGAAGGTCGCTGAGTCTCTTCGGTTCTCGGTGGAGATCCCACTCTTAGTTCCATCTTCATCTTAGGTAGCGCCGGTGAAGGTATCTTGTGGGATTTTCAGACGGGTTGTCCGTGAAGGTCGCTGAGTCTCTTCGGTTCTCGGTGGAGATCCCTCTTAGTTCCATCTTCATCTTAGGTAGCGCCGGTGAAGGTATCTTGTAGGGATTTTCGGACCGGGTTGTCGCTGAAGGTGCTGAGTCTCTTCGGTTCTCGGTGGAGATCCCACTCTTAGTTCCATCTTCATCTTAGGTAGCGCCGGTGAAGGTATCTTGTAGGATTTTCGAACCAGGTTGTCCTTTGAAGGTCGCTGAGTCTCTTCGGTTCTCGGTGGAGATCCCTCTTAGTTCCATCTTCATCTTAGGTAGCGCCGGTGAAGGTATCTTGTAGGGATTTTGAGACCAGGTTGTCCGTGAAGGTGCTGAGTCTCTTCGGTTCTCGGTGGAGATTCCACTCTTAGTTCCATCTTCATCTTAGGTAGCGCCGGTGAAGGTATCTTGGGATTTTCAGAACCGGGTTGTCCGTGAAGGTCGCTGAGTCTTTTCGGTTCTCGAGTGGAGATCCCACTCTTAGTTCCATCCTTCATCTTAGGTAGCCGGTGAAGGTATCTTGTAGGGATTTTCGGACCGGGTTGTCGCTTGAAGGTCACAGAGTCTCTTCGGTTCAGTGGAGATCCCACTCTTAGTTCCATTTCTCATCTTAGGTAGCCGTGAAGGTATCGCCGGGATTTTCAGACGGGTTGTCGCCTAAAGGTCACTGAGTCTCTTCGGTTCTCGGAGTGGAGATCCCATTCTTAGTTCCATTTCTCATCTTAGGTAGCGCCCGTGAAGGTATCTTGTAGGATTTTCAGACCGGGTTGTCGCTTTGAAGGTCACACGAGTCTCTTCGGTTCTCGAAGTGGAGATCCACTTTTAGTTTCATCTTTCATCTTAGGTAGCGCCGGTGAAGGTATCTGTAGGGATTTTCAGACCAGGTTGTCCGCTGAAGGTCACAGTCTCTTCGGTTCTCGGTGGAGATCCACTCTTACTTCTATCTTCATCTTAGGTGGCCGGTGAAGGTATCTTGTAGGGATTTTCGAGACCGGGTTGTCCGGTGAAGGTGCTGAGTCTTTCGGTTCTCGAAGTGGAGATCCACTCTTAGTTCCATCTTTCATCTTAGGTAGCCGTGAAGGTATCTTGTAGGGATTTTCGAGACCGGGTTGTCGCTGAAGGTCACGAGTCTCTTCGGTTCAGTGGAGATCCACTCTTAGTTCCATTTCTCATCTTAGGTAGCCCGGTGAAGGTATCTTGTAGGGATTTTCGGACGGGTTGTCCTCTGAAGGTCACAGTCTCTTCGGTTCTCGGTGGAGATTCCACTCTTAGTTCCATTCTCATCTTAGGTAGCGCCGGTGAAGGTATCTTGTAGGGATTTTCGGACGGGTTGTCCTCTGAAGGTCACGAGTCTCTTCGGTTCTCGAAGTGGAGATCCCACTTTTAGTTCCATCTTTCATCTTAGGTGGCCGGTGAAGGTATCTTGGGATTTTCGAACCGGGTTGTCCTTTGAAGGTCACTGAGTCTCTTCGGTTCGGTGGAGATCCCACTCTTAGTTCCACCTCTCTCTAGGTAGCGCCGGTGAAGGTATCTTGTAGGGATTTTCAGAACCAGGTTGTCCTTTGAAGGTCACTGAGTCTCTTCGGTTCGGTGGAGATCCCACTCTTAGTTCCATCTTCATCTTAGGTAGCGCCGGTGAAGGTATCTTGTAGGGATTTTCAGACCGGGTTGTCCGTGAAGGTCGCTGAGTCTTTTCGGTTCTCGAAGTGGAGATCCCACTCTTAGTTCCATTTCTCATCTTAGGTAGCGGTGAAGGTATCTTGTAGGGATTTTCGAACGGGTTGTCCTCTGAAGGTCACGAGTCTCTTCGGTTCTCGGTGGAGATTCCACTCTTAGTTCCATTCTCATCTTAGGTAGCGGTGAAGGTATCTTGTGGGATTTTCGGACGGGTTGTCCTCTGAAGGTCACGAGTCTCTTGGTTCTCGAAGTGGAGATCCCACTTTTAGTTCCATCTTTCATCTTAGGTAGCGCCGGTGAAGGTATCGCCGGGATTTTCAGACCGGGTTGTCCTTTGAAGGTCACTGAGTCTCTTCGGTTCGAAGTGGAGATCCCACTCTTAGTTCCATTTCTCATCTTAGGTAGCGCCGGTGAAGGTATCTTGTAGGGATTTTGAACCGGGTTGTCGCTGAAGGTCACGAGTCTCTTCGGTTCTCGGTGGAATCCCACTCTTAGTTCCATCTTCATCTTAGGTAGCGTGAAGGTATCTTGTAGGGATTTTGAACCGGGTTGTCCGTGAAGGTCGCTGAGTCTTCGGTTCTCGAAGTGGAGATCCCACTCTTAGTTCCATCTTTCATCTTAGGTAGCGCCGGTGAAGGTATCGCGGGATTTTCGAACCGGGTTGTCGCTTTGAAGGTCACGAGTCTCTTCGGTTCTCGGTGGAGATCCCACTCTTAGTTCCATTCTCATCTTAGGTAGCGCCGGTGAAGGTATCTTGTAGGGATTTTCGGACCGGGTTGTCGCTGAAGGTCACGAGTCTCTTCGGTTCTCGAATGGAGATCCCACTCTTAGTTCCATTTCTCATCTTAGGTAGCTCCGGTGAAGGTATCGCCGGGATTTTCGGACGGGTTGTCGCTGATGGTCACGAGTCTCTTGGTTCTCGAAGTGGAGATCCCACTTTTAGTTCCATCTTTCATCTTAGGTAGCGCCCGTGAAGGTATCTTGCCGGGATTTTCGAACCGGGTTGTCCGCTGAAGGTCACGAGTCTTTTCAATTTCTACGGCAAGGAATCTGCTGTTAGCCTCATCCCGGGAAATAGAACACATTCTTCCTTTCCCATCTCGATCAATCTTATTCCGGTTCGGTCATTCTCGGTCAAAGACACCAAGATTCATCTTGGGGCATTTTATCCGAAGCCTAAGAAGGGATAAAGCCAACTCCTCACCGCAGCGTTGCGGTTTAGTCTTTCTCCGATTGAAGAAGACACGAGTTTGATTACGGGGTATTTTATCCGAAGCTTAAGAAGGGATAAAGCCAACACCTCACCGCAGCGTTGCGGTTAGTCTTCGAGTGAATCGAAGGCGAAGCCTCGTATTCAACATCGTAGCATTAAGTCTAAGAGAGTCTCATTCTTTTAGCACAGCGTCCGCGTCTTGAGCGGATCACGATAATCCATGCGCTAGCCCAACTCAAGCGGTAGTTGGTAAAGGCTAATCAAACCCGTTGAGAGTGGGGTTGGCCAATAACCTAAAGTCAGCGCCTCACAGCGTTGCGGTTTAGTCTTTTAGATTGAAGAAGACACTAGAGTTCGATTACGGGGTATTTTATCCGAAGCCTAAGAAGGGATAAAGCCAACACCTCACCGCAGCGTTGCGGTTTAGTCTTTCTCCGATTGAAGACACGAGTTGATTACGGGGTATTTTATCCGAAGCCTAAGAAGGGATAAAGCCAGCGCCTCCTGCAGCGTTGCGGTTTAGTCTTTTAGATTGAAGAAGACACGAGTTCAATTACAGGGCATTTTATCCGAAGCCTAAGAAGGGATGAGTCACGTGTAACAGCGTTGTAGGGTGGTCTCTTGCGGTAAAGTCTGAAGCCTATGTATTCAATATCATAGCAACAAGTCTAGAAGAGTTTCATTCTTTTAGCTCAGCGTCCGTCTTGGAGCGGATCACGATAATCCATGCGCTAGCCAACTCAAGCGGTGGTTGGTAAAGGCTAATCAAACCCGTTGATGGTGAGGGTTTGCCAAAAATCCTATAAGTATTATGGTTAATTATTTCTGACAAAGTAAAAGAATCATAATAAACAATGAAAGGGATGGATCTTATTCATTTGAAGTAAATATAGAAGTAGCTACAACTGTTTAAACATCAAGTCTATGACAAAGGATTTGTTGTTGGTGAGACACTTCACCATTGTAAACTGGTGGAGTTCTTCACGCAACTTCGACCTGAAGGACTCCTCATCGGTGTTGGTGTCTTCGTGGTTGCCTCCTCGAGCTCGGCCGGTTTACGCCCGACGGTCGAGTTCTCTAGGCGTAGCGGTGAGGGCTTCTTCCTTGTTGGCCTTGGCGACTCAAGCTGCTCATCCCATCTTCCTCGGCATGGAGCTCTCCCACGGCGATATTATCCTCTCCTTTTCGCCACAATATCGATGCGGATGTGGCTTAGGGAAGAATATGTCGGCAACAACGACTCAGAGCTGATGGTAGCGGTCTCTGCATTTGGACTTGAACCCGGTAAAACCACGAGCATCGGCGCCATGCCTCTAAGCGAGTCGTATGGCGGCTACATATGAGGAAGCCCGGCTACCGCGGCTCTTGCGGTCTCTGAAGCTTTCCCTCGGATAGGCGAGGTCATCAACAATGGCTGAGCCATTTCGGGATAACCCATATCCATTACCAAGGCCATCAGGGGATCAGCGGTGGCTTTGGCCCGATGAAGAAAGCCGCCATGAAGGACCTTTTCGATCACCATGTTCACCGAGAGAATGGCGTACTTCCAAGCGGATAATAAGATGGGATGGATCTTCATCGGCATCAGCGCTCTCACCGGATCATGGAGTCGAGATGTAGGCTCTACGAGAAGAAGAGAGGACTTTAGAATCTTGATCAAAATTGGCGAAAACTTATTTGGCTAAAGGACTCTTACAGTCTCCTTGGTGTAGTTTCAAAGACTAGTGAGTCTACGGTATCTATCATTTGGGATCTTTGTCAGCATGGTGAGCCCTCGGTGTGCTCATCTATCTCAGCGATTATTTGTGGTAGGCGATTAGAAGCGGCGGAAAGAGGAGTCCCTACCACTACACAAAGGGAGTGTCTCGGCCTCTTTTAATTATAGTGATATTGGCCAAGCGGTGGTCCTATAGTGTCGAAGAAAATTCATACCTTCTTGGGGATGGTAGCTTGGGTAAATCTTCACGAATGCATTGCCATCCTGTGACCAAGTCGTAACAGGTCATCCATGGAAGTATTGCCGTATAAACCGGCTTCCACGAAATCTTCCATTGAAGTCGAAAAGAGGGCATTAGGAAAGCGAATGCAACTAAGAGTTGGCGAACAATAGGTAAAGCTACTTACCTCCTACGGTGGAATTAGCTTGCCTAGCCTCGGTTAGTGCATTTGTCTCTGCAATCCTTCTAAAAGAGCAAAAAGCAAAGAGACAATTAATGGGAGTGCAATTCGAGTCGTTCAATTCGCATTAAGCCATCTAGAAGAGGAGTTATCGATGTTAGATGTACACGAGTTCATCGAATCGGGTCCTACATCGGCCTCCTCGCCATAGCTCCATACATCGGTTGAGTAAAACTTGGCTCGGCATGAAGCGGAAGCTGGGTGATGAGAATCAAAACCAGAATCATAATCTCTAAAACCCCTGCATGCAAGCGGAGAAGCGTTAGTCTCAAAAGCGAAAACTTCAGGTTACATCATGGCGAATTGTTACCTCCGTCATTGTTGGATCATCATTTGGTCAAGTCTATATCAAAGGACCGAGAATTCACGAGTCTTATGGGCTAATCTCTTCGTTTAACCCCTCGAGAAGGTCGAAATTCCTCTTCTTGATTTTCACGAAAGTTCAGTTGGATGAGAATCAATAGAAAGGATGAGAAAATGAAGGAAAAAAGAGAGTACCAAGGTTCGCGACCTCAGCTTGGTCCTCTTCTAAAGTCCCGACACGAGTGGTGGAATTCCCCTCGGCCTCAATGGGTGGATGAGATTGCGGCTTCCTCACGAACTTGGCGGCATCAGGGGATGTCAGAGTGTCGGCTTCATAGCGATGCCGGCCACCAGTGCGAGATAGCCCTCCACGAGGGGCGGCTCGTTAGCTACTAATAGCCAACTACAATGAAGGAATGTCGACTCGGTGGCGGTGCGAGCTCGGAGGCTGAATCTAGCACGGTACATCCCATGGCGGCTCTACAACCATGCTCGAAGGCCATCCACAAGTCCACCTCAGTGCAGGCTGCGGTTCGGGTTCCCAACATAAAGTTGGTGCGTAACGGCTGGCGAGCAAAGCGGCGAGGAAAATAAGGCTCAATGAAGCATTCCTCCTTTACCGGAAAGTGAGATACCCTAGCACGATATTCACTAGCCGGTTAAACGACCAATGTCAAGTGAAGTCTGGCGTGTCTTGGCACCTCCTCGTCAACCAAGGACTCACCATATTGACCCGGAGAATCGAGGAAAACATCACGGAAAAGATCCACCCTTTGTGAATGCATCGTTTCTTGATCTCTGCAAAGCCACGCCCTTCCATCGCAATCCTCTACCAACGCAAAGAAAGGAGTAGGCGAATCTGTGGAACGGTGCCGACATCATGTCGGGACGATGAAGAACCAACGAGGCCATCAAATAGGTATATGGGAGCTCTACCGGACGGAAGGAATATGTGATGATGGCTTGTCTTTTCTACGATGCTTCGGACTATATGCATAATCCACGGTGAATATTGGCCACCATTACGGAAGGAGAGTTCCTTCTTGTGGGCAAGGCTGAGCTGCGGGGTAAAGGACCTCCAAAGGTAAAGCATCATCGAATGATATGGAACCACACATTTCTTTAGCAGTTGCAAGATAGCCGGCTAGAAGAGTTGTCGGTTGGATAGGCTTTACCGCATGCCACGAAAGGTTGCAAACTTGGTCCACAGGGAAAACCATCTTGGCGTAGGCTGGCGTATAAGAGTTAGCCTCGGACCTCTCGATTAGTTCATTAACCTTGAAGGAGTGGCGGTGGCAGTTCACATATTTCTGGCGATTTGTCCTCCAAATGCTGGAACAAGTAATTGGCAAATTGCTTCGGACTCACTTGAGATTTCCTTTTGGCGCAAGGTTTAGATTGGGCCAGAGCTATATGATAATGACAAGTGAGATCCCACAAAATTTTGTGACGATCAGGTGTGTGTTTCTTGGTAGGCTTCGGTTCGATTGGAAGGAAATACTCTTGATCTGACATCTTCCCCATGGGTAAATCGAATCGATACATCTCATGTAGAGCCAGCCCCAACTTCGCCGTGTTTAAGTGAAAAATGTATTTGAATCGGATTGTAGAGCTCAAATAAAGGCGAAGAAATGATTGGCTGATTGGAAGGCCATACATGGTGTACGAATCGTGAATCTGAGACCGCAAACACGAAGTTCTCCATCCCATCGGTGAGGGCGTAGTTGGTCGAGCGACCCACCAATGTTTACGATGAGTGAACCCGGTAGTAAAATCTATGACTAGATGGCGGCATCTCGCCCAGCGTAGCGAGGCGATTCTTAGTCGGCGGGAACAAAGAGCTCATCGCGAGGCGGTGTGTCCAGCCCTACAACCCGAGGTGAAGGCGATGGCGATTCCTCTTGGAACGGGCGGGCTGGCGGGTAATAAATCCGCAATGAATATGATCCGCTCCTCGGTCGGGCGCCGGGACATGCAGTGTCCGCGGCATGGTGTCGAAATCGATCAATGAGAGGCGGCGAGGTATCAGAGGAATATACAAAGGGACCTCCGTCGTCTTGGTTCAACCACCGCTTCGCTCGACAAAAGGCGTATCAGGATCCTTAAGCGAGTCGCGAATAGATAATCTATTTTTCGCAAAGGTTGATGAGGCTGGTGTCTCTTACGAGTGGTGCATCGGTGACCGATCGTCGGAGAATCACGGGAACTCCCCTCAAATCTGACTGGATCGTCTCGTGATGTCGCGGGTGCAAATCGGCGAGATAAAAATCAGCGGGATCATCACCGTGGAATAATAGTCACTATGGCGTCCATCAACGTAAGGCTGGAAAAGCTCGAGGAATAATCAGCGAAATCGGAAAATATTCGGTTAGTAAATGGCGTTGAATTCATCTTACATAGATTGAGTCCGCGACCTTATAGCGGGTATGGCGATTTCACCGTATCGAATACGGAGAGCGATAAATATAGGCGCATAAACCAGCGGCAATATATTCCGTTCTGAGCAAAGTGCGGTATGAAATCGCTCCGTTAAAGACATCGAGGCGGGTGATGACCAAACAAAACCAATCGTGAAGCGTCGGTCCCCACAAAGGAGGATTCGGCTCTTCCCAATCGCCTCACAAAGGAGAAACGGCGGGGTCATAGCGAGTGTACACAATCTGGCGTCGGTCCCCACGAAGGAAGATTCGGCTCATCAATCGCCTCACAAAGGAGAAGCGGCGGGGATACGCGATGTATATCACGAGAAGATAATAATGCTGGCGCACCACCAAAAGAAGGAGGCGTGCATTCACGCTGCAGGCGAGTTGATCGGCCCCTCGAAGCATGAGATCTTAGCGGCGACATCAAAAGCGCAAAAATACAACAAAAGTCGGATACATGGCTAAAATCGGCAAATAGCGGCGAAATCCCGTTTGGTCGGTCGTGGCTCATTAGTCCACGCCGGAACCGAAGCGACGACATGTCGGCGTCGGTCCCCACAAAGGAGGATTCGGCTCTTCCCAATCGCCTCACAAAGGAGAGCGAAGCGGGGTCATAGCGAGTGTACACAATCTGGCGTCGGTCCCCACGAAGGAGGATTTGGCTCTTCCCAATCGCCTCACAAAGGAGAGCGAAGCGGGGTCATAGCGAGTGTACACAATCTGGCGTCGGTCCCCACGAAGGAGGATTTGGCTCTTCCCAATCGCCTCACAAAGGAGAGCGAAGCGGGGTCATAGCGAGTGTACACAATCTGGCGTCGGTCCCCACGAAGGAAGATTCGGCTCATCAATCGCCTCACAAAGGAGAGCGAAGCGGGGTCATAGCGAGTGTACACAATCTGGCGTCGGTCCCCACAAAGGAGGATTCGGCTCTTCCCAATCGCCTCACAAAGGAGAGCGAAGCGGGGTCATAGCGAGTGTACACAATCTGGCGTCGGTCCCCACGAAGGAAGATTCGGCTCATCAATCGCCTCACAAAGGAGAGCGAAGCGGGGTCATAGCGAGTGTACACAATCTGGCGTCGGTCCCCACGAAGGAAGATTCGGCTCATCAATCGCCTCACAAAGGAGAGCGAAGCGGGGTCATAGCGAGTGTACACAATCTGGCGTCGGTCCCCACAAAGGAGGATTTGGCTCTTCCCAATCGCCTCACAAAGGAGAGCGAAGCGGGGTCATAGCGAGTGTACACAATCTGGCGTCGGTCCCCACAAAGGAGGATTCGGCTCTTCCCAATCGCCTCACAAAGGAGGATTCGGCTCTTCCCAATCGCCTCACAAAGGAGGATTCGGCTCTTCCCAATCGCCTCACAAAGGAGGATTCGGCTCTTCCCAATCGCCTCACAAAGGAGGATTCGGCTCTTCCCAATCGCCTCACAAAGGAGGATTCGGCTCTTCCCAATCGCCTCACAAAGGAGGATTCGGCTCTTCCCAATCGCCTCACAAAGGAGGATTCGGCTCTTCCCAATCGCCTCACAAAGGAGGATTCGGCTCTTCCCAATCGCCTCACAAAGGAGGATTCGGCTCTTCCCAATCGCCTCACAAAGGAGGATTCGGCTCTTCCCAATCGCCTCACAAAGGAGGATTCGGCTCTTCCCAATCGCCTCACAAAGGAGGATTCGGCTCTTCCCAATCGCCTCACAAAGGAGGATTCGGCTCTTCCCAATCGCCTCACAAAGGAGGATTCGGCTCTTCCCAATCGCCTCACAAAGGAGGATTCGGCTCTTCCCAATCGCCTCACAAAGGAGGATTCGGCTCTTCCCAATCGCCTCACAAAGGAGGATTCGGCTCTTCCCAATCGCCTCACAAAGGAGGATTCGGCTCTTCCCAATCGCCTCACAAAGGAGGATTCGGCTCTTCCCAATCGCCTCACAAAGGAGGATTCGGCTCTTCCCAATCGCCTCACAAAGGAGGATTCGGCTCTTCCCAATCGCCTCACAAAGGAGAGCGAAGCGGGGTCATAGCGAGTGTACACAATCTGGCGTCGGTCCCCACGAAGGAAGATTCGGCTCATCAATCGCCTCACAAAGGAGGATTCGGCTCTTCCCAATCGCCTCACAAAGGAGGATTCGGCTCTTCCCAATCGCCTCACAAAGGAGGATTCGGCTCTTCCCAATCGCCTCACAAAGGAGGATTCGGCTCTTCCCAATCGCCTCACAAAGGAGGATTCGGCTCTTCCCAATCGCCTCACAAAGGAGGATTCGGCTCTTCCCAATCGCCTCACAAAGGAGGATTCGGCTCTTCCCAATCGCCTCACAAAGGAGGATTCGGCTCTTCCCAATCGCCTCACAAAGGAGGATTCGGCTCTTCCCAATCGCCTCACAAAGGAGGATTCGGCTCTTCCCAATCGCCTCACAAAGGAGGATTCGGCTCTTCCCAATCGCCTCACAAAGGAGGATTCGGCTCTTCCCAATCGCCTCACAAAGGAGGATTCGGCTCTTCCCAATCGCCTCACAAAGGAGGATTCGGCTCTTCCCAATCGCCTCACAAAGGAGGATTCGGCTCTTCCCAATCGCCTCACAAAGGAGGATTCGGCTCTTCCCAATCGCCTCACAAAGGAGGATTCGGCTCTTCCCAATCGCCTCACAAAGGAGGATTCGGCTCTTCCCAATCGCCTCACAAAGGAGGATTCGGCTCTTCCCAATCGCCTCACAAAGGAGGATTCGGCTCTTCCCAATCGCCTCACAAAGGAGGATTCGGCTCTTCCCAATCGCCTCACAAAGGAGGATTCGGCTCTTCCCAATCGCCTCACAAAGGAGAGCGAAGCGGGGTCATAGCGAGTGTACACAATCTGAGCGTCGGTCCCCACGAAGGAAGATTCGGCTCATCAATCGCCTCACAAAGGAGGATTCGGCTCTTCCCAATCGCCTCACAAAGGAGGATTCGGCTCTTCCCAATCGCCTCACAAAGGAGGATTCGGCTCTTCCCAATCGCCTCACAAAGGAGGATTCGGCTCTTCCCAATCGCCTCACAAAGGAGGATTCGGCTCTTCCCAATCGCCTCACAAAGGAGGATTCGGCTCTTCCCAATCGCCTCACAAAGGAGGATTCGGCTCTTCCCAATCGCCTCACAAAGGAGGATTCGGCTCTTCCCAATCGCCTCACAAAGGAGGATTCGGCTCTTCCCAATCGCCTCACAAAGGAGGATTCGGCTCTTCCCAATCGCCTCACAAAGGAGAGCGAAGCGGGGTCATAGCGAGTGTACACAATCTGAGCGTCGGTCCCCACGAAGGAAGATTCGGCTCATCAATCGCCTCACAAAGGAGGATTCGGCTCTTCCCAATCGCCTCACAAAGGAGGATTACGGTATAAACTGTTTCCCAATTTGTAGAAGTTCGGAAGAATATTCTCACAAGAAATATTCTTAGGGATAACTTCGATCGTCTTGGATTGCACCGGCCAAATCAGCAGCGTCGCTAATCCTACTCAACTAGGATTACGGTATAAGCTGTTTCCTAATTTGTAGAAGTTCAGGAAGAATATTCTCACAAGAAATATTCTTAGGGATAACTTCGATCGTCTTGGATTGCATCGGCCGATCAGCGTCGCCAATCCTACTCCAACTAGGATTACGAGTATAAACTATTTCCTAATTTGTGAGAAGTTCGGAAGAATATTCTCACAGAAATATTCTTAGGGATAACTTCGATCGTGCGGATTGCATCGGCCGATCAGCGTGCCCAATCCTACTCCAACTAGGATTACAGTATAAACTGTTTCCTAATTTGTGAGAAGTTCGGAAGAATATTCTCACAAGAAATATTCTTAGGGATAACTTCGATCGTCGCGGATTACACCGGCGCAAATCAGCGTCGCCCAATCCTACTCAACTAGGACTACAGTATAAGCTGTTTCCTAAATTGTCGAGAAGTTCAGGAGAATATTCTCACAAGAAATATTCTTAGGGATAACTTCGATCGTCTTGGATTGCACCGGCGCAAATCAGCGTCGCCCAATCCTACTCAACTAGGATTACGGTATAAACTGTTTCCCAATTTGTCAGAAGTTCGGAAGAATATTCTCACAAGAAATATTCTTAGGGATAACTTCGATCGTCGCGGATTACACCGGCCAAATCAGCGTCGCCTAATCCTACTCCAACTAGGATTACGGTATAGCTGTTTCCTAATTTGTCGAAGTTCGGAAGAATATTCTCACAAGAAATATTCTTAGGGATAACTTCGATCGTCTTGGATTGCACCGGCGCAAATCAGCGCGTCGCCTAATCCTACTCCAACTAAGGATTACAGTATAAGCTGTTTCCTAATTTGTTAGAAGTTCGGAAGAATATTCTCACAAGAAATATTATTAGATATAACTTCGATCGATGCGGATTGCATCGGCCGATCAGCAGCGTCGCCTAATCCTACTCCAACTAGGATTACGGTATAAAGCTGTTTCCTAATTTGTGAAGTTCGGAAGAATATTCTCACAAAATATTCTTAGGGATAACTTCGATCGATGCGGATTGCACCGGCGCAAATCAGCGTCGCCCAATCCTACTCAACTAGGATTACGGTATAAGCTGTTTCCTAAATTGTTAGAAGTTCGGAAGAATATTCTCACAGAAATATTCTTAGGGATAACTTCGATCGTGCGGATTGCACCGGCGCCAAATCAGCGTCGCTAATCCTACTCAACTAGGATTACGGTATAAACTATTTCCTAATTTGTTAGAAGTTCGGAAGAATATTCTCACAAGAAATATTCTTAGGGATAACTTCGATCGTCTTGGATTGCACCGGCCAAATCAGCAGCGTCGCCTAATCCTACTCAACTAGGATTACAGTATAAGCTGTTTCCTAATTTGTGAAGTTCAGGAAGAATATTCTCACAAGAAATATTCTTAGGGATAACTTCGATCGTCTTGGATTGCACCGGCGCAAATCAGCGTCGCCAATCCTACTCAACTAAGGATTACAGTATAAGCTGTTTCCTAATTTGTGAGAAGTTCGGAAGAATATTCTCACAGAAATATTCTTAGGGATAACTTCGATCGTGCGGATTGCATCGGCCGATCAGCAGCGTCGCCTAATCCTACTCCAACTAGGATTACGGTATAAAGCTGTTTCCTAATTTGTGAAGTTCGGAAGAATATTCTCACAAAATATTCTTAGGGATAACTTCGATCGTGCGGATTACACCGGCCAAATCAGCGTCGCCAATCCTACTCAACTAGGACTACAGTATAAGCTGTTTCCTAAATTGTGAGAAGTTCAGGAGAATATTCTCACAAGAAATATTCTTAGGGATAACTTCGATCGTGCGGATGCACCGGCGCAAATCAGCGTCGCTAATCCTACTCAACTAGGATTACGGTATAAACTATTTCCTAATTTGTCGAGAAGTTCGGAAGAATATTCTCACAAAATATTCTTAGGGATAACTTCGATCGTGCGGATTGCACCGGCCAAATCAGCGTCGCCTAATCCTACTCAACTAGGATTCAGTATAAAGCTGTTTCCTAATTTGTGAGAAGTTCGGAAGAATATTCTCACAAAATATTCTTAGGGATAACTTCGATCGTGCGGATTGCACCGGCGCAAATCAGCGTCGCCAATCCTACTCCAACTAAGGATTACGGTATAAAGCTGTTTCCTAATTTGTTAGAAGTTCGGAAGAATATTCTCAAAGAAATATTCTTAGGGATAACTTCGATCGTCTTGGATTGCATCGGCGCCGATCAGCGTCGCCAATCCTACTCCAACTAGGATTACAGTATAAAGCTGTTTCCTAATTTGTAGAAGTTCAGGAAGAATATTCTCACAAGAAATATTCTTAGGGATAACTTCGATCGTCTTGGATTGCACCGGCGCAAATCAGCGCGTCGCTAATCCTACTCCAACTAGGATTACGGTATAAGCTGTTTCCTAAATTATCGAGAAGTTCGGGAGAATATTCTCACAAGAAATATTCTTAGGGATAACTTCGATCGTGCGGATTGCACCGGCGCAAATCAGCGCGTCGCTAATCCTACTCAACTAGGATTCAGTATAAAGCTGTTTCCTAATTTGTGAGAAGTTCGGAAGAATATTCTCACAAGAAATATTCTTAGGGATAACTTCGATCGTCTTGGATTGCACCGGCCTTAAATCAGCGTCGCTAATCCTACTCAACTAGGATTACAGTATAAAGCTGTTTCCTAAATTGTAGAAGTTCGGGAGAATATTCTCACAGAAATATTCTTAGGGATAACTTCGATCGTCTTGGATTGCACCGGCGCAAATCAGCGTCGCTAATCCTACTCAACTAGGATTACAGTATAAGCTGTTTCCCAATTTGTAGAAGTTCGGAAGAATATTCTCACAAGAAATATTCTTAGGGATAACTTCGATCGTGCGGATTGCACCGGCCTTAAATCAGCGTCGCCTAATCCTACTCCAACTAGGATTACAGTATAAAGCTGTTTCCTAATTTGTAGAAGTTCGGAAGAATATTCTCACAAGAAATATTCTTGGGATAACTTCGATCGATGCGGATTGCACCGGCGCAAATCAGCGTCGCTAATCCTACTCCAACTAAGGATTACGGTATAAAGCTGTTTCCTAATTTGTCGAAGTTCGGAAGAATATTCTTACAAGAAATATTCTTAGGGATAACTTCGATCGTGCGGATTGCACCGGCGCAAATCAGCGTCGCCTAATCCTACTCAACTAGGATTACAGTATAAGCTGTTTCCTAATTTGTAGAAGTTCGGAAGAATATTCTCACAAAATATTCTTAGGGATAACTTCGATCGTGCGGATTGCACCGGCGCAAATCAGCAGCGTCGCTAATCCTACTCCAACTAGGATTACAGTATAAGCTGTTTCCTAAATTGTAGAAGTTCTGAAGAATATTCTCACAGAAATATTCTTAGGGATAACTTCGATCGTGCGGATGCACCGGCGCAAATCAGCGTCGCTAATCCTACTCAACTAGGATTACGGTATAAACTATTTCCTAATTTGTAGAAGTTCGGAAGAATATTCTCACAAGAAATATTCTTAGGGATAACTTCGATCGTGCGGATTGCACCGGCGCAAATCAGCAGCGTCGCTAATCCTACTCAACTAGGATTACAGTATAAGCTGTTTCCTAAATTGTAGAAGTTCAGGAGAATATTCTCACAGAAATATTCTTAGGGATAACTTCGATCGTCGCGGATTACACCGGCCAAATCAGCGTCGCCTAATCCTACTCAACTAGGATTACGGTATAAAGCTGTTTCCTAAGTTGTGAGAAGTTCCGGAAGAATATTCTCACAAAATATTCTTAGTGATAACTTCGATCGATGCGGATTGCACCGGCCAAATCAGCAGCGTCGCTAATCCTACTCAACTAGGATTACGGTATAAACTATTTTCTAATTTGTCGAGAAGTTCGGAAGAATATTCTCACAAGAAATATTCTTAGGGATAACTTCGATCGTGCGGATTGCACCGGCGCAAATCAGCAGCGTCGCTAATCCTACTCAACTAGGATTACAGTATAAAGCTGTTTCCTAAATTGTAGAAGTTCTGAAGAATATTCTCACAGAAATATTCTTAGGGATAACTTCGATCGTGCGGATTGCACCGGCGCAAATCAGCGTCGCCTAATCCTACTCAACTAGGATTACGGTATAAACTGTTTCCTAAGTTGTGAGAAGTTCCGGAAGAATATTCTCACAAAAATATTCTTAGTGATAACTTCGATCGTGCGGATTGCACCGGCGCAAATCAGCAGCGTCGCTAATCCTACTCAACTAGGATTACGGTATAAACTATTTTCTAATTTGTCGAGAAGTTCGGAAGAATATTCTCACAAGAAATATATTTAGGGATGACTTCGATCGTGCGGATTGCACCGGCCTTAAATCAGCGTCGCCTAATCCTACTCAACTAGGATTACGGTATAAACTGTTTCCTAATTTGTAGAAGTTCCGGAAGAATATTCTCACAAGAAATATTTTTAGGGATAACTTCGATCGTCTTGGATTGCACCGGCGCAAATCAGCAGCGTCGCTAATCCTACTCAACTAGGATTAAGAGTATAAAGCTGTTTCCTAAATTGTCGAGGAGTTCGGAAGGATATTCTCACAAGAAATATTCTTAGGGATAACTTCGATCGTGCGGATTACCGGCGCAAATCAGCGTCGCTAATCCTACTCAACTAGGATTACAGTATAAAGCTGTTTCCAAGTTTTCAGCGAGGAGTTCTGGAGAATAAAACCATATTCTTAAGGATAACTTCGATAACCCTCGATGTCCTCTTACCATAATATCCAAGAGAGGAACAACGGCGAGGCATGTAAGTCAGGACAAGCGTGTCTAGTCGGAGGAACTTCTCCCACTATGAATAATCATATCCCAACAAAGGCCAAAGCATGCATTAGTCGGTAGAAGGCGGCCACGATGGTTGAAAGCCAAATGGTCTCTTGTTTGACAAGGAATCCTTGGAGGATATCTCCATGAAAAGATTAGTCCTCGGCTGTGGTTAAACCAACAACACCGTGATGATGGAAGAAATAGCCGGTGAGGGTTATGAAATTCCATGTATTGACACAACCAGCGTGTAAGCCAACAAAGGAGTTAGCCGACATACGGATAAGTCAAAAGTCGATGGTTAGTCAAACAACAACCAACCGACCACGAGTTACAAACAAAACTCACCCACCGGCTTGAATCAAGATTTTAACAAGCGGTCGGACAATAAATGCAGCACCGTGATCTTATCGAAATCCTACAAAGAAGCTGGATGGTGCGAAAGAATCGAAGACTTGAAGCTATCTTTTGGGACCCTGGTAGAGGCGGGAACCATCATGTCAAAGCATCGGACTCATCAAGAATGAGGCGAGGCGCTTTGGTGGGGAATATCTGTGGCGTTGAAAAATACTTACAAGATCCCGAAACCAACTTCGTGGCGAAGTCGTGAATGACAACCCATCGAATAATCTGGACGTCGAATCGTTAAAGCGAACCCGCGGCAAACTCCGGCGTCACAAACGCGGTTCAAACCGGACTTGAGCGGACGATCGGATTGAGGACCGTTGAGCGGAGCGAACCAAATTAGTCGGAATCAAATCTGGCGGAACTAAGTGGGAGAAACCAAGAAGTCGAAAGCAATGCGGCGGTGGCGCAGGCAGCAGCGAGTTGCCTCGGACGGTACCTCGGCAGTGGCGGTGAAACAAACCACCATGGTGAAACCACCTCGGCCACCTGGCCGAGTGCCGACAAGTGGCGAGTAGTGGTAGCCGACGCACGCACCTATGCTATAAATGGGGGTTCCCCTCACTGAGGCGGTTTGGACGAGGGACTCGGGGGATATTTGAGGATTTTGAGGCTCGGACTTGGTGGACTTTCGATCTTGAAGAATTCTCGCGAGATCTACAGTAGTCGGCCTTGAGTTCGACACCGGCGCACAAGTTCAGTCGGCGTCGATCTGGCGGAAGGTAAATGAATTGGTCGAACTCTGAATACCCTCTAGATTAAGCCGTCTTAATCTAGGGGATCATGCTTGTGATTTCTCTAGTAGATCTCACCGCTCCGTGATCCTCTCCTTGTGAGTGTGATCCCGGCGATCCTCTCCTTCATGAGTGTGATCCCCTTAGGCGTTTCGTTTCCTTCGTGAAATGAGCCCTGCGTCTGTAGTTCGAACCGGGTCTCTACGGATTGGAATTGCGGTGGTCCACGGACACAAAAGTCCCGACACGGGCAAAGAACCCATGGCGAGGACCTCGATATAGCGAGATCCCGTGTTTGTTCATCTGAGGAAAAAGTTGTAATCTTTTTGATTTTCATTGTAAGCCTTATAAAAGCGATATTTTTCTTTAATTTGTTTCAAGCGTGAAGTTTGTAGCAGTTCAAATCAATGACAATCAAACCGACTTTTACGGTATAAAGCTGTTTCCAAGTTTTCAGCGAGGAGTTCACGGAGAATAAAACCATATTCTTAAGGATAACTTCGATAACCCTCGATGTCCTCTTACCATAATATCCAAGAGAGGAACAACGGCGAGGCATGTAAGTCAGGACAGCGTGTCTAGTCGGAGGAACTTCTCCCACTATGAATAATCATATCCCAACAAAGGCCAAAGCATGCATTAGATGATAGAAGGCGGCCGCGATGGTTGAAAGCCAAATGGTCTCTTGTTTGACAAAGGAATCCTTGGAGGATATCTCCATGAAAAGATTAGTCCTCGGCGTGGTTAAACCAACAACACGCGTGATGATGGAAGAAATAGCGGTGAGGGTTATGAAATTCCATGTATTGACACAACCAGCGTGTAAGCCAACAAGAGTTAGCCGACATACGGATAAGTCAAAAGTCGATGGTTAGTCAAACAACAACCAACCGACACGAGTTACAAACAAAACTCACCCACCGGCTTGAATCAAGATTTTAACAAGCGGTCGGACAATAAATGCACGCAAGTGATCTTATCGAAATCCTACAAAGAAGCTGGATGATGCGAAAGAATCGAAGACTTGAAGCTATCTTTTGGGACCCTCGGTGAAGCGGCAGGAACCATCATGTCAAAGCATCGGACTCATCAAGAATCGAGGCGAGGCGGCTTTGGTGGGGAATATCTGTGGCGTTGAAAAATACTTACAAGATCCCGAAACCAACTTCGTGGCGAGTCGGCGAATGACAACCATCGAATGATCTGGGACGTCGAATCGTTAAAGCGAACCGGCGGCAAACTCCTGGCGTCTAACGCGGTTCGCCGGACTTGAGCAGACGATCGGATGCTGGGCCGTTGAGCGGAGCGAACCAAGATTAGTCGGAATCAAATCTGAGCCGGAACCTAAGTCGGAGAAAGCCGAAAGCGGCGAAGCGGCGGAGGAGAAGCGGTCGCGCCGGCCAAGCAGCGAGTTACCTCGACAACAGGCGAGGTACCCACAGTGGCGAGGTAGCTCGCTCCCTGGCGTAGAGCCACCTCGAACCTGGTAGAGTGCCTCGACCAAGTGGTAGGAGTAGTGGCCGGCGTGCCCTATAAATAGGGGTTCCCCTCACAGGCGGATTTGGACGAGGACTGGGGCGGATATTTGAGGATTTTGAGGCTCGGACTTGGTGGACTTCGATCTTGAAGAATTCTCGCGAGATCTACAGTAGTCGGCCTTACCGATTCAGAACACGAGCACAAGTTGATTGGCGTCGATCTACAAGCGGAAGGTAAATGAATTGGTCGAACTCTGAATACCCTCTAGATTAAGCTTAGTCTTAATCTCGGGGATAGCGTGTGATTTCTCTAGTAGATCTCACCGCTCCGTGATCCTCTCCTTCGTGAGTGTGATCCCGGCGATCCTCTCCTTCATGAGTGTGATCCCCTTAGGCGTTTCGTTTCCTTCGTGAAATGAGCCCCTGCACGTCTGTAGTTCCAGAACCCGGGTCTCTACCTGGATTGGAATTGCGCGGTGGTCCACGGACACAAAAGTCCCGACAGGGCAAAGAACCCATGGCGAGGACCTCGATATAGCGAGATCCTGCGTGTTTGTTCATCTGAGGAAAAAGTTGTAATCTTTTTGATTTTCATTGTAAGCCTTATAAAAAGGCGATATTTTTCTTTGAATTTGTTTCAAGCGACTGAAGTTTGTAACAGTTCAAATCAATGACAATCAAACCGACTTTTACCGCGAACAAGGTGCTTCATCATATGTGGCTAATCGAATGGGTCCTCGATGCGGATGTGTGGCTGCTTTCGAGTTCTTAATGAATTCGAGGTTGAGGTGCGATGGTAGGGTAGATCAGGTTAAGGCATCCTCAGAAATCGGCATCCTTGAGCCACATTGATTCTCTTATTGCCAGTGAGGCGGGATAAGCGCTCTCCGGCCTTAGCTTAGGTACTTCGCGGCTGACCCGGGGGCGAAGGCTTCGGACCATCCTATTCAAGAAAGAGACTCAAAACAAAAATTAGTGAAATTGAGGATAATTTGCCTGGAGCGAATGCAATTGAGAAATCTTTCAAAGAGGGATTCACGAGGAAGAGCTTCATCAAGCTTACAACAATGAGTTATCCCAGCTGGAATAACAAATCCTGTGTCGTAAACTTAATGTTTGAATGCCTGTAGTTTGAAAGACTTGCTTCTTCATTAGTTGAATAAAACCCTATCTTCCTTTTATCGGTGTTCAGTGTGGTTTCACCTGAAGTAATTAGCCATCATGCTTATAGGATTTTTGGCAAACCCTCAGCCATCAACGGATTAGATTAGCCTTTACCGATTACCGTTTGAATCGGGCTAACGTGCGGATTGTCTAAATCCGTTCCACACGTAACGTTGTGCTAAAAGAATGAAACTCTTTTAGGCTTCAAGCTATGATGTCAAATACATAGACTTTGTCATCTTTTACGGAAAAGAGACTAACCGGTAACGCGTGGTAGGCGTTGACTTATCCCTTCTTAGGCTTCGGGATAAAAGTCCCCAAGATGATACTTGGTGTCTTCTTCAACCGGAGAAAAGACTAAACCGGCGACGTGTGGTAGGCGTTGACTTTAGGGTTATTGGCAAATCCCGACCATCAGCGGTTTGATTAGCCTTTACGATTACCGTTTGAATCGGGATAGCGTCGCGGATTGTCTAAACCCGTTCATACGTAACATTGTGCTAAGAATGAAACTCTCTTAGACTTATTGCTATGATGTTGAATACATAGACTTAGTCATCTTTTATGGGAATTGACTACCGAACAATTAGGAACTAGCGGCAGCTTGTTAGTAGACTTATCCTACTTAGGCTTCGGGATAAAATGCCCCAAGTGAACTTGGTGTCTTCTTCAATCGGAGAAAAGACTAAACCGGCAGCGTGGTAGGCGTTGGCTTATCCCTTCTTAGGCTTGGGATAAAAGTCCCAAGATGATACTTGGTGTCTTCTTCAGCGGAGAAAAGACTAAACCGGCGACGTGTGGTAGGCGTTGACTTTAGGGTTATTGGCAAATCCCGACCATCAGCGGTTTGATTAGCCTTTACCGATTACCGTTTGAATCGGGATAGCGTGCGGATTGTCTAAACCCGTTCCGCCGTAACATTGTGCTAAGAATGAAACTCTCTTAGACTTATTGCTATGATGTTGAATACATAGACTTCGTCATCTTTTACGGGAATTGACTACCCGAACAGTTAGGAACTAACTGGCAACGCTTGTTAGGCGTAGACTTATCCCTACTTAGGCTTCGGGATAAAATGCCCCAAGTGAACTTGGTGTCTTCTTCAATCGGAGAAAAGACTAAACCGGCAACGCGTGGTAGGCGTTGGCTTATCCCTTCTTAGGCTTCGGGATAAAAGTCCCCAAGATGATACTTGGTGTCTTCTTCAACCGGAGAAAAGACTAAACCGGCGACGTGTGGTAGGCGTTGACTTTAGGGTTATTGGCAAATCCCCAGCCATCAACGGATTTGATTAGCCTTTACCGATTACCGTTTGAATCGGGATAGCGTGCGGATTGTCTAAACCCGTTCCGCACGTAACATTGTGCTAAGAGAATGAAACTCTCTTAGACTTATTGCTATGATGTTGAATACATAGACTTCGTCATCTTTTATGGGAATTGACTACCCGAACAATTAGGAACTAACTGGCAACGCTTGTTAGGCGTAGACTTATCCCTACTTAGGCTTCGGGATAAAATGCCCCAAGTGAACTTGGTGTCTTCTTCAATCGGAGAAAAGACTAAACCGGCAACGCGTGGTAGGCGTTGGCTTATCCCTTCTTAGGCTTCGAGATAAAATGCCCCAGAATCAACTCTGGTGTCTTCTTCAATCGGAGAAAAGACTAAACTGTAAACAAAAGATCAAATTAATGTGGGAAAGGAAGAATTTTATATTCCGTTTCCCGACGATGGAGAGGAAGAATTTTATATTCTATCACCAAGTCTTTTTTAGGGTAAAGACGAACCCAAAATAAGAGAGGAAGGATTTTATATCTTATCTCTTGCCCCTGGAGAGGAAGAATTTTTTATTCTATCTCTAAGGAGGAAGAAACTAAAAGTGGGATCTCCACTTCGAGAATAGGAAGGGGTGAAACTAAGAGTGGGATCTCCACTCCGAGAATCGAAAAGAGATTCAGATAACTTTCACTTTTATAGGATTCATTATCTAATCTGGAAATGAAATTCTCATTTATCGAGATGAAATTCTAACTTCGGTCCTAACCATGGGAAGGCGTGACCGATGTGAGGGGGGAAGATTCAGATAGCTATCGCTTTTATAGGATTCGCTACTTGATCTTGAAATGATTTTCTCATTTATCGAGAGGAAATTCTAACTTCGGCTCTAACCCTGAGAAGGCGTGAGCGAAGCAGGGAAGATAGAATCCTTCTGTTTATTAGAAGGGGATCTCAATTTTGAAAGTGGGCCTCTTGTTCATTGAAAGGAATCAAGAGGGGATTCTGCTGGTGGATTGGACCAGAAAGATTTTTTATTTAGTAGACACACCGCCAATGAGTTTGATCGGTGAGGGAATTTGGTGGAGGGTAGATTTAGGGTTATCCTCAATGACGACGTATGAATTATTTCTTAAGGAACTTCCCTTCAATATGGGTTATCCCGAACGTACTAAGTGTAGTACTTTTTCAGGAACTTCCCATTTATTGGCATTAATTGCCTGTCGCCATATTGAGTAATTAGGTGATACGCACCGTTTGAGTAGACCTTGTCTATCACAAACGCTCCTTCCCATTTGGGTTCGAATTTACCTTTCTTTTTGGAGTCGAGAATTATCGATCGTCGAGCAGCGAGGACCAGGTATCCTTCCTTGAAGCTTCTTTGTCGGACTCTCTTGTTGAAAGCTATCGACATTCTGGCTTGGTAAAACTCAATGTGTTGTTGAGTTTCCAGGCGCTTCTCGTCCAACATCTCGAGCTCTTCAAGGCGTCTCTGATGTTGTTCCTCCGTCGTCATCTCAGTTGCGAGGGCGATCCGAATTGATGGAATTTGGATTTCCAACGGAAGCACCGCTTCACATCCGTATACCAGAGAGTATGGGGTAGCTCTAGTTGGTGTGCGAATCGTGGTGCGATATGCCCAAAGTGCTTCTCCTAGTTTATCATCCCAATCACGCTTATTGGTCTTCACAAGCTTCGATAAGATCTTAATGATCGTTTTGTTGAATGCCTCAGCTAAACCGTTAGCAGCGGGATAATAGGCCATCGACGAGATGTCTTGAATCTTGAACTTCTCACAAAACCTGATGAAGGCATTGCTGATGAATTGAGGACCATTGTCATGCACGATCCGCCTTGGCACACCGTGTCGATAGATGACGTGATGCTTGATGAATCTAATGACGTTGTTCGTCTTCACCTCTTTTAGTGGAATTGCTTCAGCCCACTTAGAAAAGTAGTCGGTGATTGCGAGAATGAACCGATCACCTTTAACCGACGGAGGAAAAATAGGACCTCGATGTCCATACCCGCGTCTCAAAGGCCGCGATGTGGCGAAGGATGCAAATGCTCGGGGGTCGATGCATGTAGTTCGCGTGTATTTGACACGCGTGCCATTTTCGAGCGTACTCGATTGCATCATTAACCATTGTTGGCCAGAAGTATCCCATTCTCTTGACGCGATCATAAAGCTTGGGACCAGGTTGGTGTGCGCCGCACTCTCCGCCGTGCGCTTCCCTAAGAACTTCCTCTGCTTCTTTGCTTGAAAGACACCGAAGCAGCAAGCCGTCGTACCCGCGATGATATAACATTTGGGTCTCTGAGTTATAAAAGAACCTCGGCGCTCTTCGTCGGATTGATTCCCTCTCTTTTACGTCTTCAGGCAAGATGCCGTGTAGGACATAATCGATTATAGGAAATCGCCAATCTCGGGGCTCTAATTCAATTCTGGTTGAGTGCACCTCTTTGATGATCACCTCTTTGTCATTGACTTCTTTTCCATATATTGGCACGAAGAGTTGGTGAGTTCTCCACGGTGATCATTTGCTTTCGGACTTCGAGGTTCGCTGCGATACGCTAATGCCTCTAATGCGTCTGCATATGCATTCTGAAGGCGTGGGATGTACTCAATGAAGAATTCTTCAAACAAATCCGCCATTTTGACAGCCGCCTGGTGGTACAGAACCAAGTCCGAATTCCTGACTTCATAGTCCCCACGCACTTGTTTGACTATAAGTTGAGAATCTCCAAAAGCTTCGAGGTGTTCTACCCCCAGCTCTTTAGCGAAACTGAGTCCAATAAGTAAGGCATTGTATTCAGCCACAATATTGGAGCACGGTTCGGTTAGCGAGTAAGCCCGCGGCATCACGTGTTTTCCCGGGGAAACTAAGACAACTCCAACTCCTGCGGAAATCTTAGAACATCCGGGGGTGCTTGCTACGTTGGTTGCTCGAGAAGCTCCGTCAAGTATAGCTTCCATATTTACTGATGTGACATAGTGTTGACCTCGTGGGTTTCATCTGGCAAGTCATCATACAACTCGATCGTATCCTTTATTGGATTAGCTGCCAAAAGTTCGCAAATTGCTTGTCCCTTGACCGACTTCTGTTGCTTGAAGTGCAGGTCGTATTGGGACAAGAGCAAGGCCCATTTCGCCAAACGCCAATTCATAGAGGCTGGTTGCGTCATAAATATCGGGGCGGGGTTTCTGACGGAAATAGCGTGGGTAATGCGTCCAACTAAGTAGTGTCGCATCTTTTGAACCGCGAACACTAATGCTAGGCATTCCTTCTCGATCATCGGATTGCGTGATTCAGCACCTACTAACGTCCGACTGAGGTAATACACGCTTGCTGCGTGACCGTTGTCATCGTCTTCTTGCGAGCAAAGCGCTTAACAGTGGTTCATCGCCTTGATGTAAATCAAGAATGGTTTACCTAACCCGATTACAGCGAGCGGGAGGATTAAGCTAGATATGCTTTGATATCCTCGAATGCCTTTTGACAGGCGTCGTCCCAAACAAATGATACTCCTTTCTTGTTTAGCTTGGAGAATGGCTGGCATTTCTCGGAGAGGTTTGATATGAACCGCCGGATGTACGCTAATCGCCCTTGTAACCCTCTGAGTTCTCTTAAGCTTCTCGGGGGTTGTAATTCGTTTATCGCCTTCACTTTATCTGGATTAATGTGAATACCCTTAGTGGTGACAATGAATCCAAGGATTTTGCCGCTGGACATTCTGAGAAAAGATTTAGTGGGATTCATCTTTAACTGATGACTCCGCATGAGATTGAATGTCGTTCTCAGGTCTTTGATGTGGTCATTCTTGTCGCGGCTTTTCACGACTAGGTCATCGACGTAGCACTCAACCGTCTTCCGAAGGTGTTCGTGAAAAATCTTCGTCATGGCTCGCTGATAAGTGGTGCCCGCGTTTTTCAGACCAAACAACATGACCGTGTAGCGAAGGCGTGAGGGGAACAGCTTGTGTGTTCGGCGTCATCACGGGTGCATTTTGATTTGATTATAACACGAAAAGCCATCCATAAAGACATTCTTCGAATCCGCCGCGTGTTGTCAATGATGACATCCGTGATTGGAAGAAAATCATCTTTGGGTATCGGCGTTCAGATCCCTATAGTCGACGCAGACTCTGATTGTCCCATTCTTCTTTGGAACCGGAACAATATTTGACACCCAATTCGGGTGCTGCACTTCCATGATAAAACCTGACGTTATGAGATTCTTTACTTCTACAACGATTGATTCCATGATTTGCGGACGAAACCGTCTTTTACGTTGTTTGGTTGGTTTGACATCGAAGCGATATTGGCGATGGGTAGCCCGCGTTGGGTTGAGCCACGACATATCTTCGTAGTTCCAGGCAAAAATATCGATATCCTCCCAGATGAGAGCGATCAGTTCCTCTTTCTCTTACGGAGGAAGGCGCGCTTATGAATATAGGCTTGGTTGGCCGCCACCCATATCGACTTGAACTCGGCATCTTGATTGGGAGGTTCCCTTTGCTCGAACCGGTCCCGTGTGCATATTGAGGTGATGGTTCCGCGGGTCTTCCCATGTTGGCATCCGTTCATCATCCTCCAGTAGTAGAATTCGGTTGTAGTCATATTGATATTAACCCTTTGAAAATTTCACCGTCTTGACATCGAGTTCGGTGAGGAATCAGATGAATGTTAGTCTCACGTGTCGGACGCGGTAGATCAGCGAACCAGCAACATTCATCTTCTGAAGAAGATACATAACCCAATCCTCTTTTGAATCCATAATAATTCAAGGGCTTCCCTTTTGGGACATCGCGGCACCGGGTGTAACTTCGGGGACCTGCAGAAACAAAGACCTTCGCCTCTTGCCAGGTCGTACCCCTACTTTTTCATGAGATCTCGTGCTTCTGGACTATATCTAGATAGATGTGAGCGGGCTCATCGTCATCGGTATCCTGTTCAAGAAGTGAGTGCAGTGGTGGATATGATTCTCCCATACCGTAAATTAAATCCTTCTCACCTCCTGTTTCGGCGGGGATGACAAGTGTTGTTCGGAAGGAATCTCGGAGCTTCTTTTGTGTTACACACGACGATCGGATCGGCATGTCTAGTTCAGGATCATCGTACAATCCCTTAATTACATCAATAAAAGACGAGGAGTATTCTAAGTCACCATTTATTGCATTGTCGGCAAGTTGCCAATTACAACTTTCATCCGACCGAGTCTTCATCGTCAAGATTGATTACGGCGGGTAAATGTTATTTATAACAAAAACTCCCTCATAATCAAGCCGGTTTGACATCGGCTTCCTCACATTTGTCGTGCCTTGGGTCGATGATTGATGTCGGACTCATTAAGTAAAGGAGAGTCAGTGAAGTAGTTCTCCAACCCCTTAAACAGTTGTTTATCCGCGACCACCGTCTTGACTTCATTATTAATGTCGACATTTTTCAGACACTGATGAAGAGTGGAGGGGACTATAACATTATTATGGATCCAAGGCGACCCAATAATAAGTTATAAGAAGTCTACGCATCGATCACATAGCATGTGACTTGGGACTTCAAATCACTCATTTGGCACTTTATTGGTTTTACCAAGTGGCGAGACCCGCGATGTTAAATCCATAAATCAACGTGCTGTAGATGCCGACTTCTTGGCGAGGAATCAGTTTGTACATCGGTGGAGGGGCATGATGCTCCTGTGGAACGGATCAACTTGGATCCGGTTGACTTCGCTGGAGCTAATGTACCCGGTAAAATATAGTGGCCTATTATGTTTGGAATTCTTCGTATGCATATCCTCCTTAGTGAAAGTTATGCAAGGGATATGCTTGGTGGCGAATTACCTTCTTGGGCCAAAGATTGACGACTCATTGACTTGGCTCGACTTGAGTGAGAAACACTTCCGAGTCAGCTAGGGCCTCCTGTAACGGCTCTCTGGTTTCTTTTGATTTCCACCCGGATCTGAATTGCGCGGTAGTCCACGGACGAACAAAAGTCCGACACGGGCAAAGAACCCATAGCGAGGATCCGTAAAATAGAGATCCTCGTGTTTGTTCACAAAAGGAAGAAGTTGTAATTTTTGTTTTCATTGTAAGCCAAAAATAAAGCGTCTCTTTTCTTTTGTTTGAAATTTTGTTGTAGGCCAGCGAAGGCGTAAATAAATTCAAGCGAGCAATGAATAACAAACCAACTTTCCCGAACAATCGGCGACCACGGTGGGAATAGCGGCTTCGACAAAGGAGCGTCGTGTATAACAGCGGATCGGATCCGGTGATAGATGAGTCGAGTTGAGTTCGACCAAAAGAAGTCGAGTACCTCTCTTCCTCGTCGAGATCCGACTCCCCATAAGTCCAAGATGGTCTCGGCTGCAAGGAAGACCCAATCGGCCTCGAGATCGCGGTGAGAAAATCCACCACCGCCGCCCGTCAAGGCTGCGGAACAGCGGTGGTTCCTCGGTAAACAGCGGCCAAATTTCGAACCTCTATCTCCTCGGAGGTGGTTCCGCCAATGGCGTCGTGACTCTCTCTAAGAGAGCCCGTCGAGGCGGCGTCAGCGCTGGCAAAACAAAGCGCGGGCAAAAGAATCAATGGATGGGGTTAAGCTATGGCGGATCTAAGATCGAGTTAACTTCGAGGTGAAGTCGAGATTGTAGCCGACTCCTACGGTAGGCGACAAGCGAATGGGTCGAGTCAAGCGGAACCGTTCTACACTTCGAGGCGTATCCGGAGCGTCGCGCTCTCGCACAAGCAAGGGCTTTGGTACAACAAGCGCGAGTTGAAAGAGAGGCGACCAAGAGTAGATCAGCGGCGGCTGGTTTGGAAGCCAGTGCATCGGCCTTCAACTCCGGCGAAGGCGGCATCAAGCCCGCAGTGACTCTGCTCCGTGCTCAAATCGAAATTGTGAGCACCTCAACAAAAGTTGTATCGGCCAGAAATTACCTCCGGTGTCTACATCTAAACTTCGGAATGAAATCTCGCCCGCGACCAGCGGGCTTACCATCAAGGATCGCTGGGTCAGCTAAAGAATCGTGGGTCCTCTAATCTGAGGTAGCACCCATAAAGACAAAAAGATTCCTCGGCTTTGAATCTGGGTTGAAAGTCGAGGTCAGAAGTCTGCGAACTTCACCCTCACAGAAGCGAAAGTCAAAGGCGGGTTACCTTAGCCAGGTTCTTACAAAACAATTCGGCCTCGGGCGGAGGCGTTTTCATCGGCGATGAGGCGTTATGCAGAGATCGTGTCGACATCGCGGAAGATTGCTCGGCACTCATGCTAGCGAATTATACTACGCAGGGAACACAAAGAAATCTCGAAGGTGCTCCCCAAGCCGGCCAGTCATGTTTATGCTCCAAGCTTATCAAAGCAGTGCTCGGGGTGTAATTGTTGTCGAGGAACTCGAGAAAGAATCTCGGTCTTTGAGACTTAGCACCAACACGCCAAAACCTAGGTCAAGGAGATTCCATGAAGGATGGCATCAGAGAGGATGAATTGCGAGAGGTCACTAATAATATGGCGGCAAGAACCATCGTCAGGACTATTCTAAGCGCGCCATAGCGGTTAACTTCGTTTGCGGTCGGGACTATTCGGCGGTCCAATTACGACAAGCTCTTGAGGGCTACCTTGAGGAGGATGAAGTATCGGAACCTTTGGATCGGCAATGGCATCCGACAATCTGACTTCTAGTGACGGACAACCCGGCGCTTATGATCGGTCTGAATCGGTGGCCAAGATCTTTGGGCGAAGCGTTGAATAAGCAACGAAAACTTCAAATTAGAGATGGAGTTGGCTATGCGGGCGATGAGAGAAATGCATGACCAGCAGATCAAGCTTTAACAAAACATCGAGGAGAATCAAGTCAACACATCGGCGTTGATCAAGATGACAACGACTTCGGTCGGGAGGAAGCACCGAAGATGATAACCCTCACGAACCACGCGGCTTTGCTGTTGCTCATGAGCGAGAAGATTAAAGACCTCGAGTAAAATTAACTTCGTTAATTTCCGCTCAAAAGTGAAGAAGCGGGTATCCCTTGCCCATACAGGGGTGGGAATCAATCCCATATCCTTCAAAGTTTAACTTAATAAACTTTACACCGTTTGGCGGTAAGGGCTCCCGACACAACACTTGATTTACTTCAAGTCGCACCTGGGGTTATTTACGGCAATGAGCCCACGATGGTTCGGTCATTCGTTGGCACCCGCCGGTGCCTTGATTGGTACCGCCGTCTTAAGCGGGGAGCATCAACGGTGGGGCGATATGGAGTCCTTGTTTCTCTCAACTTCTTTGATGGCGATACCGAGGTATCCATTGGAACATTACTCGGCGAAGCGAGAAGAATGGAAAGCGGTGGATACCTTTGTCAGCGATTAGTAACAAGGCAATGAATTGCGGGATCCGATATGAGAGGAGTTCATCCTCGGACACGCCCGCGATAATTTGTCGATAGGCGTGCTTTCGAAGCAATGGGGGCGGCACCATCGTAATGTGGAAGGACTTGAAAGTTCGTGGAAACAGGCTGAAAGGTTCCTTAAAAGGAAAGCGAAAAGGCCAGCCCGGCGACAAACCACGAACAAAGCGAAATTTTGTGCCCTTGGCGGAGAAAAGCGCCGGCAAAGGCTGTAAGCGCCAATCAAACCCGAACTACAACCTTCTTAGCGGTGCGCGGCGTCGCCATAACAATCGCGGCCTCAATGGCGCCCGACAAACTTCGAGAATCAAAACCTTCGGTTCGAGATTTCCCAAGACTTACTCGTTCAAAGATGAGGAAGTTAAGGCATTCAAAGTATACGGAGAACAATAAAATCGGTTGCCTCAATGCGTGAACCAAGAGGAGGCAAGCAAAGTTCTGAGATCCTAAGTCTGCGCTTATCCGCGGGGCGTACATCACCCTCTGAGAATGCGCTACCATCTCGGGGATAAGATTCAAGCCTTGATCGATGTTGGAGTCATCACGCCAAAACCTTCTAAAGAGAAGAAGGTGGGGCGAATCGATCTCTATAAGCGGATCAGTTCCTTTGGATTGGTTTCAACCGACCCCAATTGTGAAGGTAGGAGTAAAGATGGTGAATGAAGATCCTCACGAACAGCGTGAGAAGGGACTCGTACCACACCACGGCGGCAAGCGGAGAAATCCTTTGGGTCCACCACGATTTGTTGGAAGGCGATCGGTGGACGGCGTCTTCGGCAAAAAGTCAAGGGAAAAGACAAATTATGCCAAGCCGCCCGGCAATTCGAGAAAAGGGCGATGAAGAAGTGGCGACCTTCAATTTTGGAGGATGAGCATGAAGTCTTTGCCACAAGGAGTGAGCACGAATACAACTACAAGTATCGAGAGATTCCAAACCGAATCGAAGGCGTTATACGAGCTGGGGAAGCCATGACTCCTCCCACTCGTGCGAGAGAAAGGACAACGTGAGCGGTTGCTAAAAGCGGTGAAAACAACCTCGAGTCGGGAAGCTCAACTCCGGCGATCCGATTCAATCGCCCGATTGTAAGGGATAGGCAGGAACATCGAGCTCTCCATACCGTTTTGGCGTCATGGCCCGGTTAGCAAACATCCGGCGAATAACTCTCTGAGTTGCTCCGATTGTCAAAGAAGCAGGAAGCTCTACAAGAAGCTCAGGCGACTTCGGAGGTGTTTCTCACTCGAGATCAAACCGATTAGGAAGAATGCGCGGCAATGCAACTGCGGCTAAAGACTTGCCTGCATCACCTTTACAAAGGAGGATATGCGGACCAAGAATTCCAAGCACGATAGGCGCTATACTTTCACGGGTATATTGGTTTTAGCGAAGTCAATGGATCCAAGTCGATCCGGGTTCATTGTGAGCATCATGCCCTGCGCCTTATGTATCATCTTGGAATCCCTGCCCGATGGTGGCGTCAAGCGGCACAATGATATCTGGATTTAACACCGGTGGGTCGCCCCTTGGTAAAATTCGGATTAAATGCCAAATGGGGACTTAAAGTCGAAGTCACTTGCTCGTGATTGTGAGACTTCCTATAATTTATTGTTGGGTGATACGGATCCACAATAGCGTTATAGTCCCATCCACTCTTCATCGGTGTCTCAAGTATGTAGACACAAATAATGAGTCAAGGCGGTGGTCGCGGACAAGCGGCCGTTTAAGGGGATGGAGAATTATTTCCGATTCTCTCCTCTACGGTAATGAGTCGGCGAATCATCGGCCCAAGGCACGGACAGCGGTGAAGAAGCTGATACCGAAGCCCATCTTTGAACGAGTATTGAAAAAGACTCCTTTGTCTTTGAATGATGCGATGACAGGTTTATATAACAATCCGGAGTTGCACCTACCAACTTCGGTCATCTTGCTTTATACAAAAGCAATTAGAGACTCCTTTGGGACAACACTTCGTCATCCCTTAAAGATCGAGTATTGAAAAAGACTTGGTTTACGGAAAAGGAGATCACGGTTCAACCCGAATCATTTCTTAGAAGAAGATGAAGATAATAATGGGCCTATCCTCCATACATTCGAGATATAGTCGAGAGACGGGTATCATGAAGAAGTGGGGATACGACTTGACGAGGAAGGTCTATGTTTGGACGAGGTCCTCGAATCCCTCCTAAAGCGGCATATGACCCAAAGGGAAGCGGATGACTATGCAGCATTTAGGCGAGGATTGGGATATGAATCCTCCTCGGAAGATGAATGTTAAGTGGTTGATCGGCGACCATTTACGATGAAGAAGCGGATACTCGTCGATTCTTGGTTTGGGATTACGACACCGACCTCGGAGAAGCTTTCAAAGCTTTGATGTCAAATATGGCTACGATCGATCCTGCTACTATGGAGAATGATGAAGATATGCCAACATGGGAAGACCCATGGATCCATCAACTTCGAGCGGTTTGGGAGAGATTGAACAAAGAGAACCCCCACTAGGGCGAGGTAGTCGAGTTAATATGGGTGATGAGGAGCATCCTAAGCTCATAAACATCGGTAATACTCTTCCCTCGGAAGAAAGGGAAGAGTTGATCGCCCTAATCGGGGAGTACATCGATGTATTTGCTTGGAGCTACGAGGATATGCGGGACTTCGACCCTAATGTGGCGACACACGCCTCAACATCAGCGTGGATGTCAAACTGTCAAGCAATCGCAAAAGGCGGTTTAGATCCACAAATCTTCTGACGATCGTAGGCGAAGTAAAGAAACTCATAGAATCGGGATTCATCGAGGAAATTCAACATCCGGTTGGGTGGCGAATTTAGTCGGTCATGAAAAGAATGGTTCGATTAAGTGCGTATGCGACTCTGAGAGACCTGAGCATTGCTTGCGAAGGATGATTTCCCTCGCCAATCACCGGCGTCATAGTTGACAATACATGTGGATTAGCGAGGATGTCCTTTATGGATGGCTTTTGGGTATAATCAAATCAAGATGCATCGATGATGCCAAACACGGCGTTGAGAACACCCATCGGTATATTACGCTACGCGGTCATGCCGTTCGGCTTAAAACGCCGGCAACATACCAGCGAGCAATGACTAAGATTTTCCAAGATCATCTCAGGAAAAGCGGTCGAATGCTACGTCGATGACAGTGGTGAAAAGCGTAACAAGAGATCACACAAAGATCTTAGAGCGGTATTGAGCTCATGCGGACTCATCGACTAAAGATGAACCTGCCAAATCCTTCCTTGGGATGTCGGTGGCAAGTTCCCGGCCGTCGTCAGCGACAAAGGAATCCCGTCGATCACGATAAAGTGAAGGCAATTCAAGAGTTGCAACCTCAGAAATCGAGAGAACTTCGAGGGGTTACAAGGGCGATTGGCGTACATCCGGCGGTTCATATCGAACCTATCAGGAAGTGCGGCCGTTCTCCAAGTTGAACAAGAAGAGTGTCGTTTATTTGGGGCGGCGCGAAAAGGCATTGAAGAGATCAAATCATATCTCGCTAAACCTCTGTTCTTGTTGCACCGCGTCCAGGAAAACGTTTTGATCTCGTCAAGGCAGCGGATCATTCGTTAAGCGCTTTACTTGCACAAGGCGGCGGCGGCGGTCCGCGAGCGAGGCGATGTATTACAGGCGAACATTGGTGGTGAGTCTCGATACCCAATGGTGAAGCGGTGCCTTGCATTAGTGTTAGCGATTGAAAAATGCGGCACTATTTAGTCGGACGGGCGATTTATGTTATCTCTAGCGTAAATCCGGTCGAATATTTATGACCCGGTAGGCTTCAATGAGTTGGCGTTTGGCGAAATGGGCCTTGCTCTTGTCCCAATCGACCTGCACTTCAAACAACGAAGTCGGTCAAAGGGCAAGCGATTTGCGATCTCTTGGTACGCCAACGGACACGGGCCTTGATTGAGTTATATGATGATCTTCGGATGAAGTCGGGGAAGTCAACACTCGTCGCACCAACAAATATGGCGATTGTATTTTGGCCAGACTTCTCGGGCCACTAATGTAGCAAGTACCCGGACGTTCTAAAATCTCATTTGGAGTCGGAGTTGTCTTGATTTCCGGAATCATGTCATGCCCGTGCTTATTCACTCACGAACCTGTTCCAATAGCGTGGCGAATACAACGCTACTTATCGGACTTAGCTTAGCCAAAGAGGCTGGGGTCGAATATCTCGGCGTATGGAGATTCTGGCCCGATAGTTAAGCGGGTTAAGTGGTGACTCTGAAGTCGAGAATCGGATCTAATCCCTATCATCGGATAGGCTGTTGAAATGGCGGACTCATTGAAGAATTCTTCATCGAATATATCCCGCCTCCAAAGCGCTCATGCGGATGCACTAGCGGCGTTAGGCGTGTCGTTAGCACAACCTTAGAGACCGAGCAACTAGTTCGGTCGGGACTCACCAACTCTTCGTACCATTATACGATGAGGCACAAGAAGGTAAGGGGTAGTTACCAAAGAAGTACATGCAACCCAAACCAAGTTGGAGCCGAGATTGGCTTTCCTATCATCGATTCGTCTTACATGGTATTCTACGGAAGGCGTGAAGGAGAAGAGTCAATCGGTGAAGAGCTCAAGATTCTTTTACGACCACGAGACCGGATGTTATATCGTAGAGTGCGATGGTCTTTACTCCGATGCCTTTCAAACAAGAGGCGAGAAGAGGTCCTTCGCGAAGCACACGAAGGTGAATGTGGTGCGCATCGGCTGGTCCCAAGCTCTGGCGAATCGGAGAATGGGCTACTTTTGGCCCACGATGATTAATGGCGGTCGATGCATTTCGAAAATGCCGCGTGTCAAATTCCGCCAAATTATATGCATCGGCCTCTGGCGGTTGCATCGCCGGCTACATCGGCCATTGAGACATGGGGAATGGGCGTCGTAGGTCCCATTTTCCTCCGTCGGTCAAAGCGTCGGTTTATTCTAGCGATCACCGATTACTTCTCCAAGTGGGCGAAGCAATCCGCTAAAAGAAGTCAAAGCGATACCGTCATCAAGTTTATCAAACACCATGTCATCTATCGACATGGTGTTAAGCGGATCGTGCATGACAGCGGTCCCCAATTCATCGGCAATTCCTTCATCGGGTTTTGCGAAAAGTTCAAGATACAAGATGTCTGCGTCGGCGGCCTATAATCCGGCGGCAAATGGATTAGGCGTTCAACAAAGCGATTATCAAGATTTTGTCGAAGCTTGTGAAGAATAACAAGCGAGGCTGGGGCGATAAACTTCGGAGAAGCACTACGGGCATATCGCTGCTAGATGCGTGCATAGCAGGGCGACCCGTACTCCACAGTTTCTGGATGTGAAGCAATTCTCCGTTAGAAATCCAAATTCCGTCACTTGGCATAAGCCCCCTTGAGAGATGGCGGCCAGAAGAACAACATCAAAAGCGTCTCGAAGAGCTTGAGATGTTAGATGAGAAGCTTGGAGGCTCAACAATGCATTGAGTTCTATCAAGCTAGGATGTCGAGGGCTTTCAACAAGAAAGTTCGACGAGAGAACCTTTAAGGAGGAGATCTGCGTCCTCATTTGCTAGGCGACCGATAATCCTCACCTCCAAAAGAAAGGTAAATTCGAACCCAAATGGGAAGGACCGTTCATAATAGACCGCAGTCTATTCAAGCGGTGCATATCATATATCACCTGAGAATGGCGGCCGGCAATTAATCTTAGATAAATGGGAAGTTTACGAAAAGTATTATCCTTAATACATTCGGGATAACCCATTTTGATGGGAAGTTCCTCGGAGAATATCTCACTCATTTTCATGAGGATAACCCTAAATTATTGAGTTTTCCTCCAAAATTCTCTCACCGATCAAATTCATTGGCGGTGGGCCCACTAAAATCTCCTGGTCCAACCACCGGCAAATTCCCCTCTCGATTCCTTCCACGAGCGAGAGGTCCACTTCAAATTCAGTTAGCAATCCTACAAAGCTATCAATACCCTTCCTAGATTCTCGGTGGAGACCCACTCTTAGTTTCTCATCGGAAATAGAATACATTCTTCCTTTCCCACCTTCACGGAGATAGGACACATTCTTCCTCTTGAAGCAAGAGATAGAATACATTCTTCCTCTCTTGTCTTAGATTCTCGGTGGAGATCCACTCTTAGTTTCATCTTTCAAGATTCTCAAGATGGAGATCCCATTTTCAGTTTCTTTCCTTTGGAAGCGGGACAAAAATCCTTCCTTTCGGCCTGGGAGATAGGAGACAAGATCCTCCTTCCTCTCCATCAATAAGAGATAGGATACAAAACCTTCCTCTCTTATCTCAAATTAGTGAGCACACGGAGATAGGACACAAAACCTTCCTCTCCACTTTAGGAAATAGAATACATTCTTCCTTTCCCACATTTCACTTTCGGAGATAGAATACATTCTTCCTCTCGAGAATCAAGAGATAGGATACAAAACCTTCCTCTCTTGTTCATCCCTCACTGGAGATAGGAGACAAGATCCTCCTTCCTCTCCATCAATAAGAGATAGGATACAAAACCTTCCTCTCTTATCTCAAATTCGTGAGCACACGGAGATAGGACACAAAACCTTCCTCTCCACTTTAGGAAATAGAATACATTCTTCCTTTCCCACATTTCACTCGGAGATAGAATACATTCTTCCTCTCGAGAATCAAGAGATAGGATACAAAACCTTCCTCTCTTGTTCATCCCTCACTGGAGATAGGAGACAAGATCCTCCTTCCTCTCCATCGTGAGGAGACAAGATCCTCCTTCCTCTCCACTTTAGGAAATAGAATACATTCTTCCTTTCCCACCTCAATCAATCTTTTCGGTTCAACCCTTCTCCGGTCAAAGAAGGGGCCAAGATTCATCTTGGGGTATTTTATCGAAGCCTAAGAAGGGGTAAAGCCAGCGCCTCACCGCAGCGTTGCGGTTTAGTCTTTCTCAGATTGAAGAAGACACGAGTTGATTAAGGGCATTTTATCGAAGCCTAAAAGGGATAAAGCCAGCGCCTCACCGCAGCGTTGCGGTTTAGTCTTTCTCAGATTGAAGAAGACACGAGTTGATTAAGGGCATTTTATCCGAAGCCTAAGAAGGGATAAAGCCAGCGCCTCACCGCAGCGTTGCGGTTTAGTCTTTCTCCGATTGAAGAAGACACGAGTTGATTACGGGGCATTTTATCCGAAGCCTAAGAAGGGATAAAGCCAGCGCCTCACCGCAGCGTTGCGGTTTAGTCTTTCTCCGATTGAAGAAGACACGAGTTGATTACGGGGCATTTTATCCGAAGCCTAAGAAGGGATAAAGCCAGCGCCTCACCGCAGCGTTGCGGGTAGTCTATTCGTGATAAAGGCGAAGCCTACATTATTCAACATCGTAGCATTAAGTCTAAGAGAGTCTCATTCTTTTAGCACAGCGTTGTGTGTAGAGCGGTTTAGATAATCTACATGCTAGCCCAACTCAAGCGGTAGTTGGTAAAGGCTCATCAAACCCGTTGAGGGGGTTGGCCAATAACCTAAAGTCAGCGCTTCACCGCAGCGTTGCGGTTTAGTCTTTCTCGATTGAAGAAGACACGAGTTCGACTACGGGGTATTTTATCGAAGCCTAAGAAGGGATAAAGTCAGCGCCTCACCGCAGCGTTGCGGTTTAGTCTTTTCGATTGAAGAAGACACGAGTTGATTAAGGGCATTTTATCCGAAGCCTAAGAAGGGATAAAGTCAGCGCCTCACCGCAGCGTTCTTGGGTGGTCTCTTGCGGTAAAAAGTCTGAAGCCTATGTATTCAATATCATAGCAACAAGTCTAGAAGAGTTTCATTCTTCGGCCTAGCGTCCGTCGCGGAGCGGATCGGATAATCCATACGCTAGCCCAATTCAAGCGGTAGTTGGTAAAGGCTAATCAAATCCGTTGGTGAGGGTTTGCCAAAATCCTATAAGTATTATGGTTAATTATTTACGGCGAAATAAAGAATCATAATCGAGCACAAAGAAGGGCGGAAATATGTTTTATCGATAAAAGGCTGAAGTTACACAAGTTTTCTAAGCGGCAAATTGGTGGCGGCAAATATTTTATTGAGAAAGGCTTGCTGAAGTTTCTCTGGCTTCGGCCACGAAAGTCTCCTCGCTGCCATTAAGGGCCTCATGATCTCCTTCTTGATATTAACCGGCTTACGCCCGAGAGTTCAAGTTTCGGGCACGACGCGAGAGTCTTTTCTTTGTTGGCCTTCGTCGGCTTCAAGGCGATCGGGCTCTCCCTCGCCGCTTGGAGTTCTGTTGAGCTCTACCATCCTCGCTTCTCCAGCGTGACACAAAACCAAAAGTGTCCCGCGGAAGGCGAAGCTTGACAGCGATCTCCAAATGATGCACGGCCTCGGCGCATGTGAACCGAGTCGGTAATGGCGACCATCTGCCAAGGCTGTCGGCAATGTGGGTGGGGCGGACTCAATCGCGGATATTCTCCCATGCAGCTAAGCTACTCCAACTAGGATTACGGTATAAACTATTTCCTAATTTGTGAAGTTCGGAAGAATATTTTCACAAAAATATTCTTAGGGATAACTCCATCGCCGCAATTGCGTCGGCGCCAATCAGCGTCGCTAATCCTACTCAACTAGGATTACGGTATAAACTATTTCTAATTTGTCGAGAAGTTCGGGAAGAATATTTTCACAAAAATATTCTTAGGGATAACTTCGATCATGCAATTGCGTCGGCGTAATCAGCGTCGCCTAATCCTACTCAACTAGGATTACAGTATAAACTATTTCCTAATTTGTTAGAAGTTCGGAAGAATATTTTCACAAAAATATTCTTAGGGATAACTTCGATCATACGAATTAGCGTCGGCGCCAATCAGCGTCGCCTAATCCTACTCAACTAGGATTACGGTATAAACTATTTCCTAATTTGTAGAAGTTCGGAAGAATATTTTCACAAAAATATTCTTAGGGATAACTTCGATCATGCAATTAGCGTCGGCCAATCAGCGTCGCTAATCCTACTCAACTAGGATTACGGTATAAACTATTTCCTAATTTGTAGAAGTTCGGAAGAATATTTTCACAAAAATATTCTTAGGGATAACTTCGATCGCCGCAATGCGTCGGCGTAATCAGCGTCGCCTAATCCTACTCAACTAGGATTACGGTATAAACTATTTCCTAATTTGTTAGAAGTTCGGAAGAATATTTTCACAAAAATATTCTTAGGGATAACTTCGATCATACGAATTAGCGTCGGCGCCAATCAGCGTCGCCTAATCCTACTCAACTAGGATTACGGTATAAACTATTTCCTAATTTGTAGAAGTTCGGAAGAATATTTTCACAAAAATATTCTTAGGGATAACTTCGATCATGCAATTAGCGTCGGCGCCAATCAGCGTCGCTAATCCTACTCAACTAGGATTACGGTATAAACTATTTCCTAATTTGTAGAAGTTCGGAAGAATATTTTCACAAAAATATTCTTAGGGATAACTTCGATCGCCGCAATTAGCGTCGGCGCCAATCAGCGTCGCCTAATCCTACTCAACTAGGATTATGGTATAAGCTGTTTCCCAATTTAGCGAGAAGTTCACGGAGAATATTATCCGTTCTTAAGGATAACTTCGATAATCTTCAATTTCCTCATTGTGGAAAAAGTTGATGAATTACGGCGAGGCTTATATGGGCCAAACAGCGTTCTACCTTGAAAGAATCCCCAGCGTATCGGCGCCGATTCATGCGTCGGCGAGGGCCTACCAATCAACAATTGGGAGGAATACCTCCCACCGTGAATGAACACACTTCAGCGAGTATCTGATACTTGGCGAGCAGAAGCGGCGTCATCGGCGAAGAATTCACCGATCAGCGGTTCGAATCCACGTAAGATGCGCCGCCAATCAGCGTTACACTTTCGCCGATTGAAGGCTAAAACCCACATAGTTTGAAGCCAATTAGCAGCGTCGTAGTGAAGAATTCCCGATCAGCGGAGGAATCTCGATGGTCAATTGGGCGACAATCCGCAGGCGCGAGTCAACATCAAATAAACTCAATTAGCTACGGTTGAAATTCCAACAACGGTCAAGCAATAAATTCAGCAGTAACATCGGGTATCCTACAAAGCGGAGAACCTAAGAGAATTGGAGGAATCAAATACGGAGTTAACCTCGAAAGAAATTCATCTACCGACCTCGGTCAAGATCTCGACGACGGTCGGACAAAAATCGGCAAGTAATAACCCGGCAATCCTACAAAGCGGAAAGGCTGAAAGGAGTGGAGGATTGAGCATAAGGTCATTCACAAGTCCCATCACACGATTGAAGGGTGAAGGGCTCATCATGTCAAGCATCGGACTCATCAAGAATCGAGGCGAGGCGGCTTTGGAGAATATCTGTGGCGTTAAAATTGCTTATTAGTGCGAGCGAAACTTCGTGGCGGTGGGTTAATAACCAACAACCCATTCGACAAAACCGGCGCCGCGCCAAAGCAAATTGGCGAACACACAAAGTGGGTCAGCAGCGTCTGAATCAACGAGGCTACGTGTTATGGAATGAATCAACAAGCGAAGCTTTAAAAGCGTCGGTTCGAGCGTCGACAAGATCGGTTGAACATTGACCGATCATCACTTAAACCGTTGGCGGGATGAAACCGATCAAGAGAACCAAGCACGGACTTAGAGCGGCGATGACAAGAAGCGGAGCGAGCGTCCGCGAAAAGTCGAAAACCAAACCGAAGCCAAAAGCGGCGTCCGGCGAAAACCGGACACCGTTTGGTGTCCGACCAATGGCGGACACCAAATGGTGTCGCCCGGACCTAAATGGTGTCGGTAGGCCTCAAACCTTGTCTCCTATAAATAGGGGGTGTGCTCGATTTCAAGGGGTTGGATTTTCTTTGGATTTTCGATATTCTTGAGAGAAGCCCTCGCGAGATCTACAAGCCGTCGGCGCATAGTTCGAGCAAGCGAGCACATCCGATCTAAAAACGCGAGGTAAGCGAACTTCGAATTGACTCTGAGATAGTGCGTGATTTCTCCTAGTAGATCTCACCGCTCGTGATCCTCTCCCTCGTGAGTCACGATCCCGAAGCGATCCTCTCGCCGTGAGTCGCGATCCCCTCGGTAACCGTTTCCCTCGTGAAGCGAGCCCACCTGCGTCTGTAGTTCGAACCGGGTTTCCACCGGATCGAATGTAGCGAGTCCGCGGACGAACAAAAGTCCCGACACGGGCAAAGAACCCATAGCGAGGATCCCGTAAAATAGAGATCCTCGTGTTTGTTCACAAAAGGAAGAAGTTGTAATTTTTTGTTTTCATTGTAAGCCTAAAATAAAGGCGTCTCTTTTCTTTTGTTTGAAATTTTGTTGTAGGCCAACGAAGCTATAAACAAATTCAAACGAGCAATGAATAACAAACCAACTTTCCCCGCGAACACGCAGTAGCTTGTAAAGCGTTATTCTCGCCGGGATAGTAGCCAGTTGAGCCATAATGTCGAAGCGTCGTGAGGAGTTCGAACTTTCCGGTTTATCTCTTCCAATCAGACGATTAAAACGAGACTGCTTCGGAACTTGATCCTCCTGTTGTTGGGGTTGCTTCTCTTTTAACTTGGCCGTGTTTTCTTTAGTGACCACTTGCTGCTGCGACTTTTCCGCACGCGTAGGGGGAATCATTGCTACCCCCAGCTCCGTCAACGTCTTTGCATTCGGATTAGGAGCTTCGGGATATTTGTAGTGATACTCTTGTCCACTCCTGGTGATGAAGACTTCTTGTTCTTCTTCAGAAAGCTGGAGTGTCATTATCTGCTTATCATCCTTCTACAAGATCGCCAAGTAGCATGACATAGTTTCCCCTTCCCCTTGACTTCTTTTTAGGCGAGGAGGTAGCCCATTGCTTATCTTGAGTAAATCGGATGAACCCGGAGGATCTTGCCGCTCGGGTCAGATGAGGTACGAAGTCCTTTCACGCTGACCGTGAGGGTCATCATTCACCGTCTTCATATCAACTTTCACGAAAGGCGTCGGTTGGAACCAATCCAAGGGTACCGATCCGAAGCTGATGGAGATCGCGTCACTCTACTTCTTTGGACGCCTTTGGGATAATGACCCCTACATCAATCAAGGCCTGGATTTTGTCCTTGAGATGATAACACGACTTCGTCGGGTGGTGCACCGCTCTGTGGTAGGCGCAATACTTTGAGTCCGTAACCTTCTTTGCCTCCTCTTGGTTTATAATCGGCGGCAACTGAATTTTATTGTTCTCCAAAAGGTATTTGAAAATACCGGGAACTTCATCATCCTTGAAGGAGTAAACCTTAGGGAACCTTAGCTCCGAGGACTTCTGATTTTGCAGTCGTTTTTCCCATTGAGGTCGTGACTGCTGCGGCGCTTGTTGCTGCGGTTGTTGTTGGGGCTGCAGCTAGAACGTCTGATTTGCATCAACTATTTTCGCTAGCGCCGTTCCCTTGCCACGTGGGACAAAGTTCTGCTTGTGAGCATTCACCGTTGGCTGACCTCTCTCCGCCTTCTTCCTTTTCAGGAATCACTCGACTTGCTCTCCGCGTATCTTCAAATCCTTCCAGGTCTCAGATGGCGCTGTTCTCATCGCTTCCAACATGTCTAATGATAGGTTGTTGTGGCACGTTTGGAGGATGAACTCCTCAGTTATAGGGTCCCGGCAAATCATTGCCTTATTTCTGAACCTCTTGACGAAGTTGTCCATCGTTTCTCCATCTTTTTGTTTCTCATCCAAAAGCGACCCGATAGATATTTCGGTGTCGTCGTCGAAGAAGTTGGTGAGAAACTTGGACTCCATGTCATCCCAACCGTTAATGCTTCCCGGTTTGAGATGGCAGTACCAATCGAAGGGCTCATTGCCGGAGATGACTCCCAAGTGGGACTTGAAGTAGATAAGATGCTGAGTAGGGGACCCCTTCCCGTTGAACGGCGTAAAGTTAATTAGGTTGAACTTTGCCGGATACGGGATTGATTCTCATTCTCTCGGATACGGACACGGTATACGTCTTCTTCACCTCTTGGCCAGAAATGAGAGTGTGGATTTTACTCTCCAGATCTTTTATCTTCTCATTCTCACCTACATCTTTGTCTTGGTGATTTTGAGGAGGAACGACGGCATTGTCACTGGCGTTTTGTTCATTAGGGGTATCATTGACGTTGTGGCCTTCATCCCCATCTGCGTCGCTATCCGTTTGGTTATCATGGTTACGATGACTTGACTCGCCTCGGCGATTCAACAATGATAATATTTGCTTGTCCTGAAATTCCCACATTTGTTGCATGGCCATCTGCATTTCAAGTTAGAAATTCTCCTTCTGTTTGGCGAGAGCCTCTTCAAGCATCTTGGCCACTTGCTCTGCACTAATCATGAGTGCTTCACGGGATCGTCCGTCACTTGATAACGTGTTATCGGAGTGAATCTTGAATAGCGTCGGCAGTTCATCATCGAAGCGATCTCCTTGGCCTTGCCATAGTTGGGCGTCTAATGGTCCCGGACCTAGCGAGTCATCGTTCGCGATGCGTAGAATGCCATGTGACGACGTCCCTTTGCTGGTCATGTTGATGGTTGCTCCTGGCAATTCATCACTTTGAGGTACTGGTCTCCCCTTGCGTAAATGCCTTGGCTTGGATTCAGGCATCTTCGCACCAAGCCTGTCAAAAACTGACAATTTGCTCGGAGTCGTCTTGTTGCAATCGCACTCGGACAACACCGCCTTGATCAATCTGGAGCATGGGCAATGCATGTTTTCTCGGTGATCTTCTTTTGAGATCTACTTTACCCCAGTGATGATAGTATAACTCATCGGCATGAATGTCAGAGCAACCTATCGTGTATTGGCACGACTTCTCAGGTCTAACGTCCTCGTCATCAGACGAGAAAGTCTCCTTCTGACGATGAGCTGCCCTTATAGGGCCATCAAAGGTCACTCACCGCGACGTACGCTTTTGCGAGTGTGAAGCTCCAGTGGGCTCTTGGACTTGAATCGCGGCCGGTCGCGGTAGCTACATGAACTTTCTTCTTGTTGTCGAGGTGGGTACGACTCCCTAGGTCGGGAGTGACCCGGGATTTCCTCAATGGGCCCAAGCGCTCCTTGATTAGAACTTTACCTCGATCATCAGGAAGGGGACCGAGGCGCTCTAACACCGTCTTCCTGCTTTGGGATGAACCGGCGGGATCACGGCGAGGTTGAGTGGATGGCGACAGGTGGAGTCGGCGATGGTGGAGTTGGCTTCCTTTGATGAAGATCAACTTGGGGAGGCTGATCCTTGTTCAACGCTTCGGCTTTAGCCTTAACCGTTGATCTAGGCTTTGGCCTCCATACTTGGCGCGTCTTCGGGGGCTTCTTGGCCACTTCCTCCTTCAACTTTCAGGCCTCTTGGACCAGAATCCGCGCGTGTGAAAGGAGTGCGCGGCGCTTACGGATGCGTTCCTCAAGTGTTGATTGGTTCCGTTTGACGTAGATCTAATCATTTGTCGACGACTTGGAGGAGTTACCGTGCACCTACTTCTGAGGCTTTCCGCGTCTCTTGGATTTGAGATCCGCCTCGTAACGGATCCCGTCCACCGATTCCAATGCCTTGGCGAATCGGCGAGCCAAACTTTGGCGTCGACGTTGGCGGGCTCTCTTTGAAAGATTTGGCACGCCATCAGTCAGATCTCGGACTGAGGAGTTGAGATCTTCATCTTCGGTTGCCTTGGGTGCCGGAGGGATGCTGCTTGCTGCGGCTTTGGCAGCGACGGGATCAGAATCCTCACCTTGAGATTCGACGTCTAAAGACCATCGGAGTCTCTTTGCAGCGGTGATCTTCTTGGATCTGCAGGGGGAGGACGATCGGGATGAGGATGAGAGGTACTCCTCAAACTTCTTCTGGTCGAACTCATACTCGACCTCTTCTTCGTAGGGATGCGGATCGCGGTACGACGGCGATCTCGACTTGAGATAGTTGGCTCCCACTGTGGTCGCCAGCTTGTTCGCGGGGAAAGTTGGTATGATTGTCATTGATTCGAATCTATTACACCTTTATGGAATTACAAACGAGATTCAGAAAAAGATCGCCTTTTTATAAGGCTTTACAACGAACAATCAAATAAAAATTACAACTTTATCTCCCTAAAACAAACGCGGGATCTGTTTATCGGGTCCTCGCTTGCGTGGGTGTCTTTGCCTGTGCCGGTGACTTCTTTTCCGTCCGTGGACCACCGCGTAATCAGTCCGGTCGCGAGATCTACCACGATCAAAGGGATTATTTCCGAAGGAAACAAGAGCGAAGTGAATGAGATCGACCAAGCGAAATCAAAGCTCTTCTCGAGATCAAAACAAGGTTTAATCTCGAGGAAACGATGTAGATCTGATGTCGAAGTTGATCGCCTCCCCCAAAAAGCTAGATCTGGATCTTCAAAAGCGTCGCCTTTATCGTCAAAACTCAGATCTTGATCCGGCAGAGCTTCCTCGTCGCACCAAAATTCCCCGGATCCCTGTAAATGAGCATTGCACCTCATATTTATAGCCTCCAAAGCGGATAGCGAATTGGCGGGCGAGGCCACTAACCACTGCCACTTGTAAGTGGCTTGGCCACCGAGCCACTTAGAAGTGGCTCGGTTTCGGCCGAGTCACCCAAGTGTGCCATTTTCCGGTGTTTTCACCGTTTTCTGGTGTTTCGAGTCCAATTCGATTCAGGTTTATCGGTTCTCGCTGATCCGAAGCTTCAAAATCGGGTTTATCCCTTCGCTTGCACGCGATTCGTCGCTTTACTAGCCTTGGATGTTTTGTCAACTTGCTTCATGCGCTTCATTGACTTGGTTTATTGACCTGGACGCTTTGCCGACTCGCTTTATGCGTTGGTATCGACTCACTTTATGCGTTGGCGCCGCGGTGACTTGTTGTTGTATCATCGACGGTTCGCTGTTATGTCGTCGGATGGCTCGCCGATCATCAACTCTTTATCACAAGCTATGTTCGGGAGCGTATAGGCAATTTTCAACGCCACTCTTGTCGAAGCCCTCAACAACGTCGAGACATTTCTAACGGAAGATCAGCCAGTAGTCGCCAAAGATGAGAAGCCTGGTTGTGCCTAATGCCATCAAGTCGAACAACATCTCCCCCTCATTATTTTCTTCGAGAAGGATATAAGGGACCAGGCATACCCAACCGCTATACTACATAGGGTACCTTGGATCAACAAAGATAGACCACATCCAAGTAGATCCCTGGTCCGCCGTCAGCATCATCACCTGGAGGATGTTCGACATCCTTCGGATCCATCCCAGTAAACTTCTCCACACCCGCTCCACTATAACGAGATTCAATGTAGATAATAGTGTGCCTTTGGGTATGATCAGACTAAAACTTCACATCAGGGATTTGAGGTCGGATGTCACTTGCTATGTCATCGATACCGACCTATCGTCCACCATACTCCTTGGTGTCCATGGATTCATAACAATCGGATTATCCACTCTATGCTACATCAAGTCATGAAGTGCCTCATGGAAAAAGGAAGAGAATGTGTACTGCCTGTAGATGAATGCCCTTTCAAAGCTATCGAGATCTTTTGCATCCACCCCCGCCTTTACCAAGATGGCAACCTTAAGGGATCAACCTCTAAGATATACGAGAGTAGCAAAAAAGTTGATGATGAATCTGACGATGAACCTCCCTTTACCAGTACTCCTTTTGTTCTTGACATGAATTACTATTGTAATGTCGCCTTTTCTGCTGAGGGGTGGGATGTCAATGAAAATTGTGACTTTGCTTACTCCTTGAGTAGCAAGGATGAGATTGGTGTGAGGGAAAATCCCTCACGACTGGCCAGATCAATAAATGCTGAGGAAAGAGGCCTTGAGAATTGCTGGGTACAATTTATAGTGCCCACAAAAGCCAAGGGCCACATGCCAAATTACTTCAAGAGAACATTGCTTCGGGTCTTTTGTATTGCAATTGACACAAATTATAATTGGAAGACTTACAATAAAACGAAGGAAAAGCTTATATTTCCTAGGGTTCTTTTCTGTATGCCGGTGGAACGTCGATCTTGTATTCCATTGACGCACCGTCTAAAATGACGAGTCTTTTGCTGTTGATGAGAACTTAGTTGCTCGGAAGATAGCTCAGTCTTCTCTTAGTAGCTTTGCTCTATAAAATCGTAAGTGCGATAGTAGAGATCTCTTTATACGTGTGTGTTGATCTCAGGGTGCTGGGCTGGGGTTTTTTAGATTCTCTCTAACCTCTCGAAAAATAGTGCAGTCTTCTCTGGATGAACAAATATTAACAGATTTTTTCTCATAAGAACTGTTGGTTAAGCTAGATGACTAGCTGAAGAGAATGCATCCTTTCTTACAAGGATCGTTGATCGTGCCAAATGATTAGCAGATGATAATGATCTATGAAGATCATTGAGAATGGAGGAGAGATGGGCTTTTTATCTATCCTCTGAATCTCTCTCTCTCTCTTTTCTCCATGGCAAAGAGCCTAGCCAAGATAATGTTAGCCCCATAACCTTTTCTCCGTCTCTCTCCCCCTTGCTTCATGTTGATCATGCCTATTTATAGGCTTGGGAGCATTAAGTGAGTGAGCTAGTGGGCCTTAACTCCCTTTGAATGAGTGAGTTAGTGGTCATTAACTCCCCTTAAATGGGTGGGTTAGTGGTCATTAACCACTTCCTTAAAAGTAGCTTCTGAGAACGGTTATGGATGAGGTTCACCAATAATGACCATGGGCGAGGTTCGCCAATAATGGCCATGGGCGAGGTTCGCCAATAACGGCCATTGACGAGATTCGCCATTAATGGCCATGGGTGACGTTTGCTAATAATAGCCACGAGCGAGGTTCGATAACAACGACCATGAGCGAACTTCTCCAGAATGGGTGACACGGCCCACGTGGGCTACTGGGCGAAGCTCGCTACTGCTTGGGTGAGCTTCGCTACATCTTTAGCGAGTTTCACTATGGTTTTGGCTTCGGTGAACTTCGCTATGGCTTCGGAGAACTTTGCTATGTGTCCCACGTGGATTATTTGGGTGAAGCTCATTTTGGGCGAGCCTCGCTAGAAGCTTCACTTTGACTTGGTCTTGATAGCGAGCTTCGCTATGGCTTGGGCGAGCTTTGCTGATAAGTTCATATTTAACTCAGAATCTGACTTGAGCCCGTTTATTGACTCGGCCAACTTGAGGACGCCTTTCGACTCGGCCCAGAGTCCGACTTGACGATTGACTCATACTCAGGTCATCTTTGGCTCAGATGCAGTCATGTTCGCATGTGATCTAAGTGAACTTCGTTGTAGCCTTCCAAATGCTGATGCTTGAGCCCATCTGAAGTGTTAGCCTATGAATGTTTACTTCTTGGACTCGGACTCAGCGTTGGTCAAATAGAGCATATTTTAACCATCTACAAGACCCCCGCCTCCAAAGTTTTCGTGATCCTATATTCAAACTTGTAACAGGGAACGAAATACTTTGGGTAAGCGCCAGAGGTGTACTATTGACCACTTGGAGAAGATCGGGATGTACTCACATCATTTCACCTCTCGCTGTGGTGAGAGGGATTAAGCCTTGGCTTCGTCGGTCCTGTCGGTCATAGTTGACCACTTCCATCCTTGTAGTAGGAATGGGAACAACGCCATTTTGGGCTTGAATTTTTGCCATGGAGCCGAATTAAAGAGTCACCATGTTCGCAGTGACTTTCTTTTGCTCAGGTTTGAGCTTGAGGATCCTTGATTAGACGAAGGTCTAGATCTTATCCTTGAGGATGTAGCAGTTCTTCATCGAGTGTCCCAACATTCTGTGATAAAGATAGTAGTTGGGGTCATCGGTCTTTCCGACTTCTTCAGGACGTCGAGCTTCAGGAAGCTTCAACCGATTCCTTTTGTTGAGCACATGGAAGATGGTGACTGTATGTTCATCCTTGAATAAATAATTGTGCTGAAAATTCTTCCTTGGTTCTCTTTGCTGGTTGTTGTTAGGATTTTGAATCCCAACTGCGAAAGTCTCTTTAGCTTTAGGTTGTGAGGTTTGCCCTTGTTTGCCTTTGTTGCCCTTGAAGTTGGTGCGGGACTCGAACTTGTTAAAACATTCTGATGATTTTTCTGCTATCTCAGCTTATTCCATCAAATCCTTCTATGTGTGGACAGGCAGTAACGGCATGCATCTGAGCTTCAATCCATGCCACGAAATTGTGCCGACAAGTTTGAAGTAACATTGGCAGAGGCATATCTCGACATCGCAATGTCAGATTGCGGTATCTTTCGATGTATTCTCTAACTGTCTCATTTTCGCTTTGCTTCTCAGAAAGGAGTTTTTCCATGGTGACATCAGATTGTTCCTCGTGGAATTGTGAGAGGAACTTTGATTCTAAACCTGCCCATGATCTGATTGAACCTTTGGGCAATTTCTGGAACCAGTTAAAGGCAACTCCTTGGAGGATGCTAATGAAAAGCCACGCCTTTTGGCGTCATTACCCACTACATTCCCTGTTTGTTGGTGAAAGTAGTAGATATGTTGGTTCGGAGAGCCTTTTCCATCAAACGTACGCGACATATGTGGCTTGAATTTTATCGGGTAAGGAACCATGTCCCATTCGACAGGATAAGGTCGGATGATTCCAACCTTCTTGAGCTCAGTCCGTTGAGAAAGAACGTTGAGCTACTTTTGGATGTCCTCCAGGGCCTTTGCTTCCTTGCTTGGCTTTGAAGGTATTGTCGTCTCCGATTCTAAATGTTTGGAATCCGCGCCATCTTGATACTCTTGATCTTCTTATGGGGAGTCTTCACCAATCTGCTTTTTCCCTTTTGAAGAACTTGGTTGAGGTCGAGATGCCAACAAGAGTTGTTCCATTATCTTCTCTAAGCGATTGATTCGCTCATCTGAATCTTTCTTTTGATGCATCATTTGAGCGAGAAGATCTTCTCGATCCGTCATATCTGCCTCTCATCGTCATTCTTGACTTGAACTAGGGGTTGCATTTGATGCTATTATAGAGTTAGCGTCGCTAGAAGTGAGTTGGTTCACTTGAGATGGAGTTTGTGATGTCCGTGCTTGGAGGGATGAGTAGTCGAAAGGGATTGCTGCTCTTCGCCTTAATCTGGTGTTACGGTACACACCGTCAGCTTCTGGTAAAATGGATCCGATGCTAGGAGAATACATCGGATCGGGCGAGCTATCTGTACTTTCTTCCTCATATCTGGAAGTTACACTTGTCGTATTGATAATGAATACTTGTGTTTTACCCTTTCGGGCATGTCGTCGTTGTTTAGTCCGAACCTCTGAAGGTTTAGGACCATGATTAAGATCACTGAAAATTAATTCCTTTTCAGGAATAGCTTTACATTAGCAACTCTTTTAAACCGCCGAGACCACTTCTCGGAGGGTCGCACAATGCTAACATCGGTGAGCTCTCTTCAGACATGTGAATTCTCTTAAATCAACAGTAGTTTCAAGTTGAGGGAATATTTTAGTGCCAACTTCGCTGGTTTTGGCCTTGGAGCGCGAATGTTGTTTATGACGACGCTGGCCAGGCTTTTGTCCAACGGAATCATCATTGATGATGTTATTCCATTGTGGGAATTCAGATGAGGGCATAGCGAGCATCGCGAGACACTTTGAATCGAACTCCTAAAGGAGTTGTGGATTGATGTCCGAGATCAACAGATGTAATAACATCTTGACCTTCACTCGAGACGAGGGTCGATTTTTCTTCGCTCTTGGTGAAGTTTGCTTAGCTTCGAGCTAAGCTCAAACTTTCTTCGACGCAGGTCACCTTAACACACATGGGGGTCGGTTTAGACCCGAGATTTGCACTGCGGTGAATTTTATGACAACTGTGTACAGTCATCATTGATGAAGTTTGGTTCATGGAAATGAATTCCTCAAACCTTGCTTGGTCAAATTCAATGACCAGCGATTCAGCAAAAGACCCGAGGGTCTTAGTGTTGGTGTGCGACACTATTTTCTCGTCGGAGGAGAAAGAAGTTCTCAGCAGAGTCGCCATCCTGTTTTGGGTCTTTCATATTGTAATTAATAAAGATTACAATTGAAAGACTTACAATGAAATGAAGAAAAAATTTATATTTCCTAGGGTTCTTTTCTATGAGCTGGTGGAATATCGATCTTGTATTCCGTTAACGCACCGTCTAAAACGACGAGTCTTTTACTGTTGATGAGAACTTAGTTGCTCGAAAGATAGCTCAGTCTTCTCTTAGTAGCTTTGCTCTATAAAATTGCAAGTGCAATAGTAGAGATCCCTTTATGCGTGTGTGTTGATCTCAGGGTGCTGGGTTGGGGTTTTTTTAGATGCTCTCTAATCTCTCGGAAGATAGCGCAGTCTTCTCTGGATTAACATATATTAACAGATCCTTTCTCACAACAACTGTTGATTAAGCTAGATGACTAGCTTAAGAGAACGAATTCTTTCTTACAAGGATCGTTGATCGGGCCAAATGATTAGCCGATGATAATGATCTATGAAGATCAATGAGAATGGAGGAGAGATGGGCTTTTTATCTAGCCTCTGAATCTCTCTCTCTCTCTTTTCTCCATGGCAAAGAGGCTAGCCAAGATAATGTTAGCCCCAAGACCTTTCCTCCGCCTCTCTCCCCCTTGATTCATGTTGATCATGCCTATTTATAGGCTTGGGAGCATTAAGTGGGTGAGGTAGTGGGCCTTAGCTCCCCTTAAATGAGTGAATTAGTGGTCATTAACTCCCCTTTAAGTGGGTGAGTTAGTAGTCATTAACTCCCCTTAAATGGGTGAGTTAGTGGTCATTAACTCTTCTTAAATGTGTCAGTTAGTGGTCATTAACCACTTCCTTAAAAGTAGCTTTTGAGAACGGTTATGGGCGAAGTTCGCCAATAAAGGCCACGGGTGAGGTTCGCCAGTAACGGCCATTGGCGAGGTTCGCCAATAATGACCATGGGCGAGGTTCGCTAATAATGGCCACGGGCGAGGTTCAACAATAACGACCATGAGCGAACTTTGTAAGAATGGGTGACACGGCCCACGTGGGCTACTGGGCGAAGCTCGCTGCTGCTTGGGTGAGCTTCACAACATCTTTGGCGAGGTTCGCTGTGGCTTCGACTTCGGTGAACTTCGCTATGGCTTCGGCGAACTTCGCTATGTGTCCCACGTGGACTACTTGGGCGAAGCTCATTTTGGGCGAGCCTCGCTAGAAGCTTCACTTTGACTTGGTGTTGATAGCGAGCTTCGCTATGGCTTGGGTGAGCTTTGCTGATAAGTTCAGATTTGGCTCAGAATCTGACTTGAACTCGTTTATTGACTCGGCCAACTTGAGGACGCCTTTCGACTCGGCCCAGAATCTGACTTGAGGATTGACTCGGACTCAGGTCCTCTTTGGCTCGAATGTACTCATGTTCGCATGTGATCCAAGTGAACTTCGCCGTAGCCTACCACATGCTGATGCTTGAGCCCATCTGAAGTGTTTAGCCCATGGGTGTTTACTTCTTAGACTCAAACTCAGCATTGGTCCAATAGAATATATTTTAACCCTCTACACACATGTCCTCACAATGAATAGGTCTCTGAAGTTCGAAGTCTGAAAAAGAAACGCCCTAGTTCCATTACTACAATGAGAAGGCTTGAGGGATAACATGATGGATGGGTTATGATTTTGATTCTCAGCCTGGACTCAATTTCGGTACAGGCCAATGGTTAGTATATTTTATTGAATTTTTATACCTTGCTTACATATATTTTTGAATAATTTTTATTGTTACAAAAGTATTTTTATTTGAATTTCCCAGAAATAAAAGGTGAGCTCAAATGAAGGTGAGCTCAAATGAAGGTGAGCTCAAATGAAAATTATCTCAACAAAAAAAACCCTCAATTGAAACTTAATTGATGCCTAAAAGAAGCCCTAAGAGCTAATGATTCAATAGGAAAAAAATCAAGTCAAATTCAATGAGACAAAGACATTCGGGCAGATTCAAGAAATTCTTATTGATGAACCCATCGATGAGAATGCAACAGAAACGCATCAACGATTTTGACTCATTAGAGCCCAAGTTCGATCCAAGGGCTAATATGGGTTGTTGTAGGCTATAAATAAGGGTAGAGAGCTGTAGACAGTTAAAATATATTCCTACCCAGGCCAATGTTTAGCTTGAATCTAAGAAGTGAACGCACATGGGCTAAACACTTCGAATGGGCCCAAACCTGAGCCCACAACCGACTGTAGCGAAGTTTTCTTAACAAAACAGGTGAACCTCGCCCGACTCGACTCGACCAAGTCAATAGCTGGTTGACTCTCAATTCACCCCCCAGGCCGAGTCAAAATGCATCAATAGTTGGCCAAATTATGAGTCGAATTATGTGCTAAATTCAAACTCACAGACGAAGTTCACCAATCAACAAACTTCGTTCATAACAATCCAAGTGGGCCACGTCATCCATGATTCCAAAGAAGGCTCACCCATATCCAAGCGAGCCTCGCCCAAACGTCTTCAGCGAACTCCGCCAAGTCACCCCGCCAAATAGCCGTTTAAGGGCTATTTTCAAGGCAATAACTGTTCCCCACTATCTCCTATTTTGATGGTCACTTAATCCACAATTATAGGTCATTAACTCTCTCTTTTCGCCTATAAAAGGAGGGGAGATTACTCATTTAGAGTCATCTTATTATATAGAGATCAACACACATGCATAAAGAGAGATTATTAGCCTTTTACTTGCAATTCAATTGAGCAGAGGTGATAAGAGAAGACTGAGATATCATCCAAGCAACTAAGTTCTCATCAATAACAAAAGACTCATCATCTTAGTCGGTGCGTCAACGGAATACAAGATCGACATTCCATCAGCACATAGAAAAGAACCCCCAAATAATATAAATTTTTCCTTAGTTTCATTGTAAGTCTTCCAATTGTACTATGTGTTAATTGCAATATAAAAGACCCGAAATAAGATGGCAACTCCGCTGGGGACTTCTTTCTCCTCTGACGAGAAAATCGTGTTGCACACTGACACTAAGACCCTCGGGTCTTTTGCTGAATCGTTGGTCATCGAATTTGACCAAACGAAGTTCAAGGAATTCATTCCCATGAACCAATCTTCATCAACGGTGACTATAGGTAGTTGTCGTAAAGTTCGTCGCGGTACGAATCTCGGATCTAAACCGACCCTTGTGTGTGTAAAGATGACCTTCAGCAAAGACAGTTTGAGCTTAGCTGGAAGCCAAACAAACTTCACCCTGAGCGAAGAAAACTCGACCATCATCTCGAGCGAAGGTCAAGACGTTATCACGTCTTTTGATCTTGTATATCAGTCCACAACTCTTTTAGGAGTTTGATTTAAAGTATCTCGCGATGCTCGCTACGCTTTCTCGATAGAAGATAAGAATGGGAGTAATTCCTCATCTCAATTCCTGCAAGGGAATAACATCATCAATAATTACTTGTCTAAATTCGCTAGACAAATGCCTGGCCAATGTCGCCGTAAGCGACGTTCGCGTGCCAAGGTTAAGAATAGCAAAGGTTGCACTGAAAAATGCCCTCAACTTGGAACTACTGGTGATCTCTGAGAGTTCCTTTCTTTGAAGAGAGCTCGCCAATATTAGCATTGTGCAACCCTCAGAGAAGTAGTTACGGCAGTTCAGAAGAATTTCCAATGCAAAGTTATTCCTAAAAAAGAATCGGTTTTCAATCGTCTTGGTCACGATCTTGAGCCTTCAAAGGTTCGCACTAAAAGACGATGACGAACCTGAAAGGGTAAATCCTAAGAATTCACTGTCAATATGACTAGTGTAGTCTCTTGGGATGAGAAAGAAGGCGCAGATAGCTCACCTTACCCAGTGTATTCGCCTGGTATCGGAGGCATATTGCCCGAAATTGATGGTGTGTATCGCCACACCAGATTAAGGCAAACAACAGTGATTCCTTTTGACTATTTGACTATTTCTTCCTCCAATCGCGGACATCATAGGCTCCATCTCAAGTGGATCAACCTATTTCTAGTGACGCCAATTCTTCCATAGCATCGAATGAAACCCCTAGTTTAAGCCAAGGATGACAATGGGAGGCAGACGTGACGGACCGAGAAGATCTTCTTGCTCAAATGGCAGCTCAAAAGAGAGATTCAGATGAGCAACTTGAACATTTAGAAAAGATGTTTGAACAACTCCTATCAGCATCTCAACCTCACCCAAGCTCTTCAAAGGGGAGAAACGAGTCGATGAATTCTCTCCAGAAGAAGATCAAGCGCATCAAGATGAATCAGATTCTGACCATTTAGGATCAGAAACATCAGCGCCTCTAAAACCAAGCAAAGAAGCAAAGGCCCTGGAGGACATCTAAAAATAGCTCAATATTCTTTCTCAATGAACTGAGCTCAAGAAGGTTGGAATTACCCGACCTTATCCCATCGAGTGGGACATGGTTCCCTATTAGATGAAATTCAAGCCCCCAATGTTGCATACATTTGATAGCAAAGATTCTCCAAACCAACATATCTACTACTTTCACCAACAACCTGAGAATGTAGTGGGTAACGACGCCATTAAGGCGTGACTTTTCACTGGCACCCTCCCAGAAGGTAGCCTTCGATTAGTTCTAGAATCTGCCTGAAGGTTCAATCAAATCCTAGGCAGATCTAGAATCAAAGTTCCTCTCACAATTCCATGAGGAATAATTTTACGTTACCATGACCAAACTTCTTTCTAAAAAGCAAAGCGAAAATGAGACGGTCAGGGAATTCATCTAAAGATACCGCAATCTGACATTGCGATGTCAAGATATACCTTTGCCGATGTTACTTCAAACTTGTGGCATAATTTTGTGGGACGGATAGAAGCTCACATGGGCGCTGTTACAACCCATACATGGAAGGATTTGATGGAATAAGCTGAGATAGCGGAAAATCATCAGAATGTTTTAACAAATTCGAGTCCCGCACTAACTTAGGGCAACAAAGGCAAACAAGGGTAGACCTCCGAACAGAAAACTAAAGAGACTTTCGTAGTTGAGGTTCAGAATCCCAACAACCAGAAAAGAGAACCAAGGAAGAATGTTCAACGTAATTATTCATTCAAAGACGAATATATAGTGGCCATCTTCCATGTTCTAAGCAATAGTAATCATTTAAAGCTTCCTGAAGCTCGATGCCCTGAAGAAGTCCGAAAGACCGACGACCAAAATTACTATCTTTATCACAGAATGTTAGGACGCCCAACGAAGAATTGCTACATCCTCAAGGATAAAATCCAAACCTTTGTCGAGTCAGGAATTCTCAAGCTCAAACCTGAGCAAAATAAAGTCACTGCTAATATGGTGACTCTCCAAATCGGCTCCATGATGGAAATCCAAGCCCAAGATGGCGTTGTTCCTATCCCTATTGCGAGGATGGAAATGGTCAATTATGACCAACAAAATCGACAAAGCCAAGGCTTAGTCCCTCTTACACAGCAAGAGGAGAAATGATGTGGGTACATCCCGATCTTCTCCCAGATGAGCATTGGACTCTTCAGAAGTCCAAGATCAAGCACAAGAAGAAGTCTTGCAATGCCATCTCTGCAATCATTGGAGAGGAATCTCTATAAGTCTCTTCAATCACTGATTTAGAGGGAGAGAAAATTGTCATGGCAGGGACAAGGTCTGGCCGAGATTATTTGAAGAATTATGATCAGCCTGGACCTTTCAAACAACCTAAACCAATCAAGCAAAAGGAGGCTCGGTTCGACAAGGCGTTGCAGCGTCCCTCAGATGATCCCAAAGCCCCATTCCGGTATGATATTATGGCCCAATTAGCCAATATCCCAGTTCGTATAACCTTATTCGAACTCTTATGTTTGTCTAAGGAAACGAGGGAAGCTTTAAAGGAAGCTTTGAACAACAGTGAGGCGTTTCTCGCCCACATGATCGCCTCCTCAAGATGATGAACACGAGCAGTGCTATGAGTGCCAACGGCAGGTGCCTTGTATCACTTTCACTCCAGAAGACAGCTCATCAAAGACCACCTTCATAACTGACCCCTTTATTATACTGGATATATAGGGTCGGCAAAGGTCGAGAGGATTCACATCGATCCAGGCTCTGCATTGAGCATAATTCCGTGGAGACTCTTGAGCTTTTTGGGAATTCCCCTTCACAAGCTCTCAAAAATGACTGGAACCATAATCGGCTTTAATTCCAGCATAGGCCGATCTCTTGGAAAGATCTGACTTAAATGTGAAGTCGGTGATTTGAAGACAAAGGTGACTTGTTATATCATTGACGTCGAAACACCCTACAACATTCTCCTTGGATGACCGTGGATCTGTCAAACCAGATTAACCCAATACAGCATGGGCCTTACCAAGTGCACTTTGGTCATTTAACATGACCCATGGACTTATCAAATTGGCTAAGGATACAAGAGTACAAGAGATCCTAAGTCAAAAATAATGCTGAAATCAACTCAAAGGCATAATGGGCTCAAAACGAGTTTAGCCCCGAGTGGCACTTAGCCCCGCGTTAGCTTAATCCCAAGTGGCACTTAGCCCTACGTGAGCTTAGCCCTGCGTGGTTGTTTACTCCGTACAAGCTTAGCCCCATGTGGCTTAACTTTGCCTGAGGTTTGTGGGGACGACAGATCAGTGATGGTGACGACCCTTGTTAGATGTCAGATCACCGTATCCCTACATTAAATGCCAAAGATTGCACATGAATGGCGCTATAGTATAGAGCATGACTCTATCGAAGACCGCCCCTATGCTATCCCCGCATGGCCCATGGACGTAATCTTAGCTCTGCGGGGTTAAAAAGCTGTTATTACCACAATCATATTTAATGAGACTGACTAAAGTATCTTCGCGTGATGATGAATAGTAGTACCCGCAGGATAATATTTTCAAAAGACACTATGCAGTCATTTAATGCTCTTCTGACAGCTGTACAATTACAGCTATCCCTGTGTGGGCTAACACCGCGTGGAGCACAAATTTCATCCTATAATTAGGCTTTCTTCTCCAACATTTCAAGGGTTCGATTCTCTTCTTGGTTCAGCCCACACTTAGGTTCTGCCACCCTTAGTTGCTGGGTTAGCCGCGTGCCACGGCTGCCGGGAACGGGTTAGCCCTACGCCGTAATGCCAAATTTTTGTGATCCAAGAGTTCTATGCCATATAGCACTTGACCTTCGATCTCGTGTTGGCACTTTTTTGCCTTGCCTCAAAAGCTCCACTCCTTAGCTCGTCAGCGAGGTGACCCCTCTCCGACGAGTTGAGTTCCATATTAATGGAGCTCCCTCCAACTCAAAACTCGACAAAAAAGAACAATTTCAACAATGACGATGTCCTCGTGGTCAACGGAGCAAGGAATCTAGTCTCTTTTGGCTACTTCTCCGGATCAAAAAATTGTAATTTTTGTTTTTGAGTCAAGAAGAGAAATGTAAACCTTCATATTTTGTAAACTTTTTGACAAGAAATAGTTGTATGCTAGTGCTATATTATCAAGAATACAATTTTGTGTTCCTGGTGGTCTAAGGGTGTGTTTGGTTCACAAAAGAATAGGAATAGGATTAGGAATCCCATTTATTTTATGGATTCCTACCTAATCTATAAAAATTTATTGCATAATTTTTTGATGCCATAGAATTTTTGGGAATCCCATTTTTTCAACTTTCCATGTTTGTTTCGCAACATGAAAATATGGAATCCAACTTTATAGAACTCCTCCAAATCCTATTCTTTTGTTTTGTTTGGAATGAATAACTTTTGGGATAAATGGATGAGAACACCATGGTAAACTTACCACTCACTTGGACCAAAATATGAACAAGTACGAAGTTGAGGTAATCTTACCCATTTATCAAAAATCAAAACCGAATATTTCAAATACTCCAACGGCTAGTTTTTTCCCATGTTCAAATTTCAAAACCGAAATGCCTCCAACGGCTAGTTGCAAGGCCTTGAAGGCTATAAATATGGTTTGATGGCCAATGTATCCCTCATTCTTATCATCATCAATCCTCAAATTTTGCAAGTTTCATCTCCTTCATTGCAACATGTAAACCACATGTCATGTACTTGTACTTGCAAAAACTATTGATATTGTAATGGAAAAAATTTATTGGAATTGAGTAAACTATCATTAAAAATCTAGTTGATATTGCATGGCTCAGAATTAAGTCATTGTTGTCGAAGTTGAAAGCCACATCTATAACTTACAGCTTTATTGTAGATTGCATTCTAATGATGGATTGCCTTACCTAGACATTGTCGATTCAATGTAGGTTGCATTCTCATCACAGATTGCCTTACCTAGACATTGTCGATTCAATGTAGATTGTATTCTCATCACAGATTGCCTTATCTGAACATAAACACTGTAAACTAGATTGCATTCTCTTCGTAAAAGACAATCATCATTGTCAAATATCAACCACGAAATAACCAACCAAACAAGGAGCTACACAGGCTCTAAGCAACCGAAAAAACCAACCAAACAAGGAGCTACACAAGCTCCATCCAGCTACAGAAAACAGAACCGAAACAACCAACCAAACAATGAGCTACACAAGCTCTAAGCAACCGAAAAAACCAACCAAACAAGGAGCTACACAAGCTCCATCCAGCTGCAGAAAATAGAACCGAAACAACCAACCAAACAAGGGGCTACACAAGCTCTAAGGAACCGAAAAAACCAACCAAACAAGGAGCTACACAAGCTCCATCCAGCTGCAGAAAATAGAACTGAAAATCCCAACCAACCAAGGAGCTACACAAGCTCTAACCAACCGAAAAAACCAACCAAACAAGGAGTTACACAAGCTCCATCCACCTGCAGAGAACAGAACCGAAACAACCAACCAAATAAGGAGCTACACAAGCTCTAAGGAACCGAAAAAACCAACCAAACAAGGAGCTACACAAGCTCCATCCAGCTGCAGAAAATAGAACTGAAAATCCCAACCAACCAAGGAGCTACACAAGCTCTAACCAACCGAAAAAACCAACCAAACAAGAAGCTACACAAGCTCTAACCAACCGAAAAAACCAACCAAACAAGGAGCTACACAAGCTCCATCCAGTGAGAAAATAGAACTGAAAATCCCAACCAACCAAGGAGCTACACAAGCTCTAACCAACCGAAAAACCAACCAAACAAGGAGTTACACAAGCTCCATCCAACTGAGAAAATAGAACTGAAAATCCCAACCAACCAAGGAGCTACACAAGCTCTAAGCAACCTAAAACCAACCAAACAAGGAGTTACACAAGCTCCATCCAACTGAGAAAATAGAACTGAAAATCCCAACCAACCAAGGAGCTACACAAGCTCTAAGGAACCGAAAAACCAACCAAACAAGGAGCTACACAAGCTCCATCCAACTGAGAAAATAGAACTGAAAATCCCAACCAACCAAGGAGCTACACAAGCTCCATCCAACTGAGAAAATAGAACTGAAAATCCCAACCAACCAAGGAGCTACACAAGCTCCATCCAACTGAGAAAATAGAACTGAAAATCCCAACCAACCAAGGAGCTACACAAGCTCTAAGCAACCTAAAACCAACCAAACAAGGGGCTACACAAGCTCTAACCAACCTAAAACCAACCAAACAAGGAGCTACACAAGCTCTAAGCAACCTAAAACCAACCAAACAAGGGGCTACACAAGCTCTAAGGAACCGAAAAACCAACCAAACAAGGAGCTACACAAGCTCTAAGGAACCGAAAAACCAACCAAACAAGGAGTTACACAAGCTCCATCCAACTGAGAAAATAGAACTGAAAATCCCAACCAACCAAGGAGCTACACAAGCTCTAAGCAACCTAAAACCAACCAAACAAGGAGCTACACAAGCTCCATCCACCTGCAGAAAACAGAACCGAAACAACCAACCAAATAAGGAGCTACACAAGCTCTAAGGAACCGAAAAAACCAACCAAACAAGGAGCTACACAAGCTCCATCCAGCTGCAGAAAATAGAACTGAAAATCCCAACCAACCAAGGAGCTACACAAGCTCTAACCAACCGAAAAAACCAACCAAACAAGGAGTTACACAAGCTCCATCCAGTGAGAAAATAGAACGAAACAACCAACCAAATAAGGAGCTACACAAGCTCTAAGGAACCAAAACTAACCAAACAAGGAGCTACACAAGCTCCATCCAGTGAGAAAATAGAACTGAAAATCCCAACCAACCAAGGAGCTACACAAGCTCTAACCAACCGAAAAAACCAACCAAACAAGAAGCTACACAAGCTCTAACCAACCGAAAAAACCAACCAAACAAGGAGCTACACAAGCTCCATCCAACTACAGAAAACAGAACTGAAAAATCGAAGTCATTCAAAACCCAAACATGTTGAAATCGCGAACCCATTGTGAATTCAGAAATTTTCAAGCAAAAACAGGTTAAATAATGTCAAACGAACCAGTACAAAATTCATAATAAATGAAGTATCAATTCGAGTTTAGAAATAACAGTAGCATTCATCATAAAAAAAATTCGAGTTTAGAAATATACCTAGCTTTTGGTTTCGAACCGTAAATAGAAGATGAAATCCGAAACTCCCAATGGAAGATGAAAACCCAAAATCAAAATCGAAGCTCAAAATCAATGGACCAACCAGCTATCCTCCCCGTCGGAGCCCTAGCTTTCGATTTCGAACCGTAAAGGGATCAGATCTAGGGTTCTTAGCGGAAGAGAATATGGTTTTAGCGGGAGTGAGGAGAGTTTTCACGGGAGAGATGGAGGAGACACCGCTGCGGATTCTAGGGTTTGAAGAGCGGCGGAATCCGAAAGAGAGAGGAAATGAGGGGAACTCGGTTTTTTAATTCCCATTTATTCGCCATCGTCAGCTTTTTAACCCAAATCCGAGCCAAGATCGCCGATTTTATTTTCCATAAAATACCCCTCCAACATTCATTTTATAGATAACCAAATCTATAAAAATTTACTGATCCAAACACTGTATTAGGATTTATTTGGATTTTATTATTTATGATTCTACCCCTGTCAGAGCCAAATCCTAATCCTAATCTATAAAATTGGTGAACCAAACACACCCTAAAGGGATAGCAACAGAATGCAAGTAATTTATGTCCTTGCTCCTGAAGGTACACTATTGGCACATATCTGCATAACCCTCGTCCATACTTTTCTCTATTCCCAGGCTTTTCATGTCACACTATCCATCTGTCAGGTTCATATTCGAGATGTTTCCTTTTATATTTCCATGTGTTAACCATTAGTCCAACTTAGTGGTGGATCCACAAACTTTCTTAGGGGTGTGGGTGGCAAGTATCAATTTGGCCAAAAATTATAATAGGTTTAATTCCTAACTTAAATGGACTAAATTATGTGTGTATTTCTTTTTTTTTTGTTGGGGGGGTGTCAAACATCGATTTACCTCCATAAGAGCCAAACATTTCCCAATTCAGGACGAAAAGCATCCCTTTGTTAAAGTAGTATACTCAGCCACTTCCCATTCTCAAACCTCTCCAATGTCAGTGATAGTTGTGTAGGTTTAAACTTACTCGTTATATCATGCAGTCATTTTCTTATTTGTAAACTTGATATTTGCAATGTATACGTATAACAATAGTTTGGAAGGATGAAGGCTAGCTCAGCCTGGACTTACAGGCATTCTGAACTTTCTACAAATAAATAACCTTTTGGTTTTCTGTTTGTGTGATTGTCCCTGCTTTTTTTCTTGTAGTTTTAGATGCTAAATTAGACTTCTTCCTTGACTACACTTTAGCTAAAATATATCATGTTAAGTTTCCTAACTGTTTTCTGAATAACAGGTTGCTTGATGTAGTCCATAGTGAAAAGAGGATATATCTTGTATTTGAGTATCTAGATTTGGACCTCAAGAAGCATATGGACACTTGTCCTGATGTTGCTAATGGTCCGCGTATAGTAAAAGTAAGAACCTCCTATCCTTGGACTTGAAACTTCCTATCCTTGGACTTGAAACTTCCTATCCTTGGACTTGAAACTTCCTATCCTTGGACTTGAAACTTCCTATCCTTGGACTTGAAACTTCCTATCCTTGGACTTGAAACTTCCTATCCTTGGACTTGAAACTTCCTATCCTTGGACTTGAAACTTCCTATCCTTGGACTTGAAACTTCCTATCCTTGGACTTGAAACTTCCTATCCTTGGACTTGAAACTTCCTATCCTTGGACTTGAAACTTCCTATCCTTGGACTTGAAACTTCCTATCCTTGGACTTGAAACTTCCTATCCTTGGACTTGAAACTTCCTATCCTTGGACTTGAAACTTCCTATCCTTGGACTTGAAACTTCCTATCCTTGGACTTGAAACTTCCTATCCTTGGACTTGAAACTTCCTATCCTTGGACTTGACATCCCGCATTGAATTGTATTACACTTGTTATATTCAGATAAGTTGGCTCATGTACTACCAGAATCATATATTTGCTAGTATGGAGGATGTCTTCAGTTTCTAGATATCTGGTTTTTGGACTTCTAGCATGACTACTAAAGGTGGCATTAGGGGTCAGATCAGTTTAGGTTAGGTTTGGTTTAATGCGAATTTACGGTAGCTGACATAAGCTAAACTTAAACTCATACCAACCTGAATAATTGGGTCAAGAACCCTTTCCCATGCTCCTAGCTGCAAATATTACGATAAGCTGTACCATATCTAACCTGGGTTATTTAAAGAACATTATTCAACACACTTAGGCAAAGAACTGAATTCAAGTCCCAGGAACTCAAATTCCAACTAGTTAACCATCGACAAAAGTACTTTTTGTGATAAATAACGTACTCTATTTATTTGTATCCACACTAATTTTATTTTTATTTATTATTTAAAGAAACATGAGGCCATGACCAAACCTTATAAATAATAAACCACAACAGTGTCCTAACTAGGAAATCATTTTAGAAACCATGTCATGGTACATGACATATTAGATGGGATATATAGAATATAGGGTTTTTTTCCTAGATACCACCTTAAATATAGGGTCATTTTACAGAAATGACCTTTCATTTTCAATTTATATATAAACCACATTTCAAGTGGATTTTTGTTCCAATCAACCACCTCCCGGTAAAATTTTCCTTTGAAAACCCAAAATACCTTTAAAACTCACATTTAAGACCGTAACTCACTCGTTAACGTTTAAGTCTAGTTAGGATATGAGTCGCGTGCCTTAAACATGCATGTTTTAAGGTTATATTTGGTTTTTAGTGAAGATTTGGTTAGGAGGTGGTTGATTAGAACAAAACTTACTTTAAAAGTGGTTTATGTAAAATTAAAAATAAAAGGTGGCTTGTATAAAATAATCTTATTTTAAAGGTGGTTTACTGAAAAACCTAGAATATAATTAGGTCAATTGGGTCAAGAACCCTTTCCCATGCTCCTAGCTGCAAATATTACGATAAGCTGTACCACGTATAACCTGGGTATCAGGGGTCAGGCAAGAACCCTTTCCCATGCTCCTAGCTGCAAATATTACGATAAGCTGTACCACGTATAACCTGGGTATCAGGGGTCAGGCAAGAACCCTTTCCCATGCTCCTAGCTGCAAATATTAAGATAAGCTGTACCACGTATAACCTGGGTATCAGGGGTCAGGCAAGAACCCTTTCCCATGCTCCTAGCTGCAAATATTACGATAAGCTGTACCACGTATAACCTGGGTATCAGGGGGTCAGGCAAGAACCCTTTCCCATGCTCCTAGCTGCAAATATTAAGATAAGCTGTACCATATCTAACCTGGGTTATTTAAAGAACATTATTCAACACACTTAGGCAAAGAACTGAATTCAAGTCCCAGGAACTCAAATTCCAACTAGTTAACCATCGACAAAAGTACTTTTTGTGATAAATAACGTACTCTATTTATTTGTATCCACACTAATTTTATTTTTATTTATTATTTAAAGAAACATGAGGCCATGACCAAACCTTATAAATAATAAACCACAACAGTGTCCTAACTAGGAAATCATTTTAGAAACCATGTCATGGTACATGACATATTAGATGGGATATATAGAATATAGGGTTTTTTTCCTAGATACCACCTTAAATATAGGGTCATTTTACAGAAATGACCTTTCATTTTCAATTTATATATAAACCACATTTCAAGTGGATTTTTGTTCCAATCAACCACCTCCCAGTAAAAATTTTCACTGAAAACCCAAAAATACCTTTAAAAACTCACATTTAAGACACGTAACTCACTCCGTTAACGTTTAAGTCTAGTTAGGATATGAGTCGCGTGCCTTAAACATGCATGTTTTAAGGTTATATTTGGTTTTTTAGTGAAGATTTGGTTAGGAGGTGGTTGATTAGAACAAAACTTACTTTAAAAGTGGTTTATGTAAAAATTAAAAATAAAAGGTGGCTTGTATAAAATAATCTTATTTTAAAGGTGGTTTGGGAAAAACCTAGAATATAATTAGGTCAATTGGGTCAAGAACCCTTTCCCATGCTCCTAGCTGCAAATATTAAGATAAGCTGTACCACGTATAACCTGGGTATCAGGGGTCAGGCAAGAACCCTTTCCCATGCTCCTAGCTGCAAATATTAAGATAAGCTGTACCACGTATAACCTGGGTATCAGGGGTCAGGCAAGAACCCTTTCCCATGCTCCTAGCTGCAAATATTACGATAAGCTGTACCACGTATAACCTGGGTATCAGGGGTCAGGCAAGAACCCTTTCCCATGCTCCTAGCTGCAAATATTAAGATAAGCTGTACCACGTATAACCTGGGTATCAGGGGTCAGGCAAGAACCCTTTCCCATGCTCCTAGCTGCAAATATTACGATAAGCTGTACCACGTATAACCTGGGTATCAGGGGTCAGGCAAGAACCCTTTCCCATGCTCCTAGCTGCAAATATTACGATAAGCTGTACCACGTATAACCTGGGTATCAGGGGTCAGGCAAGAACCCTTTCCCATGCTCCTAGCTGCAAATATTAAGATAAGCTGTACCACGTATAACCTGGGTATCAGGGGTCAGGCAAGAATCTATTTGGCCAAAAATTATAATAGGTTTAATTCCTAACTTAAATGGACTAAATTATGTGTGTATTTTTTTTTTTTTGTTGGGGGAGTCAAACATCGATTTACCTCCATAAGAGCCAAACATTTCCCGATTCAGGACGAAAAGCATCCCTTTGTTAAAGTAGTGTACTCAAGCCACATCCCATCCTCAAACCTCTCCAATGTCACTGATAGTTGTGTAGGTTTAAACTTACTCGTTATATCATGCAGTCATTTACTTATTTGTAAACTTGATATTTGCAACGTATAAGTATAACAGTAGTTTGGAAGGATGCAGGCTAGCTCAGCCTGGACTTACAGGCATTCTGAACTTTCTACAAATATATAACCTTTTGGTTTTCTGTTTGTGTGATTTTCCCTGCCTTTTTTCTTGTAGTTTTAGATGCTAAATTAGACTTCTTCCTTGACTACATTTTAGCTAAAATATATCATGTTAAGTTTCCTAACTGTTTTCTGAATAACAGGTTGCTTGATGTAGTCCATAGTGAAAAGAGGATATATCTTGTATTTGAGTATCTGGATTTGGACCTCAAGAAGCATATGGATACTTGTCCTGATGTTGCTAATGGTCCGCGTATAGTAAAAGTAAGAGCTTCCTATCCTTGGACTTGACATCCCGCATTGAATTGTATTACACTTGTTATATTCAGATAAGTTGGCTCATGTACTACCAGAATCATATATTTGCTTGTATGGATGTCTTCAGTTTCTAGATATCTGGTTTTTGGACTTCTAGCATGACTACTAAAGGTGGCATTAGGGGTCAGATCAGTTTAGGTTAGGTTTGGTTTGATGTGATTTTACCCAGCTGACATAAGCTAAACTTAAACTCATACCAACCTGAATAATTGGGTCAAGAACCCTTTCCCATGCTCCTAGCTGCAAATATTAAGATAAGCTGTACCACGTCTAACCTGGTTATCAGCGGGTCAGGCAAGAACCCTTTCCCATGCTCCTAGCTGCAAATATTAAGATAAGCTGTACCGCATCTAACCTGGGTTATTTAAAGAACATTATTCAACACACTTAGGCAAAGAAGTGAATTCAAGTCCCAGGAACTCAAATTCCAACTAGTTAACCATCGACAAAAGTACTTTTGTGATAAATAACGTACTCTATTTATTTGTATCCACACTAATTGTATTTTTATTTATTTTTTAAAGAAACATGAGGCCATGACCAAACCTTATAAATAATAAACCACAACAGTGTCCTAACCAGGAAATCATTTTAGAAACCATGTCATGGTACATGACATATTAGATGGGGTATATAGAATATATGGTTTTTTCCTAGATACCACCTTAAAAATAGGGTCATTTTACAGAAACCACATTTCATTTTCAATTTATATATAAACCACCTTTCATTTTCAATTTATATATAAACCACCTTTCAAGTGGATTTTTGTTCCAATCAACCACCTTCCAGTAAAAATTTTCATTGAAAACCCGAAAATACCTTTAAAAACTCACATTCAAGACACGTAACTCCGTTAAAATTTAAGTCTAGTTAGGATACGAGTCGCGCCTTAAGTGTGCATTTTTAAGGTTATTTTTGGTTTTTTAGTGAAGATTTGGTTAGGAGGTGGTTGATTGGAACAAAACCTACTTTAAAAGTGGTTTATGTAAAAATTAAAAATAAAAGGTGGCTTGTATAAAATAATCTTATTTTAAGGTGGTTTACAGGAAAAAACCCTAGAATATAATTAGGTCAATTGGGTCAAAATGGGTAAACTTATCTGACCCTAACACAACCAGATTGATTATCAAGTGGTGCGAGTTGACCTGATTTTGACCCATTATCTTTTAGGGGTGATCGAACTTGAAATTTTTGGTGGGAATTGGCCAAGATTGCCCCTTAATGGTTTCTACATCCAAGTCTGGCTATGCATGCCCTAGCTAGTAGAAGCCCTATATATTCAGCTTATCTTCCAAGGATATCTACTTTTGTGGACCTCATGGTGAAAAATGTATGATTAAAGGTCAGCTTAGTCATCCATGATCTAAGATAATGTCAAATCCCTGGCCAACATACTTGTGTGTTGTTTCTGCATAAAGTTAAGTTCAGGTTGTGGTGGGAGAATTTACTTGTGCTAAAATTTTAGGTCGTTCAAGAACGGGACCGCTGACAATCTCTTAAATCATGGTTTGAAGTATCATACTTATAGTATCAAGGTTTTAAATATCGGATATCGGGGAAATATCGGATGGCCAAAATTCATATCAGAGTGCGGATATCGGGAAACATCGGGGATATGTGGTAAATATCAGAATGCCACAACGGATGTTTGCATATATAGTATAATGCACTAAATTGTATTCTCCACATACTTAATGAAATCTAAGCATACAAAATATAAATAATATATGTTTAGGATTACTAATCAACCTTGTAAAATAAACAAAAGTACAAATCAACATTACAACATTTCATCTGATTTTTTTAGGCGAAAATGTCATATGACATAATGGGAAAATCTTGATATCTCACCCAAAAATTGTTAAACGCGGTATATTGTTTTGCAACAAGCCATATAAAAGGATATATCAGCCAATATATCGGCCAATATATCGACTGCTATATCGGGGATATATCGTCCAAAATAGCCAAGAAGTGGTAAAATATTTAGAGACCATATCAGTTGCGGCAAGCCCTATAAAAGGATATATCGGGAGATATATCGGGCAATATATTGGGCCATATTAGGAATATTTAAAACAATAGTATGTCGGTCCAATCTACTAAATTGGTTTATACCACAAATATTTGCTGATAACGACTAATGAGTAAGGGTGTCCTATGTTGGCTACTAATTACTAGTACACGAGATCAGTGGTTTAACATACTAAAGGTTAATTTGATATAGTTATACCGGAAATAAATTTAAAAAAAACAATAACAAAAAGAATGTTAGTAGTCTCCAACTTGTTCTATGTAGCAATCATTCCAATATGAAACTACAAAAAGCACCAAAACTCTCCATAAGGTGCCAATAAAGGCAAACCGAATTGCTCATTCACCTCGTAAAGTCATCTCGGCTAGCTCACTTGACTCGCTCCTTGGCGGGTGAAACTGTAGAGTTTGGGGTTTGGTGTGAGTTATACCAAGATCCCAAACATTGTCCAAGATTAAGAGAATCTAGATGGAAGGAAAAGAATAAAATTTTGGATTAGCAATTGCATTCATCCTGAAGGCACAGTAAATGCCAAGGAGCGAAAAAGACCCAAATATGCTAGTAATCTCTCTCGTATGATTTACTATTGTTGTGGATCTGTAAGAAAACATGAACTTGTTGTTTAAATTATATTATTTTTAGCCTTGATGATGTTTTTTTTTTAGGTTCTTAGTGGCCTATAGTTTGGATTTTTTTTCTTTTTTTCTTTTTGGTTGATTGTTCGCACCTACATATACATTGCATCATTTGGAATCTCAAGCAAGTTGTTAACACATGAAGTTGGTGTCTACGTTGTGCTCAAGGAGCAAGGTCTAATGATTCTTGTATGCATTAATTAAAAGTGAAACACTAACCACACTTCAAAATAGACTACTCAGTAGCTACGAGAGACGGACATGTTGGCATCAAGATTTTTGAATGGTTAGCAGGTCCCACATGTCTGTCCTATAGTAGTTACATAGTAGTACTATGTGGGCATTTCTATTAACATTACTCATTGATGAATTGGTGCTTCTTAGTAAAACATGATGTTATCTGATTTTATGCCTGGGTTTGGTTTGGAACCCTTCCTTTTTTGCCCTTTGCCAGGTGTTTCTCTATCAGATTCTCCGTGGCATTGCTCATTGCCACTCGCACCGAATTCTTCATCGGGATCTGAAACCTCAAAATTTGTTGATATATCAGCGCACTAATACTTTAAAGATTGCAGATTTTGGGCTGGCCAGAGCATTTGGTATTCCACTCAGAACATTTACTCACGAGGTACCATGGTCATTATTATGCTTTTCTTATGATGTTCATAAATCGGGGTTTGTAAATTTTTCTAGCATATTCCAAGTTCTTACACAGAAAAATGCTTTAAACTATTGGGAGGGAGGAATCTCAAAATGCTAGATATGTAAAGTTTTGCTATATATTATTGGTAGCTAGAGTTTACTAGACGCATTGTGGGCAAATTTTATTGATCTTTTAATCCTCCTGGAAAATTTGTTAGTGTACATGTGATTAACAAATATGTTTAACTTAAACTTGAGTTCCTCTCAGGTAGTCACTCTGTGGTATAGGGCACCTGAAATTCTCTTGGGGTCTTGTCAATATTCTACTCCTGTAGATATGTGGTCGGTGGGTTGTATTTTTGCTGAAATGGTGAACAATCGACCTTTATTTGCTGGTGATTCTGAGATTGATGAGTTGTTCAAAATATTAAGGTTTTTGAGTAAATTGATTGTCTAATAGATATTTTACCCTGTTGTATGCATGTGAAGCTTATATATGTTTCTTGTTTATTATTTATATATTTAATCTTGAAGAGTTTTGGGCACAACAAATGAAGATACATGACCAGGAGTGACTTCCTTGCCTGACTTCAAGTCTACATTTCCAAAATGGCCTCCTAGGGTGAGCCAATTATTGCTTTCATGCTGAAATTTATTTTGTTAGTCAGGTTTAAGTGAACCTTGAAGGACACTATTTACTGTCTGATGTGCAGGATCTAGCAACAGTTGTCCCAAATCTTGAACCAGCTGGACTTGATCTTCTTTCTGTAAGTATAGTAACCCCTGTAATCAACATCCTTTTCGTCTCCTTAATTTCCAGATAGTTTGCTCTCTATTTCGGAGCACAATTAATCCTTTTTTAAAAAAAGTAACTTTTCATGCCCCTCATGTGAGGTGAGGTATTCCCATTTGTACTAGTCATGCTGCACCAGCTTATTTAATCAAAACCTTGAGGAAGTTTGTGAAAGAGACAATGCTAAAATGAACAGGGAATCTAAAGATAATGGACAAGGATTCTCCTCTTAAGAAGGATATGGTAATGCTTAGCTTAGTGGAGGATATAGCCTTCAATTGGAAGAGTAATCTGGGATAAGGCTTTGTTGTTGTTGATTCTTGAGAAATCCGGCCACTGCTAATCACTAAAGCATTGTGGTATGCGCTAGGCATGCCATAGGCATACTAGACTTAGATACTTATGTCTCAAATAGAGGATGATTACCACTTCAGATTCTTATGAGGGATCATGATTCAGAAGGATGTAAAGGTTGCTTCCTTTCAAGCGCCTGATTCTGTGGGTTCTGAGAAGTGATATCTTGGATCTGCCTACTTAGTTTTTCAATTCTCCTTCCATTAATTACAATCACTTGCAGTGACTGGAGATCCCAACATCACCCTTTTTCCTGCTACATTAATTTGAAATGTTAAGAATGTGAACAGTAGAACACAAATGCCGACACTAAATTATCTCTACACTTGCTGCTTCAAATATGTAATAGGACACAACTATTTCATATCTGCAATGTTGCAATGTAGGGCTCTATCTCATGTTACAATTCCACTTTTGTAATACTTGAGTGTGGAATATATAGTAAGGCTAATTGATGATCTTCATGTTGCCAGAAAATGCTCCAGTATGAACCAGCTAAAAGAATCATCGCTCGGCATGCTCTTGAGCACGAGTACTTCAAGGAAGTTAAGGATCTTGGAATGGTACCGTGATTTTGATCGTCTCTCCTCCAACTGTATACTAGTATATTCACTCATCAAGGTTGCAGATTGGTATTGTTTGTGTGATTCATTTGTTCAAACTGGTTGTTCAAATAGTGTTGCTTGAGCTGTTTTCTTTTCTTGTCTCACTATTATTATTTTTTCTAGATGGCATGAGAGCCTCTATTTTTTGCTTTGTAGAAAGCTCTTACCGTTTTGTTTGGGGATGTCTTCTGCCCTGGTTTTCATGATTCTGCGCAAATGTTGCCCTTGAAGACTGCTGTTAAAACTTTGCATATTCTCATACCAAAAGTAAACAAAATTTCAAGCATACACATAGTCTCCATTATTCTCTAGTTAATGCTCTCTAATTGAATTGGGGCAAATCTTAGCGTGTATATGCAGTATGCTGTATATATTGGCTGCCAGTGCGTTATATACAGTTAATCAATAGATATTGGCGGCCTATGATATATAGATATTGGTGACAGACTGCGTTGTGGATATTGGTGGCCAATGTGTTTTAGACTACCAAAGAGAATGATCATGTTGAGAAAATTATTTCTGAGAAGGGTTTTTCTGATATTTATCTTTCATATTGTCAATATTTAAAAAGTTCTTTTAAAGAAATTAAAGTTTGAAATAATTTCTCCAACTGTAATTAGAAATTTTGCATCGGGACCCTGAGAATAGAGAATTGAGCCTTACCCTCCTTTGACTTTTTGGCTAAGCCTCCAAGAGTCCATCTCCATTGACCTAAATAATCAATGCTTCTACCCTTAATTGTCCATATACATTTTCGACCCAAAAAAAAAACACACAATATCGACGTTCTCTCTCTCTCTCGTGAACTCATGAATCTCCTTCACCCTAATCGACATCTCCCACCGTCTTCCTTTGCCTTCCGCACGAGTAGGGGCGGTGGTGGGGCCTAGTAAGAGATATAACTCAGATATGATTAATTTTAATGGATAGCTAATCTTATACGAATTAGGTTTTAATATAAACATCAGCATGAACTTGTTTGGAGTAAGGTGAAAATTTAAAATGACTTATTTTATAATTCCATCTTTTGTGGATCTAAGACATGTCTTTCGAAGGACCAATATGAGAAAAATCCTTTCCTTATTATTATTTTTTTTGGAAGATACAATAGTTTAAATCCTCTGTATATGTACACAAACATCAAGTTTAATAGCTAACCCTCAGTTTTAGCTATTAACTGAAATTTGTGCATTAAGATCAGCAATGCATTCAGTCGGAAGACCGAGGAAGGAATCAAGAAGAAGATCATTGACAGGATCAACGGTGGCCACTCCGACTAACCTGCACCGCCCCTCTCCGTCCATCCTCTTGCCTTTACCGCTTCGCATCAATCCTTTGGATTCCTCAGATGTCAGTGTGGTTTTCACCATTAATGGAGGAGCTTTATAAAGACTTCCTATTGAGAACCTGAACTTGGCTTTGAATTCTAGCTCAACCTGCAGTTAGTGGAGATTTCAAGTTAGTTGCATCTATTAGTATTTGCTATGTAAGTGCAAAGTCAATGCATAAGTCCTTGCAAAAATTTTATGCTGATAAGTTGATGTTCCTAGATAACCACAATTTCACAAAGATTAGTATATATCATGCAAGTATAATTACCATGCCGCTTTCACTGTTAATACATCCTTTGAAGACCTCAGGAGCAATCTCAATCTTCAAAAATGGCGGCAAAGGCAACCCTAAGAACCTTGTCGTCGACCCTGTTAGAGCTGGGATATACAAGCTTTCAATGTCGAAATTTACCAACAATTCTTCACCCATTGTCGCCAATTTCTCACCCGTCGCAGTACCAATCCCTCCTTCAGCTTTGTACTCAAAATCAGGGTATCTGGAGATCCCAAGCTTGCATGCTTGCAGAGTTCGAAACTTGATTTTGTATAGAGTAGTAGTGGATCGAGGTTGAGGTTGTATTGAAGTAGTAGGAGATTCTTGCTTGCTTTGAGCTTTGCAATATCTGAGTATAGAAGTTGGCAGTTTGTTGGATTTGAAGGTGGAGAGCTTGTGGGGGATTGAGAGATTAGTAGAGGTGAACTTGCAATCCATTTGATTGGTAAATTTTGCCCTGTTTAGTTCAAAGAGAATGCTACTAGTCGTGAAGGAAAGAGTTCATGTTGGAAGTGTGGGCGCCCATGATGTGGAAGTTGGTACGTTAGTGGGAAGTTACCACTCCCTAGACTTAGTGGGAAGTTACCACTAAACATAGAGAAGTGGGTTTAGTGGGAGGTTACCACTCCCTAGTAGGGTGTTACACCTGAGTCCTATAAAAGGAAAAGTTGAGTGCATCATCAAAAGTACAATGCCTCATACATTCCAAAAGCAAGCACACGTTTCTCTCTCTAGTATTTTCAAGACTCTTAGATCGTGGACAGAGATTCAAGTCCGAAAGGTGATTTGAATTCGACTAGCAACATCAGTGATCCAACCCAAAGATCCGTACTACACAACAAGTAAGTTGTTATTTTTCCGCAATCTATAATTCGATTATAGTCTTCATTGGTATCAGAGCATCTAGGTTGGGTTCTGAAATTGTTTAGCAATTTTGTAATGCTATAAATGATTTGTTTCAAATTTAATAAAAAAAATTTTAGAAGTGGCTGGCGCATGAGGCCGTAAGGCAACTGTAATATTTTTTTGTTTAAAATGTCTTGCATGTTAGCCGTCATTAAAGTTTTGGTTAAAATTAATAAAAAACTTTAAGTGTAAATTCTTATGCTTACATGCTAGTGTCAAATTGATATAAAAGATTTCAAGTAATTTTGGTTGTTAATTTGACTTGACATATTAAGAGTCGAATAGATGTGTTCTTTCGGACTTGCATTATGCTAGAATTAATAATTGTTAAATCATGAATAATAATGACATACCAAGTGTGTGGTAAATTTATTTAATCTATGTGATTTTTATTAAATTTTGTTTTGTCAAAACTTAGAGACTAATTTACCTTGTTAAAATGATGGTGAATTGATGTTTTGACATTTTCTTTAAATTTTGAAAATCAAATAAGTGTTAAATCGGTCCCTGATTTTTTTTTGAAAGGGACACAAAGGTCCCTTAACTTTTCAAAAAGAACTCTCAAGTCCCTAAATTTTTTTAAAAATGAACATTAAGGTCTCTGGTTTTTTTCTTGGTGAATTAAAATCAACGAATAGAGTAGGTATGTTCTTTCTTTGTATAAAAACTATATTTTGTTTATAGTATGCGTTATATAGTATATTCCTATTTGTATTTTCTTTTCTGTGTGATAAGAAAATGGAACAAAACCGGTGGAGTATTTTTGAAAAGCTGGAGAAGTACAGACCTCAAGTTGGAACTGATCCAGTTTAGGTGATAAAGGAGGTAAATGGCCTTCTGCAGGATATGTTCAATGCAAGCCTCCACTTGAGTGAAGAAGAAATAATCATTCAATTGCAATCCAAACTCAGTGGTAAATGGGCTTCAGAGCTTGAAGACATATGGTCTTTTGAAGGAATTCACTATTACAGAGAAGCAATTTTTCACTTCAAAGCGTCATATTTGTTCTCTGGATGTACAAGAAGGACTATCTATGGAAAATATTCCGAGATGGACCCTTACATTGAAATTAGGAGGGAAATAAATGCGAGAGTATTAAATAAAGTGTTAGGAGAAATTGCAGAGACTATCCCTGAGGGGGCTTATGTTGCTTAGATTATGATTAGTTTTTTTATTTTGTCAAACGATGTTTATTTGATGTTTATTTGATTATTCGATTATTCCATGTGAACATTTTTTTATTTTATGAATTAATATTCGTTTTATCAAGTGGGAGTATTTTTTTAATTCTTTGTGAATTATTATTTAAATACTCAATATACTTTTGAATATTATTGCATGAAAAACTTAAATTATGATAAAATATACTTTTGGTTATGGATGATGATTGGGAACAAAGTGAACTTTTGAATCCATACCATTAGTTAAAAATTATCATAATTTGAGTCACTGTTTTTGTGCAAAAAAGTATTGGGGCACTATAACAAATGTCTAATAATTTGTCTCTTATCAGTCTTTGTGACTCAAACCAATGACATCAAAAAATGTTATAGCTGACTTTAATAAGGGTGATCGCCTCAATGGAGATAACTTCACTATGTGGAGCTTCAAAATAAGATACGTTCTGGAAGAGCAAGAAGTTCTCGAGGTAATTAACCATGTGTTGGAGAACCCTGGTGAGGGAAACACGCCTCAGCATAGGCGTGCTGTAGAAGCTTACCAAAGCTGGAAGAAGGCTGATGCTACTTGATGGGCAAAAACGAGTGTTTACCTTTTATAGTCGCAAGTGCACAACCATTGTCAAGTTATAGTATTTAAGATTGTCGATCCCACGAGGAACGGGAAATAGGAAGTGTTTGATTCAAGTTCGGTTCTCAAATTATGTGTGACAATTAGGGTTTTATTCAAGATAATATGAAAATATGATGAAGTGATGAGAGAGTGGATTTGGATTGTGTGTGAAAGGAATCACAATTAAAAAGACGAGAATTCAATAAGAGATGAAGGAATCTAGAATTGAATCCACTAGCTAACTCAAATTATAATCTCTGAAAAATTCTCTTTTACCACATCTCATATTAGATTTATTAAGCATAAGATATCAAACCACTTAAGGAAAGCATAACTTATCAAATTATCACCTAATTGAAATTCAAACTCATGAAGAGTAATAACAAGATAATAATCCTAGAATTCATAAGCATAGCCTATCAAACCACTTAAGGAAAGCATAAACTATCAAATTCTTCTTCTATCGATTAGTTCTCTAGTTGATTAACCTAAACATGATCTTTTAAGCATAAGAGAGATGATTCATAAACACAAAAGAGATTAGACTAGTTTCATGCAACCTAGATCCCCACAAGAGTTTAGTTCAACATCTTGGGAAATTCAAACAAATAGAAAAAGAAAGAAAATAAAAAGAAAAAGAAAAATTCTAAACTAATCTAACTACAAAGCAATTAAATCTAAACTACAAAAGCTATTAAATCTAAACTACAAAGCAAATAAATAACAAGAAAGAAAAAGAAATAATAAAGAGAAATAAATAGAAACACGCAACTCATCATCATCAACTCATCCTCCTTTTGGTCCTTGAACAAGAAGAAGAAGATGGGATTGAAGGGCGAAAATATTTATTTATTGAGGAAAAATTATTACAATGAAAGGTACTCTAAAACAAGAGCAACCCTTTCTCTCCAAAGGAGTTTTACAAAATATTTCACACCTCTAAACCCTCGGATACTACCCTATTTATACCCCAACGGAGTTGATGTGAACCATTGGATCAAACTTGGCCAAAAGGAAGAAATCTTTCCTTAATTGAATCATTGCAAGACTAATCGGTCATTAACGGTTACAACCGGTTATTAACCGGTTGGCTAATCGTTAATAACCTGTTTCAACCGAATTTGTCTTTTCTTGATTTTTCTTCACGAATTTCTCTTGGATCACTATGGTATCTTGGGCCTTTGTTTGTCTTGATTTGGGCTTCAAAATTGATAGAAATTCAGAGAATTTGAGTCATTTGAGCTTTTATTCATTAATACTCCATTATTACGCAAAATAAGATAAAACATATTATTAGTAACATATTTATTGATATAAAATAGATAATGAGGTTATTAAAATGTCATTAAAATGTGATTATCAAATACCCCACACCTAAACTTTTGCTAGTCCTCTAGCAAGGAAGAAAAATGAAAAAGAAAGAAAGAAAAATCCTAACTCACTTTCAGGGAATCGCTGTTGTATTTAGCGCATACAACAAGCCTTTAAACCCCTAGGTTACCCTAGTGGACGAGTTGTAGTCTCGTGAGGGTTTGCAGTGAATATACCCACAAAATTCAGTCAACTTGCCAATTTAAAGAAGCTAATTGAATAATTCAAAAATTCCACAAGTCGGTTAATACTCAAGAAAACGTTTTTATCATGATTTCAAAGTAAACTTCTTAAGAAAATCCTTTCATTGTAGTGATACAAAACCAAGTTTTTCTCAAAGATTTAATTCAAAAGTTTTGAAGGAAACATGCTAACTCTTTGTTTCAAACAATGTTCAAGTCTCTTAACCCATTTTGAAAAATCAAGAACATATACCATTATTTCCATATATATAAAAACATGGTTAGTTTTTTTTTTTTTCTTGGTAGTCTTGTTCTTTTTAATCGGCTTTCTAAGTGACCATTTAGCGAGTTTTGGGCCAATGAATCCCAACCCAATTGGGCTTAGGTCATTAAGCATAAAAATACTCCTCGGGCTTAATTACTCAGTCAACTTAGGCTTAGTAACAAAGAATTACCGATGATTTTAAGAGAAATTTATTTGGTGCCCATTTTAGCACTCTTTTGTTAAGTTAGTATAATATACATATGTGTATATGTATATATGTCTTGAAAAATATTTGGATTAATGCAACTTAAAGAATCATTTTCAACTCTAAGTTAAGCATAAAAATTACATCACTCTGATTAAACATCCAAGTTAAACTTTAGTAAAGTATACCACTTTGAAAATCATTCTTTCGAAATTTATTTAAAATTATCATAAAAGGTAAACTTGAGTGTATAACTAACTCGGGATTAGAAGACTATTAATCAACTCTATTAAGTTGGCAAGTGACAATTTTATTTATTTAGCAAAAATGACCGTTTTCTGTTGACGTCAGCATACAACATACTGGCCAAAATTTGGCCGATTTCGAAACTAGGAGTATTTAATTACCCAGGATACGCAGTCCCGGGTAAGTAAAAATGTTATATATAAAATTTCGCTTCTGATTTTGATTTTACCGTCATTTGAGATTTGAGCTTAACCATTTACCATGCTATAACCTGTAACCCCCAGTCATAAAGGAATGTGTGAATGGAAGTATGGGAGGGTGGGTCTGACTTTAACCTCCCCTGGTTTTTTCCAATGTTTTTTCCGACGTTGCCTCAGATTGGAGGTGAGGCGAGAATGCAACGACTCAAATGGGCTCTAGTAGGACAAAAGAGACAAGTGTGCTACTTGAAGAGATTAATAGGAAAGAACGTGCCAATGGAAAGGGGAAAATGAGTTTAATGAAAGAGTGAATTTGTGATTGTGATATTAAGAAAAGAATGTCGAGGAAGAGATGAATTGCTCAAAGCTTTTAGGAAATGGAAATTTTGTTTCTAGTTTTTTTAAGGCTAAATTTCAGAAAAACCCCCCCTTAACTTTGGACGATTATCAGATAACCCCCAATAACTTTCAAAATATGAGAAAACCCCTTCCGTTTAGGCGTTCCAAGAAAACCCCCTTTAACTTTCAACATTTTTCAAGAAACCACCTTAAAAGCGTGAACCACATTTGCTAGCAGAAATATCCTCCTGCATAATTTTACCCACCCAATATGAAAATTGCAGCTAATGCAGATTAAAGAATTTTATGAAAAAAACTCAAAGTTGAAGGGGCTTTCTGATTTTTTAAAAGTTGCGGGGGTTATCTGATAATCATTGCAAGACTAATCGGTCATTAACGGTTACAACCGGTTATTAACCGGTTGGCTAATCGTTAATAACCTGTTTCAACCGAATTTGTCTTTTCTTGATTTTTCTTCACGAATTTCTCTTGGATCACTATGGTATCTTGGGCCTTTGTTTGTCTTGATTTGGGCTTCAAAATTGATAGAAATTGAGAATTTGAGTCATTTGAGCTTTTATTCATTAATACTCCATTATTACGCAAAATAAGATAAAACATATTATTAGTAACATATTTATTGATATAAAATAGATAATGAGGTTATTAAAATGTCATTAAAATGTGATTATCAAATACCCCACACCTAAACTTTTGCTAGTCCTCTAGCAAGGAAGAAAAATGAAAAATGAGAAAATGAAAAATGAGAAAATGAAAAATGAGAAAATGAAAAATGAGAAAATGAAAAATGAGAAAATGAAAAATGAGAAAATGAAAAATGAGAAAATGAAAAATGAGAAAATGAAAAATGAGAAAATGAAAAATGAGAAAATGAAAAATGAGAAAATGAAAAATGAGAAAATGAAAAATGAGAAAATGAAAAATGAGAAAATGAAAAATGAGAAAATGAAAAATGAGAAAATGAAAAATGAGAAAATGAAAAATGAGAAAATGAAAAATGAGAAAATGAAAAATGAGAAAATGAAAAATGAGAAAATGAAAAATGAGAAAATGAAAAATGAGAAAATGAAAAATGAGAAAATGAAAAATGAGAAAATGAAAAATGAGAAAATGAAAAATGAGAAAATGAAAAATGAGAAAATGAAAAATGAGAAAATGAAAAATGAGAAAATGAAAAATGAGAAAATGAAAAATGAGAAAATGAAAAATGAGAAAATGAAAAATGAGAAAATGAAAAATGAGAAAATGAAAAATGAGAAAATGAAAAATGAGAAAATGAAAAATGAGAAAATGAAAAATGAGAAAATGAAAAATGAGAAAATGAAAAATGAGAAAATGAAAAATGAGAAAATGAAAAATGAGAAAATGAAAAATGAGAAAATGAAAAATGAGAAAATGAAAAATGAGAAAATGAAAAATGAGAAAATGAAAAATGAGAAAATGAAAAATGAGAAAATGAAAAATGAGAAAATGAAAAATGAGAAAATGAAAAATGAGAAAATGAAAAATGAGAAAATGAAAAATGAGAAAATGAAAAATGAGAAAATGAAAAATGAGAAAATGAAAAATGAGAAAATGAAAAATGAGAAAATGAAAAATGAGAAAATGAAAACTCATGAAGAGAGTAATAACAAGATAATAATCCTAGAATTCATAAGCATAGCCTATCAAACCACTTAAGGAAAGCATAAACTATCAAATTCTTCTTCTATCGATTAGTTCTCTAGTTGATTAACCTAAACATGATCTTTTAAGCATAAGAGAGATGATTCATAAACACAAAAGAGATTAGACTAGTTTCATGCAACCTAGATCCCCACAAGAGTTTAGTTCAACATCTTGGGAAATTCAAACAAATAGAAAAAGAAAAAGAAAATAAAATAAATAAATAAAATAAATCAAGATCTCCACATGAGTTTGGCATGTCATTATATCCATGTCATATCTGCATCCCATATGCATAGTCCATGCTCTTGTAGGTGTATGTGGAAGTATACTGAAAAGAAGACATGTAGCAGTTGAAGATGAAAGGAAGCACTCAAATACCTGCTTTGGATAAAAATTTGATCTGTGGCAAAATAATTGGTGATGCATTTCTAAATGCAACTAAAATAATGTCAACTCTTTTTGATGGAATGGAAATAATATTCACTAAAAGCACAAGTAGGCCTCAAATAGTTCTATTGTTATTTTAAAAAAAGAAGTAATTCCAGGTATAAGTTATAAAGTCCCATTATCAACAATATTTACTAAAAACAAAGGACAAGGTACGAGAAACCATAACAAATAGAATAAATTAAAAGTCTATCGGGTATGGGAGCAAGAAGAATTCCAACAGTTCAAAATTAGTCCATACGGAAGATTTAAGGTTGTCATAGGTGAAAAAACATATAAGAAAATGTGCAAAGTAACTCTTGCATAAGCTGGATAAAGTGAGGCGCCAACCTGGGTGGAGTTTGTTAGAACCCTACTCAAGCTTATAAACCCCTACTCATAAATTTTCAGAAGAATAAGTATGCATAAAACAGGAAAAAAGATTACGAAGGCTCCATACCCTTATTGTCTTGTCCATGGAACCAGAGTAAAGCCTCCCTGCTCCAATAACTAATGAAACTACGGCAAGTTGATGACCAATAAGAGAAGCAGCAGGTTCAAAGCAATTGCTCATAGCGTTAAACTTCCAAGCCAGTATTCTACCATCCTGGAACCATTTCAAAAATACAACTAGGATCAGTTTCCATGATACTGTAAACAGAATAAAATAAACATTTCCGACAAACTTTAGAGGGAAACATGCTAACTCTTTGTTTCAAACAATGTTCAAGTCTCTTAACCCATTTTGAAAAATCAAGAACATATACCATTATTTCCATATATATAAAAACATGGTTAGTTTTTTTTTTTTTTATTTTTATTTTTATTTTTATTTTTATTTTTATTTTTATTTTTTTATATTAATCTAATTGTCTCTAATGTGATGAACTACATAGGGTGGAATTAAAATACTAGAGAGAAGAGTTACTGCGCAAAAGCAATGCAAAGCCTCGTTGGAGGCAACCTTCAATCTCGAATCTTCAACTCCTTGCCTTCAAGCTCCTTTTGTCATTCACAATAGACAAACACACAAGTTGAAGAACTAAAAAATTCCTACTTAACACCGTTCCCAGGCAGCATCAAAAACTTGATGGGCAAAAGCGAGTGTTTACCTTTTATAGTCGCAAGTGCACAACCATTGTTAAGTTATAGTATTTAAGATTGTCGATCCCACGAGGAGCGGAAATAGGAAGTGTTTGATTCAAGTTCGGTTCTCAAATTATGCGTGACAATTAGGGTTTTATTCAAGATAATATGAAAATATGATGAAGTGATGAGAGAGTGGATTTGGATTGTGTGTGAAAGGAATCACAATTAAAAGGCGAGAATTCAATAAGAGAGATGAAGGAATCTAGAATTGAATCCACTAGCTAACTCAAATTATAATCTACTGAAAAATTCTCTTTTACCACATCTCATATTAGAAAGCAATTAAATCTAAACTACAAAAGCTATTAAATCTAAACTACAAAAGCTATTAAATCTAAACTACAAAGCAATTAAATCTAAACTACAAAGCAATTAAATCTAAACTACAAAGCAATTAAATCTAAACTACAAAGCAATTAAATCTAAACTACAAAGCAATTAAATCTAAACTACAAAGCAATTAAATCTAAACTACAAAAGCTATTAAATCTAAACTACAAAGCAATTAAATCTAAACTACAAAAGCTATTAAATCTAAACTACAAAGCAATTAAATCTAAACTACAAAAGCTATTAAATCTAAACTACAAAGCAATTAAATCTAAACTACAAAAGCTATTAAATCTAAACTACAAAGCAATTAAATCTAAACTACAAAGCAATTAAATCTAAACTACAAAGCAATTAAATCTAAACTACAAAGCAATTAAATCTAAACTACAAAGCAATTAAATCTAAACTACAAAAGCTATTAAATCTAAACTACAAAGCAATTAAATCTAAACTACAAAAGCTATTAAATCTAAACTACAAAAGCTATTAAATCTAAACTACAAAAGCTATTAAATCTAAACTACAAAGCAATTAAATCTAAACTACAAAAGCTATTAAATCTAAACTACAAAGCAATTAAATCTAAACTACAAAAGCTATTAAATCTAAACTACAAAGCAATTAAATCTAAACTACAAAAGCTATTAAATCTAAACTACAAAAGCTATTAAATCTAAACTACAAAGCAATTAAATCTAAACTACAAAGCAATTAAATCTAAACTACAAAGCAATTAAATCTAAACTACAAAGCAATTAAATCTAAACTACAAAAGCTATTAAATCTAAACTACAAAAGCTATTAAATCTAAACTACAAAAGCTATTAAATCTAAACTACAAAAGCTATTAAATCTAAACTACAAAAGCTATTAAATCTAAACTACAAAGCAATTAAATCTAAACTACAAAGCAATTAAATCTAAACTACAAAGCAATTAAATCTAAACTACAAAGCAATTAAATCTAAACTACAAAAGCTATTAAATCTAAACTACAAAGCAATTAAATCTAAACTACAAAAGCTATTAAATCTAAACTACAAAAGCTATTAAATCTAAACTACAAAAGCTATTAAATCTAAACTACAAAAGCTATTAAATCTAAACTACAAAGCAATTAAATCTAAACTACAAAGCAATTAAATCTAAACTACAAAGCAATTAAATCTAAACTACAAAAGCTATTAAATCTAAACTACAAAGCAATTAAATCTAAACTACAAAAGCTATTAAATCTAAACTACAAAAGCTATTAAATCTAAACTACAAAGCAATTAAATCTAAACTACAAAGCAATTAAATCTAAACTACAAAAGCTATTAAATCTAAACTACAAAAGCTATTAAATCTAAACTACAAAGCAATTAAATCTAAACTACAAAAGCTATTAAATCTAAACTACAAAAGCTATTAAATCTAAACTACAAAAGCTATTAAATCTAAACTACAAAGCAATTAAATCTAAACTACAAAAGCTATTAAATCTAAACTACAAAAGCTATTAAATCTAAACTACAAAGCAATTAAATCTAAACTACAAAGCAATTAAATCTAAACTACAAAAGCTATTAAATCTAAACTACAAAAGCTATTAAATCTAAACTACAAAAGCTATTAAATCTAAACTACAAAGCAATTAAATCTAAACTACAAAAGCTATTAAATCTAAACTACAAAGCAATTAAATCTAAACTACAAAGCAATTAAATCTAAACTACAAAGCAATTAAATCTAAACTACAAAAGCTATTAAATCTAAACTACAAAAGCTATTAAATCTAAACTACAAAGCAATTAAATCTAAACTACAAAGCAATTAAATCTAAACTACAAAGCAATTAAATCTAAACTACAAAAGCTATTAAATCTAAACTACAAAGCAATTAAATCTAAACTACAAAAGCTATTAAATCTAAACTACAAAAGCTATTAAATCTAAACTACAAAGCAATTAAATCTAAACTACAAAGCAATTAAATCTAAACTACAAAAGCTATTAAATCTAAACTACAAAGCAATTAAATCTAAACTACAAAAGCTATTAAATCTAAACTACAAAAGCTATTAAATCTAAACTACAAAAGCTATTAAATCTAAACTACAAAGCAATTAAATCTAAACTACAAAGCAATTAAATCTAAACTACAAAAGCTATTAAATCTAAACTACAAAAGCTATTAAATCTAAACTACAAAAGCTATTAAATCTAAACTACAAAAGCTATTAAATCTAAACTACAAAGCAATTAAATCTAAACTACAAAGCAATTAAATCTAAACTACAAAGCAATTAAATCTAAACTACAAAAGCTATTAAATCTAAACTACAAAGCAATTAAATCTAAACTACAAAAGCTATTAAATCTAAACTACAAAAGCTATTAAATCTAAACTACAAAGCAATTAAATCTAAACTACAAAAGCTATTAAATCTAAACTACAAAGCAATTAAATCTAAACTACAAAAGCTATTAAATCTAAACTACAAAGCAATTAAATCTAAACTACAAAAGCTATTAAATCTAAACTACAAAGCAATTAAATCTAAACTACAAAGCAATTAAATCTAAACTACAAAAGCTATTAAATCTAAACTACAAAGCAATTAAATCTAAACTACAAAGCAATTAAATCTAAACTACAAAAGCTATTAAATCTAAACTACAAAAGCTATTAAATCTAAACTACAAAAGCTATTAAATCTAAACTACAAAGCAATTAAATCTAAACTACAAAGTAACATGGAGAAGAGTGGAAGCACTTACGGATGTTCGGATGACTGGAACAGAAAAAAATTGAAGCTGCATTTACAGTAATGAGGGGAGACGAAACCAATTGTTGTTGTGTTTTTTTTTTTAAGTATTATGCCTGATGATTTACAAGTTTTTTTTTTTTTTAAAAGAACAAGAAACTCACATGAGAGAAGAATAAATTCTTTTATTATTGTGGGACAAAAACAAAAATGTAGAATAAAAGATGAAACATGAGAAGCTCACATTCTACATTAACTCCTTCCTTATTCTTGAAAATTCTACCCGAAATTTAAAGAATTTCAAAATGATATAATTCTTGATGTGCTTAAATTCCAAAAATTTCGGGTTTTAGTGATGTGTGCGACAATGGAAGGTAGGTATTAATGGTTGTATGCTTTTGAACTTAGATTCATTATTAACAAAATTTCATCAAAAAGAAATCTTGTTGTTTTCTATTTTCTACAAACCTAGGTTCATTAACAAAGGGTTCTTCAAATGTTGGCATCAAGATGCATGTATTCAACATAATTCTCTCGCTCAAGGACTTGATTATTAACACAGTTACATTTGTTGTGAATGGAGTGCATTCACTTGATCTTGAAAAGTTGAACTTGACCCCGTTCCTTGGATTGGTCACGGGTTGACTCGGAAATGATCCTTTCTCTCTCTCACTTATAGCTAGCTAGTTGACCAAGCCGGGTTTCTAATCTAGCTATGGCTTGAGTGTTGGAGTTGAGAATTTGTCTGTTCATTGCATAAAGGAGTTCATCGTGTTAGATGTTTGAGTCAACAAGTTAAGTAGTCGTGTAGAGGTTTTAATCAAGGCTTCCAAACCTCTTTCCAACACATTAAGGCGTTTCTCAACATTTGAAGGAATATGATTTGTAGATTGATGATGAGGAAACTGATTTGGAAATGGTGATTTGATTGTGGGAAATTGGTTTGAGAACTGAAAGCTGCGTTGCCCTAGGGAATTGTTGGTTTGAAGAGGTGAAATTTTGATTTCCGAGAAATTATCCGATTCCATGTAAAATTGGATGATTTCTCCAACCCGGATTATAGGTTGGAGAAAATGGATCATGTCGGATCTTTGGAATGCGGCATTCATCCATTCTAGAGATTGAGTATTTCCTACAGTGGACATTGCTCAAGCATGGGTCGTAGAAAACGATTATGACAACTGGCGAAACTTGATTGATTTGAGCCGAGCTCGTTCTTTGGTTTCTAAAGTTTCTAACTGCGTAGAATTGTAGCCATCTTAGCTTCAGAGGCTATGTTTGACTCTAAGGAAGGACCTCTAGAACTGGATTGGGTAATCGATGAATCACGTTGTTCCCATCGCATAGTTTTCTGATAAATTCTCTAAAAGTCCCAAGCTTCATCGGCATTTTTCTTCATGAAATCCCCTTGACACATTGACTCTAAGGAAGTTTTTGCGGGATAGTCCAATCCTTCAGAAATGATTTGGCACAATCGCCATTTTTCGGACCGTGGTGAGAACATTGGATGAGGAGATCCTTAAACCTATCGAAATACTTCCGAATGGCTCACCCAGACAATCCTAAAATTTTGAATCTTTGTTTCGAGCTTGACCATTTTGTGAATTGGGAAGAATTTTTTAGAAAAACTTTTATAAAATCCCAGGTTGAAATCGAATCTGGGTAAGGCTGTACGCCATTTCTTTGCTTTGTCCTTAAGAGTGAAGGGAATAAATCGAAGCTTAATTGCATCCTCGCTAGGTCTTTCATTTTAATCATGAGGACTTCTTCAAATTCAGAGATGAAAATATATGTCTTGGTTTCGTTCCTAAGAATTTTGGAAGCATGTTGATGAAATGTGGTCGAGTTCAAATTAGTTCCATTTGCTTGGAAGCTTAATGCATGAAGGGATAGCATTCCTAGTTGGGTATGATATCTTGAAGAGAGGATTGGCCATTTCGTTTGGTTGAGAAGTTGAATCAGGCGAACTAAGCGATTGGTATTATCCCTAACCCACGTTTGCATGAACCAAAATCAAGAGATTTTTTTTTTAAAAGAACAAGAAACTCACATGAGAGAAGAATAAATTCTTTTATTATTATTGTGGGACAAAAACAAAAATGTAGAATAAAAGATGAAACATGAGAAGCTCACATTCTACATTAACTCCTTCCTTGGTTTCTAAAGTTTCTAACTGCGTAGAATTGTAGCCATCTTAGCTTCAGAGGCTATGTTTGACTCTAAGGAAGGACCTCTAGAACTGGATTGGGTAATCGATGAATCACGGTGTTCCCCTTGCATAGTTTTCGGATAAATTCTCTAAAAGTCCCAAGCTTCATCGGCATTTTTCTTCATGAAATCCCCTTGACACATTGACTCTAAGGAAGTTTTTGCGGGATAGTCCAATCCTTCAGTAAATGATTTGGCACAATCGCCATTTTTCCGCACCGTGGTGAGAACATTGGATGAGGAGATCCTTAAACCTATCGAAATACTTCCGAATGGCTCACCCAGACAATCCTAAAATTTTGAATCTTGTTTCGAGCTTGACCATTTTGTGAATTGGGAAGAATTTTTTAGAAAAACTTTTATAAAATCAGCCAGGTTGAAATCGAATCATGGGTAAGCTGTCTGACCATTTCTTTGCTTTGTCCTTAAGAGTGAAGGGAATAAATCGGCTTAATTGCATCCTCAGTTAGGTCTTTCATTTTAATCATGAGGCGACTTCTTCAAATTCAGAGATGAAAATATATCGTCTTCGGTTTGTTCCTAAGAATTTTGGAAGCATGTTGATGAAATGTGGTCGGAGTTCAAATTAGTTCCATTTGCTTCGGAAGCTTAATGCATGAAGGGATAGCATTCCTAGTTGGGTAGCGAGATATCTTGAAGAACGGGAGGATTGGCCATTTCGTTTGGTTGAGAAGTTGAATCGAGCGAACTAAACGATTGGTATTATCCCTAACCCACGCTTGCATGAACCAAAATCAAGAGATTTTTTTTTTAAAGATTGGCGGGGCGGGGGGTGATGGGGAGTAATTCTGCCCAACCTAGAGTTAATAGTCAGTAAACAAAAGCTAGAAATCAATTTTAACCCAAAAGTTTAAGCTGTTAGATATGGGACTATGATTATCATATTTTATTACACTTTTATACCATCATTATCTATTTTATTTTAAATAAAAATATCTACTAATAATACTTTTTATCTTAATCTGCAGGTAATAAAGATTTAAATAATAAAAGCCCAAATGGACCAATTCTCCTCATTTTTCAAGACTTTATTGAAGCTTACAAGAAGCCCAAAAGCTCGAAGAAGACGGAGTCAATAAAGTCAACATGGTTTGTTACAAACTCATCAATGAGCCCATCGATGAGCCCATCGATGAGCCCATCGATGAGCCCATCGATGAGCCCATCGATGAGCCCATCGATGAGCCCATCGATGAGCCCATCGATGAGCCCATCGATGAGCCCATCGATGAGCCCATCGATGAGCCCATCGATGAGCCCATCGATGAGCCCATCGATGAGCCCATCGATGAGCCCATCGATGAGCCCATCGATGAGCCCATCGATGAGCCCATCGATGAGCCCATCGATGAGCCCATCGATGAGCCCATCGATGAGCCCATCGATGAGCCCATCGATGAGCCCATCGATGAGCCCATCGATGAGCCCATCGATGAGCCCATCGATGAGCCCATCGATGAGCCCATCGATGAGCCCATCGATGAGCCCATCGATGAGCCCATCGATGAGCCCATCGATGAGCCCATCGATGAGCCCATCGATGAGCCCATCGATGAGCCCATCGATGAGCCCATCGATGAGCCCATCGATGAGCCCATCGATGAGCCCATCGATGAGCCCATCGATGAGCCCATCGATGAGCCCATCGATGAGCCCATCGATGAGCCCATCGATGAGCCCATCGATGAGCCCATCGATGAGCCCATCGATGAGCCCATCGATGAGCCCATCGATGAGCCCATCGATGAGCCCATCGATGAGCCCATCGATGAGCCCATCGATGAGCCCATCGATGAGCCCATCGATGAGCCCATCGATGAGCCCATCGATGAGCCCATCGATGAGCCCATCGATGAGCCCATCGATGAGCCCATCGATGAGCCCATCGATGAGCCCATCGATGAGCCCATCGATGAGCCCATCGATGAGCCCATCGATGAGCCCATCGATGAGCCCATCGATGAGCCCATCGATGAGCCCATCGATGAGCCCATCGATGAGCCCATCGATGAGCCCATCGATGAGCCCATCGATGAGCCCATCGATTAGTATTATCCCTAACCCACGTTTGCATGAACCAAAATCAAGAGATTTTTTTTTAATTAAAATAAATGAAAAGTTAGTGAGATGGTGAAAAGAGAAGAAGAGGGAAGAAGAAAAGAAAAATTAACAAATCAAGGCAATCACTTTTCAATCACCCTAACTCTAGGGTTAAGCCTAAACTCAGCTAGACCAGCTCCTAACCAAAAACTCCCTAAGTGAAAAAATCTAGTTTACGTGGGTAATTAGCCAGGTAAGGATAGTACTAGAGGGAGATCAAAGATCAATTAAGTACCTCATTCCTTGCAGGGCGCTTACGCAACCCCTAAACCTTGCCTTAGACACCAATTAATCCAAATAAACTTAGACCAGTTCACTCAAGAATTTCTTGTTCCTTATTGAGCTCGAATCCTTAGGGGCCAACGTCTAATTCTTTTTAGGAGGCTTGGGTTTGTGTAGTGAGGAATCTGATTTTGGCTTAAGGAAAGGGTGATGAAATCCCTCACCTTATCTTGATTAATGGGTTTTGCCCTTAAAAATATTTTCAAGTGAGTGTCAATTCAAAATGCTCAAATCACTTTGGTGAATTCCTACTATTATATGCAATGTAGCCCTAGAAATTAAAAGCAACTAAAAGGATGAGAAAGAAATTTTTTTTTTTAAAAGAACAAGAAACTCTCACATGAGAGAAGAATAAATTCTTTTATTATTATTGTGGGACAAAAACAAAATGTAGAATAAAAGATGAAACATGAGAAGCTCACATTCTACATTAACTCCTTCCTTATTCTTGAAAATTCTACCCGAAATTTAAAGAATTTCAAAATGATATAATTCTTGATGTGCTTAAATTCCAAAAATTTCGGGTTTTAGTGATGTGTGCAGCAATGGAAGGTAGGTATTAATGGTTGTATGCTTTTGAACTTAGATTCATTATTAACAAAATTTCATCAAAAAGAAATCTTGTTGTTTTCTATTTTCTACAAACCTAGGTTCATTAACAAAGGGTTCTTCAAATGTTGGCATCAAGATGCATGTATTCAACATAATTCTCTCGTTCGAAGGACTTGATTATTAACACAGTTACATTTGTGAATGGAGTGCATTCACTTGATCTTGAAAAGTTGAACTTGACCCGCGTTCCTTGGATTGGTCACGGGTTGACTTCGGAAATGATCCTTTCTCTCTCTCACTTATAGCTAGCTAGTTGACCAAGCGGGTTTCTAATCTAGCTATGGCTTGAGTGTTGGAGTTGAGAATTTGTCTGTTCATTGCATAAAGGAGTTCATCGTGTTAGATGTTTGAGTCAACAAGTTAAGTAGTCCGTGTAGAGGTTTTAATCAAGGCTTCCAAACCTCTTTCCAACACATTAAGGCGTTTCTCAACATTTGAAGGAATATGATTTGTAGATTGATGATGAGGAAACTGATTTGGAAATGGTGATTTGATTGTGGGAAATTGGTTTGAGAACTGAAAAAAGCTGCGTTGCCCTAGGGAATTGTTGGTTTGAAGAGGGAGTGAAATTTTGATTTCGAGAAATTATCGATTCCATGTAAAATTGGATGATTTCTCCAACCCGGATTATAGGTTGGAGAAAATGGATCATGTCGGATCTTTGGAATGCGACATTCATCCGTTCTAGAGATTGAGTATTTCCTACAGTGGACATTGCTCAAGCATGGGTAGAAAACGATTATGACAACTGGCCGAAACTTGATTGATTTGAGCCGAGCTCGTTCTTTGGTTTCTAAAGTTTCTAACTGCGTAGAATTGTAGCCATCTTAGCTTGAGGCTATGTTTGACTCTAAGGAAGGACCTCTAGAACTGGATTGGGTAACTGATGAATCACAGTGTTCCCACTGCATAGTTTTCTCGGATAAATTCTCTAAAAAGTCCCAAGCTTCATCGGCATTTTTCTTCATGAAATCCCCTTGACACATTGACTCTAAGGAAGTTTTTGCAGGATAGTCCAATCCTTCGTAAATGATTTGGCACAATCGCCATTTTTCCAGACCGTGGTGAGGACATTGGATGAGGAGATCCTTAAACCTATCGAAATACTTCCAGAATGGCTCACCCGGGACAATCCTAAAATTTTGAATGCTGTTTCTGAGCTTGACCGTTTTGTGAATTGGGAAGAATTTTTTTAGAAAAACTTTTACAAAATCAGCCCAGGTTGAAATCGAATCTGTGGGTAAGCTGTACAGCCATTTCTTTGCTTTGTCCTTAAGAGTGAAGGGAATAAATCGAAGCTTAATTGCATCCTCAGTTAGGTCTTTCATTTTAATCATGAGGCAGACTTCTTCAAATTCAGAGATGAAAATATATGCGTCTTCAGTTTCTGTTCCTAAGAATTTTGGAAGCATGTTGATGAAATGTGGTCGGAGTTCGAAATTAGTTCCATTTGCTTCGGGAAGCTTAATGCATGAAGGGATAGCATTCCTAGTTGGGTAGCAGATATCTTGAAGAACGGGAGGATTGGCCATTTCGTTTGGTTGAGAAGTTGAATCAGAGCGAACTAAACGATTGGTATTATCCCTAACCCACGTTTGCATGAACCAAAATCAAGAGATTTTTTTTTAATTAAAAATAAATGAAAAAGTTAGTGAGATGGTGAAAAGAGAAGAAGAGGGAAGAAGAAAAAGAAAAATTAACAAATCAAGGCAATCACTTTTCAATCACCCTAACTCTAGGGTTAAGCCTAAACTCAGCTAGACCAGCTCCTAACCAAAAACTCCCTAAGTGAAAAAATCCAGTTTACGTGGGTAATTAGCCAGGTAAGGATAGTACTAGAGGGAGATCAAAGATCAATTAAGTACCTCATTCCTTGCGGTAACTACATAACCTAAACCTTGCCTTAGACACCAATTAATCCAAATAAACTTAGACCAGTTCACTCAAGAATTTCTTGTTCCTTATTGAGCTCGAATCCTTAGGGGCCAACGTCTAATTCTTTTTAGGAGGCTTGGGTTTGTGTAGTGAGGAATCAGTGATTTTTGGGCGAAGGAAAGGGTGATGAAATCCCTCACCTTATCTTGATTAATGGGTTTTGCCCTTAAAAATATTTTCAAGTGAGTGTCAATTCAAAATGCTCAAATCACTTTGGTGAATTCCTACTATTATATGCAATGCAGCCCTAGAAATTAAAAGCAACTAAAAAGGATGAGAAAGAAATTTTTTTTTTTTTTTAATTATGGTCAGCAAGAAAGAAAGTCAGTTTTTTTTTTTTATTTTTATTTTTATTTTTTTTATATTAACCTAATTGTCTCTAATGTGATGAACTACCTATAGGGTGGAATTAAAAATACTAGAGAGAAGAGTTACCTGCGCAAAAGCAATGCAAAGCCTCGTTGGAGGCAACCTTCAATCTCGAATCTTCAACTCCTTGCCTTCAAGCTCCTTTTGTCATTCACAATAGACAAACACACAAGTTGAAGAACTAAAAAATTCCTACTTAACACCGTTCCCCGGCAACGGCGCCAAAAACTTGATGGGCAAAAACGAGTGTTTACCTTTTATAGTCGCAAGTGCACAACCATTGTTAAGTTATAGTATTTAAGATTGTCGATCCCACGAGGAACGGGAAATAGGAAGTGTTTGATTCAAGTTCGGTTCTCAAATTATGCGTGACAATTAGGGTTTTATTCAAGATAATATGAAAATATGATGAAGTGATGAGAGAGTGGATTTGGATTGTGTGTGAAAGGAATCACAATTAAAAGGCGAGAATTCAATAAGAGAGATGAAGGAATCTAGAATTGAATCCACTAGCTAACTCAAATTATAATCTACGAAAAATTCTCTTTTACCACATCTCATATTAGATTTATTAAGCATAAGATATCAAACCACTTAAGGAAAGCATAACTTATCAAATTATCACCTAATTGAAATTCAAACTCATGAAGAGAGTAATAACAAGATAATAATCCTAGAATTCATAAGCATAGCCTATCAAACCACTTAAGGAAAGCATAAACTATCAAATTCTTCTTCTATCGATTAGTTCTCTAGTTGATTAACCTAAACATGATCTTTTAAGCATAAGAGAGATGATTCATAAACACAAAAGAGATTAGACTAGTTTCATGCAACCTAGATCCCCACAAGAGTTTAGTTCAACATCTTGGGAAATTCAAACAAATAGAAAAAGAAAGAAAATAAAAGGATGAGAAAGAAATTTTTTTTTTTTTAATTATGGTCGAAAGAAAGAAAGTCAGTTTTATTTTTTTATTTTTATTTTTATTTTTTTATATTAACCTAATTGTCTCTAATGTGATGAACTACCTATAGGGTGGAATTAAAAATACTAGAGAGAAGAGTTACCTGCGCAAAAGCAATGCAAAGCCTCGTTGGAGGCAACCTTCAATCTCGAATCTTCAACTCCTTGCCTTCAAGCTCCTTTTGTCATTCACAATAGACAAACACACAAGTTGAAGAACTAAAAAATTCCTACTTAACACCGTTCCCGACAGCGGCCAAAACTTGATGGGCAAAAGCGAGTGTTTACCTTTTATAGTCGCAAGTGCACAACCATTGTCAAGTTATAGTATTTAAGATTGTCGATCCCACGAGGAACGGGAAATAGGAAGTGTTTGATTCAAGTTCGGTTCTCAAATTATGCGTGACAATTAGGGTTTTATTCAAGATAATATGAAAATATGATGAAGTGATGAGAGAGTGGATTTGGATTGTGTGTGAAAGGAATCACAATTAAAAGGCGAGAATTCAATAAGAGATGAAGGAATCTAGAATTGAATCCACTAGCTAACTCAAATTATAATCTACGAAAAATTCTCTTTTTACCACATCTCATATTAGATTTATTAAGCATAAGATATCAAACCACTTAAGGAAAGCATAACTTATCAAATTATCACCTAATTGAAATTCAAACTCATGAAGAGAGTAATAACAAGATAATAATCCTAGAATTCATAAGCATAGCCTATCAAACCACTTAAGGAAAGCATAAACTATCAAATTCTTCTTCTATCGATTAGTTCTCTAGTTGATTAACCTAAACATGATCTTTTAAGCATAAGAGAGATGATTCATAAACACAAAAGAGATTAGACTAGTTTCATGCAACCTAGATCCCCACAAGAGTTTAGTTCAACATCTTGGGAAATTCAAACAAATAGAAAAAGAAAGAAAATAAAAAGAAAAGAAAAATTCTAAACTATTCTAACTACAAAGCAATTAAATCTAAACTACAAAAGCTATTAAATCTAAACTACAAAGCAAATAAATAACAAGAAAGAAAAAGAAATAATAAAGAGAAATAAAGAGAAACACGCAACTCATCATCATCAACTCATCCTCCTTTTGGTCCTTGAACAAGAAGAAGAAGATGGGATTGAAGGGCGAAAATATTTATTTATTGAGGAAAAATTATTACAATGAAAGGTACTCTAAAACAAGAGCAACCCTTTCTCTCCAAAGGAGTTTTACAAAATATTTCACACCTCTAAACCCTCGGATACTACCTATTTATACCCCAACGGAGTTGATGTGAACCATTGGATCAAACTTGGCTAAAAGGAAGAAATCTTTCCTTAATTGAATCTGCTAGCACCAATCGGTTGGCCAACCGGTTGGTTTCAACCAATTTGTCTTTTCTTGATTTTTCTTCACGAATTTCTCTTGGATCACTATGGTATCTTGGGCCTTTGTTTGTCTTGATTTGGGCTTCAAAATTGGTAGAAATTGAGAATTTGAGTCATTTGAGCTTTTATTCATTAATACTCCATTATTACGCAAAATAAGATAAAACATATTATTAGTAACATATTTATTGATATAAAATAGATAATGAGGTTATTAAAATGTCATTAAAATGTGATTATCACTACTGCGCGTGGTATTCTGGTCAGCTCGATGGTAGATGACCTTGCTTGTGAATACAAGGACTACAGCACTACCTGTGAGCTATGGAAAGCTCTGAATACTAGGTTGTGAGGCACCTCAGTGACAAGACTGAGACAGCTGACAATTAGATTTGACACGTATCAGATGCGTCCTAATCATTCTGTAAAGCAACGTCTCAGGGATTAGAGAATTGTCTTCTGCAGGCCACAACCTCACCGATGAACAGCAAGTGCAAGCAGTTATCCGTTCTCTTCCTAACTCTTGGGAGTATATGAAGGTTAACTTGACACATAACGAGAGCATCAAAACCTTTGAAGATGCTACTCGCCATGTCGAGTTAGAAGATGAGCGGCTAGGTGCTACAAAAGAGGTCATGAAAGCATATGTCGCTAAAAGCTCTCAGAGACCTTCTGGCTTAAAGGGGAAGAAATTTTGGAAGAAAAAGAACAAAAGAGGGAAGGATACTGCATCGAAGCCTAAGGGAAATAAATTCAAGAGATCTGGAAAAAAGCAAAAGGATGTAAGCAAGTTGAAATGTCACAATTGTGGCAAGAAGGGTCATTTTGCTCGTGATTGTAACGAGCCCAAAAAGGTAACATCAAATTCAACTTCAATTCATATGGCTTATGTTTCTAGTACTGTTTTGCTCGTTGAGCCTAATCCTTGGTGGATTGTAGATTCAGGAGCAACCGACCATGTAGCCAGAGATCGTGGCAATTACATCGAGTATCGTCGAGTTCCTGGAGGATCGAAGTGGATATATGTAGGAAACAATGCAAGAATTGAAGTCAAGGGCATTGGTACATGCAAACTTGAATTGCGTGGAGGATGTACCCTTCTCTTACCTGATGTTCTTTTTGATCCCGAGATCCGACGAAACTTAGTTTCAGTTATTTCCCTTAATAAGTTAGGCTATGATTTGCATTTTAAAGACATTGGGTTATTTATCAATTATGGTACTGTGTGTTATGGTTTCGGACATTATGTTAATGGTTTCGCTGTTTTGAATGTTAAAGACATTTATCATCAATATTATTCTGTTGCTTCATCTTCCAATGCTTATAATGATGATGTAACTATATGACATGCTAGATTAGGACACATTAGGAAAGATCGAATGGAAAAATTGGCTCGAGAAGGCCTTCTTGGCTCTCTCAAAAAGATTGCTTTACCCCTATGTGAACCATGTTTAGCTGGTAAAGCAACTAGGAAACCATTTAGAAAGGGTAAGTGAGCTGATTATGCATTGCAACTGATACATTCCGATATTTGTGGTCCAATGAATGTGAGGGCAAGGCATGGTGCCTCTTATTTCATTACATTTATAGATGATTTCACTCGGTTTGGTAAAGTTTTCTTGATTTCTCACAAATTAGAAGCTTTAGAATGCTTTAGGTTGTACCTAATTGAGGTAGAGAATCAGTTGAACAAAAAGGTTAAAACCTTAAGCACAGACCGAGGAAGAGAGTACCTATCTGATCAGTTCAAAGATTTATGTAATGAAAACAGAATAACACGACAGTTAACTATTCAGGGCACACCTCAACGAAATGGTGTTGCTGAAAGAAGGAATAGAACCCTGTTAGAAATGGTTAGGTCAATGATGGCACAAGCAAAGCTTTCAATTATGTATTGGGGAGATGCATTAATGACTGCTATCTATGTACTTAACCTAGTACCCTCAAAATCTATTCCATCAACCCCATATGAACTATGGACTAATAGGAAGCCAAACTTAAGTCACTTAAAACCTTGGGGGTGTGCTGCCTATGTTCATGACACTCCCATAAGCATGGGAAATTGGGTCCAAGGGGAAAGAAATGTATCTTTATTAGATACTCTGAACACTCAAAGGGGTATGTCTTCTTAGGTGAACAAGAAAATGGAACAGTGACTGAATTCGAGTCACGCGATGCCACTTTTATGGAGAATGTTTTTCCAAATAGGGGTGAAGTACGAAAAGAGGATGAAATTCATGAGCTTGAAGATCCCGACTTCGCTAGTGTACAATCTTATGGGGTACCACATGTGTCACCTCAAAGTCCTCATTTGAGTGGGAGTGATTTACCTCTCGAGGTAGCATCTGAAGCACCTCAACCTCCCGAGTCGAGTGGGAGAGATAAACGGATAAAGATTCCTCGTCGACGTTTTGAAGTTGAAGGAGAAGCTTTGATCGTAACGCCTCAGGATGATGAGGAGCCTCAAAATGTAAACGAAGCACTATCGTGTCCTAATAAAGAACTTTGGAAAAATGCAATGGAGGAAGAAATGGATATCATGAAAATCAACAAAGTGTGGGAACTTGTTGATCTTCCGTCAGGACGTAAAGCCATTGGGAACAAGTGGGTTTTCAAAATTAAACGTCAGGCTGATGGATCCATTGACAAATACAATGCTCGCCTAGTAGCAAAGGGCTATACCCAACAAGAAGGGATTGATTATGAGGAAATCTTCTCACCTGTGGTAAGGTTTGCATCTATACGCCCGATTCTATCTATAGTCGCCCACTTAGACTTAGAATTACACCAAATGGACGTAAAGACAGCGTTCTTAAATGGTGAACTAGATGAAGAAATTTATATGTCTCAACCTATAGGTTTCATTGTTAAAGGTCAAGAGACTAAGGTATGGAAATTGCAAAAATCCTTATATGGCCTTAAACAACCATCTAGATAGTGGAACTTGAGGTTTCACCAGGTAGTAACCTCTTTTTTGGCTTCAACATTATTGAACAAGACCACTGTGTCTATGTGAAGCAAACTAAAGATAAAATTGTCATTATGTCACTCTACGTGGATGACATACTATTAGCATGTAATGACAAGGAGTATCTAACATCCATTAAAGAATGGTTGTCCTCAAGTTTTGAGATGAAGGACATGGGAAAAGCAAATTTTACACTAGGTGTTAAAATACATAGAGATCGTTCAAAAAGACTATTGGCTTTGTCCCAAGAGTCATATATAAAAAGAATTCTTGAACGATTTAATATGTCAGATTGCAAACCCATGGATACTCCAGTAGGGAAGGGCGAAAATTTGAGCCTTGATAAATGTCCTAAAACTTCCTAAGAGAAGGAAGTCATGACTAAAGTACCATACGCCAGTGCAGTAGGTAGCTTAATGTATGCTATGTTATATACACGGCCAGACATTTGTTATTCCGTTGGTTTAGTGAGTCGATATCAATCAAATCTAGGATTTGATCACTGGAAAGCTGTTAAAAGGATATTGAGATACCTGAAAGGCACAATAAGTTATAGCCTTTGTTATCAAGGATCCAACTTTCGCTTAAGTGGCTACACGGATGCCGATTTTGGGGGAGATTTGGATGAGCGCAAATCGACATCGGGTTATGTGTTCTTGCTTCGAAATGGCGCAATATCCTGGAGTAGCAAGAAACAAACCTAAATAGCTTTATCCACAATGGAATCAGAATTTGTGGCATGTTCAGCTGGTGTACAAAAAGCCGTTTGGTTACGACTTTTTTTAGAAAATTTGGGAGTGAAAGATGGAAACGAAGGGCCGGTGACTATAAATTGTGATAGTCAAGCAGCTATAGCTTTTACAAAGGATCCCAAATATCATAGTCGTACCAAGCATATCGACGTTAAGTACAATTTTGTAAGAGACATTATTGCACAGGATTTAGTTAATGTGCAATATATTTCTACGCATAAAATGATAGCCGATCCCCTAACAAAGCCCATACCTAGAGATGCTTATGTAGGACATGTTAGGTCTCTGGGCTTGCGTAGATTGTAATATGATGTATGACAACCTTGTGTATTTTGAATTAAATAGATGTTGTTTTTAATTCATCTGTATGTGCCCGAAGTTATACATAAACATCATATATATAGTGTACTTTGTGTACAAAATATAAGTATGTCGAATAGAATTGAGATTAGCCCTCTCACACAGGTAATCGCCTCTGACGTTCGGAGAACGTGCAGAGATGAGACTTCAATCCTCATAAATACATTTTTTTTGAAAGTCGCCTTGAATATGTTTTCAAGATGAGGTTATTTTTGGAAAAACAATAACCGAAATGGATTTTACGCCCCATTATCCATCTATGCCTATTTTAATGCAAGACATGAACTCTAAACATGTGTTGTTTAAAGATTGATAGTGTTTCAGGGTTTAGATATGGAGATATCTTAACCGAAGTCTGTATGGTGTTACGTAAGTAATCTTAAAGACATACGCTCTCTTTCGGTAAGAGAAATAACACCATAGCACGTGATTCATACCACATGTGCATGAGCGACAATTAAGGGAAGTGAGAGAAAAGATCCCTGCTTCTTCACTGTGTGAGACCCTTGAGGTTTTATTGCCTCTATTTGTACCCTTTGAACTTTTGACTGTGACTTAAAATTTTAATATCAATGTTTGCTACTTTAGCATGTTGCTAATGGTCATGAATGATTCGGCCTAATAGAACATGTCTAGGAAAGCAGTTGATTTGAGATTGAGAGTTTTCGGGTGTAAAAGGAAGGTCATGTTCATTCATATCCGAGTTGACATTCACTGACCGGTCAATTATGTGGTTTTTAGTAGACAAGCACATAATTGTGAATATCATATGAGAAAGTTTTGAGTATGCCTTATGAAAGCCTTGTTGCTATGTTGTCTTGAGGGATCTGGGATACTTAGACTGATATGACTAAACGGACCTGGGGTGCAGCAAGCTACAAATGAATCTTCCGAGGATTGGATCTTGAGTGGTTACGTATCCTTAACAGGTGCACAACAATTACACTCTAGTATGCTTGTAGGTCACACGATCTATTTGCCAAGTATGAAGTTTTTCTAGAGAGATATTGGGGCCACATCGATCCCATCATGTGCGAGTGGGAGATGTTGGAAGTGTGGGCGCCCATGATGTGGAAGTTGGTACATTAGTGGGAAGTTACCACTGATTATCACATTTTAATTACATTTTTATACCCTTATTACCTATGTTATATGAATAACGATATTACTAATAATCATTTTTATCTTATTTTGCAGGCTAATAAAGAAATAATGAATAAAAGCCCAAATGACTCAAATTCTCTGAATTTCTACCAATATTTGAAGCCCAAATCTGAAGACAAACAAAGGCCCAAGATACCAAATTGATCCAAGAGAAATTCGTGAAGAAAAATCAAGAAAAGACAAATTCGGTTGGGAACCAATCGGTTGATCAACGGTTGGCCAACCGGTTAGCTAACGGTTAGCTAACCGATCGCCAACCGATCGGTTTGTAGCAGTCTGAATTAATGGTGGATTTCTCTTCCTTTTGGCTAGGTTTGATCCAATGGTTCACATCAACTCCGTTGGGCTATAAATAGGGGTGAAGGTGAGGGTTTTGAGTGTGAAATATTTTGTAAAACTCCATTTGGAGAGGAGGGTCACTCTTAATTGAGAAGACCTTCCAAAATTATAACTTTTGTTACACAATAAATGAAATGTTTCACCTTCAATTTCCTTTCTCTTCTTCTAATCCAAGGACCAAAAGGAGGATTAGATTAAGATCGAGAGTTGTTGGTTTCTATTTTATTTCTTTTCATTTTCTTTCTTGTTCATTTAATTGCATTGTAGCTTAGATTTACTTTCATGCAATTTAATTTCATGCAATTTACTTTCATGCAATTTACTTTCATGCAATGTATTTAATTCTTGTATTTACTTTCTAGAATAGATTTTTCTTTTCTTTAATTCACCTTGAGGCTAGAACCCTCTAGGGAATTACCCTTTTCTAAGTGTGGACCTAATATTTGTGGGATCCCTAGAGATTGTTTGAAACTAGCTAACAAATCCAACTCATTCTCATGAGATTGAGATAAGCTAAGTGGATCTACTCTAAATTCCTCATATCTTTAATTAATCCTCCATACTTTACCTTCTTTATTTTCCTCTTATCCTTGCTTTTCATTTGTTTGTTATTTTCCTTTATTTTTGATTCTTGATTTCATTGATTTTTACTTCTCTCTCAATCTCATATTCCCTCCATGTGCATATAATCTCAGACCTAGTTTTGTTATTATGTGCATATAACCACAACCACATTCTCAAGTTCATTTTCTCCTCTTTTGCACATAATCCACATCCACTCTCTCTTATCTCTTCACATCCACTTTCACCATTTTCTCACTTTCATTTTATTTGAATAACTCCTAATTGTCATGCGCATAATTTGAGAACCAAAACTTGAACAAAACTCTTCCTACTTCCCGTTCCTCGTGGGATCGATAAGCTTATATACTATAACTTGATAAAGGTTGTATACTTGCAACTTAGGAGGTAATCACTTATTTCCCATCAACCACTCCCTAGACTTAGTGGGAAGTTACCACTAAACATAGAGAAGTGGGTTTAGTGGGAGGTTACCACTCCCTAGTAGGGAGTTATCCCCGAGTCCTATAAAGGAAAAGTTGAGTGCATCATCAAACGTACAACTTTTGTTACACAATAAATGAAATGTTTCACCTTCAATTTCCTTTCTCTTCTTCTAATCCAAGGACCAAAAGGAGGATTAGATTAAGATCGGAGTTGTTGGTTTCTATTTTATTTCTTTTCATTTTCTTTCTTGTTCATTTAATTGCATTGTAGCTTAGATTTACTTTCATGCAATTTAATTTCATGCAATTTACTTTCATGCAATTTACTTTCATGCAATGTATTTAATTCTTGTATTTACTTTCTAGAATAGATTTTTCTTTTCTTTAATTCACCTTGAGGCTAGAACCCTCTAGGGAATTACCCTTTCTAAGTGTGGACCTAATATTTGTGGGATCCCTAGAGATTGTTTGAAACTAGCTAACAAATCCAACTCATTCTCATGAGATTGAGATAAGCTAAGTGGATCTACTCTAAATTCCTCATATCTTTAATTAATCCTCCATACTTTACCTTCTTTATTTTCCTCTTATCCTTGCTTTTCATTTGTTTGTTATTTTCCTTTATTTTTGATTCTTGATTTCATTGATTTTACTTCTCTCTCAATCTCATATTCCCTCCATGTGCATATAATCTCAGACCTAGTTTTGTTATTATGTGCATATAACCACAACCACATTCTCAAGTTCATTTTCTCCTCTTTTGCACATAATCCACATCCACTCTCTTATCTCTTCACATCCACTTTCACCATTTTCTCACTTTCATTTTATTTGAATAACTCCTAATTGTCATGCGCATAATTTGAGAACCAAAACTTGAACAAAACTCTTCCTACTTCCCGTTCCTCGTGGGATCGATAAGCTTATATACTATAACTTGATAAAGGTTGTATACTTGCAACTTAGGAGGTAATCACTTATTTCCCATCAACCACTCCCTAGACTTAGTGGGAAGTTACCACTAAACATAGAGAAGTGGGTTTAGTGGGAGGTTACCACTCCCTAGACTTAGTGGGAAGTTACCACTAAACATAGAGAAGTGGGTTTAGTGGGAGGTTACCACTCCCTAGACTTAGTGGGAAGTTACCACTAAACATAGAGAAGTGGGTTTAGTGGGAGGTTACCACTCCCTAGTAGGGAGTTATCCCTGAGTCCTATAAAAGGAAAAGTTGAGTGCATCATCAAACGTACAATGCCTCATACATTCCAAAAGCAAGCACACGTTTCTCTCTCTAGTATTTTTAAGGCTCTTAGATCGTGGACAGAGATTCAAGTCCGAAAGGTGATTTGAATTCGACTAGCAACATTAGTGATCCAACCCAAAGATCCGTACTACACAACAAGTAAGTTGTTATTTTTCCGCAATCTATAATTCGATTATAGTCTTCAGTTCATGTTAAATGAATGGTCATGTTTTTGCCTTATCTTCAACTAGATGGACGGCCAAAACCACACTATGATCCTATCTATATCTGGATTTTTGGGTCTTGAGTGTTGAATTTAAACTACAAAATCCATGCTAATTTACATTTTAAATACTGATTGAAGTAAATCAGATTGGATTCTGATATAATAATGGTATTAAGCAATTTTTTGTCAGTAGCTACAATATGATGTGAAGGTTCCATGGCTACCTAGATTTGCAGCAATGAATACCAAACAACCTCTCTGCGAAAGTTTCATGTTTTTCCTCCTGTCGACAAGTAATGGCCTGATAAAACTTTGCATGATACATTAACAGGGAAAAAAAAAGTATGATGTTCTATTCAAATAATACATGAATAAGTTTTTAGCACAAGACAAAGTCAAACTAAAATATAAAATTAAAACTGTGTGCCGAAGACTAAAATATAAAATTAAAATTGATTTTTATTAAAAACGTGAAGGAGCCGATAAAATAGATAAATGTCAAGACCTCCAAATTGCCTTGCCTCACACTTCTAATACATCTTAACCACATTGTGCGTCTCACTTCGGCAGCATATCAAGCCCTTTTATAGATTACATAGGGGAGGAAGAATTTAAATTACAAAGAAGTCAAACTTCTTATCATATTAAGCAGATGTCGGGTCACTTGCAACCCATTTCCATACTTTGAGCTCGCCTGTTCCATCTCCGGTAAAAAATAGCCCATCAGGACCTATTTGTATGGCTCTGACTTCCTTCTTGGCAAAAATCTTCCCCCTCTCACTGAATCTATAATTAAACAAAAAATAAATAAATACAATAATTTTGACTGAATCCATAACTCAACAAAATGACATATCTCAAACAGAACTAGATAAACCTACGGAGGTAGGTCATAGAGGCGGACACTGTTATCATTGCAGGCAACAAACAGAACTGGTTTGCCTTCAGCATCATGCATCCCACGTAGTGTAAGTATGCCCTGAAAGAAGCAAAACTCGTCTGCAGAGTTCAACAGGTTCAAATTCAGAACAAAAGGAATTGGTTGCATGAAATTTTTCACTTGAGTGCAATTGTACTTGAAACTTAAAAGATTAATCTTTAGAAGTTAGACAAAACTAACTTAAGTAATGCATTCAACAATTGCTAGACTAAGGCATGGAAATCACACTGTATCATCATCAAGGCATAGGAACTCTCGAGTCTCAACTGTTATATGAAGACAGTAATAGCTAAATAGATAAAGCTTGAAACTCATACAAGTGTGGGTAGGTCAGTGGGTTGAGGTGTGCGTGTTTGTGTCTCTGTATGCACGTGCGATAGTCTGCGTGTGAGCGTGCATGTGTATGTGCCTGTGTGAGTGACTAGGTTGTCCTTAATTCTGACAGTACCTTTCATGACTGAGTTTATGCACATGCGTGAACTAGGACTAAGAGTTGCAGTGTTAGAAGCTAAATAACAGAGGATTGCATGGCTACATTTCAGAATGAGGCCTCCTTAATACCTACGACCATCATTCCTAATGCTTACACAGACATAGTAGCCATTCAAGTATTGCATGCCTGCATTTACATAGTATCTTGCCCACATGATCCCCGCTGTTGTGAGTATAGGCAAAGATTGTTTCTCTTATATATAGCCTTTTATTTGCACATACAAATTTAAGGAACTTAAGACATAAATTAGTAGTTAAATGGAGATCTATTTCTCTTTCTCTTCATCCCGCCTTCTATTCTTCTTTCCCAGACTATGCTTAAAAGTTTTAAGATACAACTTAGATCCATTTCTCTTTCTCTTCATCCCGCCTTCTATTCTTCTTTCCCAGACTATGCTTAACATGTTTAAGATACAACTTATTGAGTAAAAATAAAATAAAATAGGATTGCGAATGGATTTTGAATGTATAAAGTATGGAATGAAACACGAGAATGAACATGCAACTTTTTTAGGTTTGACAAATCATTATAACTCTTATGGATGGAATACATTACAGATAGCACTCTGTGGTTTTTACTTGCAAAACAAGGCCCATCATCTAACCTATATGCTGTGTGAAAAGTGTACGCTATATGGTTTTGTCAGACCTTACCATGTGTCTCTCAAATTAGCACTCCTAGTACTGAAAGTTGTTAGATGCCTACCACTATAACCAATGACCCAAGTATGCAGTGGCAGAGCCAGGAATTTTAGCAGGGGGTCCAAACCAAAAGAGGAAAAAAGAAGTAGAGCACAAACCAGAATGAGATCTGGTTAAAGATGAGAGTTGGAGGCTGAGGGAATGCAGGTGGATGAGAAGGTTGAGATCTGATTAGGTTTTTATGGATGAGAACAGAGAGAACGCTCGTGAAAAACATAAATTACTTACGATTTTTTCACGATCTATTCACAACTCGAGAGAGGAAAAGAGGAGTATTGAGAAAGTTTGAGTGATCTTGAATTTTACCTCTATGATTTTTAAAATCACTATTAACCAATTATCCGATGATTCTTTTTATTTTTGGCTTCTTTATAAGACCCCTTCAATCATGCATAATTGTAAAACTAGCCCTCAACAATCAGGATTTGCAAAACTATCCCCAGACCATCAACTTTGAAGAAAATACCCCTAAATCAACAAAATCATTAACTTTGATATGCTAATATGCAATTGCAATGTAAAAATATTTAAAATTTTTTAAATATTTACTCATCATATCCAACAAAGTTAATGAGTTGTTGATTTGGGGGTTTTTCTTCCTCCCCAAAGTTGATGATTTTACAGGTAGTTTTGAAACTATTGAGACTTAGGGGTACTTTTGCAAATGTGCATAATGTAAGGGGTATTAAAAAAACAAAATAGATTGGACATTACAACACTTGTCAAGGACTAGTAGCTGTAGTATCATGCTTTTCCTCTTTATTAGGAAAATTGAGTTTAAGATGTTTAATGTACTAGCAATTTCATGAACGGTGAACACATCCTAGCACATAGAATAGGCTCTTAGCTATTTTTAGTACTTCCTAACTCATCTGCTTCCTTCCCTCTAGTCTTTTTGTAGCATTTAGCTATGTGTTTTTGTAGGCTTAGGTTTCCATTGTAGTTAGCTATGACACAGAGTTAGAACAAGGACGATAGATAGACTATGAGAGTAGGTAAAGCAAGAAGTAGGTTAGTAGTGCTTTCATGGCTTGCTAGTTGCCAGTATACCTACTTAGGTTTCTTTTATTTTTCAAGGGGGAGGCTAGGGCCCATTTGGCCCATATATGGCTCCGCCCCTGCAAGTATGTCAACTTTTCAAATAGACAAAAAAGTCTATTTTTGAGATTTAACTGTGTAAACCAACCATGTTTTTATTTATTTAGCAAAAACGACCGTTTTCTGTTGACGTTAGCATACAACATACTGGCCAAAAGTTGGCCGATTTCAAAACTATGAGTATTTAATTACCCAGGATACGCAGTCCCGGGTAAGTAAAAATGTTAATACGTAAAATCTCGCTTCTGATTTGATTTTACCGTCATTTGTGATTAACCATTTACCATTCTATAACCTGTAACCCCCAGTCATAAAGGAATGTGTGAATGAAAGTATGGGAGTGGGTCCGACTTTAACCTCCCCTGTAGTTCATAGCAGGAAACGAAGCTAGAAGGATATCTAATCACCGTTATTTAGTTATTATAAATCATTATTAGCCAGGATTGCCAATCTGGTTACTAAAAAAGATCAAAATTTCAGAACACACTAACTTTTGATTGTTGTTGCTAATGTGGACATAAAACAGGTCATTTTTTGCTAAATAAATTCTAACTCAGTTGCTTTTGATAATTAAATTTCAAAAACAAATTGTTTTTAAAATTTTGTCCTTCAATTATGCTTTTCTTCACCGAACCAACTAAAATGCCTCTGTGCCACCTCCTAAAGAACAGTTCCCCATCTATTATGAATTTTATTTTTCTCCACGCCATCTTACAGGATATTTTGGTTAGCAATTACCATCCGTCCCCCACTTTAAAAAAAACTAAGTTTCTCTCACAGATTATCTCTTCTAACTCAGAAAGGAAAAAAAAAATCTTTTTTTTCGGTGTTCATGGCTAGCATGTAACATGGTAATTCTAAATTTAGGACATTCGAAAGCTCAACCTACTCTTCTTATGGTCAATCCCTTTTTCCTTTTTTTTTGTTTTGTTTTTTTTTTTTTTTTGGGTGTTCGTGGTTGGCATGTCACATTATAATTCTGGATTCAAGACATTCGAAAGCTTATACTTCTCTTCTTACAATCAATCTAAAAAATTTAAAAGGATAATAGTGGGAAGGGGCTTCCAAAAAATGCAGAACTGTAGTACTCCTAACCTTGAAAGTTCAAACGAACCTGGTTTTTTCTAATGTTTTTTCCGACGTTGCCTCAGATTGGAGGTGAGGCGAGAATGTAATGACTCAAATGGGCTGGAGTAGGGCAAAAGAGACAAGTGTGCTACTTGAAGAGATTAATAGGAAAGAACGTGCAAATGGAAAGGGAAAAATGAGTTTAAAGAAAGAATGAATTTGTGATATTAAGAAAAGAACGTCGAGGAAGAGATGAATTGCTCAAAACTTTTAGGAAACGGAAATTTTGTTTCTTAGTTTTTTTAAGGCTAAATTTCAGAAAACCCCCCTTAACTTTGGACGATTATCAGATAACCCCCATAACTTTCAAAATATGAGAAAACCCCTTAAGTTTAGGCATTACAAGAAAACCCCCTTTAACTTTCAACATTTTTCAAGAAACCACCTTAAAAGCGTAAACCACATTTGCTAGCTAAAATATCCTCCTGCATAATTTTACCCAACCACTATGAAAATTGCAGCTAATGCAGTTTAAAGAATTTTATGAAAAAAAACTCAAAGTTGTAGGGGCTTTCTAATTTTTTAAAAGTTATGGGGGTTATCTGATAATCATCAAACGTTATGGGCGATTTTCTTAAATTTAACCTTGTTTTAAAGTATTCGTTTGTTGGGTACTTGGTGATGTTATATACATTTAAGCGGATTTTTACTAAGCTGACTACGTTAATGTTGAGTTATTTTTTTAATGAAAATACGATTGTTTTCCTCTGTTTCATCATAACTTAGCCTTTACCTTGGTTTTCTTGTTATTAAGTTGTGAACTTTGAATCAAAGTGTTGCAAAACTTGCATGAGTAGTTAAACAATATAGATGTCAAGTCAAAGCAAGAAATGAAGTATACAGATTTGCAAATAATCTAGATATACCAAGCAGAAATTGATTTGACTCTGGTCAGTCCAAAACAAGTTCAGTGAAATGAAATCTATCCGAAGCTTAAGCTCCTCATAATAAATGAATGTCCACAAAGATATACTGTTCATGGCATGGCAAGTAAAACTGTAAAACAACCAATGTCCATACCATAAGGCGAATTAACAAAATTATAAAAAGAAGTATCAATGTCTAATAACCAAAAATTTATTATCAGTGCAGAACTTACATGTTCTTCACTGTGAGTATATGTCACTTCAAGTTTTCCACTTTCTGCGGCAACCCAAACCTGCAAAAATTCAAGCGTTAAAAAGACACCCCTTAACAGATTCAATAGAGTAAAAAAAATGAAAATGCCTATTCTCACCTTTATTGTTTGACCATTCCAACATGCTTGTCCCCTCAACACTTCATTAGTGTTTCAAATACATTAATGGAGAGGGGATCCAACAAAGAGTTGAAGCTGAAAAGCATCCTTTTAAGGGAGTAGAGAATTACTTTACCGACTCTCTCTTGTACGATAAAAATCATGTAATCGAGATTGTCCTTCCCAGTGATGAAGACAGTGGTAATGACGCTGACATCGAACAAGTTCCCAACGACGATCTGATCTAGGAGATAAATCCACTTGTAATTACCTTCGAGGACCTATGTATTGACCAGTCAGCCGAAAATCAGAGCGACTGGATCTTCAATCAAGAAGAGTTTGCTTACGACTACTCTTCAGACTTTGAGTCTGAAAACTCAAGAGTCGAAACTCTGATGTCTAGGCTAGCTTTAGAACCAACATTATACATGCTAATAAGCGAGTCGTACTCAGCTCATAAGCAGCTAGGTAACTCAGAAGACGCCACATTCACAGTCCAACCTAAAAGAGGCGCCCTAAATCCGATTATCTTTGGAAAAATTGAGCCACGACCTCACTTATCAAGGTCGGATGAAGAAGTCAAAGGAGTACCAAGATTCTCCCGTTACAGCCAACAATCTCAATACATAATGGCAAAAATGAGATATAGTCTCACTGTAAAATAAGGATTAAATTACAATCAAGGACTAAGAGTTCCTCTAATCCCTTTATACCAGAAGGGGAGGTTTTCGATTATTATAATCGGACCAAACGAGGACTCGACTACATTTCTCCTGAAGCCGAGTCACAAATAGGCCTAGCATCTGATGACTTTCTAAGCAGTTCTACAGATACGTCCAATTGGATTCTGACATCAGCTTTGGAGACATGCTTGACGAATTCACGGCTAACATGGTCTCGTATGACCTAACTATGAATCTTGATGAATCTGAAGTGTTCGAAGATTCTGAAGACGATTCGTGGGCAAAACATCTTGAAAAGCAATAGGAATCACGCTTTGAAGTCAGTGAATCACCTACCGAAGATAAAGTGGTTCAAATCAACATAGGTGATGAAGTCAATCCTAAGCCTATCTTCATCAGTGAAAGTTTATCACCTGCTGAGAAAGAAGAACTCATAATTCTCCTTCGAGAATACATTGACGTCTGCCTGGAGTTATGAGGACATGCCGTGTTTAGATCCCAACATGACCGTACATCGCCTTAAAATTGACCCCATTATTAAGCCGGTAAGCAACAACAACGATGCTTCTGTCCTGAGTTGATGAAGCAAGTCGAGAAAGAAATTCGCAAACTCATCTAATGCGGATTCATCTGTGAGGAACAACATCCGGATTGGTTGGCCAACATTGTGGTGGTGATGAAAAAGAACGGTAAGATCCAGATCTGTATTAATTTCAGGGATCTTAGTCTTGCTTGTCCAAAGGACGAATTCCCTCTCCCTATCATGGACGTCATGGTTGACAATATGTGCGGGTTTGAGAGAATGTCGTTCATGGATGGGTTTTCTGGATACAACCAAATTAAGATGCACCCAGATGATCAGAAGCATATACAGCTTTCAGGATACCCTTGGGGGTATTCTGTTATACAGTAATGCCTTTCGGCCTGAAAAATGCTGGAGCAACTTATCAGCATGCTATGAACACGATCTTTCATGAGCATTTGCGTAAGGTAGTGGAATGCTATGTTGACAACCTAGCAATCAAGAGTCGCCATAAGCAAGACCATGTTGATGACTTGAGAACGGTGTTCAAAATTATGAGAAAATATCAACTCAAGATGAACCCAACCAAGTCATTCCTAGGGGTATCGTCAGGTAAATTCCTAGGATTTATTGTAACATCCAAAGAAATACATGTCGATCTTGAAAAGTGAAAGCCATCCGAGAGATGCTACCTTCGAGAAATCTCAAAGAACTCAGAGGTTTACAAGGACGATTAGCTTATATCCGCAGGTTCATCGCTAATTTGTCTGGGAAATGTTAACCATTTCAAAGGCTGATGAAGAAAGGTGTCTCGTTCATTTGGGACGGTGCTTGTCAAGGAGCTTTCAATGAGATCAAGAGTTATCTCATGAAGCCACACGTTCTAGTCGCACTAGCATCAGGTAAACCGTTCCTAATCTACGTCAGGGTAATGGATCACTCTCTCGGAGCACTTCTTATCAGAAGATTGACAATGGCCACGAGCAAGCTATTTACTACCTCAGTCGGGCCATGATTGGCGCTGAGCATTGCTACAATCCAATTGAAAAGAAATATCTAGCATTGGTCTTCGCAATTCAAAAGATACGACACTACCTTACTGGCCAATCCATCCACATCATTTCAAGAGTTAATACTTTACGGATACTCATGACAAAACCCAGATCGCTGAACTCTAGATTAGCCAAATTGGCAATACTGCTTTCATAATACGACATAACATTCGTGCCACAGAAAGCAGTTAAAGGCCAAGCGATAGCTGACTTTTTTGGCGGACCACCCCATCCCCGAATCCTCTGAGCTTTGTGAAGACATTCCAGATGAAGTATTCGAGTCAAATGCTACCTCAGACCGCCAGATATGGTAACTTTACTTTGACGGTGCGTCAAGACGCAATCATAAAGGAGTAATTATTGTAGGAGTGGGGGTAGTGCTGATCGATCCTCATGGGCATGTCCTTCCTCAAGTCTAATCATTGACTAAGCCATGCACCAATAATGTGGCTGAATATATTGCCCTTGTAATCAGTTTGCAACTTGCTCAAGACATGGGAATCAAATACCTAGAAGCCTACGACGATTCCAAGTTGATTGTTAACCAGATCAAAGGAGAATATGAGGTCCACCATAATGACCTTATACCCTACCATGAAGTAGCCATGAAGCTTGTCCAGTCATTCAAAGGCTTCTACATCAATTATGTAGCCCGCCTCGAAAATACTCATGCGGATGCTTTGGCATCCCTTGCAGCCAGTCTGGCCTTGACACCCAAATCTACTAGGTGCATCACAGTAGCTAGCCATCAATTATGCTCCCCAAATTCAAGTACCATCATTAAGAATCGCTATTGCCGAAAAGATGACACCTGAAGAACATCATCAAAAGTGTCTTCAAGAATTAGAGGCGCTAGATGAATTGAGACTCTAAGCTCAACAACGAATCGAGATCTACCAGTCATGAATTTCGAGAGCCTTCAATAGGAGAGTCAGAGAACGATCCTTTAAAGAAGGCGATCTAGTTTTAGCTGATCGTCAACCCATAGTCATGACGCACATGACTAAAGGGAAATTCCAACCAAAATGGGAAGGTCCATTTGTAGTAGAGGCAGTCTACTCGATAGAGCATACTACCAAATTGACCAAAATAGCAATAGGCTTATGGCGCTAGTCAATGGGAAGTTTCTCAAGAAATACTACCCTTGATCTTGGCCAACATATCCCAACAAAGATTTCGTTCATGTTTAAGTTTCCACCTCTGATCGTAAATATTGATCATTTGATTCAAAATCCAATCAAAATCCCCAACGAGTCATCAAGTTAACACCACGCCTCTACCTGGCTTTAAATGTTTTATCATCGTTATGTTAACATTATACCTTTGAACGGTTTTCATTCTAATGATCTGATTGGTTAACATTACACCTCTGTCAGACCATTTCATCGATCGGTTAACATTGTACCTCTATCGACTTATCTTTTCGGATTCGACCGGTTAACGTTACACCTTTGTCAATCCGCTTTTGTCAAAAATCGATTAGTTAACATTACACTTCCAATTTCCTACCGTTAAGTTAACACTACACTTCCAAACAGTAGTTGTCCTTTGGCCTCATTCGAAACAGATTGGTTAACATTACACCTCTGTCGGTCATTTCATTTGACACATTAACATTGCACCTCTGTCAAATACCCTTACACTGTCATGTTAACATTACACCTCTAAACAGTGCCAACTTAATCAAACTTGATATGTTAACACTACACCTCTACTAGTTTGATCCTATCATTTTTCTCCCCAGCAAAGATGTCACTACGATATGTTAACATTACGCCTCTATCATATACACATCAAAGGAGACAAAACATTCTTTTATTATTGAAAGAGCTAACCGGTTACAAAAGATTTTCAAAGGGAATACGGATAAAAAGAATGTATTCGCGCAATACATTAAGCTATCCTAGAATCCCTAGCTTCGTGAGCATTCTTTTGGGCCCTCTCCCTCAGAGCCCTAGGATCAATCGGAGCAGCTTGGGTTCTAACAACTGCTAGCCTCTTTGTCTCAGCCTCAAGCTCCGCGACCTTGAGATCCCACTCCTGAGCCACCTCGGTTGACCTAAGTTCAAGCTCCTCTTTCTGTTGTTGAGCCGCTTCTAACTATGCTAGAGCTGCAGCAATGACCGCCTTGGCCTCATTGATGGTGGCTTCCCTCTCCAGAATGGTGTTGTGAAGCTCTGCCTAAGTACCATCAACTGATGCAAGGCTATCATTCAATCCTTGAAGCCTCCTTTTGATCTACTCCATCTCCTTGCGAGCAGACTCTTCAACCTCACGGTGCTTCGAAGGCGGCGAATTCAAGTACCATCATTAAGAATCGCTATTAGAAAAGATGACACACGAAGAACATCATCAAAAGTGTCTTCAAGAATTAGAAGCTAGATGAATTGAGACTCTAAGCTCAACAACGAATCGAGATCTACAGTCATGAATTTGAGAGCCTTCAATAGGAGAGTCGAGAACGATCCTTTAAAGAAGCGATCTAGTTTTAGTCGATCGTCAACCCATAGTCATGGCACATGACTAAAGGAAATTCAACCAAAATGGGAAGGTCCATTTGTAGTAGAGGCGATCTACTCGATAGAGCATACTACCAAATTGACCAAAATAGCAATAGGCTTATGGCGCTAGTCAATGGGAAGTTTCTCAAGAAATACTACCCTTGATCTTGGCCAACATATCCCAACAAAGATTTCGTTCATGTTTAAGTTTCCACCTCTGATCGTAAATATTGATCATTTGATTCAAAATCCAATCAAAATCCCCAACGAGTCATCAAGTTAACACCACGCCTCTACCTGGCTTTAAATGTTTTATCATCGTTATGTTAACATTATACCTTTGAACGGTTTTCATTCTAATGATCTGATTGGTTAACATTACACCTCTGTCAGACCATTTCATCGATCGGTTAACATTGTACCTCTATCGACTTATCTTTTCGGATTCGACCGGTTAACGTTACACCTTTGTCAATCCGCTTTTGTCAAAAATCGATTAGTTAACATTACACTTCCAATTTCCTACCGTTAAGTTAACACTACACTTCCAAACAGTAGTTGTCCTTTGGCCTCATTCGAAACAGATTGGTTAACATTACACCTCTGTCGGTCATTTCATTTGACACATTAACATTGCACCTCTGTCAAATACCCTTACACTGTCATGTTAACATTACACCTCTAAACAGTGCCAACTTAATCAAACTTGATATGTTAACACTACACCTCTACTAGTTTGATCCTATCATTTTTCTCCCCAGCAAAGATGTCACTACGATATGTTAACATTACGCCTCTATCATATACACATCAAAGGAGACAAAACATTCTTTTATTATTGAAAGAGCTAACCGGTTACAAAAGATTTTCAAAGGGAATACGGATAAAAAGAATGTATTCGCGCAATACATTAAGCTATCCTAGAATCCCTAGCTTCGTGAGCATTCTTTTGGGCCCTCTCCCTCAGAGCCCTAGGATCAATCGGGCGACTTGGGTTCTAACAAGCTGCTAGCCTCTTTGTCTCAGCCTCAAGCTCCGCGACCTTGAGATCCCACTCCTGAGCCACCTCGGTTGACCTAAGTTCAAGCTCCTCTTTCTGTTGTTGAGCCGCTTCTAACTATGCTAGAGCTGCAGCAATGACCGCCTTGGCCTCATTGATGGTGGCTTCCCTCTCCAGAATGGTGTTGTGAAGCTCTGCCTAAGTACCATCAACTGATGCAAGGCTATCATTCAATCCTTGAAGCCTCCTTTTGATCTACTCCATCTCCTTGCGAGCAGACTCTTCAACCTCACGGTGCTTCACTGAAAGCTGACAGAATTCAAGCTCAGCGATACTGTCAACATCAGTCGTACGAAGCCATTGCAGTTCTTGAAACTGAAGCTCAATCTCGTCAATCATTGTCCTGAATAGTTCAGCACATGTAGGGCCTGCAACCGATGTTAGAAGGCCAAGCTGATTCCTCAACAAGGTAAGAGTGCAAACAGATAAGCCTTTCTGCATAGTCAAAGCGGATTCAACAATTCGGTTGAACAACGTCACTGAGCTTTCGGTCAGGATCTGAATCTCCAACTCGATCAAATCATCGGAATCGGGAGATTGGGGAATCTCTACACGACTTGAAGGACCTGCTCCTACAGAAACCACCAACGCAGCTGTGGTTGTTGAAAAAGTAGTTGGTAAGACTTGTATAGGCACAACTTCAATGCCTGCAGTTCTCACAGTTAGTGCCATAGTCATCGACACATCTATAGGCACAACTTCAATGCCCACAGTTGTGACTTCTGACTCATCAGATGCCGGCTCATCAAAAACAACCACCTCCATGATCGCGTCCTCATGGAAATGAGGTTCAGAACTCGGCGGCGCTACCCTTCTAACTCCTAATAATATCAGAGAGACCAAAGCATCGTCATCTTCATCGGAAGACTCCAAAACAAGCAGTCTCTACCACGCTACTGAAACAGGTGCTGGTCTAGGATCAACTATCATATCGACAGCTGGATCAGACTCCAAGACACCAGAAGCGCCGTCAAAATTAGCCACAGGCTCAAACTCGCCACTAGCAAGAAAAGATGTAGGAGCTGCTCCACCCATAATCTCCAAACTAGGTTCATCATCTGTGAAAGAGATAGACGAAGCGTCAATTATCGAAGCAAAGAAATCATGCAAGATTGGTCAGAGAAAAGTATACCTGGCATATAAGAAGACCCGCCAACATCGCCATCAAAGCCTGTGTCATCAGGCTCAGTGAGATATGCATCAGTGTTGGGTTCGTAATCCACCTTCTCCTCGTCATCTGGATTCTATTGGTCAAGAAGAATGGGCTCTTTGCCTACATACAAGAAGCACACGTCAGCCAAAATGCACTTCAAACAGCTTGATACAAACACATGAGTAGAACTCACCTGAAGGTTTGGCTCTAGGTTCCTGTACTGGGATCGTAGGAGACACTTCTCTGATCCCTGAAGAGCCTCGGGGTACAGACTCAGGCTCGGAAGGCGCTAAATGTTGTTTCTTTGAAGGTTGTTGAGGGGATGAGTTTGCAATGGCCTCTTTCCCCTATTTCCCCTGCCTCTGCCAGGTGCACCTTGACGAACCGCAGATTCAGACGGTTCTCGGATGCTAACACCAATCAGTCTTCGAGGAGTAGGATGCCGACTCAGTGCCTCCCAATCTTCATCATCTGGCACACCTTCCGCCAGAAAATCTTGAAGTCCAGGAGCCTTACTTTTTGAACCTTTCTTAAGACGCTCCCTGAATTTTGAGTGATCCACCGTAAACCAATCTTGTTCCCTTGAAAATTAGGATTGGGAACAATCACCCTGCTATACCATTTGCAGAACCCCAATGTCATATAACAGTTAGGTATGTGATGGGGGAGCAAACATCTGGTCCATGTAGCTCCGGTAGCAAAATGATACCAAGCACGAGCCCCATCTACCAAGCTTCCCATGCGTAGCAATCTTGGATTCGGATTCTCGACCTAAAGCTGGTCATAAAAAAACTGACGAGCAAATCGGTAAGGCAAGTTGGGCTCAATATAACATTCAGTCCCATTCAACCTAGAAACGAGGTGACCTGGTCTGATATTCACTAACCAGTTGAAACACCCACTGGGTAAGCAAGTGAAACCTTCGCTGATTGTACCGTCTTCAAACTCGTCCCCGAGGCTATATCATCAATCTCGGGAAAATAACAGTAAAGGTGGTAATGATCTTTGTTCTGAAGGAGTCTACGAACCCCTGCGGGATATTTGATCATCCACTTCGAACATTCATACCTTTGGAGCAATGAAACACCATCTCCACTTGGTGTAACAGCTAACATCAACGAAGAGAAGTGTAGAGTGAACCATATCACCAGATACGTATATGGTAGCTCCACTCTACGATTCGGGTCCTGATCCCTTGGACAACCATCTTCCTACTTCAGATATTCGGTAGCCAATTCCCTCAGTCCGTGATGGATGTAACTAACCATTGCCGATAAAATGGCCAAGTTATACCCAGTAGCAAGCAACACGGCAGGGAATAACACCTTGATGGAAATATGATCTTTCGGTTGAGAAGGCATAACTCAACCTTTCAACTAAATCGAGAAAAAACCTGCAAGCAGAGCCAACTCAGATATTAGCTCTTTTGCTTAGTGGTGGAAACTCTCGAATTTATCGCCCGCATGGAATCCGCACTCATCTGATTCGGCGGTATGAAGTACTTGACCATCCTTGAAGATTTGAGTCCCAATTTCAGCCTCCACTACCGCATGGATTGAATCCACATTCCCCTTTTTACTAATATTGGGGAATAAATATTCGGCCCAAGGAATACGGACAATGGTAGAAGCATGTCCGGCATTTGCAATTGTCCTTTGATAAATAAGGAAGTGGCAGACTAATTCGCGGAACGCTTCTCCAACTTGAGCGGTCTGTGAATAGGTGCTCAACTCTGTGTTGGTCAAGAAAAACTCTTCATATGGACAATCTCCCATGAGAAAATGCGACACTTCAAACATCTCGTGCAAAGCGATCCCAATCTCGCCCGCCGGAGTGAAGAAAGTGTTGCTATCAACGTTGAACAGCTCCAAGATGCCGTACAACACAGGTGCACAAATCTCCGCACCATATTTCGAGACTCTTTCTGCAGAATGGAGCCCTGATCTTCTTAACCTCCCCTCAAAAGTGACAAGAGAGATTTACCATACGGGTCCACCATAGGGTATCCGTTGACTTGAGCCAACCAGGGAATCTAGTATCCCCATCAGGAAATTGTGCATCGGTCTTGGCGAGTTCGTTCCCAAAGATGTTCGGGACAACATCAACTTTGTTAATAGAAGCATCCTTATGAATGAAGCCTGGACGCAGACCTATGACATTGACTCTGTAGAGTCCCTCTTGACGAAAGCCACCATCATATTTCAGAGTGCCCACCTTGACGCTATCTTCTTTATTAGTAATAGTATAGTGCATAAGATGGGGCACGGCGAGAGGCTGCAAGTACATGAAAGACACCTGACGCTCCATCGCCGATAAGTAATAACGGCGATCCCCTTGGGAGTAGTACCAATGTTCCTTCTCCCAATTGAATATGGAAGTACCATTGGGATTGCTATCCCCAAAAAAAAAGTGAGGCTTCCCCTATGTATCCTCATTGGGATTGGAGAACTTGGCACCCGTGATCATCTCCCACAAAGTTTGATAATCCCATGATCGTATGGCCTCAATCCTTTCTTGGCTACTTTCCTCTAGAAATAGAGGGACGCTCCCATCAAAAGTGTGCGTCACTTCATAGTCACGACTCCCATCATGACCATAGTGGTTATAGTTGTCAACAAGAGCCTTCGAATAACAAACTGCACAGGAGGCAAACAAAAAATGATTTAGAGGACAAAGATCGAAAGAAATCAACCAAGTCTTCACACTCAAATGTGAAGTTCACCATAGGCAAACCTCATTCATAAGTGAAAAATCATCACTATCAACTAACTGTTGACAAGATGAGCGAAGTCCACAATGAAAGCAGCGAACTTCAGCACCGCAATCGAATTCGCTCAAGGGATCACATGGATCAGACTGGCAAACTTCGCTCAAGCGAAGGTCGTCCACGCCTAACTGGTGAGCTTCACTCAAGCGAAGGTCACCAGATCAAACTGGTGAACTTCGCTCAAGCGAAGGTCAGTCAAGTCAGAATGGCGATTTCTACACAAATGAAGTTCGCTACAGAAGCCAAAAGGGCTAACAATAATGAGCTTCGCCTGAGAAGCAAAGCTCGCCACATCAAGCGCCATTAACGGCAGCTAATAGAACTTCATCGCTGATAGAAGTTCATCGTAAAGACCACAAGTGGTCATAAGAATCGCGTCTTTGGTAGCGAATAAGTTTTAAAGTGCCCCAAGGCACTAATCGAAGCCCGATTGGGGCTAAACTTGGATGAATCTGAACATCACCATGAATGGGTTTAAAGCTTACCCACGGCCATCTCTAGCTGCGCTGGCATGCCTTCTGCCCTTGGCCACGAGGTCCCCTTGTGGTGCCTCTTCCTCTAGAGATTGCACGACGAGGAGCCATTGAAGATTGGTCTTTTGGGTTCTAAGAATGCTAGGGTTTTGAGGAAGTTAGAGTTTTTGAAAATCAAAGTGAAGAAGAAAGGAGGTAAACAGTTCTATTTATAGACTGACCCCGAATTTCGCTGAATATTTTCACCCTTAACTTCGCCAAAAATCTTGCCCCGAGCTTCGCTAAAGATTCTCATCTTGAACTTCGTCGAGAATCTCATTCTGAACTAACTTCATAACAATTTCAGGCGCAAAAATCGTGGTTTTAAATTTTGAATTCTCAGGCCGAGCCTCGCCCAACCGACTTGTTGAGCTTCGCCTAACCGACTAACTGAGCTTCACCCAGCCGACTGTTTCTCAAGTAAGCGAACATCGCTCCGTTCAATTGGGCATTAAAAGCGCACACCGCCAAAATCACATGGCAAATTTCACTAAGTCACCAAATTGAGAAATTTCTAATTCAATTTGTTTGAGAAATCCTACTTGGTAAATGTCACTAAGTCTTCAAAATTGAGAAAATTCTAACTCAATTTGTTTGAGACCCTATTTGGCGAACTTTAATTCAATTCTCGCCAACATAAGGAAGCTCCAGCTTCGCTTCCAACACCACAACTCCATGCAGAGTTTAAGTTCGCCAAAGAAGTAAAGTTCACACAGATCAAACATACAAAGATGGACAATTTTAGAAAAAAAAGTTTATTTTTTTGATCGAAGACTCTACTACATAAAGGCGACATTCAGACTAACCAATTACAAGGATGATGGGTACTCATTGCTATTTGCTACCACCCTATACTCCTAACTATGGGTAATGTGAAATCTGAGGATCATACACAAACTGCACCGAGCTACAGCCCTTGCTCCTCCGATCTCACAAAACTTGGGGACCGAAATGTTTTCCCATGTAGACAAAAATAGCTCCTATGTACTCCTCCCTAGGCCCAATGCTAGGGGATGAGAAAAAGGTGTTAAACAAGAAGTGCCCCTGTTGCTCCGAATTGAAGCATGTCAAGAGGAAGAAGCACTTCTTGCAACAAAAATTTGACGTCGGGCCTGAGTCGGCCACACGACATCTAATTATGTTGTAGGTTCACATTTGTGAAACCTAATTACTGTCAGAGTCCTCGCTTGTGGAGCTCCAAGGATCCTTCTTCAACTGCCATCTCCGTCATTGAACGGCCTTATGCAGAGCGTGGCATTTGAAGCTCCACGTATCTCTATCGCGATTCAACTCGCCCTAAGCTATCGACTGATTCTCGATGATCTGTTCGAGCTTCGCCTTCTCAGTCGACAAAAGATCCGCTAGTCGGCGAAGTATGCGGAGTTCATCCGCTTGGTTGCCCTTTACTTGGGCAAGCTCCTATTGGAACTATTTTATATCGGCTCCTCTATTGAGGAGCATCTCTGATTAAGCGATGGAGACTTAGACATGGAGAAGAAGAAGAAAAAGAAGATGGAGATGAAGATGATAAAATCGGAAGGGAAATGGTGCTATTTATAGCCTTTTCTGAATCCAAACTTCTGAGAAAATCATATCTTTTGAGATTTGATTGGACCGGACAATGATCTCAGCCACAGATCATGGCGCAAATCCAGAGGCGAAATCCTAACAACCATCACCAATTAGCGAACGTTGCTAATTGACGAACTTTGCCCACATAGCTCAAAGTTAAGCGAACTTTGCCGATACCTAGAATCAACCAAACTTCGCTGATTTATCAACATTGCCTCAACAAAAGAGAGGACGAACTTCGTTCCAAATATGAAATTGGACGAATACAAGCATCATTGAGCCTTCAATACAAGTTTACACTAAATGAAGCCACGTTCAACAGTACACCTCTGGCAACCAAGTAGACTGAAGATGATTTTCAAACCCAACCAAGATGACTCGAGCTACGTTCAACAGTACACCTCTAGCTATTACCCAAAATATTTCAATCCTAGCTACAAGTCAAAATGCAGGATCTTAAAAGCTTTGGGCCAGGGGTCTTGTAGATGGTTAAAATATATTCCTACACAGGCCAATGTTTAGCTTGAATCTAAGAAGTGAACGACAATGGGCTAAACACTTCGAATGGGCCCAAACCGGAGCCCACAACAGGCTGTAGCGAAGTTCGCTTAACAAAGCATGCAAACCTTGCCACGACTCGACTTGACCAAGTCAAGAGCGGGTCGACTCCTAATTCACCCCCCAGGTCGAGTCAAAAGGCGTTAATAGTCAGCCAAATTATGAGTCGAATTCTGTGCTAAAATTCAAACTCACATAATCGCCAATCAACGAACTTCGCTCATAACAACCCAAGTGGGCCACGTCATCCACGATTCCAAAGAAGGCTCACCCACATCCAAGCGAGCCTCGACCATACATCTTCAGCGAACTTCGCCAAGTCAGCGAACCCCGCCAAACAGCCGTTTAAGAGCTATTTACAAGGGAATAACTGTTCCCCACTATCTCCTATTTTGATGGCCACTTAATTCACAATTAAAGACCATTAACTCTCTTTTTTAGCCTATAAAAGGAGGGAAGATTACTCATTTTGAGGCATCTTATTATATAGAGATCAACACACACACGCATAAAGAGAGATTATTAGCCTCGCACTTGCGATTCTATTGAGTAGTGGTGCTAAGAGAAGACTGAAATATCTTTCAAGCAACTTAGTTCTTATCAACACCAAAAGACTCATCATCATAATCGGTGCGTCAATGGAATACAAGATCGACGTTCCATCGGCAACCGGTAAGAACCCTTAGGATATATAAATTTTTCATTAGTTTCATTGTAAGTCTTCTAATTGTAATTTGTGTCAATTACAATATAAAAGACCCGAAACAAGAGCTAGAGTGAAAGTTGTGAAAAATTTGTAAATCCTTTTTGAGGATAGGAGGTTGCTATTTTATGACTTACAAAATTATAAAATTTTAGTTTTGCAATAAAAATAAATCTTATTTTAAAATTTCTTTTCCTCATGAAGACTTGAAGAAATTTGGGTCTAAAAGAGGGGCCAACCCTTCTCAATATGATTTTTAATTTCTAAATTTTTCTTGCTTAATTAGGATAGCGTGTTAGTTTAGATTTAATTTCTTTAATTCATGCATTGTCTTGCTTTGTTTAATTTTCATGTTTATTTAGTTAGTTTGTTTTCTTACTTAATTAGTTTTAGGGTAGTTTTATTTTCATACTTAGATAGTTAGTTTATTTTTGGCTTATTACATTTAGTTCTTTTCTTGTCTTTTTATACATGCTTTCTTTTATAATTAAAATAGGAATTCATATTTCTTACTTAATTAGGATAGCGTGTTAGTTTAGATTTAATTTCTTTAATTCATGCATTGTCTTGCTTTGTTTAATTTTCATGTTTATTTGGTTAGTTTGTTTTCTTACTTAATTAGTTTTAGGGTAGTTTTATTTTCATACTTAGATAGTTAGTTTATTTTTTGCTTACTACATTTAGTTCTTTTCTTGTCTTTTCATACATGTTTTCTTTTATAATTAAAATAGGAATTCATAATATTTGTGGCTAAATTTTTTAGGATAATTGGGATAAGAGGAATTTAGTATAACTTATTCATTAGTGTAGACGGTTAAAATATATTTCATCGAGGCCAAAATCCAACTTGGATCCAAGAAGTGAATGCCCATGGGCTAAACACTTTAAATGGGCCCCAAACTCGTGCCCATGACAAGCTGTAGTGAAGTTTTCTTAACAAAGCATGCAAATGTCGCCACACAGCTCATCTCGACTTGATCCGACCAAGTCAAGAATGGGTCGACTCCCAAATGGCGGTAGCGAACCTCGCCACGCAGCTCATCTCGACTCGATCCAAACAAGGCAAGAACGGGTCGACTCCAAATTCACACCCCAGGCCGAGTCAAAAGGCGTCAATAGTCGGTCAAATCATGAGTCGAATTCTGTGCTAAATTCAAACTCACAAACGAAGTTCGCCAATCAACGAACTTTGCTCATAACAACCCAAGTGGTTCACGTCATCCATGACTCCAAAGAAGGCTCACTCACATTCAAGCGAGCCTCGCTTAAACGTCTTTAGCAAGCTTCACCTAAACATCTTTAACAAGCTTCACCTAAACGTCTTCAGCGAGCTTCGCCGAGTCAGTGAACCCCCCCCCAAACAACCTTTTGAGGGCTATTTTCAAGGGGATAACCGCTCCCCATTATCTCCTATTTTGATGGCGACTTAACCACAATTAAAGGCCATTAACTCTCTTTTTCAGCCTATAAACGGAGCGGAGATTGCTCATTTTTGGGAGGTCTTTTATCATATATAGATCAACACTTACACACGGGAAAAATCAAGAGAGATCACCAGCCTCGCACTTGTGTTTCTTTTGTGCTTCGGTGCTAAGAGAAGACTGAGATATCTTCCAAGCAACCAAGTCATCATAGCAAAAGACTCATTGTCTTAGTCGGTCCGTCGACAGAGTACAAGATCGACGCTCCATCGGCACACAGAAAAGAACCCCCAAGAAATATAAATTTTTTCTTAGTTTTATTGTAAGTCTTTTAATTGTAATCTGTGTCAATTACCATACTAAAAGACCTAAAACAGGATGGCGACTCCACTAGGGACTTCTTTCTCCTCCAACGAGAAAATCGTGTCGCAAACCGACACTGAGACCCTTGGGTCTTTTGCTGAATTGTTGGTCATTGAATTTGACCAGACGAAGTTCAAGGAGTTCATTTCCTCGAACCAATCTTCATCAACAGCGACTGTAAGAAGTTATCATAAAATTCACCGCAGTGCGAAGGTCAAGACGTTATTACGTCTTTTAATTTTGGACATCAGTCCACAACTCATATGGGAGTTAAATTTATAGCATCTCGTGATGCTCGCTATGCTTCCTCGATAGAAGCTAAGAATGGGGGTAATCCCTCATCTAAATTCCGGCAAGGGAATAACATCACTGATGATGATTCGTCTAAACTAGCTGAACAAAAGCCTGGCCAGCGTCGCCGTAAATGACGTTCGCATGCCAAGGCTAAAAACAACGAAATTGGCTCTGAAATGTGCCATCAACTTGGAACTACTAGTGATCTTAGAGAGTTCCTATCTCTGAAGAGAGCTTGCTAATGTCAACATTGTGTGACCATCAGAAAAGTAGTTACGACGGTTCAAAAGAATTGTCAATGCAAAGCTATAGTTTTCAACCATCTTAGTCACAGTCTTGAGCTTTCAGAGGTTCAGACTAAACGATGACGACGTACTCGAAAGTCTAAACTCCAAGAATTCACTGTCAACATGACCAGTGTAATCTCTGAAGATGAGGAAGAAGGCGCGGATAGCTCGCCTAGCCCAGTACACTCTCCTGGTATCAGGGGCATATTGCCAAAAACCGATGGTGTGTATATCCACACACCAGATTAAGGCAAAGAACAGCAATTCCTTTTGACTACTCCTTCCTCTAAACACGAACATCACAAGCTTCGTCTCAAGTGGACCAACCTACTTCTAGTGACGTCAATTTTGCCAAAGCATCGAATGCAACCTAATTCAAGTCAAGAACAACAATGGGTGGTAGACATGATGGACCGAGAAGATATTCTTACTCAAATGACAACTCAAAAGAAAGCCTCAGATGAGCGATTTGAGCATTTGGAAAAGATGTTTGAGCAACTCCTATCAGCATCTCAACATCACCCAAGTTCTTCAAAGGGAAGAGACGAGTCGACGAATCCTCTCCGAAAGAAGATCAAGCGCATCAAGATGACGCAGATTCTGACCACTTAGGATCAGAAACATAAGCGCCTCCGAAACCCAGCAAAAACGCAAAGGCTCTAGAGGACATTCAAAAATAGCTCAACGTTCTTTCTCAACGAATTGAGCTTAAGAAGGTTGGAATTATCTGACCTTATCCCATCGAGTGGGACAGGGTTCCCTATCCGATGAAATTTAAGCCGCCGACGTTACATACGTTTGATGGCAACGGTTCTCCGAACCAACACATCTACTACTGTCACCAACAAACTGGAAATGTAGTGGGTATTGACACTATTAAGGTGTGACTTTTTATTGGCATTGTAACATCGCAAATTCTTTCTTCCTTCCGATGATCGGATACCGTTACCGATACCGATCCATGAATTAGTAAATCCTTTCCTTTCTTGTATTCCGTATAATCTTCTAGTATGAGGATCCTAACTTAGCTAATTCTCATTTTATGATCAAATTAACTACATCATGGCATCCATATGAACCTAGCATTTACAACTACACCAACCTTGTTTTAAACTTTGATTAGAGATAACCAAATTGTTAAATACCTATTTTAAAACTCTCTAATTAGCATAATTATTTAATTTGTTCAGCCATGTTAGTGGGTGAATTTTTGCATAAAAACCCTCAACTTTGCTAAATTTGAAGATTCCTCTCCATATGGGTCTTATATATTTGAACACTCAACCTCCCCTCCCTCTCATTTGTCATTTCAAGAAAAACATAATTGCCAAAACCCACACTCCCTGCCCCTCTACTCTGGCCGACCAGCACCACAGCCCCCCAAATCTCACAAAAGTTTACCATTTTCCCTCCTCTCAAGTCCCTAAACTCTCTAGGCAAGAAAGATCAAGACTCTTGTGAAGCTAGGAAGGAGTTTTGGGAGAGTTCTTCCATATAATCTCTCTTTTAAGCATTAAATCCAACCAAAACTTCTTCTTTGTGTTTATTTTGGATTTAGATCTGTTGTTACATGAATATAAGTTAAATTCATAGACATGCATGAGTTATCTTATAAGAACAAGGCTTGCATGAAAGGTGGAAGGTGATTTGTGAGCATACAAGCCTTCTATGCTAGTAAAGTCACTATCTTGATGCATTTAAAGTATAAAAATATAATTTTCTTGTGTGATTACTCTGGCATGTTATTTATAGAGGTTTCATGGCTCTGGTTATGCTTAAAAATCTGTTCTTGCATGTATACATGTCTTGCATGCGATGTTTGAACCTCTATCTCGTGCAGGGGGTTTCCAGCAAGATACCCTATTAGTAAAAAGAGCATAACTTTCTCTATAGATATTCAAATACCTATATTCTTCATGTTTTAGAAACCGGACTGCTGTATCTTTTATTTGATACCTCTTTTGTTTAATTCTAAGATCATTTACTAGTTCGAAACTGTGGTTAAACATAATGCATGTGTCTGAAATAGTTTGCCTGAGTCATGTTCATTTTAGAGAGCATAACTCTCATTATATACCTTTCATGCATGAAATTCTTTCTGTTCACAGAACTAGACTCAATCATCTTTCACATGGGTCAAGTTTGAGTTAATTTGGACAACATGTGATAAGTCTAATCCTAGTTTTAATGGATTGCATGTGTACTGGCAATTCCAGTCAGCACCCCTTGGGTTATTTTGCATGTAACTTGCATTATAAAAATGATAATTTGATAAAACTCATGGGATTTGGAAGTTATTCCATCATATTACTTGTATGCCAAATATGACCTCATTTATATAATAATAAGTACCCGAAATGAATTAATCATTCCAGATTGTAATCTCTGTTTATTCTGCTGCAGTCTTGATATGCATAGTTTGCTGAGAGCATAACTATTGCTATATACCATGTATTGATGTAAATTTTACATATTCCTAAAGTAGACTCATATTAGAGTCATATGACACTAGTTTCATGCATTTTGGATATCAATTGCTCTACCATTCATCCATCCCAAACTGCTGCATGTACACTACTTTTGCTGTTGTGCATACTATAGGTATTAGATGTAACCATCTAGAGTGTAGCTTATACCATGATATAAGTTAGAAAATAATGATAATAAAAAACATAGTTATTTAGAATCTCATGGATATACATGTATGTGTATATAGGACAGAGAATCTTGGATTCATTCGTTGGTCCAGAGGAACCCGACACAATCGGTAGGTAACCTTTCATTGTTTCCTCTCAATTCCTTGAGAGTTCGATTGAATACTTTCTTGAAATTTCTGGGAGTTAATTTCACATGCTCAGTTGTATATCTAATCACTTTCATAATATTCCTATTGATTCACTTCATGCGTGGGCTCTTTGTTGATTGCTTAATCATTGCTACTTCCAATGTTGTTTATTTTGGTTTAATACCGTTGATATCCTTTGAATGATTATATTGTAGCAATTCGACTTGCTTCGATGATTCGACTATTGATAATGATAGTAATCTTTTCTTTGTTGATGATTGATAGTCTATATTCATGGATTATGCCCTGTGTGAAGCAAGCTTCACCGGTGGGTGGTAATAGTAATGGGTCCCGGTGGGGACAAGTGCCCTGTGTGAGGACGCTCACCGGTGGGTGTATAAAGGCATGCGTGGTTTATTGATTATCCCATGATTGGGGAGTTTGGAATCCTGAATATTAGACTTTGACTATTTATATTGACATGTTATTCATTTTCGATCAATGATCATGATATAAGTATGGTAACTAAATGTTGATCCCTTCGTTCAAGTTCAAATATCTATGATTATTCCTTTCATTCATCCCTTTAAGTTGTACCCGAGATTTTATGTTTGCCTACTAGGCTTTAGGCTCGCCCCTATTGTTTCTGTATCCATTCGCAAGTCATACAGTTGGTGAAGGCAAGGGGATTACAGATCTTTACATAGAAGATTAGCTCCAAAGGAAATCATAGTAGGAGTTAATTAGTATTTACTTTTGTAGTACTTCTAACTTATCAAACATGTATTAATGTGTAATGTAGTCATTATCAGACTTGCAATATTTTAATGTTCCCTCTAGTTTTCTTCTATTCTGTATACTACAGACTCTGTTGACAACCTTGTGATTCAGGGTGTTGTATGTATTTTCGCTGCTTTATTTTTGCCCTTCAGTATTGTTGTATTTATATTGGGATGTACGTAAAGATTGAGCAGGTCGACCCTTCTTATTATAGACAGGTCATGCCCAATTTTTATGTACCTCCAGGAGGGGCGTTACAGAATGGTATCAGAGCACAGGTTGACACCTTAAGAGTCCTACTCAGAATACGAAGGAACTTAGGATTAGATAGAGTCAATGTTGAACATCGATAGTTTATAGAGGAGGATCCCAAGGAGGAGGATCCTGAAGAGGATGATGCCAAAGAGGAGGATCCTGAGGTGGACGGTCACGAGGAGTATGACACAGAGGAGGAGCCAGAGATGCAGATCATGGAGGAGGAGTCTATAGAGGCTGAACTCCATGAGGAGGGGCCCATTATTTGGGAGCTCGAGGTGGAGATGGAGTCTATGGAGGAGGTTCATAGACATGATGAGCAAGAAATATGAGGTTATAAAATTTTAAGAGTTTCAGCAGAACAACATGATGGTACAGGAGTATGACGCTAAATTTATTCAACTATCTAGGTTCACTCCACATCTAATAGCTGAAGAATCTGATAAGGCTAAGAAGTTTCAAAGGGGACTCAGGGGAAATATCAGGGGGAAACTAGTGGCTCTCAGGATCAGGAACTACGCAGAACTAGTGGAGACTGCAATTGAAATTGAGAAAGACCAGCTAGAATATCAGGAGATCTGCAATAAGAAGCAGAGCTCAGCTAAATGCCCATGGACTGAAGGAGGCCCCACAACTGACAAGTCAGCATCGAATCAGCCCGGGAGGTCAGCGATAACAAAATTTTCCTTTCGTCGTGATCGAGCAAACCAGCCAAACCAGTCACCAGTCTACCCTAGATGTGGCAATCATCACTCCGGTTATTGCAAACTTCACCATGGATGTTATGAGTGTGGGCAACTTGGACATTTCAAGAGAGATTGTCCAACTTTGAGGAATCAACCGATAACAGAGCGAGCACCAGAAGGAAACCGCACAGTTCAAGCTAATGCCTCACAACAATCAAACACTCCGCAGCGGAAGGCTCAGTCTCAACAGAGTGTGCAGCAGAACCAGAGAAACCAGGGAAGAGTTTTTGCTCTGACAAGGAAGGATGTACAAGCGTCGCCATCTGTGGTGGAAGGTACACTTCCCGCATGTTCATTCACTGCTCATGTACTTTTCGGCCCTGGATCTACACACTCTTTTGTATCACCTTACTTTGCTAGGAACTTTCCTAGTTCAACGACACTATTAAATAGTGAATTAATTGCCTCCACACGTATGGGTGGTAGTCTCCTAGCATCATATGTTTATAAGAATTGTGGAGTTTTGGTGGATGATCATATCATGAATGCAGACCTAATATGCCTAGATATGTAAGATTTGATGTTATCCTAGTAATGGATTGGTTAGCATCTCATCATGCTACTGTAGATTGTTTGAGAAAGCTGATAAAATTTAAACCAAAAGGAGATGTGGGTTTTGTTTTTCAAGGGGAAAGTAGAAGACCACTCACACACCTAATCTCATTTATGAAGGCTACCAAACTGTTACGGCAGGGTTGTAATTGATATTTAGCTTCTATGATAATTGACCAATTGAATTAGAAGGAGCTATTAGATATACTTGTTGTAAGAGATTACCCGGATGTCTTTCTAGAAGATTTGTCAGGATTGCTCCCAGATCGGGAGATAGATTTTGCCGTAGACTTGGTCCTAGGGACCACTCCTATATCTAAGACCCCTTACAGACTGGCGGCAACTGAGATGAAGGAATTGAAGGAGCAACTTTAGGAGTTACTAGATAGAGGATTCATTAGGGGAGCATCGGTCTTATTTGTGAAAAGGAAAGACGAGAGTATGAGACTCTGTATAGATTATAGAGAGTTGAATAAATTGACAATTAAGAATAAGTACCCACTCCCAAGGATACATGATCTATTTGATCAGCTTCAAGGAGCTCAATATTTTTCCAAGATTGATTTAAGGTCAGGGTACCATCAGTTAAAGATTAAACCCGAGGATGTATTGAAGACAGCATTCAGGACTCGCTATGGTCACTATGAATTTTTAGTGATGCCTTTTGGATTAACTAATGCGCCGGCAGCATTCATGGATTTGATGAACCGGATATTTCAATCATATTTAGATCAATTTATGGTGGTTTTCATTGATGACATCTTGATCTATTCCAAAAGTTACCAAGAGCATGAAGAGCATTTGAGGATTGTATTGCAAACCCTAAGAGAGCAACAACTATACGTAAAGTTCAAGAAGTGTGAATTTTGGCTAGAGAAGGTGATGTTTTTGGGCCATGTGATCACTAGAGATGGGATATCCGTGGATCCAGCGAAGGTTGAGACTGTTGTGAACTGGCAACATCCCACCTCAGTGACTGAGATTCGTAGCTTCTTGGGATTAGCGGGATATTATAGAAGATTTGTCAAAGGCTTTTCCCAATTAGCAGACCCTTTGACTTATTTGACTCGTAAGAATGCCAAGTTTATTTGGAGTGAGAAATATGAGGAGCATTTTCAGGAGTTGAAGAAACGGTTGGTAACCGCTCCTATCCTCACTATCCCTACGAGTTCAGATAAGTTTGTGATATATAGTGATGCATCTTTCAGAGGTCTAGGTTGTGTTCTGATGCAGAATGAGAAGGTGGTGGCCTATGCCTCCAAGCAATCGAGGCCCCATGAGAAGAACTACCCCACTCATGATTTTGAATTGGCTGCTGTGATTTTTGCCCTGAAGATATGGAGACACTATCTATATGGGGTATCATGTGATATTTATACAGACCACAAGAGCCTAAAATATAAATTTACTTAGAAGGAGATTAACATGAGACAAAGGAGATGGTTGGAGTTGCTGAAAGACTACGATGTGAACATCCTTTACCATCCAGGTAAAGTTAATGTGGTAGCAGATGCTCTCAGTCGGAAGCATCATGTTGCATCAGCTTGTTTACTAACTAAACAAGCTGAGTTGAGTAAAGAGCTAGAGAGAATGGAGATTAAAATTAGAAAGTATTCTTTCGAAATAAAGATTTGTCAGATAACCCTATAACTAACTCTATTGGACCAAATCAAGGAGTGGCAGAAGGAAAACAAGGAGCTAAGTGAGATAAGGAAGAAGGTGGAATAAGGAAAATATTCAGACTTTCAGATTCAGGAGGGTGTTCTGAAGATGAGTAATCGACTTTGCGTACCCAACGATGGGGAGCTCAAGGATCAGACTTTGAGAGAAGCTCACCAGACCTCATATACTCTTCATCCGGGTAGCACCAAGATGTATCAGGATCTTCGGCAAAATTTCTGGTGGAACCGCATGAAAGAGGAGATAGCTGAATTTGTGTCAAAGTGTATAAGATGCCAACAGGTGAAGATTGAACATCAAAAACTATCCGGGCTATTACAAACCTTTGCCCATCCCAGAATGGAAGTGAGACCATGTCACTATGGATTTTGTTACTGGACTACCCTGCTCAGCGAAAGGAGAGGATGCCATATGGGTGGTAGTTGACCACCTGACCAAGTCAGCACACTTCATACCCTACAAGATGTCGTATACAATGGAAAAGTTGACCAGCTTATACATTGAAGAGATCGTGAAGCTCCACGGGATTCCTGTATCCATTGTATCGGATCGAGACCCCTGTTTCACCTCAAGATTCTGGAAGAGCCTACATCGAGCTTTAGGGAATGGACTGAAGTTTAGCACTTCAGAACATCCTCAGACTGATGGACAATTTGAGAGAACGATACAGACCCTGGAGGACATGCTGAGAAGGTGCAATTTCGGAGGTAATTGGGTTACGCACTTGCCGCTAGTAGAGTTCGCCTACAACAATAGCTTTCATTCTAGCATTGGCATGGCACCGTACGAGGCCCTATATGGGAGGCGATGTAGATCCCCTATCTATTGGGAAGAGGCCGGTGACTGTTAAATACTCGGACCTGACGTAATCCAAGAGACGACGGAGAAGATCCAAACCATTCGGCAACATATGCGGACGACACAAAGTAGATAAAAGAGCTATGCAGATCGACGACGCAAAGACCTAGAATTCCAGGTTGGTGATCATGTGTTTCTAAAAACCAAACCAATGAAAGGAATATCAAGAGGTGGTAAGAAAAGCAAACTCCGTCCGAGATACCTTGGGCCATTCGAGATTTTGGAGAGGATCGGACCTGTGGCATACCGGCTAGCCTTGCCCCTAGAATTGGAGAAGATCCATAATGTGTTCCACGTCTCCAACTTGAAGAAGTATGTACCAGACCTAAGGCAACATGGGAACCAGAATCTGAGATGCGAAAAATATATCTGCTTTTATTTTGAGGGTACGTAAAATTTCGGGGATGAAATTTCCTTAAGGGGGGAAGGATGTAACATCGCAAATTCTTTCTTCCTTCCGATGATCGGATACCGTTACCGATATCGATCCATGAATCAGTAAATCCTTTCCTTCCTTGTATTCCGTATAATCTTCTAGTTTGAGGATCCTAACTTAGCTAATTCTCATTTTATGATCAAATTAACTACATCATGGCATGCATATGAACCTAGCATTTACAACTATACCAACCTTGTTTTAAACTTTGATTAGAGATAACCCAATTCTTAAATACCTATTTTGAAACTCTCTAATTAGCATAATTATTTAATTTGTTCAGCCGTGGTAGTGGGTGAAGTTTTGCATAAAAACCCTAAACTTTGGCCAAATTTAAAGATTCCTCTCCACATGGGTCTTATATATTTGAACACTCAACCTCCCCTCGCTCTCATTTGTCATTTCAAGAGAAAAAAAATTTCCAAAACCCATACTCCCTCCCCCTCTCCTCTAGCTGACCAGCACCACAGCCCCCCAAATCTCACAAAATTTTACCATTTTCCCTCCTCTCAAGTCATGTGAAGCCGTGATCCCTCTGGAAATTCAAATGCCATCATTGAGAATCACTATTGCTGAGAGAATGACGACCGAAGAACATCATCAAAAGCGTCTCCAAGAACTAGAGGTGCTAGATGAATTGAGACTCCAAGCTCAGCAACGAATCGAGATCTACCAATTACGGATTTTGAGAGCCTTCAACAGGAGAGTCAGAGAATGATCCTTCAAAGAAGGCGACCTAGTCTTAGCTGTTCGTCGACCCATGGTCATGACACACAGGAATAAATGTAAATTCCAACCCAAATGGGAAGGCCCATTTGTAGTAGAGTCAGTCTACTCAAATGGAGCATATCGCCTAATTGACCAAAATGGCAATAGGCTCATGGTGCCGATTAACGGGAGAATCTTAAGAAATATTACCCTTGATCTTAGCTAATATTATCTCCCCACAGAGATTTCGGTCACGTTTAACTTTCCACCTTTGACCATGAGAGCAAGTTCTCAACCTACATTACTGATCATCTTGATCCAAAATTCAATCAAAATCCCCAACGAGTCATCATGTTAAACACCACACCTCTGTTTGACTCCAAATGTCTCATCACCGTCATGTTAACATTACACCTCTGAACGGTTTCCATTCAAATGATCCGATCGGTTAACATTACACCGCTGTCGGACCATTTCGTTGACCGGTTAACATTATACCTCTGTTGACTTGTCTTTTCAGATTCGACCGGTTAACATTACACCTCTGTCAATCCGTCCTTGCCAAAAATCGAATAGTTAACATTACACTTCCATCGATTTTCTACCGTTAAGTTAACACTACACTTCCAAACAGTAGTTGTCCTTTAGACTCCTTCAAAACCGACTGGTTAACATTACACCTCTGTCGGTCATTTCATTTAGCATGTTAACATTACACCTCTAACAAATACCTTAATACTGTCATGTTAACATTACACCTCTTAACAGTACCAACTTGATCAAAATTGATATGTTAACACTACACCTCTATCAATCTGATTCTATCATTTTCCTCCCCAACAAAGATGCCACTACGATACGTTAACATTACACCTCAATCGTATACATGTCAAAGGAGATAAAAAGTTCTTTTATTATTGAAAGAGACAACTGGTTATAAATATTTTAAAGGGAATACGGATAAAAGAGTGTATTCACACAATACATTCAGCTATCCTAGAATCCCTAGCCTCATGAGCATTCTTTTGGGCCCATTCCCTCAGAGCCCTGGGATCAATGGGAGTAGCTTGGGCTCTAATAGCCGCTAGCCTCGTCATCTCAGCCTCAAGTTTAGCGACCCTAAGATTCCATTCCTTAGCCAACTCGGTTGACTAAAGTTCAAGCTCCTCTTTCTGCTGTTGAGCTGCTTCCAACCGTGCTTAAGCTGGAGCAATTACCGCCTTGGCCTCATTGATAGTGGATTCTTTCTTCAGAATGGCATTCTAAAGCTCTGTTTGATTGCCATCAACCAACCCAAGGTTATCATTCAACCCTGGAAGCTTCATTTTGATCTGCTCCATTTCTTTGCGAGCAGATTCTTCAACCTCACTGTGCTTCACCGAAAGTTGATGGAATTCAAGCTCAGCAGTGCTATCAACATCAGCCGCACGAAGTTGTTGCAATTCTTGAAACTGAAGTTCAACCTCATCGATCATCATCTTGAATAGTTCAGTACGTGCAGGACCTGCAACCGACGTCAGAAGGCCAAGCTAATTCCTCAGCAAGGCAAGGGTACGAGCTGATAAGCCTTTTTGAATAGTCAAAGCGGATTCAACACTTCGGTTGAACAGCTTCACCAAGCTCTCAATCAGGATCTGAATCTCTGACTCAATCATATCATTGGAGTCGAGAGATTGAGGAATTTCCACACTGGTTGAAGGACGCACTCCTGCAGAAACCACCAATGCATGTGGTTGAAGAAGTCGGCAGAACTTGCATTTGTTCACCACCCGATAAGAAGTATGTAGCAAGCGTGGCCAATACACTAGAAACATCTACAGTAGCAGAAGCCACAGACATCACCTCGGTTGATGGGATGACAATGCTCACAACCAGTGCCGTGGTCATTGGCACATCTGTAGGCACTACTTCAATGCCTGTAGATGTGACCTCCAGCTCATCAGAAGCATCCACTGCTATGATTGGGTCCTCGTCAAAATAAGGCTCAAAACTCGACGGCGCTACCCTTCTGACTCCTACTGGAATCGGAGAGACTGATGCATCGTCATCTTCATCGGATGACTCAGGAACAACCAGTCTATGCCACGCCACTAAAATGAGTGTAAGAGCAGGACTGATTGTTATCGACAACTGGATCAGACTCCAAGACTCCAGAGGCACTGTCGAAATCAGCTACAGGCTCAAGCTCACCACTAGTAGGAAGAGATGTAGGAGCCGCTCCCCCCATGGTCTCTAAACCGGGTTCATCATCTGTTAAAGAGATAGACAAAGCGTCAATCACCAAAGCAAATAAATTACGCAAGATCAGCTAGAGCAAAGTATACCTGGCATGTAAGAAGAGCCACCAACATCACCCCCGAAGCCCGCATTGTTAGGCTCAGTAAGATAGGCATCCGTGTTGGTATCGTAATCCACCTTCACCTCATCATTAGGATTCTCTTTATCGAGAAGAATGAGCACTTTACTTGCATATAAGAATGAGCACTTTACCTACATATAAGAAACGCACGTCAATCAAGTGCACTTCAGACAGCTTGATACAAACACATGAGTAGAACTCACCTGAGGGTTCAGCTCTAGGTTCTTGTGCTGAAATCGCAAGAGACTCTTCTCTGATCCTTGAAGAGCCTCCAGGTATAGGCTTAGGCTCCGAAGGTGCCAAACGTTGTTCGTCGAAGGTTGTTGGGCAAGATGAGCTTGCAATGGCCTCTTTCCCCTATTTCCCCTGCCTCTGCCAGGTGCTCCTTGATGAACCGTAGATTCAGACAGTTCTCGGAGGCTAACACCAATTGGCCTACGAGGAGTAGGATGCCCACTTGGTGCCTCCCAATCTTCATCTTCTGGTATGCCTTCCGCCAAGAAGTCTTGAAGTCCAGGAGCCCTACTTTTTGAACCCTTCTTAGATAGCTCCCTGTATCTTCGGGTGATCCACCATAAACTAGTCTTGTTTACATGAAAGTTCGGATTAGGAACAATCACCCTGCTATACCACTTGCAGGACCCTAACATCATATAATAGTTGGGTATGTGAGGAGGGAGCGTGAATCTGGTCCCTGTAGTCCCGGCAGCAAAATGATACCAAGAATGAGCACCGTCTACTAAGCTTCTCATGCGCAGCAATCCTGGATTCGAATTTCCGATAAGCTAGTCATATCCAAATTGATGAGCAAATCGGCAAGGCAAGTAGGGCTCGATGTAACATTCTATCCCATTCAGCCTAGCAACGAGGTGACCTGGCCTGATATTGACCAACCAGTTAAAACACCCGCTGGGTAGGCAAGTAAAACCTTCACTGCTTGTGCCGTCTTCAAACTCGTCCATGGGGCTTATACCATCAATCTCGGGAAAAATAATAGTAAAATTGGTAGTGATCTTTATTCTGAAGAATTCGATGAACCCCTGTGAGGTATTTGACAATCCACTTCGAGCATTCATACATCTGGAGTAATGAGGCGCCCTCTCCACTTGGTGCGGTAGCTGACATCAACGAGGAACAGTGCGAAGTAAACCATGTTACTAGATAATTATATGGTAACTCCACTCTAGGGTTGAGAACGATTAGGTGACCTTGCTTAATATTGGCCAACCGGTTAAAACACCATTTGGGTAGGCAAGTAAAACCTTCCTTTGCTTGTGCCATCTTCAAACTCATCCATGGGGCTTATACCATCAATCTCGGGAAAAATAATAGTAAAATTGGTAGTGATCTTTATTCTGAAGAATTCGATGAACCCCTGTGAGGTATTTGACAATCCACTTCGAGCATTCATACATCTGGAGTAATGAGGCGCCCTCTCCACTTGGTGCGGTAGCTGACATCAACGAGGAACAGTGCGAAGTAAACCATGTTACTAGATACGTATATGGTAACTCCACTCTAGGGTTCAGAACCTGATTAGGTGACCTTGCTTAATATTGGCCAACCAGTTAAAACATCCACTGGGTAGGCAAGTAAAACCTTCACTGCTTGTGCCATCTTCAAACTCATCCATGGGGCTTATACCATCAATCTCGAGAAAACAATAGTAAAAGCGGCAATGATCTTTATTCTAAAGAATCCGATGAACCCCTGCAAGGTATTTGACGATCCACTTCGAGCGTTCATACCTCTAGAGTAATGAGACGCCCTCTCCACTTGGTGCGGTAGCTGACATCAGTGAGGAACAGTGCGAAGTAAACCATGTTACCAGATACGTATATGGTAACTCCACTCTAGGGTTCGGAACCTAATCTCTCGGACTGTTATCTTCCTGCTTCAAGTATTCGGTAGCCAATTCCCTTAGTCCGTAATGTATGCCAGTAACAATTGCCGGAAGATGGGCCAAGTTATACCCAGCAGCGAGCAACACAGCAGGGAATAACACCTTGATAGAGATGTGATCCTTCGGTCGGGAAGGCACAATGCAACCTTTCAGCCAGATCGAGAAAAATCCTGCAAGAAGGGCCAACTCAGATATCGGCTCCTTTGCTTGATGGTGGAAACTCTCAAATTTATAGCCCGCATGGAATCCACATTCGTCTGATTCGGCGGTATGAAGTACCTGACCTTCATTGAAGATTTGGGTCCCAATTTCAGCCTCCGTCACCGGATGGATCGAGTCTACATTCCCCTTTTTACTAACGTTGGGGAATAGATATTCGGCCCAAGGGATGCGAGCAACAATAGAATCATGTCTGGCATTTGTAATGACCCTTTGACAAATAAGGAAGTGGCAAACTAATTCCCGAAACGCCTCGCCGACTTGAGCAGTCTCTGAATAAGTGCTCAATTCTGCATTGGTCAGGAAGAACTCCTCATATGGACGGTCTCCCATGAGCAATCGAGACACTTCAAACATTTCATGCAAAGCGATCCCAATCTCATCCATCGGAGTGAAGAAATTGTTACGATCAATATTGTACAACTTCAAAATGTCCTACAACACATGCGCATAAATTTCTACACCATATTTTGAGGCTCTTGCTACAAAGTAGAGCGCCAACCTTATTAACCTCCCCTCAAAAGTGACGAGAGCGTAATTAACCAGATGGGTCCACTATTGGGTATTCGTCGATTTGATCCAACTAGGGAATCTAGTATCCCCGTTAGGATATTGTGCATCGGTCTTTGTAAATTCACTCTCAAAAATGTTCGAGACAATAGGAACTTCATTTACGTGGGCATCCTCATGCGCGAAGTGATTATCACATTTTAATTACATTTTTATACCCTTATTATCTATGTTATATGAATAACGATATTACTAATAATCATTTTTATCTTATTTTGCAGGTTAATAAAGAAATAATGAATAAAAGCCCAAATGACTCAAATTCTCTGAATTTCTACCAATATTTGAAGCCCAAATCTGAAGACAAACCAAGGCCCAAGATACCAAATTGATCCAAGAGAAATTCGTGAAGAAAAATCAAGAAAAGACAAATTCCGTTGAGAACCAATCGGTTGACCAACGGTTATTAGCCGGATGGCTAACCGATCGGTTCCCAAATGCATTCCGATTAATGGTGGATTTCTCTTCCTTTTGGCTAGGTTTGATCCAATGGTTCACATCAACTCCGTTGGGCTATAAATAGGGGTGAAGGCTGAGTGTTTTGAGTGTGAAATATTTTGTAAAAACTCCATTTGGAGAGGAGGGTCACTCTTCATTGAGAAGACCTTCCAAAATTGTAACTTTGTTACACAATAAATGAAATTTTCACCCTTCAATTTCCTTTCTCTTCTTCTAATCCAAGGACCAAAGGAGGATTAGATTAAGATCGAGAGTTGTTGGTTTCTATTTTATTTCTTTTCATTTTCTTTCTTGTTCATTTATTGCTTTGTAGCTTAGATTTACTTTCTTGCAATTTAATTTCATGCAATTTACTTTCATGCAATTTACTTTCATGCAATGTATTTAATTCTTGTATTTACTTTCTAGAATAGATTTTCCTTTTCTTTAATTCAACTTGAGGCTAGAACCCTCTAGGGAATTACCCTTTTCTAAGTGTGGAGCCAATATTTGTGGGATCCTAGAGATTGTTTGAAACTAGCTAACAAATCCAACTCATTCTCATGAGATTGAGATAAGCTAAGTGGATCTACTCTAGATTCCTCATATCTTTAATTAATCCTCCATACTTTACATTCTTGATTTTGCACTTATCCTTGTTTTCCATTTGTTTGTTATTTCCCTTTATTCTTGATTTTGATTTTCCTTTACTCTCTCCTCTCTCTCTCAATCTTGCTTTCTTTTATTTTGCACTTATTTTCTCTCAATCTCATTTTCCCTCCATGTGCATATAATCTCAAACTTAGTTTTGTTATTATGTGCATATAACCACCACCACATTCTCAACTTTATTTTCTCCTCTTTTGCACATAATCCACAATCCACTCTCTTTTATCCCTCCACATCCACTCTCACCATTTTCTTACTTCCATTTTTATTTGTACATAAACTCCTAATTATCGCGCATAATTTGAGAACCAAAACTTGAGCAAAACTCCCCCTACTTTCCCGTTCCTCGTGGGATCGATAATCTTTTATATTATAACTTGATAAGGGTTGTATACTTGCAACTTAGGAGGTAATCATTTATTTCCCATCAAGTTTTTGGCTGTTCTTTGGGGAGCGGTGCATAAGTAGGATTTTCATTAAGTTTGGTTTTTATTTTGTGTGTTTTCTTTTGTGTAGGAACTTGGAGCTTGAAGATCAAGAGTTGAAGATTCAAGATTGAGGAATTGCCTCCAACGAGGCTTTGCATTGCTTTTGCGTGGGTAACTTCTCCATCTAGTATTTTCAATTCCACCCTTTAGATAGTTCATATACATTAGAGACAATTAGGATAAAAAAAATATATATAAAAAATAAAAAATAAAAGGATTTTTTTTCCCTTGTCGACCCTAATAAACTTCATTTTTTTATTGTCGACCATAATAAAAATATATATATAAAGATTTTTGTTTGTTTTTGCATCCTTTTTAGTTGCTTTTAATTCTTAGGGTTGCATTTCATATAATAGTAGGAATTCACCAAGTGATTTGAGCATCTTGATTTGGCACACACTTGAAAATATCTTAAGGGCAAAACCCATTAATCAAGATAAGGTAAGGGATTTCATCACCCTTTCCTTAGCCCAAAATCACTAATTCCTCATTACACATACCAAGCCTCTTAAAATTGATTAGACGTTGGCCCCTAAGGATTCGAGCTCATTAAGGAACAATAATTTCTTAAGTGAACCGGTCCAAGTTTATTTGGATTAATTGGTGTCTAAGGCAAGGTTTAGGGGTTGCGTAAAGCTCGAAAGGAAAGAGGTACTTAATTGATCTTTGATCTCCCTCTAGTACTATCCTTACGGCTAATTACCCAAGTAAACTTTGATCTTTTCATTAAGGGAATTCTTGGTTAGGAGCTGGTCTAAGTCAAGTTTAGGCTTAACCCTAGAGTTAGGGTGATTGAAAAGTGATTGCCTTAATTTATTTTTAGTTAGTTTTCTCATCTTCTTAACTTTTTCTCTTATCCTTTTCAAATAAAAATATATAAATTTTTTTGATTGTGGTGTATGCAAACTTGGGTTAGGGATAATACTAATCGTTTAATTCGTTTTGATTCATCTCTTGAACCAAGCGAAATGACTAATACCAACCCACCTGTTCTTCAAGATGTTTGTTACCCCACTAGAAATGCAATCCCCTCTTGCATAAAACTCCCGAGGTAAATGGAACCAATTTTGAACTTGACCGCATTTCATAAACATGCTTCCCAAATTCTTAGAATTCGAAACCGAAGGCATACATCTTTATCTCGAATTTGAAGAAGTTTGCCTCATGATTAAGATGAGGGACTTAGCGAAGATCGATCTAACTCGATTTATTCCATTTGCCCTTAAGGACAAAGCCAAAAATGGTCGTATAGCTTGCCCACGATTCCATCTCAACTTGGGGTGAATTTGTGGCAGTTTTCTGAAAAATTCTTTCCTATCCATAAAACAATCAAGCTTAGAAACAGCATTCAAAATTTTAAAATTGTCGGGAGAACCTTTTGGAAGTATTTTGACAAATTCAAAGATCTTCTTATCCAATGTCCTCACCATGGTCTTGAAAAATGGCGATTATGCCAAATCATTTATGAAGGATTGGATTATTCTTCAAAAACTTCCTTAGAGTCAATGTGTCAAGGGATTTCATGAAGAAAAATGCCGATGAAGCTTGGGACTTTTAGAGAGTTTTCTCATCTTCTTAACTTTTTCTCTTATCCTTTTCAAATAAAAATATATAAATTTTTTTGATTGTGGTGTATGCAAACTTGGGTTAGGGATAATACTAATCGTTTAATTAGTTTTGATTCATCTCTTGAACCAAGCGAAATGACTAATACCAACCCACCTGTTCTTCAAGATGTTTGTTACCCCACTAGAAATGCAATCCCCTCTTGCATAAAACTCCCGAGGTAAATGGAACCAATTTTGAACTTGACCGCATTTCATAAACATGCTTCCCAAATTCTTAGAATTCGAAACCGAAGGCATACATCTTTATCTCAATTTGAAGAAGTTTGCCTCATGATTAAGATGAGGGACTTAGCGAAGATCGATCTAACTCGATTTATTCCATTTGCCCTTAAGGACAAAGCCAAAAATGGTCGTATAGCTTGCCCACATTCCATCTCAACTTGGGGTGAATTTGTGGCAGTTTTCTGAAAAATTCTTTCCTATCCATAAAACAATCAAGCTTAGAAACAGCATTCAAAATTTTAAAATTGTCGGAGAACCTTTTGGAAGTATTTTGACAAATTCAAAGATCTTCTTATCCAATGTCCTCACCATGGTCTTGAAAAATGGCGATTATGCCAAATCATTTATGAAGGATTGGATTATTCTTCAAAAACTTCCTTAGAGTCAATGTGTCAAGGGATTTCATGAAGAAAAATGCCGATGAAGCTTGGGACTTTTAGAGAGTTTATCAGAAAACCATGCGATTGGGAACATTGTGATGGCCAGTGTTTCATCGGTTTCCAACCCAAAACCGATTAGTGCGTCCTTAGAAACAAACATAGCCTCTGAAGCAAAGATGGCTACAATCATGCGTGGGTTAGAAGCTTTAGAAGTCAAAGAACGAGCTCCAGCTCAAATCAACCAAGTTTACGCCTCGAGGTTGTCATAGCTGTCTGTCTCCATCTCATGTTTGGAGGAATGTCCTCTTTTAGGATCGGTCGACCACTAGGTCGGATAATTTGCATTTCGTCCGGTGAATGATCCATTTTCTCCAACCTACAATCGGGTTGGAGAAATCATCAAATTTTGCATGGAACCGGGGAACTACTCAGAATCAAAATTTCACTCCCTCTTCAACCCAACAATTCTCTAGGGGCAATCGGTTCCTCTCAATTTTCAACAACCAAATCTGTCATTTCAAAATCAGTCTCCTCATCACCAATCGCAAATCACACTCCTCAAATTGCGGATCATGATAAGCGTCTTAATGTTACGGAAAGGGTCTAGATACTTTGATTAAAACCTCTACAGGACCACGAACTTATTGACTCAAACATCAAACACGTTGAATTCCTTCATGCAATCAGCAGGGCAAATCCTCACCTCCAACACTCAAGCCATAGCTAGGTTAGAAACCCAACTTGGTCAACTAGCTAATGCCATGAGTGAGAGAGAAAGGAACTTTTCCGAGTCAACCCGTGCCCAACCCGAAGGACACGGGATCAAGTTCAACCTACCAAGCTGAAATGAATGCAATCCATTCACTACGGTCAGGTAGACAGGTCGATAATCAGGTTAGAATGCCTCTAAGTGAAACCCTGGAACCAGAACAAATTCTCTCTCCTTCTGAGGAATCACACCCTTCGATGACCTTAACCCGAACTGAACTGAGTCTAATCAATTTAAACCGGTTGCTCCTTGCAGGATAGACTCGGGCCTAGGAAGCACTCCTCTCGGAGGAGAAAATTCTAGAGACTTTCAAGCAGGTTAAGGTCAACATTCCTCTTTTAGATGTCATCGAACAAATTCCTTCTTATGCCAAATTTTTAAAGAAATTATGTACCAAAAAGAGGCAAATAAATGTTCCAAAGAAAGTCTTTCTCACCGCCAATATCGGTGAAGTCCTCTCAAAGTGCGTACCATTGAAACATAAGGATCGGGTTGTCCTACCATCCCATGTATCATTGGTAATACTCGTATCGATAAAGCTTTTAGACTTAGGGGCGGTGTCAACTTGCTTAGTATTCGATCTACCAACAACTAGGTGTCGGGAACTCAAGCCAACTAGATGCACACTTGATTAGGCGATAGATGCATTAAGGTTCCTATTGGTGAAATAAGATGTCTTGATAAAGGTTGGAGACTTCATTTTTCTGTTGATTTAGTAGTCACGGAAACACAACCGTTTCCAATCCCAAAGGACGGATACGTGATCTTAGGAAGACCGTTCTTAGCCACTTCTAATGCTCTCATCAAGCGTAGAAGCTGGTCACATGAAGCGTCTTTTGGGAATCATTGCTGAACTTAATATTTTCAATCGAGGAAATAATATTGATAGCGACCTTTGAAATCAATTACATCCAAGAAAGTTTAGCAGTAGAGAATGAATCGACATTAGTTTTGAGGAAATCTTTCATGAGGCTGGAAATTTTAAAAATTAGGGTTTTATTTTTCAAAATGAGGAAGCGTGTTGAATACATGCCTCTTGAATGCAACATTGAAGAACTCTATTCGATGAGCTTAGATTTTTGAAAGAGCAACCAACATGTCATATTTTCATTAATCAAAATCTAAGTTCAAAATGCATAACACCAATAAGACCTACCTTAATTTCTTTAAAACACATTGCAAACCTTGGAATTTTAGAATTTGAGAACATCATTGATTATATCATCTTGAAATTCTTTAAATTTCGAGGTAGAATTTTCGACAATAAGGTAGGATTTAATGTAGAATGTGAGCTTCTCATGTTTCATCTTTTATTCTACATTTTCATTTTTGTCCCACAATAATAATAAAAGAATTTATTCTTCTCTCATATGAGAGTTTCTTGTTTTTTTCAAAAAAAAAAAACATATGAAAAAAATGAAAAAAATGAAAAAAATGAAAAAAAGAGAATAAATTTTTGACTTCACCTTCTCATACCAAAGGTCATTCAGAATTTTTGTCATTGTTGAAGTCGATAGAACAAATGTAAGTGCTTCCATTCTTATCTGTTTTACTTTGTGCATAATAGAATTTGCATTGAGGACAATGCAAAATTTAGGTGTGGGGTGGGAATTAGTCATTTTATCTTTATCTTAGTTAGTCATTTTATCTTTATCTTAGTTATCTTTTCCTCTTTTTCTTACCATTTTTTATGTCATTTTTTCTCTTTTCATCATAAAAAAAAAAAATCACTTGCCAACTTAATAGAGTTGATTAATAATTGATCTATTTGATAGAATTTAAGTCTTCTAATCCTTAGTTAGTTCTATACTCAAGTTTACCTTTTATGATAACTCCAAATAAATTTCTCAAGAAATGATTTTCAAAGTAGTATACTTTACTTAAGTTTTAACTTAGATTTTTAATTAAAGTAATTAAATTTTGGCATGCCTAACTTAGAGTTGAAAATAATTTTTCAAGTTGTCTTGATCAAATATTGTTCAGAATATATATACATATACACATATATATACTAACTTAATAAAAAGAAGAAAAATTTCTCTTAAAATCATTGGTGGTTCTATTTTACTAAGCCTAAGTTGGTGAGTAATTAAGCAGGAGTATTTCTATACTTAATGACCTAAGCCCAATTGGGTTGGGATTCATTGGCCCAAAACTTCGCTAAATGGTCACTTAGAAAGCCGATTAAAAGAACAAAACCACCAAGGAATAAAGAGTTTAAAAAAAATATCATACTAATCATGTTTTTATATATAGTTATATTTGTATATGTTCTTGAAAAATTAAATGGATTTAAAGACTTGAAGTTTGTTTAAAACAAAGAGTTAGCATGTTCTTTTCAAAACTTTCAAATTAAATTTTTGAGTTAAACTTGGTTTTGTATAACTATAATGAAATGATTTTCTTAAGAAAATTACATTGGAGTTATGATAAAATGTTTTCTTGAGTATTAACCAACTTCAATTGGAATGTTTGAAGATATCAAATGAATTAATTATTTTTTAACTTCTTTAAATTGGCAAGTTGACTGAATTTTGTGGGTATATTCCTTTGCAAACCCTCACGAGACTACAACTTCGTCCACTAGGGTAAACTAGGGGTTTAAAGGCTTGTTGTATGTGCTAAATACAACCGCGATTCTGCGAAAGTGAGTTAGGTTTTCTTTTATTTTCTTTGCTAGAGGACTAGCAAAAGTTTAGGTGTGGGGGTATTTGATTATCACATTTTAATTACATTTTATACCCTTATTACCTATGTTATATGAATAACGATATTACTAATAATCATTTTTATCTTATTTTGCGGGTTAATAAAGAAATAATGAATAAAAGCCCAAATGACTCAAATTCTCTGAATTTCTACCAATATTGAAGCCCAAATCTGAAGACAAACCAAGGCCCAAGATACCAAATTGATCCAAGAGAAATTCGTGAAGAAAAATCAAGAAAAGACAAATTCCATTGGGAACCAATCGGTTGACCAACCGGTTGGCCAACCGGTTGGCTAACCGGTTGGCTAACCGATCGGCCAACCGATCGGTTCCCAACAGATTCCAGATTAATGTTGGATTTCTCTTCCTTTTTGGCTAGGTTTGATCCAATGGTTCACATCAACTCCGTTGGGCTATAAATAGGGGTGAAGGCTGAGTGTTTTGAGTGTGAAATATTTTGTAAAAACTCCATTTGGAGAGGAGGGTCACTCTTCATTGAAGACCTTCCAAAATTATAACTTTGTTACACAATAAATGAAATTTTCACCCCTTCAATTTCCTTTCTCTTCTTCTAATCCAAGGACCAAGGAGGATTAGATTAAGATCGAGGAGTTGTTGGTTTCTATTTTATTTTCTTTTTCATTTTCTTTCTTGTTCATTTATTGCTTTGTAGCTTAGATTTACTTTCTTGCAATTTAATTTCATGCAATTTACTTTCATGCAATTTACTTTCATGCAATGTATTTAATTCTTGTATTTACTTTCTAGAATAGATTTTCCTTTTCTTTAATTCACCTTGAGGCTAGAACCCTCTAGGGAATTACCCTTTTCTAAGTGTGGAGCCAATATTTGTGGGATCCTAGAGATTGTTTGAAACTAGCTAACAAATCCAACTCATTCTCATGAGATTGAGATAAGCTAAGTGGATCTACTCTAGATTCCTCATATCTTTAATTAATCCTCCATACTTTACATTCTTGATTTTGCACTTATCCTTGTTTTCCATTTGTTTGTTATTTCCTTTATTCTTGATTTTGATTTTCCTTTACTCTCTCCTCTCTCTCTCAATCTTGCTTTCTTTTATTTTGCACTTATTTTCTCTCAATCTCATTTTCCCTCCATGTGCATATAATCTCAAACTTAGTTTTGTTATTATGTGCATATAACCACCACCACATTGTCAACTTTATTTTCTCCTCTTTTGCACATAATCCACAATCCACTCTCTTTTATCCCTCCACATCCACTCTCACCATTTTCTTACTTCCATTTTATTTGTACATAAACTCCTAATTGTCGCATAATTTGAGAACCAAAACTTGAGCAAAACTCCCCTACTTTCCGTTCCTCGTGGGATCGATAATCTTTTATACTATAACTTGATAAGGGTTGTATACTTGCAACTTAGGAGGTAATCATTTATTTCCCATCACAAAGCCGGGCCAAGCCTATGGCGTTGACTCAGTAGAGTCCCTCTTGTGAAATCCACCGTCATACTTGAGCCCACCTTGATGCTATCTTTTTGTTGGTGAGGGTATAGCATTAGGTGGGGCACGGTAAGAGGCTGCAAGTACATGAAGTATACATGGCGCTCGATCATCGGCAAGTAGTAACGACGATCCCCTTGGGTGTAATACCAATGCTCCTTCAACCAATTGAATATGGAGGTGCCATTGGGATTACTATCCCCAAATAGAAAGTGAGGCTTCCCCGACGTATCCCCATTGGGAATGGAGAACTTGGCGTCCGTGATCATCTCCCACAAAGTTTGATAATCCCCCAATCAAATAGCCTCAACCGTTTCTTGGCTGCTACCCACTAAATATGGAGGGACATTCGTGAAGAAAAATCAAGAAAAGACAAATTCCATTGGGAACCAATCGGTTGACCAACGGTTGGCCAACGGTTGGCTAACCGATCGACCAACCGTCGGTTCCCAGCAATTCAGTTAATGTTGGATTTCTCTTCCTTTTGGCTAGGTTTGATCCAATGGTTCACATCAACTCCGTTGGGCTATAAATAGGGGTGAAGGTGAGTGTTTTGAGTGTGAAATATTTTGTAAAACTCCATTTGGAGAGGAGGGTCACTCTTCATTGAGAAGACCTTCCAAAATTATAACTTTGTTACACAATAAATGAAATTTTTCACCTTCAATTTCCTTTCTCTTCTTCTAATCCAAGGACCAAAGGAGGATTAGATTAAGATCGAGGAGTTGTTGGTTTCTATTTTATTTCTTTTTCATTTTCTTTCTTGTTCATTTATTGCTTTGTAGCTTAGATTTACTTTCTTGCAATTTAATTTCATGCAATTTACTTTCATGCAATTTACTTTCATGCAATGTATTTAATTCTTGTATTTACTTTCTAGAATAGATTTTCCTTTTCTTTAATTCACCTTGAGGCTAGAACCCTCTAGGGAATTACCCTTTCTAAGTGTGGAGCCAATATTTGTGGGATCCTAGAGATTGTTTGAAACTAGCTAACAAATCCAACTCATTCTCATGAGATTGAGATAAGCTAAGTGGATCTACTCTAGATTCCTCATATCTTTAATTAATCCTCCATACTTTACATTCTTGATTTTGCACTTATCCTTGTTTTCCATTTGTTTGTTATTTCCTTTATTCTTGATTTTGATTTTCCTTTACTCTCTCCTCTCTCTCTCAATCTTGCTTTCTTTTATTTTGCACTTATTTTCTCTCAATCTCATTTTCCCTCCATGTGCATATAATCTCAAACTTAGTTTTGTTATTATGTGCATATAACCACCACCACATTCTCAACTTTATTTTCTCCTCTTTTGCACATAATCCACAATCCACTCTCTTTTATCCCTCCACATCCACTCTCACCATTTTCTTACTTCCATTTTTATTTGTACATAAACTCCTAATTGTCGCGCATAATTTGAGAACCAAAACTTGAGCAAAACTCCCCCTACTTTCCCGTTCCTCGTGGGATCGATAATCTTTTATACTATAACTTGATAAGGGTTGTATACTTGCAACTTAGGAGGTAATCATTTATTTCCCATCACAAAGCCCGGACGCAAGCCTATGACGTTGACTCCGTAGAGTCCCTCTTGACGAAATCCACCGTCATACTTCAGAGAGCCCACCTTGATGCTATCTTTTTTGTTGGTGAGGGTATAACGCATTAGGTGGGGCACGGTAAGAGGCTGCAAGTACATGAAGTATACATGGCGCTCGATCATCGGCAAGTAGTAACGACAATCCCCTTGGGTGTAATACCAATGCTCTTTCACCTAATTGAATATGGAGGTGCCATTGGGATTACTATCCCCAAATAGAAAGTGAGGCTTCCCCGACGTATCCTCATTGGTAATGGAGAACTTGGCATCCGTTATCATCTCCCGCAAAGTTCGATAATCCCCCAATCGAATAGCCTCAACCCTTTCTTGGCTGCTACCCTCTAAATATAGAGGGACATTCCCGTCAAAAGCGTGACTCACTTCAGGGTCACAAGTCCCATCATGACCATAATGGTTATGACAGTCAACAGGAGCCTTTGACTAACAAACTGCATAGGAGGCAAACAAAAAAAATGAGTTAGAGGACAAAGATTAAAAGAAATAAATCAAGTCTTCAAACTTAGATGCGAAGTTTGCCATGGGAGAATCTCGCTCATAAGTGAGAGTCGTCACAATCAAGTGTTAACAAAACGAGCGAAGTTCACAATGAAAGTCGCGAACTTCAGCACCGCAGTCAAATCCACTCAAACGAAGGTCGCCCAAATCAAACTAGCGAACCTCGCTCAAGCGAAGGTCACTCAAGTTAGACTGGCAGACCTCGCTCAAGTGAAGGTTGCTCTAGTCAAAATGACGATCCCTGTACAAACAAAGTTCGCTACCGAAGCCCAAAGGGCTAACAACAATGAGCTCCGCCTGAGAAGTTAACCTTGCCACATCAAGTGCTATTAACGGCCACTAATTGAACTTCATCGCCGTCGATAGAAGCTCGTCGGTAAGACCATAATTGGTCATAAAAATCACGCCTTTGGCAGCGAATAAGTTTTAAAGTGCCCCAAGGCACTGTTTAAAGCCTGATTGGGACTGAAATTTGATGGATCCGAAGATCACCATGAATGGGTTTGAAGCTTACCCATGGCCATCACTAGCTGCGCCGATGCATCTTCAGCTCTGGGCTGATAAGTTCCCCTAGCAACACCTCTTCCTCTTGAAATTGCATGAAGAGGAGCCATTGAAGATCGGTCTTTTGGGTTCTAAGAAAGGTAGGATTTTGAGAAAGATAGGGTTTCTGAAAATTAAAGTGAAGAAGAAGAGAGGTAAACAGTTCTATTTATAGGTGACCCGAACTTCGAAGATTTTACCCTTAACTTCAAAATTCACCGAAGCCGCTAAAGATTCTCACCTTGAACTTCACCGAGAATCTCACTCTGAACAAACTTCACCATAATTTTTGGTGCAGAAATTGAGGATTTAAATTTTAAATCCTCATGCTGAGACCTGCCTAATTGACTTACTGAGCTTCGCCCAGCCGACTGTTTCTCAAGATAAGTAAAGTGAACTTCGCCCCCATTCAGTTGGGTGTTAAAGCGAAGCTCACCAAATTGACATGGCTAATTTCGCTAAGTCTCCAAATTGAGAAAATTCTAACTCAATTTGTTTGAGACTCTACTTGGCGAACTTCAATTCAACTCTCGCCGACATAAGGAAACTTGAGCTTCGTTTCCAACACAACAACTCCATGCAGAGTTCAAGTTCACCACAGATCAAACACACAAAGGTGGACAATTTCAGAAAAAAGTTTATTTTTATTGATCGAAGATTCTACTACATAAAAGTAACATTCAGACTATCCAATTGCAGGGACGATGGGTATTCGTTACTATTTGCTACTACCCTATATACTCCTAAATATGGGTAATGTGAAAGCTGAGGAACATGCACGACCTGCACCAAGCTACAGCCCTTATTCCTCTGATCTCACAAAACTTGGGGAGCGAAATGTTTCCCCATGTAGAAAACATAGCTCCTACTTACTCCTCCCTAGGCCATATGCTAGGGGATGAGAAAAAGCTGTTAAACAAGAAGTGCCCCCGTTGCTGCGAATTGAAACATATCAACAAGAAGAAGCACTCCTTGCAAACAAAATTTAACGTCGGGACTGAGACAGCCACACGACGTCTAATTATGTTTTAGGTTCACATTTGTGAAACCTAATTACTGTTGGAGTCCTAGCTTGTGGAGTTCCAAGGATCCTTCTTCAACCGCCATCTCAGTCATCAAACGGTCTTACGCAAAGCATGGCATTCGAAGCTCCACGCTTCTCTATCATGATTCAACTCGTCCCAAGCTCTCGACTGATTCTCGACTATCTGCTCGAGTTTCGCCTTCTCGACCGACAACAGATCCGCCAGTCGATGAAGTATGCGGAGTTCATTCGCTTGGTTGCCCTTTACATGGGCAAGCTCCTATTGGAGCTGCTTTATTTCAGCTCCTCCATTGAGGAGCATCTCCGATCTAAGCGATGGAGACTTAGACATGGAGGAAAAGAAGATGGAGATGAAGATGAATAAGTCAGACGGGGAAATGGTGCTATTTATAGCCTTTTCCAAATCAAAACTTCTGAGAAAATCACATCTTTTGAGATTTGATTGGACCGGACAAAGAGGCTATATCTTAGCCTAAAACTCGGTCAAATCTACAACGGATCTTGTGAATCTTCATTCAAGAGATCTCAGCCGCAGATCACAGAGAGAATCCAAAGGCACAATGCCAACGACCTTCGCTAGTTAGCGGACGTCAATAATTGATGAACTTTGCCTACACAACTCAAAGTTAAGCGAACTTCGCCGATACCAAGAATCAGTCGAACTTCACTGATTTCTCAACTTTGCCTTAACAATAGAGAGGGTGAACTTCTTTCCAAACACATAATTGGATGAGTACTAGCATCATTGGGCCTTCAATATAAGTATACAACAAAGAAAGCCACGTTTAACAGTACACCTCTAGCGACCAAGCAGATTGAAGGCAATTTTTTAAACCCAAACAAGACGACTCGAGCTATGTTCAACAGTACACCTCTAGCTATTACCCAATGTTCACGGGAAAAGTCGGTATGATTGTCATTGCTTTGAATCTATTACACCTTTATGCGTTTACAAACGAGATTCAGAAAAAAGATCGCCTTTTTATAAGGCTTACAACGAACAATCAAAAAAGATTACAACTTTCTCCTTTTTGAACGAACGCGGGATCCGTTTATCGGATCCTCGCTTGCATGGGTGTATTTGCCTGTGTCGGGGACTTCTTTTCCATCCGTGGACCACCGCGTAATCCGGATCCGGTGCGAGATCTACACGATCAAGAGGGGTTATTTCTCAATGGAAACAAGAGCCCAAGCAAATGAGATCGACTAAGCGATATCAAAGCTCTTCTCGAGATCAAGACGAGGTTTAATCTTGAGGAAATGATGTAGATCTGATGTCGAAGTTGATCGCCTCCCCAAAAGTCAGATCTCGATCCTCAAAAGCCTCGCCTTTATCGCCAAAAATCAGATCTGGATCTTCAAAGCCTCGCCTTTATCGCCAAAATTCAGATCTGGATCCGGCAGAGTCTCCTCTTCTCTTTAAAATTCTGGATCTGTGCAAATGAGCCTTACACCTCATATTTATAGCCTCAAAGTGGATACGGGTTAGAACTGGGCCCGAAGCCCACCTAGCCACTTCCAAGTGGCTCAGCTTTGGCCGAGCCACTTGGAAAGTGGCTCGGCCTTGGCCGAGCCACTTGAGAGTGGCTCGGCCACCGAGCCACTTAGAAGTGGCTCGGTTTAGGTCAAGTCACCCAAGTGTCTTGTCTTCCGGTCTTTTTCGCCGTCCTCCGGTGTTCCGAACCCAATTCGAGGTTTATCAGTTTTCGCTGATCCGGAGCTTCAAAGTTGGGTTTATCCCTTCGCTCGCACACGATTCGTCGCTTCATTAGCCTTGCACGCTTCGTCGACTTGCTTTATGCACTGCGTCGACTCATTTTATGCATTGGCGTCGCGGTGACTTGTTGCTATATCATCGACGATTCGCCGTTACGTCGTCGGATGGCTCACCGATCGTCAACTCCTTATCACGAGCTGTGTTCAGGATCTTATAGGTAATTTTCAACGCCTACAGATACCCCCTCCAAAGTGTTTCGATTTCGCTCTTTTATAGAAGAAGCCGAAATACTTTGGATATAATAGGCCCCAACCTTCAGTCGGTATAACGGGACCTGACAATGGCTTCGAACCTTGACTTCTCCAATTCTTTCAGACTATCCAGTGCTTTATAGGAAGACTGAAAGTGTCACGGTGCTACATTTATTGTCTGACCGCTGTTGAAGTCTTGAATCAAAAGCTGGTGAATGAATTTTCTTGTTTTAGCTCGCGTTAGTGAGTTATTGTCGAACTGACCATCTAATTTCGTGAGGCTTAACCTTGAATTGACGAATTCTCCATTGCGTCGCTTGGTGTTGGCCTACCCACAGTGGGAGGAGATTGAGGGTTCGCCCTTTAATCGGTGGACTCTCCGTTGTGACACTCATTGCAGTACTGACCACAGCGGGAGGAATTTTTTTGAGATGTGACGCGTTGACCGGCGTCAGAATTTTTTTTTTGAAATTCTACCTTCAATCGGTGATTTTTCATTACGACGCGTTGGCCGGCGTCAACACAGTTTATACTCATGCGTTCACCGGAGTTTCGGGAATTAGTTTATCCTCATATAACCATTCGGAGGTGGTCGAGTTATCCTTAAGATATTTTTCAGGAACTTCTCGCCAAAATAGGAAATAGTTTATACTCGTATACCTTATTGGAGTATCCCGGTGGGAGGAAAATGGGGGTTGTCGAGTTATCCTTAAGAATAAGAAACTATTCTCCAGGAACTTCTCGACAAAATTTAGGAAATAGTTTATACTCATACACCTAGTAGGAGTATTCCCGTGGGAGGAAAATGGGGGTTGTCAAGTTATCCTTAAGAATATGAAACTATTCTCTAGGAACTTTTCGACAAAATTTAGGAAACAGTTTATACTCATACACCTAGTTGGAGTATCACAGTGGGAGGAAATTAGGGGTTGTCGAGTTATCCTTAAGAATAATTTAAAGATATATTCTTCAGGAACTTCCCGACAAAAATAGGAAATAGTTTATACTCATATACCTTATTGGAGTATGATTGAGGCCCGCACAAACCAAACCGGATGAAAATTGACCCTTGATGGGTGATAGCCCTATTGAATGAATATCCGGGGTCCTGGCTGGTGATGATCTTGTCAGCGAAGGAGGTAGCGCTTAACCATCATGTGCAAGAAACTGTAACTCTCGAAACAAAAGCTGCTGAAGTTGAGGCTGACTTGAAAATATCGAGCGGCGTGAGGAGTCCTTGGTGAGTTGCAAAATAAGCTCCAATCTTTTGCCGTGAACCTGATGTTTGGATAACCGTAATCTCCTCATTGAAACACTTGACCCTTCACTGGTTGAATTACGATTTCTCATTTGAAATAATCAATCACAATACCTATAGGATTTTTGGCAAACCCTCAGCCATCAACGGATTTGATGTGCCTTTACCGATTACCGTTTGAATCGGGCTAGCGTCGCGATTATCGATCCGTTCATGTGACGTTGTGCTAAAAGAATGAGACTCTTTTAGGCTTAGTGCTACGATATCGAATACGTAGACTTTATCGTCTTTTACGGGCAAGAGACTAACCGGCAATGCCTGTTAGGTGTAGACTTATCCCTACTTAGGCTTCGGGATAAAATTCCCTAGACTTGGCTTCTGGTGTCTTCTTCATTCGGAGAAAAGACTAAACCGGCAACGCGTGGTAGGCGTTGGCTTATCCCTACTTAGGATTAGGGATAAAATTCCCTACGTGTAAAGTGGATTGTGGTGTTATTAATAACTACGCCACAATGTTGAATATGTGGGCTTTTGTTCTTTTCACGGTTAAGAACTAGCAAACGCGCTGTTAAGTAGACTTATCCCTACTTAGGCTTCGGGATAAAATTCCCTAAGACGAAGCTTAGTGTCTTTTTCAATCAGAGAAAAGACTAAACTGGAGGAAAGATAAAACTCTAATTCCGGCCTACACCTTCAGTCGGCATGACCTGGAGAGGAAGAATTTTATATTCTATCTCCGGTGAAGAAGAAAAAAAACTAAAAGTGGGATCTCCACTTCGAGAATCAAAAAAGACTTGGATAACCCTAACTGTCAGAAGGTTTGGTTACCTAATCTAAAGGCGGACTTCTCGTTTATCGAGAGGGAATTATGGTTTTGGCCCTAAAGGTTTGAACAAATGGGAATTTTGAGACGATCCTAATTGTGGGAAGGTTTGATCGTTTGATTTGCAAGTGGACCTCTCGTTCATGGAAGGAATCGAGAGGAATTATGGTTTTGGCCCTAAAGGTTTGAACAAATGGGAATTTTGAGACGATCCTAATTGTGGGAAGGTTTGATCGTTTGATTTGCAAGTGGACCTCTCGTTCATGGAAGGAATCGAGAGAGGAATTTGGCTTTGGTCCGAATTGTAGGAAGGTTTGACCGAATAAATAATGGGAGTGGGAGTATAAATCACGGTGGTGGTGTTGATTTGTACAAGTCACTCGATGGGGGTTAGTGAAGTTGCTCCGGCGATTGTTCCAGCGAGGGTTGAAGAAGATATGACCGCTTCATCTTTGGGAACATGACCGCTTTCGTCCGGAGTCATCGAGCGACTTGAATAATCCTTAAGAATATTATGTATAATATTCTCCAAGAACTTTCTATCTTCTCATATCCACCTAGCTTTTTGGCGGGTCGATGAGGAGTGCAACGTATCTAGCCACATAGTCGGGTTATCCTTAAGAATAATATGTATACTATTCTCCAGGAACTTTCCGACAAAATAAGAAATAGTTTAGACTCATATACCTTTTTGGAGTAAGGGAGAAACAGTTTAACATCTTATACTCATCGAGGAGGAAGGGGCGGTTTATACTCATATACCTATTGGAGTGGAGAGGGCGGTTTATACTCATATACCTATTGGAGTGGAGAGGGCGGTTTATACTCATATACAGCCGGTGTTTGCCATTCTTGTTTGGCCTATTTTGGCGTTATGACACTGCGTCAACCAAGGCTTGGATGTTATTCTTGAGTAATACAAGCCTTGGTGGGAATGATGGACCCTCGTAGTACGCCGCAGTACTTTGGATCAGTATTGCTAGCTTCCTTCGATTCATGATAGGCGGTAGCTTGATTTTGTTGTTAGCAAGGAGATATTTGAAGATGGCTTGAACTTCATCATCATCGAAGGAATACTCCTCCTGGAAACTCAACTTAGGAGTCCTTTGTTGCCCCCAAGGTTGCTATTAATGAATGTCATTAGCGATTCGCGGCGCTTTAGCCATCGGTTGGCCTCTTTGGCTTTTCCTTTTGAGGAAGCGTTGACTTGCTCCCAGCTCTTCGGCTCTTTCCAGGTTTTGGATGGTACAACCCCCAGGACTTTCAAGACATTGATGGAAAGATTATTGTGGCACGTCCGCAGAATGAATTCCTCTGTGACAGGATCCATGCAGGTCATAGCCTTGCTACGGAAGCATTTAACAAAGCTGTCAACAGACTCGCCATCCTTCTACTTCTCATCCAAAAGGGTTCCAATCGATACTTCAGTGTCGTCGTCGAAGAAATTATTGAGGAACGAGCTTTCTATGTCATCCCAACTATTGATGCTTCCTGGCTTGAGACGACGGTACCAATCGAAGGTAGCTCCTCAAAGAGTGCCAACGAATGACCGAACCATCAAGGGCTCGTTACCAGAAATAACGCCCAAGTGGGATTTGAAATAGACCAGATGCTGAGTGGGGGACCCCTTTCCATCGAACGGTATGAAGTTAATCAAATTAAATTTCGATGGATATGGGATCAACTCCCACTCTCTTGGGTACGGGCATGGCATCCCAGTCTTCTTTACCTCTTGAGCGGAAATCAAGGCGTTGACCTTATCCTCCAGCTCTTTCATCATCTCATCCTCGCCTACATTTTCCTTCAGACGATTTTGAGGAAGAACAACGAGACCACCCCCAGAGTTTTGGCTATTTGCATTGCGATCTTCGTCCCTGTCTGAGTCGCTTTCCTCTTGGTTGGCGTTATTGCAACGACTCGTTTCACCCTGATGATTCATCAGAGCTCGGATTTGTTAGTCATGCATCTCTCTCATCTGCTGCATAGCCATCTCCATTTCAAACTTGAAGTTATCTTTCTGCCTGGATAGAGCATCCTGAATTATTTGGGTCACCTGGTCAGGAGTGACCACGAACACCTCCTGAGCTTGTCCCGTGCTAGACATTGTATCGTCTGAGGCGATTGCAGAGCAAGTATCCAAAAGTTCATCACTCGAGGATAGTCCTTCATGGATCTCTGAGTAATCCCTATATCCGACGGCTTCTAGTTGGAGCTGAGACATTCGTTGAGCTATCCCTGAATCAATTTTTCTTCCAAGAGAAAAGTCGAGATTAGAGACTTTTGAAGCAATTGCCGACTTTTCTTTACCAACCATGTTCATGGTGACTTCAAGGAATTCATCATCCTGGAGGGAGGATTTTCTCTGGTGGAAGCATTTTGGCTTGGGCTTCGGCCTTGCGATAAGTTTCTCGAACATCGAGACCTTTTGTGAAGCGGTCACGGGCGGCTACATTTTACGATCATACGATAAGTCTCCCGTATGGAGAGTGATAGGCTGGTTTCTTGAACACTCTCCTTTTGGGATTTCTTCACACCCTAGCGATGGTGCGGCTCATTGGAGCAATCCATGCGCTTGTTGCGGTACCCAAGTATAGCGTTGTCTTTTGGCGGACCGTCTTCTTTTGGGGAGGAAGAACCTTGTTGACATTCGGGCTTATTTGTTGTCACCTTTGAGCGATCCAAGGTGCATCGAAGTCGCTCATTTGGACCACTTCCTTGCGGCGTGGAGTCTTAACGAGCTCCTTGGCCGTCATGAACCCCGATCTAGGCGGCGGAATTCTCTTATGCGGTGCCGAACCGCATACATTGAGGTGTTACGGTTTGTTTGGATGTGGCGGGACACCTTTGAGTAGTGATCGGCTTGACGGGAGTGCATACGCGATCCCCAATCTCGGGGCCGAAGCGGCTTGGGCTGTGTCGGCTTTGGAAGGAAGATACGGCCGTCTTGCGCTCTGATTTTTGTGCAGTCTTAGACTTTGGCACCCAGACTTGACGGGATTTTTGTGGTTTTTTGACCACTTCCTTCTTGTTCAAGTCTTGTGCCTTTCTTACAAGAGCACGAGCTTGAACGGCACGTGCAAGGCGTTTCTGAATACGCTCCTTCAGGGTCAAACGAGTTCTCTTGACGAGAACCCATTCGACGGTCGATGGCTTGGAGGAATTGCAAGCAATTTGAGGCGACCGACACTTCGTGGACTCCAAGTCTGTATAGTAGCGGATTCCATCAACCTGTTCCAAGGCCTTTGCAAGTTGACGAGCCTGGAGTTGGCGTCGCCTTTGACGCGCCCTCTTTGACGAAGTCGACAAATTGTGATCTGAACCCCCAGCTTGTTGGATTGCCAGAATGAAGTCGCGAGGGGAGATCTCAGCAACGGTTAAGTGAGAGTTGTCTTCTTGCGTCCTCCTCCTTGAGAAAGCTTTCTTTGGTGGTAAGATCTCGATCCGCGGCTGCAGCACGACGATCTCAGATCTGAGATCATTGGCTCCCACTGTGGTCGCCAACTTGTTTGCGAGAAAAGTCGGTATGATTGTCATTGCTTTGAATCTATTGCACCTTTATGGGTTTACAAATGAGATTCAGAAAAAAGATCGCCTTTTTGTAAGGCTTACAATGAACAATCAAAAAAGATTACAACTTTCTCCTTTTTGAACGAACGCGGGATCCGTTTATGGATCACAAACTGCGTGGAGTGTCTTTACTGTCTTGGGGACTTCTTTTCCGTCCGTAGACCACCGCGTAATCCAGATCCGGTGCATGATCTACACGATCAAGAGGGGTTATTTCTCAATGGAAACAAGAGCCCAAGCAAATGAGATCGACTAAGCGATATCAAAGTTCTTCTCGAGATCAAAATGAGGTTTAATCTCGAGGAAACGATGTAGATCTGATGTCGAAATTGATCGCCTCCCCAAAAGTCAGATCTCGATCCTCAAAAGCCTCACCTTTGTCACCAAAAGTCAGATCTGGATCTTCAAAAGCCTCGCCTTTATCGCCAAAAGTCAGATCTGGGTCCGGTAGAGTCTCCTCTTCTCTTCAAAATTCTGGATTTGTGCAAATGAGCCTTGCACCGCATATTTATAGCCTCAAAGTGGATCTGCGTCAGGCTGGGTCGAAGCCGCCTAGCCACTTCAAGTGGCTCGGCTTTGGCGAAACCACTGGAAGTGGCACCGGCCACCAAACCGCGAGTGGCTCGGTTTTGGCCGAGTCGCCCAAGTGTCTTGTCTTCCGGTCTTTTTCGCCATCCTCCGGTGTTCCGAACCCGATTCGATTCAGGTTTATCGATTTTCGCTAAACCGGAGCTTCAAAGTTGTGTTTATCCCTTTGCTCGCACGCGATTCGTCGCTTCATTAGCCTTGCACGCTTCGTCGACTTGCTTTATGCACTGCGTCGACTTGCTTTATGCGTTGGCATCGTGGTGACTTGTTGCTGTATCATCGACGATTCGCCGTTACGTCGTCGGATGGCTCGCCGATCGTCAACTCCTTATTACGAGCTGTGTTCGGGATCTTATAGGCAATTTTCAACGCCTACACCCAAAGTATTACAATTCCTGCTACAAGTTAAATGTAGGATCTTGAAAACTTGGTTTGGGGGGGTCTTGTAGACGGTTAAAATATATTTTATCCAGGCCAATATCCAACTTGGATCTAAGAAATGAACGCCCATAGGCTAAACACTTTAAATGGGCCCCAAACTTGCGCCCATGACAAGCTGTAGTGAAGTTTGCTTAACAAAGCATGCGAACGTCACCACACAGCTCATCTCGACGCGATCCGACCAAGTCAAGAATGGGTCCACTCCTAAATGGCTGTAGCGGACCTCGCCACGCAGCTCATCTCAACTTGATCCAAAAAAGGCAAGAACGGGTCGACTCCCAATTCACACCCCAGGCTGAGTCAAAAGGCGTCAATAGTCAGCCAAATCATGAGTCAAATTTTGTGCTAAATTCGACCTCACAAACAAAGTTCGCCAATCAACAAACTTCGCTCATAACAACCCAAGTGGGCCACACCATCCATGACTCCAAAGATGGCTCACTCATATTTAAACGTCTTCAGCGAGCCTCGTCTAAACGTCTTCAGCGAGCCTCGTCTAAACGTCTTCAGCAAGCTTCACCTAAATGTCTTCAATGAGCTTCGCTGAGTCAGTGATCCCCGCCAAACAGCCGTTTGAGGGGTATTTTAAAGGGGATATTGCTCCTGTAATGCAGAGTGAATTTTAGCTCATTATTTTCTAGTATTATTTTCTAGTATTATTTTCTAGTATTATTTTCTAGTATTTTCTATATTAAAATACTAAATGATATTTTAGATCTTTGGATATTATATTAATCATATATATATACATATATATATATATATATATATATATATATATATATATATATATATATATATATATATATATATATATATATATATATATATATATATATATATATATATATATATATATATATATATATATATATATATATATATATATATATATATATATATATATATATATATAATGATAGAGGTTATTAATATTTAGTTAATAATATTATTAGATAAATCGTTACAAATTGTCATGAATCATTATGTAATATTTGATTGTATTATTATTACTTGCTTGATGATATTAGTCCACGTGCATGCCAGCCTAACCTAACCTAACCCTATATATAAAGAATAATATTTTAGTTTCAAAAAAATACCAAATATATCCCTCTCTCGATTCTTGATATTTTTCTGATTTCTGCTCTCTCTCTCGATTTATGATTGATCTTTTGCCGATTTTGATTGATGCCTGACGTTTTATTCCGTTCTTGATTATTTCGACTTTTCCTTTGATTTCCCTTTGACTCATTTATTTATTTTTATGAATTAATTAGTATATGTATAGTTAGTTAGGTGCCAATTTGATATCATATCTTGTGATTAACATTTACATTTTAGGTGAATATTGATGGTATAAAATTATTAAGTGATGATTGGATAGGTTAGAATTGATCTTTGATTAATTTAGTGCTATTTGGAAACAAGAATGTATTTTTAGGATATTTTAGTATTTATTATGATTAAGAAAATATTTTTTAAAAGAAATTATTTGGTGAAAATATTTTATTTTGAGTAAAAGTATCTTTAATTAATTGTTATGGTTAAAAGAAATTATTTGGTGAAAATATTTTATTTTGAGTAAAAGTATCTTTAATTAATTGTTATGGTTAAAAGAAATTATTTGGTGAAAATATTTTATTTTGAGTAAAAGTATCTTTAATTAATTGTTATGGTTAAAAGAAATTATTTGGTGAAAATATTTTATTTTGAGTAAAAGTATCTTTAATTAATTGTTATGGTTAAAAGAAATTATTTGGTGAAAATATTTTATTTTGAGTAAAAGTATCTTTAATTAATTGTTATGGTTAAAAGAAATTATTTGGTGAAAATATTTTATTTTGAGTAAAAGTATCTTTAATTAATTGTTATGGTTAAAAGAAATTATTTGGTGAAAATATTTTATTTTGAGTAAAAGTATCTTTAATTAATTGTTATGGTTAAAAGAAATTATTTGGTGAAAATATTTTATTTTGAGTAAAAGTATCTTTAATTAATTGTTATGGTTAAAAGAAATTATTTGTGAGAAAAAGAATTTTTAAAATATTTTAAGAGGTTTTGTTGAAAAAGAAAAAGAAATAGAGTGATTTATGGAAAAAATAGTTATCGTTCATAAATAATATTAAAGAGAAAAGTATATTTTAATTGAAATATTGAATAATTATGTTGAGAATTAGTTAAAAGGATTTTTATGGGAATTTATGTTGAAAACTACGTCATTTCATGTGGTTAACTTTTCTTATTTCACATTTTCATATTGTACCGTTGTTGATAGTTATTCACGTTACTATTCATGATACACGACACCGACACGTAGAGTAATTGCACATATGACATGTTAATTACAGTTATACATAGTCTTGTTGTGTCCAGAACCGTAGTAGTTCATGACTTAGGGATTTGGTTGTCATGAACATGACCTAGTGACATGTGTGTGTTGACCATGCTTAGGAGGTGAACCCGTGTTTGATATATCGGCATCGTTGACTTGATTTACCTGAGACCGTGGGATGAGAAAGTCTTGGTTCATGTATTCGGATGTGGCCGTTTATGTATCTTCCAGACCCGTGCCAAGTGACCTTGTTTCCCGCACTTGGGGTTGGTTTGTTGGGCCTGTGAATTGTTTCGCACGTGGCCAGTGTACTTTTGTATTCATCTGAGTCCTGCTTGTGTCCGGACAAGCCGGAACCTGATTGCATGTCGTCGTTTGACCGTTCGTTGTTCCGCGGTATTGGATGCGCATAGAGGATAATGAACCGTCAGTTATCCGATTAATATGAACCTTGACTTTAAATGAGATGTAGATCTGAGACTATAACAGAATGGTTAGTTATCCGTTATTGTTGTTTAGAATGCCAGAGTTTTCCGGTTGTTAGGTGGTCAGTTCTAGTTGTATGCATGCATCGCTTCACACTATTATATTCGTTCGCATTTCTTGATTACTGCATTTATTTACATTATTATTATACTGCCATTGCTCGTGGGATCTTGCCGTGTGTTATACACGCTGACGTACTCCATTCTCTTAGTGTACGTCAGATATAGATGACGGACAGGTTCAGTGTGGAGATGCGCTAGAGGAATTTTCTCGGAGGAGAACCTTCGAACGGCGGAGTAGATCGGTGAAGCTTAGTTCCCTTTTGTTTTCAGTAGTTGATGAACCTTAGACTTCTTTCCGTATTTTTGTTTTAGCTTAGTTGACATTTATTTTATGATTCTCTAGTCTTAACTACATGTATTGTTTAAGACATGTGGACTCTTTTATAGTCTTGGATATTATTTTATTTGGTGATATGTACTTCCTGTTCTGGATTATTATTTTATTCTTACCGGTTGTGATTGGGATCTGTGACTGTGATGTACTTTTATGATTACTTGATGCTTGGCATATTAGGTTGAGAAGAAATATTTTTTTTCTATTCGTAATTCTCCTCATCCTAATACGTCGCGGGCTTGTTCACGTACCGTTTCCGTGTATTTTGGGAAGCGGGGCGTGACAGGTTTTTGGTGGTGGCCCATGTAGGTCGACTCAGTTCACAGTCCCGAGTTTCACAGTAAGAATATGATAAATAATTTAGACACGTATCACTATTCCATCCGTAAGACTATGTTTAGACCCTTATCCTATAGGTTATGCTTGATTTCTATCCTATTGATTTGATTCGATTTTACTTAATTTCTTAGTTCTCCCTCTAATGTTTGAATTCCGTCTTTTCTCGAGCCATGGCGAGTCCGTGGTAATAGTAATCCATCGGTGCGGTGGCGGATGCGGCGTGGATCGCGTCGGCTTTAGAGATGATTGAGGGGATTGGCTCTGAACCAACACCTCTTTGCGATGCGGTTGCGGCGGGAGCCTCGGCCCGGCATCCTCCTCACCGCGGGCTCGAGTTAGGGAGGTCCGATACATCGCGACCTCCATCCTTTTAAGTGCAGAGGTCTCTAGCGAGAGGAGTTTCTCAGTCCGCGGAGACTATCCTTCTGATGGCTCGTATTCCCCTGCGAGTGGGTAGGTCTCATGGATGTTGACTCACCGATCGGCTCGGATCTGGTGGAATGCGAAGACTCATTTGGAGAGCGATTTTGTGGGAGACCTTCCGCAGGCGCTTCAATGGAAGTACTTTCCCGATGCGGGATGAGCTTTTATGCGAGGTTTTAGCTCAAGCGGGGAGGTCGATCGATCGATGAGTATGGCGAGTTATCCTCCCTTAGCGCTATGCTCCCCACCTTATTCTGAACCCGACCATCGAGGAGCCTTGATTCAAAAGTGCGGACAAGTATATTAGATTGGCTCTAGGCGGTAGGCTTGCGACTCTGCTGGCTGTATTGGATCGCGACCGAGTGAAGCGTTGAAGGAGCACGAAAGCGCCCATGTGATTGAGCGAGCACCGGCGGCTCAACCCGGAGTGTCGGCGTCCCCTTCTGGCGGCGGGCCAGCGAGCGGCCGCTCCTCGAGAGGCGGCGGTTTTCGGCGTCGGCCACTTCCTTACATGCGGCCATATCGGCGTCACGGAGTGCGGTCGGGGCCAATCTTGGTGAGTGCTCTCATTGTGGCTTTCGGGCATACCCGGAAATGCGCTGCGTCTTCAACTGTGTTTCGCGTGTGGATCCCCCGACCATATCAGCCGAGATTGCCCATTGCGTTAGCAACCCCGTTTGCCTCCACCTCTAGTTCGACCAGCTCTTCCAGCTCCAGCAACTCCAGCTCAGCACGGATCATACCCTCGAGCAAGATCTCTTCCTTCCCGGCGGGTCTATCGGGAGCGGAGGCGGCGGACGCCAGCGGACCTTCATGATGTCAGCTGTTGAAGCTGAGGCAAATGGCCAAGTTATCACTGGTAAGATTGTCTCCTCTTACTTTTAAATTGCATATATTTTCTTATTATTTAGCATTGCATGATAATATCACGATAGGATGATTATGAGTACTAAGTTAGTTATATTTACCTCCTTCCGCATTAGGCAAGGTCCTTGTTTCTTCCGTTCTTGCCTTGTCACTTTTCAATTCTGGAGCTTCCCATTGCTTCTTGTCTCGTCAATTTGCGGCCACCCATTCTCTTCCTATAGCTACTCTGACCACGGGCTAGAATATCGACACTGGTAGTGGCATCTTGGTAGCATCCAGTGGATATGAGGCATGTCCTGTGGTCATCTGTGGGAGAGAGCTTTTTGTAGATTTCTTAGTGATCGATTTGTCGAGTTTCGATGCTGTGTTTGGTATGGATTGGTTGGGGTCATTCTTCACCACCATTGATTGTCGCTGACGGAGTGTAGTCTTCGAGATTCCAGATCACCCGAGATTTGAGTTCCTTAATGGCAGTACCACGACTGGAGCCGTGGAGTTCAGAGCGAGACCGAAGAAGGCGATGTTCGCTGCTATGCAAGTGGAGCCCGAGAAGCTAGCTGTTGTTCGGGAGTTTGAGGATGTGTTTCCCGAGGATATTTAAGGGTTCCCACCAGATCGAGCGATTGAGTTTTCCATAGAGTTGAAGCCTGGAACCGCTCCAATCTCCAAGACCCCGTATCGTTTGCCTCCAGCTGAGTTGGCCGAGCTTCAGACTTAGTTAGATGATCTTTTGCGGAGAGGATTGATTCGACCTAGCGTATCAGCCTTGGGGAGCACCTATAGTGTTTGTGACTAAGAAGGATGGATCGAAGCGGATGTGTATCGACTAAAGGGAGCTGAATGCAGTGACAGTGAAGAACAAGTATCCTCTTCCCCGTATCGATGATATATTTGACCAGTTAGGTGAATCGAGAGTATTTTCTAAGTTGGATCTGGAGTGGGTACCACCGGTGAAGGTGAAGGAACGATGTTCCTAAAACGACTTCGGGGCGAGATATGGGCATTATGAATTCCTAGTGATGCCGTTTGGTGTGACCAATCTTGTGGCGGCGTTCATGAGTTTGATGAATCGATATTCTATGATGTCTTTGGATAAGTTAGTGGAGGTCTTCATTGATGATATTTTGGTGTATTCGAAGGCCGAGGAGGAGCATCTGAACACTAGCGGTTCGTGTTCTGAGACCTTGAGAGCATCGGCTATTTGCCAAGTTCGGCAAGTGCGATTACGGTTGGATCGCATTGCATTCTTAGGGCATGTAGTATCGGAGATGGTATATCTGTGGACCCGAGAAGGTATTTGTTGTTAGAGATTGGCTAACCCATAAGTGGTATCGATATTAAGAGCTTCACGGGATTAGCTAGATACTACGGCTTTATCGAGATTTCGAAGATCCTTGAGCTAATGGCGGCCAGCGAAAGGATGTTAATTTTGTCGAGTCCGGCGCTTGTGGCGGCGTTTGAGGATTAAAGTCTCGTGACCTCGGCCCGATCTTGGCGATACGGACGAGGCGGGAACTTTGAGGTGTTACATTGTAGAATTGAAAAAATGTTTATTGATTGAATGAGCGGGTTACAATCAAATTCTCGATTCTGAGAGGAAGAGGAGATTGATTTGACTCCTCTTTTAAGGTGGGTTCTTAGCGTGATAGGATGCTTCTCTCGATGCTCCGCGTCGAGATTGCTTCCGTTGATGATCGAACAAAGTGCGAGATGATCTTGAGATTCGATGAAGAGCTTCGATCTCACTTGTGCGCAAGTGTTGAATTCTCAAAAGCTCCAAAGAAAAGCCGACTAGCTTGCGGCCTCCCCAAAGCCCCTTTCTCATAGGCTGCTCATGGCTATTTAAAGGGTTTTAGCATGTAACTATCATCTTTGGAATTGTGAAGCGTGGGTTAATGGGCGTGGGCATAGCGTGCCCACTACTTAACCCACGAGTTGTTGGGACCTTCGTGGCCTTTGTGTTCGCTCACGGTAAAATGCCCGGCCTTCACGGTGAGCGAGAACGCTTCGATGGCGAACGGCTGCGATGTCGTGAAACACTTCTGATTCTGGCGGCTTCTGATGCGTAGGCGCTCACGATATGGCTGCGATAGCAGCGGTGGCGAACCTCGTCGGACTCGGTTGTCGCGAGGCGAGCCGTTTGAGTGTCGAGGTTGAATGTCGAGATTCGCTGCGTAGGTGAACCTCGGTTGAATGTCGAGGTTCCTGCTATAGGCGAACCTCGGTTGAATGTTGAGGTTAAATGTCGAGGTTCGCTGCGTAGGTGAACCTCGGTTGAATGTCGAGGTTCCTTTGCTTGGCGAACCTCGGTTGAATGTCGAGGTTCAGCGCTTGGCGAACCTCGTGCGAATGAAACCCGGCGCTTGGCGAACCGTCACGAATGAAGAGCTTATTTGCAATGATGTTGTGGCGAGCCTCATCATTGTCGAGCCTCGGCTTGGCGAGCCTCGTCGAATGTCGAGCCTCGCTGCTTGGCGAGCCTCATCGGCTGTCGAGCCTCGGCGCTTGGCGAGCCTCGTCTGAATGTCGAGCCTCATTGCTTGGCGAGCCTCGTCTGCTTCTGACAGTCGTAACTTTCAAACCGTGCGTCGAATTAGGCGAATTATATATGGAAATCGACCATCTCGGCGAGGCGGAGCCAATTGCCCTGTCATTTTGCCCAGTTCCTTTTGGTTTGAGAGATATCAGCATTTCTGTCTATTTTGTAAAGTCAAACATCGGGTAAACTTAACCTTTAGGCGGGCTGACTCCACTCGGATGGACTCTTAAGCTCTTTTGCTCATTCAGAGTTCTTTGTGTAGGGATTAAGGCAATTTTACTGCCTACAAAACCCCTCAAAGTTTTGAGACTTGAATGCGGTTGAATGGAGTGCGGAACACTTTGGATATGAAACTGTAAGATGGTGGCCGTGCGGGCGGGCGAGAACCTTCTAACGAACGGTAAATTTGAATTCTTCACTTGCGACTAATGATAAGCCCTCTAGGATTTTTAGCAAACCCCGGCTATCAGCAGTTTGATGTGCCTTTATCGATTACGTTTGAACGGGCTAGCCATACTTTTCCCTCGGTATGGTGAGTTTGCGAGGAGTTTCTTTTAGGCTTAGTGCTAAAATCTCCCCTCTATCCTTAGCCGTTCAAGGCGTTGGATTAAAGATAAGGGCAAATAGCACGGTAGGCCATCAGCGAAATGATCGAATCGTTGGTGACATGAAAGTATAGCGATCGCGATCAAAAGCAATCAAGTTGTTGATGGCGTGAGAGTATAACAACGGTGATTCTGAACAAAATCATTTAGAGGAATGATCATGTGGGAGTAGTCAAGTCGTTGGGGACATGGGAGTATAGCGACTATGGTTGAAATAGAGGCACATCATGGTAGGCCACTATTAGGAATGATCGAATCGTTGATGACATAAAAGTATAGCGATCGCGATCAAAAGCAATCAAGTTGTTGGTGGCGTGAGAGTATAACAACGGTGATTCTGAACAAAATCATTTAGAAAATGACTCGTGGGGGTAGGTGAGTCGTTCGGGGACATGGGATTATAGCGACTATGGCTAAAATAGAGGCACATCGCATGGTAGGCCACTATTGAAATGATCGAATCGTTGATGACATAAAAGTATAACGTCGCGATCAAAAGCAATCAAGTTATTGATGGCGTGAGTATAACAACGGTGATTCTGAGCGAAATCATTTAGAGAAAATGACTTGCGGGGTTAGGCGAGTCGTTCGATGACATGGGAGTATAGCGACTATGGTGAAATAGAGCACATCGCATGGTAGGCCACTATTAGGAATGATCGAATCGTTCATTGACATAAAAGTATAGCGATCGTGATCAAAAGCAATCAAGTTGTTGATGGCGTGAGAGTATAACAACGGTGATTCTGAACAAAATCATTTAGAAAATGACTCGTGGGGGTAGGCGAGTCGTTCGGGGACATGGGAGTATAGCGACTATGGCTAAAATAGAGGCACATCGCATGGTAGGCCACTATTGAAATGATCGAATCGTTCGATGACATAAAAGTATAACGATCGCGATCAAAAGCAATCAAGTTATTGATGGCGTGAGAGTATAACAACGGTGATTCTGAACAAAATCATTTAGAGGAAAATGACTTGCGGGGTTAGGCGAGTCGTTCGGGGACATGGGAGTATAGCGACTATGGTTGAAATAGAGGCACATCGCATGGTAGGCCACTATTAGGAATGATCGAATCGTTCAGTGACATAAAAGTATAACGATCGTGATCAAAAAGCAATCAAGTTGTTCAGTGACGTGAGAGTATAACAACTATGATGGGAATAGGGGTATGACGACCTGATTGGACAACGTCATTTGCGGGAATGACGGTGCGGACTATCAGAGGTGATTGTTAACATGACAGTTATGTGGACTCACCAACCTATTGGCGAGGATTGGAAGGGAGTTTGTCAAAGGTGATTGTTAACCCGACACGAATTTGTTGCGATTGGGGCAACTTTGAGGACTCACCATCCCATTGAAGAGGATTGGTAAGTTGATTTGTCAGAGGTGCAATATTAACATGACAGTGGGAGTGGTCCCGTTATCCTACTTGAGAGGATTGACGGAGGAAATCTTGAGGGAATTATCAGAGGTGATTGTTAACATGATAATTTTGGAAACCCACCATCCTATTGCCGAGGATTGGTGGAGGAATTTAGAGAAAATTAGTTATCAGAGGTGATTGTTAACATGACAACTTAGTAGGAGTTTGAAAGAAGACTACGGGTAGTACTTCTTTAAAAATTTACCGTCGGATGCTGGTCCTCTGGCGATTGATGCATATAAGCATCAGCGATCATCTTTGGCCGATTGTAGTCAAGTCTTCGCAGTCGGTCCCATAGCCTGGTTCCGCGTTGGCAAGCTCGGCAGGTGCCATCAGGGGCTTAATTGAAAAGAGTTTTGATGAGGAAGCGGTCGCCAACACCAAGTTATCTTGGTCGTCACCTCCTCGAAATTCAAATAGCTCTTCAACCTCCATACGCTTGAGCACACTCTCGACTTGTTCTCCTTGGCGGGTTAAGTCTTTCCATGAGCGAGCTACGGCGGCCCATATTAGGCGAATGTTGATGGAGAGATTATTAGGCACATCCCGATGAGAGTGGCCTCGAAATCGATCCGCGGGCACCACGGCGATCGGTTCCTGAATCTCTTAACAAAGTTGCTTACAGACTCTTTCTTCCTCTGCTTTAGAGCTAGCAGGGTTGCCATAGATATTCCTGTGTCATCATCGAAGAATCTGGCCATGAAGAGCCTTTCCATGTCCTTCCAGCAGGTGATGGACCCAGGTTCTAATCTGCGAAACCATTCAAAAGCAACCCCCTTGAGGGTGCCAATGAACAACCGAGTCACAACGGGATCATTTCCCATTATGTGTCCAGTTTGCACCTTGAAGTAGTAAATGTGTTGGGTAGGAGAACCCTTGCCATCGAGCTGCGGGAGGTCGGTGGCTTGAATTTGGAGGATATGAGACATCATCCCATTCTATAGGATATGGCACGGCCACCCCGACTCTTTTGATGCGCCCTTGGAACTTAAGGGCATCCGGTACTTTGGAAATCCGTAGCGTATGATCTCGCTCTTTCATACGGATTGATTCGCTTGAGATGACGAGTGGACATCATGATCCCCTCATAGCCTTCGCTTGATTTGGAACCTCCGGCGAGCTTCTCCATCATTACTTCTAAGCGTCGATGGACTCTTGTTGAGCAACAATGAGAGCTTGTTGCTCTTCGATCTTCTTTGCCATCTCTTCCTCTTTATCGACCATGAGGCCGGCTTGATCACTTATATCGGTGTTTGAAGGTTGAGATGTGGTCATGCGAGTTCTCGGATTCTTCACGGGTACCCCAAGCCAATCGGCTATAGTCAAGCGGGATTGCGCTCGATGCGAAGGCGGGTGCCGATGGCGTATGACCATTGATTAAAGCCTCGTAACCTGGAGAATACTCGAGGTCGGCGATTCGGGGCTGCTGTTGGGGTCTTGCTCAGCTTCTCCCAATCGTGTTAATAGTCACTCGGGGAATGACCACGGGCGCTTGTTTCTTATGGCGAAACCGCCTTCGTCTAGTTGGCGGGTCGGATAAGCGCTCAAATCTGAAGGTTGATGTGTCGATGAACATTGGTAGCGCATGGCGAGATGAGTTTCTCCACAGCGGCAATGGTATTGCATTTGGCGGCATCAGCTTGCGAGTGAGATAATCCGCGGAGATCGAAGTGGGTGTACCCCGGTTGATCCTAAAAATGAGCCTCATATGAGAGAGGCTCTACGAGTCGAGTTTGGCGAACTGGCGAGGTTGCGCTTCCTTTGGTTACGGCGAGGTTCATATTGGCGGCGAGGTTATTTGCCTGCCGAGTTAGATCTGTGTAGAGGAGACTTCATGTTGGCGAAGTTCGTTGCTTGGGCGAGGTTCATCCCTTTGGAGGGACCTCATGTTCTTTGGCGAGATTAGCCACTCGGCGAGCTTATCCCATTTTGAGGGATCTCACGTTGGCGGCGAGGTTAGCGGTAGGCGGCGTTCGCCATCCTTCAAGGGACCTCACGTTGTAGGCGAGGTTAGCGGTAGGCGGCGTTCGCCATCCTTCAAGGGACCTCACGTTGTAGGCGAGGTTAGCCACTTTGTGAGCTTATCCCATTTTGAGGGATCTCACGTTGGCGGCGAGGTTAGCCATGTGGGCGAGTTAGCGGTAGGCGGCGTTAGTCTGTTTTGAATGAACCCATAGATGAAAGCGAGGTTCCGCGACTTGGGGTGCAATGGCGAGGTTCGTGGCGTTCCTCGTCGATTCGACCCTCGATTCGTTTGACCATCTTTGGGCGATAGTGAAACCGTCCAGCGAGACCAAAGCTTCGAGCCCTACGGCGATCTTGGTTCGGCTGCTGACGCTGCTTGGCACGCCGTGAAATTGGACCCTTGGCGGATCTGCCTTTCCACGAGCGGCGAGGTTAGCGCGAAGCCAGGTTTGGCTAATGGCCTCGAGGTTGGGTTGGGCGCTTAACCTCCCACTTCTTAGCTGTCGGCAAGCTCTTGGAGCCTTGTCAAGAGACATAGGCTGGTTCTCGAATTAAGCTCGAGGAGATTCAACATGAGCCACGGGGTGAAGTCTCATCTGAGACTTCGTCGACACTGCGTGTCTTCAGGGCTCGATGCCCGGAGGAGAGGAACTCCTCATACTTACTCTGATCAAACTCAAGGACCAAGGTTTGAACCTCGGTTCCAACCGCAACCTTGTCCGATTAAGCCACCACCAGTTCATCGAATGAATGGTTACTCCCCTTGTGGTCGCCATCTTACGTAGAATTCGAAAAAATGTTTATTGATTGAATGAGCGGGTTACAATCAAATTCTCGATTCTGAGAGGAAGAGGAGATTGATTTGACTCCTCTTTTAAGGTGGGTTCTTGGCGTGATAGGATGCTTCTCTCGATGCTCCGTCGAGATTGCTTCCGTTGGCGATCGAACAAAGTGCGAGATGATCTTGAGATTCTTGATGAAGAGCTCGATCTCACTTGTGCGCAAGTGTTAAATTCTCAAAAGCTCCAAAGAAAAGCCGGCCGACTTGCGGCCTCCCAAAGCCACCTTTCTCATAGGCTGCTCATGGCTATTTAAAGGGTTTTAGCATGTAACTATCATCTTTGGAATTGTGAAGCGTGGGTTAATGGGCGTGGGCATAGCGATGCCCACTACTTAACCAGCGTAGTTATTGAGACGCCATTGGCCTTTGTGTTCGCTACAAGAAAACGCCCACCGCCATAAAGGAACGAGGGTCGCTACAGAAGTTTGAGCCGCCGCAAGAATCGTGAGGTCGCTAGCTACGCTGGCCGCTACAAGACGCGGAACTGCATAAGAACGCCGGGCCGGCAGCGAACGCTGGTGGCGAACCTCGTCAGACTCTGGTTGTGCGGGCGAGCTTCGTTTGAGTGTCGAGGTTGAATGTCGAGATTCACTGCGTAGGTGAACCTCGGTTGAATGTCGAGGTTCGCTGCTGTGGCGAACCTCGGTTGAATGTTGAGGTTAAATGTCGAGGTTCGCTGCTGTGGCGAACCTCGGTTGAATGTCGAGGTTCCTGCTATGGCGAACCTCGGTTGAATGTTGAGGTTAAATGTCGAGGTTCCTGCTATGGCGAACCTCGGTTGAATGTTGAGGTTAAATGTCGAGGTTCCTTTGCTTGGCGAACCTCGTCGAATGAAGAGCTTATTTGCAATGATGTTGTGGCGAGCCTCATCGGCTGTCGAGCCTCGGCGCTTGGCGAGCCTCGTCGAATGTCGAGCCTCGCTGCTTGGCGAGCCTCATCGGCTGTCGAGCCTCGGCGCTTGGCGAGCCTCGTCGAATGTCGAGCCTCGCTGCTTGGCGAGCCTCGTGCGCTTCTGAAGAGCAGTCGTAACTTTCAAACCGTCGTCGAATTAGGCGAATTATATATGGAAATCGACCATCTCGGCGAGGCGGACCAATTGCCCTGGTCATTTTCCCAGTTCCATTTGGTTTGAGAGATATCAGCATTTCTGTCTATTTTGTAAAGTCAAACATCGGGTAAACTTAACCTTTAGGCGGGCTGACTCCACTCGGATGGACTCTTAAGCTCTTTTGCTCATTCGAGTTCTTTGTGTAGGGATTAAGGCAATTTTCGCCTACATCGTGGCATCGGTAGAGGATTGGGATCGTTCTCAGCCGAGAATAGTCGCGTGGTAGCGTATGCATCTCGTCGGTTGAAGCAACATGGCGAGAACTATCCTACCCATGACACAGGTTAGCGGTGTGATCTTTGCTCTTAAGCTTTGGAGGCATTATCTGTTGGGAGAAGCGGTGAAGGTGTTTCTTGATCATAAGAGCTTGAAGTATATATTTACTCGAAGGAACTCAACATGAGGCGCTATAGAGCCGATGGCGCATTTCGACATCGATCTTGATACTATCTGGCAAGGTCAATGTAGTGCGGATGCTTTGAGTTGGTTGCGGCCATCATGACCCTCACGACTTCGGTGGAGACTTGGCGGGATATGCGAGATATGAGTATTGAGGTTCTTCTTCGAAGTCCGCGGCTTCTTTGATGAATCTCGATTCAATCGACATTGGTCGAGTGAATCAAAGGCTGCTCGATCGGTGACCCATTCCTTGAGAGGTCTGAGAATTAGCGATGGTCTTGGTAGAATTTGTTATTCATGAGGATGGATCCTTGCGATTCGAGTCGTATTTGTGTCTTGCGGCGAGGAGATGTTGAGAGGAGTTATTGCGGGAAGCTCATAGTTCGCGGATATTCTATCCATCACGGAGATGCGAAGATGTACAAGGACCTGCCCGAACTTTGATGGCGTGGTATGAAGAGATGTGGCTCGAAGTGTGGCGAAGTGCTTGGTTTGTCGGCCGAGTGAAGCGAACATCGGCGCGTGCGGGTTTATTGCGTAGTTGCCAATTCCATAGTGGAAGTGGCAACATGTCATCATGGATTCGTCAGCGGCTTACCTCGGGCTCTAGGCGAATGATCTTTGTTTGGGTGATCGTAGATCGATTAATCAAATCGGCTCACTTTATTCCATTAGAGTGGGACGGTCGTGAACATCTTGCTTTCGAGATATATGGAGGTAATTGCCTATCTCTAACTCTTTGGTGAATTCTTGGCGTGATAGGATGCTTCTCTCGATGCTCACGTCGAGATTGCTTCCCGTTGACGATCAGAACAAGGCTGCAGATGATCTTGAGATTACTGATGAAGAGCTCGATCTCACTTGTGCGCAAGTGTTAAATTCTCCAAAAGCTCCAAAAGAAAAGCCAGCCAGCTTGCCAGCCTCCCCAAAAGCCACCTTTCTCATAGCTGCTCATGGCTATTTAAAGGGTTTTTAGCATGTAACTATCATGCTGGAATTGTGGAAACGTGGGTTAATGGACGTGGGCATAACTGATGCCCACTACTTAACCCACGTAGTTGTTGGGACCTTCGTGGCCTTTGTGTTCCTTCTGATAAAAGCGCCCGGCCGCTTCTGATGAGCGAGGGGCTGCTGATGGCGAGGCAGCTGCGATGTCGTGAAACGCTACGATTCTGGCTTTCACGATGCGATGGGCGCTTTCACGATATGGCAGCTGCGATAGCGCGGTGGCGAACCTCGTCAGACTCTGGTTGTGCGGGCGAGCTTCGTTTGAGTGTCGAGGTTGAATGTCGAGATTCACTGCTGTAGGTGAACCTCGGTTGAATGTCGAGGTTCACTGCTATAGGCGAACCTCGGTTGAATGTTGAGGTTAAATGTCGAGGTTCGCTGCTGTGGCGAACCTCGGTTGAATGTCGAGGTTCGCTGCTGTGGCGAACCTTGGTTGAATGTCGAGGTTCCTTGCTTGGCGAACCTCGTGCGAATGAAAACCCATTGCTTGGCGAACCTCGTCGAATGAAAACCGGTTGCAATGATGTTGTGGCGAGCCTCATCGGCTGTCGAGCCTCGGCTTGGCGAGCCTCATCGGCTGTCGAGCCTGTTGCTTGGCGAGCCTCGTCGAATGTCGAGCCTCGCTGCTTGGCGAGCCTCATCATTTGTCGAGCCTCGGCGCTTGGCGAGCCTCGTCACGAATGTTGAGCCTCGGCGCTTGGCGAGCCTCGTGCGCTTCTGAAGAGCAGTCGTAACTTTCAAACCGTGCGTCGGAATTAGACGAATTATATATGGAAATCGACCATCTCGACGAGACGGAGCCAATTGCCCTGGTCATTTTTCCCAGTTCCATTTGGTTTGAGAGATATCAGCATTTCTGTCTATTTTGTAAAGTCAAACATCCAGGTAAACTTAACCTTTAGGCGGGCCTGACTCCACTCAGATGGACTCTTAAGCTCTTTTGCTCATTCCGAGTTGCTGTGTAGGGATTAAGGCAATTTTTACTGCCTACATCTGTGACGCATCTGGTAGAGGATTGGGATGCGTTCTCCAGCAGAATGGTCACGTGGTAGCGTATGCATCTCGTCAGTTGAAGCAACATGAGCAGAACTATCCTACCCATGACCTGGAGTTAGCAGCTGTGATCTTTGCTCTTAAGCTTTGGAGGCATTATCTGTTGGGAGAGCAGGTGAAGGTGTTTACTGATCATAAGAGCTTGAAGTATATATTTACTCAGAAGGAACTCAACATGAGGCAGCGCAGATGGTTAGAGCTGATGGCAGATTTCGACATCGATCTTCAGTACTATCCTGGCAAGGTCAATGTAGTGCCAGATGCTTTGAGTTGGTTGCCGCCATCATGACCCTCACGACTTCGGTGGAGACTTGGCGGGATGTACGAGATATGAGTATTGAGGTTCTTCTTCCGTGGGTCACGCTTCTTTGATGAATCTCCGCATTCAATCGACATTGGTCGAAAGTGAATCAAGGTCGCCACCGTGACCCATTCCTTCGTGAGGTGCGAGAATTAGCAAGAGCTGGTCTTCGGCCGAATTTGTTATTCATGAGGATGGATCCTTGCGATTCGAGTCGTATTTGTGTCTTGCGAGGAGATGTTGAGAGGAGTTATTGCGGGAAGCTCATAGTTCGCAGATTCTATCCATCCCGAGGTACGAAGATGTACAAGGACTGGCCCGAACTTTGATGGCGGGTATGAAGAGAGATGTGGCTCGAAGTGTGGCGAAGTGCTTGGTTTGTCGGCCGAGTGAAGCGAACATCGGCGCATTGCGAGGTTTATTGCGTAGTTGCCAATTCCATAGTGGAAGTGGCAACATGTCATCATGGATTTCGTCACTGGCTTACCTCGGAGCTCTAGACAGAATGATGCTGTTTGGGTGATCGTAGATCGATTAATCAAATCGCTCACTTTATTCCATTCCGAAAGGGACAATGACGAGCATCTTGCTCGAGATATATGGAGGTAATTGCCTATCTCTAACTCTTTGGTGAATTCTTCCTTTCCAGGATATTAGTAAATTCTTGGTATTACAGGAGATTGTGCGATTGCACGGAGTTCTAGTGTGCATCGTCTCGGATCGTGATACCCGATTTACTTCGGAATTCTGGAAGAGTTTGCAGCGAAGTCTCGACGAAGCTCGCCAAAGACCTACTATCATCCGCACTCCACGCATATCGTGAGAGGACCATTCAGATTCTAGAGGATATGCTCAGAGCATGTATGTTGGACTTTCATGGATCGTGGGAGGATCACTTGCACTGGTGGAGTTTGCTTACAACAGGTTTCGAGGCGATATCGGGATGGCCCCTTTGCGGCTTTGTATGGGAGAAGGTGTCTCTCTCCTTTGAGTTGGGTTGACATTGGAGGCAGGAGATTTTGGGCGGCCCGATTGCTAAATCGGTTGATCTTTGTCGAGATCATTAGGGGCGACTTCACATAGCGGGGCAGATTCAAGCATTGGCGGATCGGCGTCGGCATTTGGAGTTTCATCACGGAGACCATGTATTCTTGAAGATTTCCCCAACGAGGCACCATTAGCTTTGGGGCGTGGGAAGTTGAGCCGCGATATGTGGGTCCTTTGATGTCTTGCGAGAGAGTTGGAGAAGTGGCGTACCGACTTGCATTACCACCGCGTGGCTAGAGTGCATGGCGTGTTCCACGTCTCCCGAGTTGAGGTATGTTGGAGACCGAGTCATGTCATAGATTTCTCGAGATCGAGGTGCGACTGATTTGACCTATGAGAAGCAACTTTGTGGCGATTTTGGACCGAAGAAGACCCTCCGGAACAAGATCGTTGAGCTCGTTCGTGTGATGTGGCACCCAGATTCCCCTGGAGAGTTGACTTGGGAGTCAGAGTCAGAGATGCGGCAGCGATACCCTCAGTTGTTCTTGGACACTTAGCTAGTACATTCTATTTCATAATGCATTCTTTGCTACCTCATATCTTCTTCTAATTCTGGATATGTAGTTCTTTTGAATATCTCTCCACATATTTAATTGAGTCTTTCATTCCATGTCCCTATCTCTGGGTTGTTATCCACAGCTCTATTTTTAATTTCGAGGACGAATTTGTTTTAAGGGGTAGGATGTAATACCGTGAATTTCATTCGTATTTTTCTAATAGTTTGATATTTTCTAGTATTATTTTTCTAGTATTTTTCGATATTAAAATACTAAATGATATTTTAGATCTTTGGATATTATCTATATATATATATATATATATATATATATATATATATATATATATATATATATATATATATATATATATATATATATATATATATATATATATATATATATATATATATATATATATATATATATATATATATATATATATATATATATATATATATATATATATATATATATATATAATGATAGAGGTTATTAATATTTAGTTAATAATATTATTAGATAAATCGTTACAAATTGTCATAAATCATTATGTAATATTTGATTGTATTATTATGACCCTAACCGACCGATAAAGAGTAATATCTTTTTTCTCAATACCCTAACATTCCCCATTTTCTCCATTACTTTTTCCAGATTCCATTTTTCTCGACATGATTGATTTACCTGATTCCTTTTGATGATTTTTTTGATTTTGTTATACTTTGATTTTACTGATCTTGTCGATTTATTGATCTTTGTTCCATGACGACTTCTTTCACTTATATGCATGACTGATTCTCTTCTTCTTAACCTTTCCCTGGCTTTCTCCGTTTAACCTTCCTTACCGCTTCCACTACCTTGCCGACCCCGCTGGCCACGCCATCAGACGCCGCCGACCTGTTTCCAGTTTCGCTGATCGCCCCTATTAACGTGATTCACCTATCGCCAGCATTCCTCACAGATGTCAGTTTCGCCGACACTGCCGCTTCGTGGTAGCCAGGTATTCGTATTACCGTTAACGTTCGCCGCTTTCAGCTGCCGCACCGATTCACCAGGATCAACCGCCGGACAACCCGGTAAGATTTTAGATTATTTTGATTATTATATGCAAGATCCCTCTTGCCGTTGTCTCATTTATTTATTTTTATTAATTAATTCATATATGTATAGTTAGTTCGTACAATTTGATATCATATGCCAGCTAACATTTACATTTTCGTGAATATTCGATGGTATAAAATTATTCGTGATGATTGGATAGGTTAGAATTGATCTTTGATTAATTTCGTGCTATTTGGAAGCAAGAATGTATTTTTAGGATATTTTAGTATTTATTATGATTAAGAAAATATTTTTTAAAAGAAATTATTTGGTGAAAATATTTATTTTGAGTAAAAGTATCTTTAAATAATTGTTATGGTTAAAAAAATTATTTGGGAGAAAAAGAATTTTTAAAATATTTTAAGAGGTTTTGTTGAAAAAGAAAAGAAATAGAGGTGATTTATGGAAAAAAAATAAGTTATCGCTCATAAATAATATTAAAGAGAAAAGTATATTTTAATTGAAATATTGAATAATTATGTTGAGAATTAGTTAAAAGAATTTTTATGGGAATTTATGTTGAAAACTACGCCATTTCATGTGGTTAACTTTTCTTATTTCACATTTTCATATTGTACCGTTGTTGATAGTTATTCACGCATCGTTCATGATACACCTACACCGACACGTAGAGTAATTGCACATATGACATGTTAATTGCGCTATACATAGTCTTGTTGTGTCCGAACCGTAGTAGTTCATGACTTAGGGATTTGGTTGTCATGAACATGACCTAGTGACATGTGTGTGTTGACCATGCTTAGGAGGTGAACCCGTGTTTGATATATCGGCATCGCTGACTTGATTTACCCGAGACCGTGGATGGAAAAGTCTTGGTTCATGTATTCGATGTGGCCGCTATGTATCTTCCGCACTGCGCTAAGTGACCTTGTTTCCGCACTTGGGGCTGGTTTGTTTGGCCCGTGAATCGCTTCGCATGTGGCGCTGTACTTTTGTATTCATCGAGTCACGCTTGTGTCGGGACAAGCGGAACCTGATTAGCGTAGTCCTTTGACCGCTCGTTCCGCGGTATTGATGCGCCAGAGGATAATGAACCGCCGCTATCCGATTAATATGAACCTTGACTTTAAATGAGATGTAGATCCGAGACTATGACGTAATGGTTAGTTATCGCCATCGTTGTTTAGAATGCCGAGTTTTCCGGTTGTTAGGTGGTCGAGTTCTAGTTGTATGCATGCATCACTTCACACTATTATATTCGCTCGCTCGACATCGGATTTATATTATTATTATACGCCATTGCCCGTGGGATCTTGCCGCAGTGTTATACACGACGCATCTATTCTCTGTACGCCGATATAGATGACGGGCCGGTTTAGTGTGGAGATGCGCTAGAGCCGGAATTTTCTCAGCAGGAGAACCTTCCAGACGACAGAGTAGATCGAGCTGAAGCTTAGTTTCCTTTTGTTTTCAGTAGTTGATGAACCTTAGACTTCTTTCCGTATTTTCATTTTAGCTCAGTTGACATTTATTTTATGATTCTCTAGTCTTAACTACATGTATTGTTTCAAACATGTGGACTCTTTTATAGTCTTGGATATTATTTTATTTGGTGATATGTACTTCCTGTTCTGGATTATTATTTTATTCTTACCGGTTGTGATTGGGATCTGTGACTGTGATGTACTTTTATGATTACTTGACGCTTGGCGTATTAGGTTGAGAAGAAATGTTTTTTTCTATTCGTAATTCTCCTCATCCTAATACGTCGCGGGCTTGTTCACGTACCGTTTCCGTGTATTTTGGGAAGCGGGGCGTGACACTCCCCACTATCTCCTATTTTGATGGCCACTTAACCACAATTAAAGGCCATTAACTCTCTCTTTCAGCCTATAAAATGAGGAGAGATTGCTCATTTTTGGGAGTCTTTTATCATATATAGATCAACACTTACACACGGGAAAAATCAAGAGAGATCACCACCAAGACTTGCATTTCTTTTGTGCTTCAGTGCTAAGAGAAGACTGAGATATCTTCCAAGCAACCAAGTCATCATCGACAGCAAAAGACACATTGTCTTAGTCGGTCCGACAACGGAGTACAAGATCGATGCTCCATCAGGACACAAAAGAGGACCCCCAGGAAATATAAATTTTTCTTAGTTTCATTATAAGTCTTTTAATTGTAATTTGTGTCAATTGCAATACTAAAAGACCCAAAATAATTAGGATTAGATATGCTCTCTTTTACACTTTAGTAATTTATGTATAGATTAATCTATCAAAATAATGGCTTATAGAATATTGTAATTTGGTAGTTATACTTTCCTTAAACGGATTGATAACCTATGCTTATTAATATTCTAGGATTACTATTTTCACTTTTCTGCCTATGCATGAATTTTGATTTTCATTTTAAGAGTTATCATAATAATATATGCTTTCTTTAATTAGATTAATGGGTTATGCAATTAAATATGAATAAAACAAAGAGGACAATTTCAAGATCTAATAAATAGTTATCTCAGACCTATCCTATCTTTCTTTTAATTTCTATTTCTTAGTTTTATTACTTGTCATCTTTTCTTTTAGTTTCTATTTTTTGATTTTACATTTTAATCTAATTTATTTATTTCTCCATTTTTCTCTTTTCTCTTGTTTTATTTTATCTATTTTTAATTTGAGGGCGAATTTGTTTTAAGGGGTAGGATGTAATACTGTGATTCCTTCCGTATTTCTAATAGTTTGGTACATATTTTTCTAGTATTATTTTTCTAGTATTTTCGATATTAAAATACTAAATGATATTTTAGATCTTTGGATATTATCTATATATATATATATATATATATATATATATATATATATATATATATATATATATATATATATATATATATATATATATATATATATATATATATATATATATATATATATATATATATATATATATATATATATATATATATATATATATATATATATATATATATATAATGATAGAGGTTATTAATATTTAGTTAATAATATTATTAGATAAATCGTTACAAATTGTCATAAATGCATTGTATTAATATTTCCATTCCATTCCTTCCCCTTCTTCCAACACATCCCTCTCCCTCTCCATCTCTTTCTCTCGTTTCCTTCCCTCCACCACCCCCCCCACCATGTTCCATTCCGACCACCATTTTCCCTAAGATCCCGTCCATTCCACCCTTCCACTTCCGTCCATGCCATCTCCTCCATTCCCCACTCCACCTTGACCATTCCGGCCTCCCCCTCCCGCCTCCTCCTTAGTCTCCAACCCTCTCTCCCGCCTCCTCCTCAGTCTCAGCCTCCTCCTGCCTCCACTTGCCTTATTCTAACCTCGCTGTGAGGCCCGCCATGCCTTCTGTGGCGACCCCGTTCGGCCGCATGGTAGTAGCCCCTGGCGCATCATCCACCGCTGCCCGGCATGTCGAGCCTTCCTTCCGTCGACCGTCGCCCGTCTTTCGATTTCGTGCGGTCGTGCATCATTGTTCATTTCATCGCCTTCATTAAGCTCGTGTGCGTGCGATTAGGTCCGGTGTGATCAATCCGTTCGACAACAGAGGCAAGATCCGATCTGGATTGACTCGTATTTTGTATTTTAGATTATTTATGAATTATTATATGCAAGATCCCTCTTCTTGGTTGTCTCATTTATTTATTTTTATTAATTAATTCATATATGTATAGTTAGTTAGTGCCAATTTGATATCATATGCAGTTAACATTTACATTTTCGGTGAATATTCGATGGTATAAAATTATTCGTGATGATTGGATAGGTTAGAATTGATCTTTGATTAATTTCGTGCTATTTGGAAGCAAGAATGTATTTTTAGGATATTTTAGTATTTATTATGATTAAGAAAATATTTTTTAAAAGAAATTATTTGGTGAAAATATTTATTTTGAGTAAAAGTATCTTTAAATAATTGTTATGGTTAAAAAAATTATTTGGGAGAAAAAGAATTTTTAAAATATTTTAAGAGGTTTTGTTGAAAAAGAAAAGAAATAGAGGTGATTTATGGAAAAAAAATAAGTTATCGTTCATAAATAATATTAAAGAGAAAAGTATATTTTAATTGAAATATTGAATAATTATGTTGAGAATTAGTTAAAAGAATTTTTATGGGAATTTATGTTGAAAACTACGTCATTTCATGTGGTTAACTTTTCTTATTTCACATTTTCATATTGTACGTTGTTGATAGTTATTCACGTTCTTGTTCATGATACGACAAACCGTAGAGTAATTGCACATATGACATGTTAATTGCAGTTATACATAGTCTTGTTGTGTCCAGAACCGTAGTAGTTCATGACTTAGGGATTTGGTTGTCATGAACATGACCTAGTGACATGTGTGTGTTGACCATGCTTAGGAGGTGAACCCGTGTTTGATATATCGGCATCGTTGACTTGATTTACCTGAGACCGTGGGATGGAAAAGTCTTGGTTCATGTATTCGGATGTGGCCGTTTATGTATCTTCCAGACCCGTGCCAAGTGACCTTGTTTCCCGCACTTGGGGCTGGTTTGTTTGGCCCGTGAATCGTTTCGCATGTGGCCGGTGTACTTTGTATTCATCGAGTCACGCTTGTGTCGGGACAAGGAACTGATTAGCGTAGTCCTTTGACCGTTCGTTGTTCGCGGTATTGGATGCGCGTAGAGGATAATGAACCGTCAGTTATCCGATTAATATGAACCTTGACTTTAAATGAGATGTAGATCTGAGACTATGACAGAATGGTTAGTTATCAGTTACTGTTGTTTAGAATGCCGAGTTTTCGGTTGTTAGGTGGTCGGGCTTCTAGTTGTATGCATGCATCACTTCACACTATTATATTCGTTCGCGTTTCCTGATTACTGCATTTATTTATATTATTATTATACCGCCATTGCCCGTGGGATCTTGCCGTGTGTTATACACGCGACGCATCTATTCTCTTAGTGTACGCCGATATAGATGACGAGGCGGGTTTAGTGTGGAGATGCGCTAGAGCCGAATTTTCTCGCCAGAGAACCTTCCGACGACGAGTAGATCGAAATAAGCTTAGTTTCCTTTTGTTTTCAGTAGTTGATGAACCTTAGACTTCTTTCCGTATTTTCATTTTAGCTCAGTTGACATTTATTTTATGATTCTCTAGTCTTAACTACATGTATTGTTTCAAACATGTGGACTCTTTTATAGTCTTGGATATTATTTTATTTGGTGATATGTACTTCCTGTTCTGGATTATTATTTTATTCTTACCGGTTGTGATTGGGATCTGTGACTGTGATGTACTTTTATGATTACTTGACGCTTGGCGTATTAGGTTGAGAAGAAATGTTTTTTTTTTCTATTCGTAATTCTCCTCATCCTAATACGTCGCGGGCTTGTTCACGTACCGTTTCCGTGTATTTTGGGAAGCGGGGCGTGACACTCCCCACTATCTCCTATTTTGATGGCCACTTAACCACAATTAAAGGCCATTAACTCTCTCTTTCAGCCTATAAAATGAGGAGAGATTGCTCATTTTTGGGAGTCTTTTATCATATATAGATCAACACTTACACACGGGAAAAATCAAGAGAGATCACCAGCCTCGCACTTGCATTTCTTTTGTGCTTCAGTGCTAAGAGAAGACTGAGATATCTTCCAAGCAACCAAGTCATCATCGACAGCAAAAGACACATTGTCTTAGTCGGTCCGTCAACGGAGTACAAGATCGATGCTCCATCAGCACACAAAAGAGGACCCCCAGGAAATATAAATTTTTTCTTAGTTTCATTATAAGTCTTTTAATTGTAATTTGTGTCAATTGCAATACTAAAAGACCCAAAATAATTAGGATTAGATATGCTCTCTTTTACACTTTAGTAATTTATGTATAGATTAATCTATCAAAATAATGGCTTATAGAATATTGTAATTTGGTAGTTATACTTTCCTTAAACGGATTGATAACCTATGCTTATTAATATTCTAGGATTACTATTTTCACTTTTCTGCCTATGCATGAATTTTGATTTCATTTTAAGAGTTATCATAATAATATATGCTTTCTTTAATTAGATTAATGGGTTATGCTTGTTAATTCTAAATATGAATAAAAACAAAGAGGACAATTTCAAGATCTAATAAATAGTTATCTCATGAGAATCTATCCTATCTTTCTTTTAATTTCTATTTCTTAGTTTTATTACTTGTCATCTTTTCTTTTAGTTTCTATTTCTTTTGATTTTACATTTTAATCTAATTTATTTATTTCTCCATTTTTTCTCTCTTTTCTCTTGTTTTTATTTTTATCTATTTTTAATTTTCCTTTTTACTTTTATTGTTTGCATTTCAATTCTCTTTTCTCTCCCTCTTTCTAGTTTTCATTTCCTTTTCTTAACAAAATTTCAATAACTAACCCTTTTCATAAAAACATCTTTTCAAACAACTTTATAAAAAGTAAAATTCTATTTCAAAGCCAAAACCTCCCTTCTTGTGGTTCGACATTTTCTAGACTATAATTTTTGTTCATTTACAGCATCATTTCTTACAATAATTTTTGGTCTTGGATTGCCGGGAAGGAAGTTATTTTTATTTATTTTGTAATTTTGTTTTGAGGTTCTTTGATTTTTTGCTGATTTGTGTAGGATTCTTAACTAGGATTGAAGGAGATTTGAAAGAGAGGCTAAGCTTGCTTTTGTCTAGGAGATAAGTTTTCTTCACTTTCATTTTGCTTTCTTAGTTAGTTTTCTCACAAATTAACAATTTTAGGTTAATTAAAAACAAAACAAAAATTTCCATTCATGTTGAACCTAATAAAATCCACCATCAATTTAGAATAATATTAAATAAGATAAAAATCTAAACAAAATTTTCATATTTGTTTTCTTTGCCCTAAATAAAAAAAGTTTAGAAATAATTTGTTTAAGGCGTCCACTTGGAGATTGCTTTTATTTTTTTAGGGCCTTATTTGCATTCATATAGTTAGTAGGAATCACAAATTGAATTTGAACCCCTTGATTTGTCATTATTAAATATCTTTACGGGCATAAAACCAAAGTAAGGTCATTACCCTTTCTTTGGCCCAAAAATCATTAAAATCCTCACTACACAAATACAAGCCTATAAAATTCCTTAAACATTAGCCCTAAGAACTCAAGCTCAATAGGAAACAAGAATTTTGAGGGAGGTGAATAATCTATTCTATCTTCATTTGATTTAGTTAGTGTCTAAGGAAAGAGTTTAGAGTAGCAAATGTGCTCGCAAGAAAAAAGGTTCCTTAATTGGTCCCTAAGTTACGCAGGAAGAACCCTTTTTGGACTTATTCTCTTAAATGGCCAACTAGTTACATGAACTAGGATACAGCATTGGCATGTAGGAACTTTTGATTAGGAGCTGGTTTGGTAAAGTTTAGGCTTAACACTAGAAATTAAGAAAGTGATTAGGTGTTTTTCCTTTTGCTTTGTTCAGTTAGGATTTTCTCTTTTTCTCCTTCAAAACATCTTTTAGATTTTTTATTGCCTTAAAATTTTCGTATTTATATTTAGTTCTTAGGTTTTTAAAATAAATAACAATATGAAGTTTTCATTAGTGTATGCAGTTTATACTAGGGATAATACAAAATATTTAGTTCGTGTTGAATTCGAATCAAAAGAGATGGGTAATGTTAATCCACCCTTCTTCAGGATATGTGTTATCCTACTAGGATATAATTCCATCTTGCATTAGACTTTGAGAGGGTAATGGGGCTAATTATGAGCATAGACCTCATTCATAAACATGCTACACAATTTTTTGGGTAATAAGTCTAATGAAGCTTACATTTTTATATCCGATTTTGAGAAAAGATGCTATGATTAAGATTAGAGAGTAACTTGAGGATGCAATTAAACTCAAATTTATCCCCTTTGCTCTGAAAGAAAAACCTAAGAAGTGATTGTATAGCTTGCCAACAAATTCCATCTCCACTTAGAATGAATTTGTTACTGCCTTTCTGAAAACAATTATTTCCAATTCATAAAATGATACTTAGAACCTACATTAGACTTGTAAGAAAATCTCTGGAGAACCATTCTGAAAGTGTTTCGATAGATTTAAGAATCTTCTTATCAAATGTCCTCATCACAGTTTAGAGAAGTGGCGTTTATGACAAATTATTTATGAAGGATTAAAATACTCTTCAAAGATATTCTTAGAATCTGTGTCAAGGGGATTTCATGATGAAAAATACTAATGAAGCCTGGAATTTCTAGAGAACTTATCTGAGAAAATCATGCAATGGGAAAATTATAATAAAAAAGTAACTTCATCAGTTCCCACTACCAAATCTGATGGTTTGTCCTTAGAGTCAACTATAGCTCTGAAGCTAAAATGGCCTCAATCCTGCGTAGGCTAGAGGCTTTGGAAATCAAAGATCGAGCTCCAACTCATTTGAATCAAATTTCTTCTCCAGGATGTCATAATTGCTTGTCTCCAACTCACGCTTCAGAAGTATATCCTCTTTTACGATATAACTAACCACTTGATCAGATGAATGCAGCATTTCAGCATTCTAGGAATGATCTAATTTTTCCAACTTACAATCTGGGTTGAAGTAATCATCCTAACTTTGCTTGTATTAGGAAATTTTCTTAGAAAATCCAAATTTTCTTAGAAAATCCTAATTTCAATCCCTCTTCAGCTCCACAATTTTCTAGGGGAAACATCAATTTTCAGAATCACAACCCAATCTTTCATACCAAAATCAACCCCCTCAGAATCAATCTATCATTTTTGCTCCATCAAGTTCTAATAGTGATCATGAAAAATGGTTCAGTGTCTTAGAAAATGTCTAAAAGCTATGATAAAAGTATTTGCACAAGCCACTAACATGTTGACTCAATCATCCAATATTCTTAATTCCTTCATGCAAATAACAGGCCAACTATTTAATTCTAACACTCAAGTTATAACTAGTATGGAAACTAAATTAGGACAACTACCTAGTGCTCTGAATGATAGACATAAAGGAAAATTTCCAAGTCAACCGGTTGCAAATTCTAAGAACACTGGAACAAGCTCATCCAATGCAGCTCAAGTATTTTTGTCTTTTAAGGAGAGAATAGTAGATCTTTTACAGCCATAATTTCTTTCACGAAGGCTACCAAATTGTTGAGTCAAGGATGTAGCAGGTATTTAGCTTGTATGATGAGTGATCAGTTGAGCGATAAGAAGTTGGAGGAGATACCTATTATTAGAGATTACCCTATTTCCAGAAGACTTGTTAGGATTACCACCAGACCAGAAAATAGAGTTTGCCATAGATTTGATCCCAGCGACCACGCCCAAATCTAGAGCCCCTTATATATTGGCACTAGCTAGAAGGTGCTCAATATTTTCAAAGATTGACTTAAGGTCAGGGTACCATCAGTTAAAGATTAAATCTGAGGACATACCAAAGGCTACATTCAAGACACGATATGACCATTATGAACTATTGGTGATGTCATTTGGACTGGCTAATGCAACAGCTACCTTTATGGATTTGATGAATTGGGTATTCTAGTCGTACTTAGATCAATTTGTTGTGGTTTTTATCATTGACATCCTATTTTATTCCAAAAGTTTTCAAGAGCATAAAGAACATCTGAGAATTATATTGCAGACATTGAGGGAGTGGTTATTATATACTAAGTTCATGAAGTGTGAGATTTGGTTGGAGAAGGTGATGTTTTTAGGGCATGTGATTATCAGAGATGGAATATCTACGGACCCAGCTAAGGTTGAGGCTATTGTGAAATGGATACATACCACCTTGGTGATGGAGATTCGGTGTTTCTTGAGATTAGCTTGGTATTACAGAATATTTGTCAAAGGCTTTTCTCAGTTAGCAACGCTTTGACTTTGACTCGTAAGAATGCTAAGTTCGTGTGTAGTGAGAAGTGCGAGGAGCATTTTCAGGAGCTAAAGAAGTGGATATTGACCTCTCCCATTCGCACTATCCCTACAAGTTTAGATAAGTTTATGGTTTATAGTGATGCATCTTCCCGAGGTGTGGATTGTGTTCTGATGCAGAATAAGAGGGTAATAGCTTATGCCTCTGAGCAATTGAGGCCCCATAAGAGGTACCCCACTCATGATCCGGAGCTTGCTACTATGATTTTTGCTTTAAAAATTTAGAGACACTACATGTATTGAGTTGTAAGACCTTAGAGGGGGTGAATAGCGTCAATAAAAATTTTTGACTACTAATGCAGTGATATGACCAAGATCAAACTGATGTGTATCGCTAGATAATTCTGTGGAACTACAGTGAAGAAAGTTCAGTGAAACTTTCAAACTGTGTAATGCAAAACACACAAATGAACAGATAAACAAATAAGTATATAGTTACTATGATGCAATGTGTGGAAAGTTCAGTCAGAACTTTCAAACAGAAAGATGAACACACAAATGAGCAAGTGTAAATGCAATATATAGAAATTTCAATCGAACTTTCACTCTAAGTGTTAAATACACAGATGAACAAGATTGTTATGGTGTGTGTATGCAGACAGGTATGATTTAGATAAGCACAAGTATAATAGCAAATATAAAGAACGATCTATTGAACATATATATAACTAATGGTACAAGTACGTGCACTGAGGTATATTAAACTGTCTATAAAAACTTTAGCAAGATACTTAAAAGCATATCACATATAGCAGAGTAGGAGGTAAAGAGATAGAAAATAATAAATACACAGTACACAAGGATATATAGTGATTCCCCTTCATGGGTACATCCACTACCTGGCACACCAGCTAGGATTTTCCAATCCACTATAAGCACTTCCTCTAGAAGTCAAATAGGTTACAATTCCCACCGATACACAACCCTCCAATATATTGGACTTTCACTCTTTATCTCACTCAAACCCTAGAGCAGATAGAGCTTTCCCTTGCCAATCACACAAATCTGTGCACTGGACTTCAACCCTCTATCACTCTCAGACTTTGAGATGATAAGACACTTATACAAAGTGAGAAATATGACGTTCTCTATACCAAAGATGAGAACTGAGACAATGTAATATTACTACACTTAAAAAGAACAGAAATGCACAGGTATAGATGAACTCTAAGTGTATGTAATAAGTAAATAAAAACACAGTAATAATCTCTGGCAAGAGTTGAAGCAAACAAGCAGATTTCCAAACTAAAAGTAATATCAAGGAAATCTCACAACACTCAAATTTAGTTTCACTCAAGGAATAATAAAGGCTTTAGATCTGTAAGTGGAATTTTCAATGGAAGTATCAAAGAGCACGCTGTAGAAAGACAAATAGAACTTGGAATGCTTAGTTGCTTGAAGAGAAATGAACCAAGGTAGCTAAATATGTGAGCAAAGAGAAATCAGGCTCAAACGATAACATTAATGACCATTGTGGCTCTCTTGCTCTCGCACAAGTCAACTCAGCTAATTTGCAGTAACCGGTAAGAACTTTCCAGCTAGCAGATCATGACAATTGCCATTGCAGAAAAGTAAAGTCACTAGCATTAAATGCAGTCACAAGCCATCTCTCTAATAGCCACGATCAACGGCCTTGTACATTGATTTAGGTGCTGTAGGCTGTAGGGATTACTGACTTAGGTAGGAGAGAGGGTTCTAAGCAAGAGGCTTCTCGCCAACGCTCACAATTAGGCATAGATTAGATAATAAAACTTAAACGGTAGAATATTGAACCAAAGCGATCTCTCAAATATGAAATTTAAATTTTGGTAATGAAGGGAATCAAATTTGCCAGAAGGCTACGGTATAATCATGACTTAATGCATAGATACATTGATCACAATCTAAGACTCAGACATCTTGCTAGCTTAGCCAAGTCTGAAACCTTTCTGCTGAATGTTCTATAGTTCTTCTAAATATCCATTTGGCTTCTCTTATATTTGTCAATGTGCAAGTTGCTATAGTGTTCTTGACTTCTCTCTTGATGTTGATTTGAATGATCTTAGTGAGCTCGAAGTCTTGACTTCTATAGATATTTTCGTATATGCTTGAAATAATGCATTCATCCAAATAATTAGCTAAAGATCTGAGATACTTAGCAAATTTATTAGTGGTAATTTAGTTTATTAGTTAAAACTAGAAATCTCAAACTTACAATCTCCCCCTTTTTGATAATGACAACTAAATTTAAAATTTTTGGATGAATACATGAGGAATATTAGAATTTAAAAATCAAAATCTCCCTCTCAATGTATGCTCAGATAATTCAAAGGCTCCCCCTGAATATCTGCCATAGAACTTTCAATAGAAAGTTCAAGAGAATTGTTTTGTAGAAAGATGGACAATATAAACCCTACAAAAAATATCTCAAGAGCATAAATCCACAAGATATATTAATAAAATTCATATGCTCAACCATTAATGTCCTGCATAAAATGTGTTAGGACTTTCAAGCTTCTGCAAGAACATCTACCAAGAGCCTATTTAGAATTTCAGTCCAAAAATATTTGTGCCCAAAAATATCTGGATGTTGCAAGAGATACAATAGCCCACATAACACATATTAGCAAATATCTCTTTGTCTCCCCCTTTGGCATTAATCAATAAGGTAACACTTTGGGGCTAACATCCACCTGCATAGTTAGTTGATCCAACAAAATAGAGATAGAAGCACATGTAGCAGAAACACCATACGTAAACTAATGCAAACCACACAAGTTCAAGGACAATTAGACATGTAACTGCCACCAAATATTAGTTAATAGAAACCACAGTAAAAGTGTTTAAAATTTTTAAGACTAGAAGCAGACACACACAAAAAAGGACAATATAGATAGGATAGGCGTCAAGGATAGAATGGGAGATCATTGATTCCTGGCTGAACGTCTGGGAGTCTAGGAGGCTTGAAGCTTGCGCCTTATTGACTCGGAAGTTTTAGCAACAACAGAGCTTGTAGGAGTATTTGGAATCTTGGTAGCCTCTGATTTCTTCTTTCTTTTCTTCTCCTTGGTTTCTGGCTTGTCTTCTGCGGACCACAGTTTTCTCTTCCATCACACTTTGTTTTGTACTGACATCTAATGCAAAATTTTCTTCCTCAATAGTATCCTCTAAACTGTCCTCTAATTCTTCTACTGAAGCTTCCGTAGAAGCTTTTGGATCTTCTTCTTCTTCTTCATCTTTCTTAACCACTCTTTTGTAGATGGTTTTATATATATATATATATACATATATATATATATATATATATATATATATATATATATATATATATATATATATATATATATATATATATATATATATATATATATATATATATATATATATATATATATATATATATATATATATATATAGACACACACACACACACACTCAAGCTCAGCCCAAGTCCAAGAAGTGAACACCCATGAGCTAAATACTTCATCTAGGCCCAAGCACAAGCCCACCCAAATAACAGCGAAGTTAGCCCAAGCTTCCCGCGAACTTCACCCCAAAGACCTATGTGGACTTCGCCAAAGAACATGGCTTGTCCACGTTCTGGCAAAGTTTGCTGGAACGAACTTCGCCAAAAGCCATTAGGCAAGCCTCGCCAATAATTGGTTAGCGAGCTTCGCCCTTGACCGTTATAGGCAAATCTTGCCATTGATCATTTTATGAGCTATTTTTAAGGAAACGATTCTTTCCCATTATCTCCTAAGTTAATGGCCCACTTTATCCATATTTAATGGCCACTAACTCTCTCTTAGCCTGTAAGAGGAGGGGAGATTACTCATTTGAGGGGACAGGGCATTTTTTAGAAGACTTAATCTGGCGTGGATTGATACCAAGACTCGGCATCTCCAACTGGTTAACTCCATCAGATTTTAGCTTCCTCAGCAACCTTCAATCAGCAAAAGATTCATCATCTTTGTCGGACCATCAATGGAGTATAAGACCGAAGCTCCATCAGCACATAAAAAAGAACCCCAGATCTCTACAATTTTTTCTTGTTACTTTTAATTTCTTTAAATTGTAATCTGAGTTGATTGTAATTCAAAGACCCAAAATAGGATGGTGACTCTGCTAGGGACTACTTTCTCAACTGATGAGAAAATTGTGTCGCAGTCCGACACTAAGGCTCTCAGGTCTTTTGCTGAATCGCTGGTCATTGAATTTGACCAAGCAAAGTTTGAGAAATTTGTTTCCTCTGACAAATCATTGACGGTTAGCACCAGGAGCTATCGCAAAATTTGCTGCACTGCGAAAGCGGGGTCAAATTCGACCTTCGCACATGTCAAGGCAAATGTCGCCAAAGACAGCCTGAGCTTCACTGGAAGCCAAACAAACTTCACCCAGAGAAGAGAAGTGTCGACCATCACTTCAACTGAGGTTTAAGACATTCATATGCCTCTTGATCATGGACATCAGTCCAGAACCCCCTTGGGGATTTGCTGTAATGCATCTTGGGATGCTCACCACACTTCCGTAATAGGAGCGAAGAATGGGGGTAATCCCTCATCTAAGAATAATATCACCTACGGTGATTCTTCATCCAAATCACAAACTCTGACTTGTGATGAGGATTTGATTGACACACTAGCTGAAGGTCAAGCAACGTCATCATAGGCGACGTTATCATGCTAAAATCCGAAGAGGCGAAGTTGCCCCTAAGGGGAGCAATTGCCTAAACCAAGTTGGAACTCCTACTGATTTAAGAGAGTTTCTTGCGCTAAAAAGGGTACGCTAATGTCAACATTGCGCGACCTTAAGGGAAATTGCCACGGCAGTTCAAACGAATTGCCAATGCAAGTCTATTCCAAAAAAGGAATAAGTTTTTAATCGTCTTAGTCAATTTCCTAAGCCTTCAGAGGATAGGATAAAAAGATGATGATGCACCCAAAAGGGTAAAAGCAACTTCCCAAACTTCACGGTCAATATGACCAGTGTGGTCTCTAGAGACGAAGAAGAAGATGCAGATATTCCTTTCGATCCTAGATATTCTCCTGGCATTGGAAGTATACTTCTCAAAACCGATGGTGTATATCGCCACACCAGGTCAAGGCAAGGGGCGACGATTCCCTTTGATTACTCCCTCCTCCAAATGCATGGTCCCCGAGCTTCATCCCAAATTGACCAACCCGCTAGTGACGCCAATTCTGCTATAGCGTCAAATGCAACCCCTAGTTCAAATCAAGAGCGGGGATAGGTGAGAGGTATGGCGGACAGAGAAGCTCTTGATGACCTTCTTTAGCAAATGGAAGCCCAAAAGAAGGCATTTAACGATCACTTTGAATGCCTCAAAATGATGTTTCAGTAGCTCATGGTTGTATCTCAGCAACAGAATACAAGCTCCTCAAACGAAAAAAGACCGATTGTTGAAACTCCTTTTGAGAAAGAACAGTCACATCAAGAAGATGCTAATCCCATTCATTCACGATCAGAGACATTAGGCCTGCCAAAAGAGAATGAGGTGAAGGTCCTTGAGGATCTCCAAAAATAACTCAATGCTCTTACACATCGGACAGAGCTAAAGAAGGTTGGGATTACCCAACCTTACCCTATTGAGTGGGATTCGGTTTCCTACCCAATAAAATATAAGCCGCCAACATTACATACGTTCGATAGCAAAAGTTTCTCAAACCAATACATCTACTACTTCCATCAGCAAATGGGAAATGTGGTAGGGAATGAAGGCATCAAGATGTGACTTTTCATTCGTACCTTTCGGGGGGTAGCCTTGATTGGTTTCAAAACTTGGCTGAAGGATCAATCAAGTCCTTGGCTGATTTGGAGTCTCAGTTCCTCTCCCAATTTCATGAGGAACAATCAGATGTGACCATGACCAGACTTCTCTCTGAAAAGATGAGAGCCGATGATTCGGTCAGAGACTACATCGAATAGTTTCGCAATTTGAGCTTACGTTGTCAGGATATGCCACTTCCGATGCTACTTTAAATATATCGGCACAATTTTTTGAGTTGTATAAAAGCCCACATGGGTGCTGTAAAAGCAAACTCATGGAAGGACTTAATGGAGCAAGCAGAAATCGCAGAGAAGTCTGCTGAACGTTTCAACAAGTTTGATCCCCGCACTAACAATAAAGGGGTAAGAACAAGCAGGTACAGTCATCCCAATCGAAAGCCAAAGAGAGGTTTGCGGTCGAGGTCAAAAAGCCCGACAGTCAAAAGAAAGAGCCTCGAAAGAGCAATCAACGGAGGTACTCCTTTAAAGATGAGCACACTGTTGCCATCTTTCATGTCCTCAACAAGGGCAACTGTTGAAGCTTCCTGAAGCCTGGCGCCCTGAAGAAGCTGGAAAGACCAATGATCCTAACTATTGCCTCAACCACAGAATGTTGAGACATCCGATGAAGAACTGTTATATCCTCAAGGATAAAATACAGACGTTCGTCGACTCAGGGATTCTCCAACTTGACCTGACCAAAAGAAGGTCACTGCTAACATGGTGACTCTTCAATTCGGGTCCATGCCGGAAACTCAAGCTCAAAATGGAGTCATTCCCATTCCTACTGCAAGAATGAAAGTGATCAATCATGACCAACAAGGTCGACAGAGTCAAGGCTTTATCCCTCTTACTACGCCAAAAGGAGAGATGATGTGGGTCCACCCCAACCTCCTCCAAGATAAGCATTGGGCGTCTCTAAAACTAACGGCCCATGCAAAAGCTAAACACAAGATAAGATCTTCTAACACCATCTCCGCAATCATAGGTAGAAATCACTACAAGTCTCTTCACTCATTGATTCAGAAGAAGAGAAGATTGCTATGGCGGTTCAACCCTACCAAAGTTTGCTTATGGGGACAAGATCTATAAAAGGTTACTTGAGGAATTATGATCAGCTGGGACCCTCCAAACAACCCGAACCCGTGAAACAAAAAGAGACGCGGTTTGATAAGGCTTTGTAGCAACCGTTCTCCGATTCTAAAGTTCCATTTTGGTATGACATATTGGCTCAAATAGCCAATATCCCGGCTCATATAACCTTATACGAACTCCTACGTTTGTATAAGGATATGAGATAAGCTTTGAAAGAGGCATTAAATGATAATGAACTGTAGGAGGCTGGGTTGTCATTCTCCAGTTCTAAAGAAGCATTGCTGTAGGAGGCTGGGTTGGCGTTGCTAAAGAAGCGTTGCCGTAGGAGGCTGGGTTGGCGTTGCTGAAGAAGCATTATTTTAGGAGGCTGGGTTGGCGTTGCTGAAGAAGCATTGTCGTAGGAGGCTGGGTTAGCATTGCTAAAGAAGCATTGTCGTAGGAGGCTAGGTTGGCCATGATAAGTTATGCTGGCGTTGCTGAAGAAGCGTTGCCGTAGGAGACTGGGTTGGCGTTGCTAAAGAAGCATTGCTGTAGAAGGCTGGGTTAGCGTTATTAAAGAAGCGTTGCCATAGCCACAGGAGACTTCGATCAAGAGGATTGTCCTGTCTTGCTTTCATCATCAGAGGATTGTCTTGTCTCACTTTCATCATCTTCGTCGCTTGACCACGCATCATGTTGATTGAATCTCTCAGCGGATTTCTCAGCAATTTCTGCCTGCTCAATCAGATCTTTCCATGAGTTAGCCTTGACAGCGCCCGTGTGGGCTTCCACTCGGCTGAGAAAGTTGTGCCGACATGTTTGGAGCAACATCAGTAGCGGTATGTCTCGACAACATAAGCTTAAATTGCGAAACCGCTTGATGTAGTCTCTGACCAAGTCATCTTCACTTTGTTTCTCTGAAAGGAGCCTGGCCATTGTTACATGAGATTGATCCTCATGGAATTGAGATAAGAACTATGATTCCAAGTCAGTCCAGGATTTGATTGATCCTTCAGCCAGATTCTGGAACCAGTCAAAGGCTACCCCCTGAAGGGTGCCAATAAAAAGTCGCGCCTTGATGGGAGTAGTAGATGTGTTGGTCCGGGGAACCTTTACCATTGAACGTGTGTAACGTTGGCAGCTTAAACTTTATCGGATAGGGAACAAAGTCCCATTCAATGGGATAAGGTCGGGTGATCCCAACCTTCCTTAGCTAAGTCCTCTATATAAGAGCATTGAGCTGGTTTTGGAGACTTTTGAGTGTTTTCAATTTACGCCTCGTTTTCAATGCACTAGATGTTTCAGACTCCGATCGAGAGGAGACGACATATTGTTGGTGCAGTGACTCCTTCTCAGGGTAAATGTCACCTGGCTGCTTCCCTTTTGAAGTGCTCGCAGGGGGCTAGTAAGTGAGTAGCAGTTGTTGAAGCATATTTTCAAGTCGGTCGAAGCGCTCGTCAGCTGCCTTCTTTTGGGCCTCCATCCAGTGAATTAGATCATCGATGGCCTCTCTGTCTGCCATGTTGGCAGCTCACTCCCGCTCTTGACTTGAGCTAGGAGTTGTGTTTGACGCTATGGCTGAGTTGGTACCTCTAACCAAAGGATGATCAGCCTGTGAAGGAGTTTGTTGAACAAGCGACCTCAAAATAGAATAGTCAAAGGGGATGGCTACCCCCTGTCTCTCTCGAGTGCGGCAATAGAAATCATCAGTCTTAGGAAGTTTGCTCCTTATGCCGGGAGAGTATCTCGGATCTGAAGTGCTATCACCATCTTCTCGAGTAACACTGGTCATGTTAACCGTGAACTCTGGGAGATCAAGGTCGAAAGCAGTCTTGTTCTTGCGAGATCGCTGTAGCCACTTGTTAACCTTTAAGGAATCATGATGAGCATCACAAGACGCTTTAAAGAGAACCCCTAGAGGTTGTTGACTGACGTCCAAATTTGAGGGACGTTTGAGAGTCCTGACCCTCGCTCTGGGCGAGGGTGGCTAAGATCTCGCTCGGGGCGAAGCTCATTTTATTTCCAGTGACACTGAGACTACTTCTGGCGTGGTTCGCTTTGCTTTGGGCGAAGCTGGGGTTGCTCTGGGTGAAGTTTGCCTTGCTGTGGGCAAAGCTGGGGTTGTCTTCACTCTGGGCGAAGTTCGCTCTACCTCCATTGGAGCTATCTTCGGCGAGGTTCGTCTCGCTTTTGGAAAAGTTCATTTGGCTTCTAACTAAGCTCAAGTTGTCTTTGGCGAAGTCCGCCTTGACATGTGCGCGGATCGATTTTAACCCTAGGTTCGCACTATGGTGCACCCTACGGTAGCTTCTGGTGGTGCCATGGATGATTGGTAAGAGGAGGTGAATTCCTCAAACTTTGCTTGGGCAAGTTTAATGACCAGCGATTGAGCAAAAGACCGTAAGGCCTTAGTGTCGGACTGCGACACAATCTTCTCATCGGAGGAGAAGGAAATCCCCAGTAGAGTCACCATCCTGTTTCGGGTTCTTTTTGTATTGTAATTGACACAGATTATAATAAAAAAAATTATAATTGAAATGAAGGAAAATTTATATTTCCTGGGGGTTCTTGTCTGTGTGCCGGTGGAGCGTGAATCTTGTACTCCGTTGACGAACCGATCAGACGCTGAGTCTCTTGCCGTTGATGAGATTTGAATTGCTTAGAAGCGAGCTCAGTCTTCTTTTAGCAACGTCTCCCTAAAAATTGCCGAAGCAATAATTCGAAGATGCGTAGGTGTGTATCTCTCCGTGTGTGTCTGTATGTATCTCTCCTTGGTTGAATGATTTTTCACTCTTCTTTTATAGGCTACAAGAGAGAGTTAATGGCCTCCTAAAAACGTGGGTTAGTGGCCATTAAATCGGAAGATAATGAGGCAGTAATCCCCTTAAAAGTAGCCTTGAAATGGCTAGTTGGCAAACTTCGTGATCTCAGCGAAGTTCGCTAGCATCGTGAGCGAAGGTCACTGCGGGTGCGGGCGAGAGTCGCTGCTGACGTGGGTGCGCCTTCTTCAGAGGTGGATGACTTGGTCCACACGACCTTTTGTGGACGAAGCTCATTGGCTGGCGAACTTCGCTTGGTAAGAGCGAATGACTTGGTCCACTTATATAGGCGGATCTCATTAATTGGTGGGCTTCGCTTAGTGGGCTCGAATTTGACACAGAATTCGGTCCATGCAGTTGAAATTGATTTGTGTCTGAGTCGGTGTGGGTTGCTTTGGCGAAGTTCGTTTCCAATGTCGGGCGACCTTCGCTGTGACTTGTCGCAGGCTTGAATTTTAGCCTCCTTCGAAGTGTTTAGCCCATGGGCATTCACTTCTTGGATTAAGCCCATGATTGGTCTTAATAAAAATATTTTTTGACCGTCTACAAGGCCCCCCCCAAAGTTTTCATGAAGTCCTGTGTTTAGATTTGTAACAGGGAACGAAATACTTTGGGTAGATAGTCAGAGGTATACTGTTAAACGTGACTTCAGGTGCCTTGGTCAGGTGAAAGTTTATCTTCATCTGCCTACTAGGTTACCAGAGGTGTACTGTTGAATGTAGCTCCCTTGGATGCAGGCTGGTGTCGAAGACCTGATGTAGCTCATGTCCGCCCAAATCCATATTTGGAACGAAGTTCGCCTTCTCAATTGCTGAGGCGAGGTTGGTGAATGAGCGAAGGTGGCTTGATTCTGAGTCACCGGGTGAAGTTAGCGAATGAGCGAAAGCGGCTCAATTCTGAGTTGCTGAGCGAAGTTAGCGAATGAATGAAGGTGACTCAATTCTGAGTCACTGGGTGAAATTCATCGTCTGGCGAAGTTCGTCATCTGGCGATGTTCACCTAGTGATGAGCCGTCTTTGGCGGAGCTCGTGGTTCACTGTGAGGTTAGGGTCTGTTGAAATTCTCCTCTTGATTTGTGCCACGATCTGCGGTTGAGATCTCTTTGAGAGATTCGCTGGGGATTTGACCGAGTTTTAGGCTAAGATTTAGCCTCGTTGTCCGGTCCCATCAAATCTCAAAGGACGAGATATTCTTGGTAATTAAAGATTCGAAAAGGTTATAAATAGTGGCCTATCCCATCCACTTCTTCCCCGCCTCTTCATCTTCTTCTTCTTCTTCTCTATGGCTGCGCCATCGCATAAACCGGAGATGCTCCTCGATAGAGGAGCTGAGATAAGAAAACTCCAACAAGAGTTAGCCCAAGTTCAGGGTAATCAAGCAGATGAACTATGCATACTCCGTGATGGGAAATAAATGATTACCTCCTAAGTTGCAAGTATACAACCTTTATCAAGTTATAGTATATAAGATTATCGATCCCTCGAGGAACGGGAAGTAGGAAGAGTTTTGCTCAAGTTTTGGTTCTCAAATTATGCGTGTGACAATTAGGAGTTTATTTAAATAAAATGAAAGTAAGAAAATGGTGAAAGTGGATATGGAGAGATAAGAGAGAGTGGATGTGGATTATGTGCAAAAGAGGAGAAAAATGAAGTTGAGAATGTGGTTGTGGTTATATGCACGTAATAACAAAACTAGGTTTGAGATCATATGCACATGGAGGGAATATGAGATTGAGAGAGAAGTAAAAATCAATGAAATAAGGAATCAAGAATAAAGGAAAATAACAAACAAATGAAAAGCAAGGATAAGAGGAAAATAAAGAAGGTAAAGTATGGAGGATTAATTAAAGATATGAGGAATCTAGAGTAGATCCACTTAGCTTATCTCAATCTCATAAAAATGAATTGGATTTGTTAGCTAGTTTCAAACAATCTCTAGGGATCCCACAAATATTAGCTCCACACTTAGAAAAGGGTAATTTCCTAGAGGGTTCTAGCCTCAAAGTGAATTAAAGAAAAGAAAAATCTATTCTAGAAAGTAAATACAAGAATTAAATACATTGCATGAAAGTAAATTGCATGAAAGTAAATTGCATGAAATTAAATTGCATGAAAGTAAATCTAAGCTACAAAGCAATAAAATGAACAAGAAAGAAAATGAAAAAGAAATAAAATAGAAACCAACAACTCGATCTTAATCTAATCCTCCTTTTGGTCCTTGAATTAGAAGAAGAGAAAGGAAATTGAAGGTTAAACATTTCATTTATTGTGTAACAAAAGTTATAATTTCTGGAAGGTCTTCTCAATTAAGAGTGACCCTCCTCTCCAAATGGAGTTTTTACAAAATATTTCACACTCAAAACCCTCAAAGATTCACCCCTATTTATAGCCCAACGGAGTTGATGTGAACCATTGGATCAAACCTAGCCAAAAGGAAGAGAAATCCACCATTAATTGAATTGCAAACCGATCGGTTGGCCGTCGGTTATTAACGATTAATAACCGGTTGGCCAACCGGTTGGTCAACCGATTGGTTCCCAACGGATTTTGTCTTTTCTTGATATTTCTTCACGAATTTCTCTTGGATCAATTTGGTATCTTGGGCCTTTGTTTGTCTTCAGATTTGGGCTTCAAAAATTGGTAGAAATTCAAAGAATTTGAGTCATTTGGGCTTTTATTCATTATTTCTTTATTAGCCTGCAAAATAAGATAAAAATAATTATTAGTAATATCGTTATTCATATAACATAGGTAATAAGGGTATAAAAAATGTAATTAAAATGTGATAATCAAATACCCCCACACCTAAACTTTTGCTAGTCCTCTAGCAAAGAAAATAAAAGAAAACTTAACTCACTTTCGCAGGAATCGCGGTTGTATTTAGCACATACAACAAGCCTTTAAACCCCTAGGTTACCCTAGTGGACGAGTTGTAGTCTCGTGAGGGTTTGCAGTGAATATACCTACAAAATTCAGTCAACTTGCCAATTTAAATAAGTTAATAAAATAATTAATTCATTTGATATCTTCAAACATTCCAATTGAAGTTGGTTAATACTCAAGAAAACGCTTTTATCATAACTCCAATGTAATTTTCTTAAGAAAATCCTTTCATTATAGTTATACAAAACCAAGTTTAACTCAAAAATTTAATTTGAAAGTTTTGAAAAGAACATGCTAACTCTTTGTTTTAAACAAACTTCAAGTCTTTAAATGCATTTAATTTTTCAAGAACATATACAAATATAACTATATATAAAAACATGATTAGTATGACAATTTTTTTAACTCTTTATTCCTTGGTGGTTTTGTTCTTTTAATCGGCTTTCTAAGTGACCATTTAGCGAGTTTTGGGCCAATGAATCCCAACCCATTGGGCTTAGGTCATTAAGCATAGAAATACTCCTCGGCTTAATTACTCACCAACTTAGGCTTAGTAAAATAGAACCACCAATAATTTTAAAAGAAATTTTTCTTCTTTTGTTAAGTTAGTATAATATATATATGTGTATATGTATATATATTCTGAACAATATTTGGATCAAGACAACTTGAAAATTTATTTTTAACTCTAAGTTAGGCATGCAAAAATTTCATTACTTTAATTAAAAATCTAAGTTAAAACTTAAGTAAAGTATACTACTTGAAAATCATTTCTTAAGAAATTTATTTGGAGTTATCATAAAAGGTAAACTTGAGTATAGAACTAACTAAGGATTAGAAGACTTAAATTCTATCAAATAGATCAATTATTAATTAACTCTATTAAGTTGGCAAGTGATTTTTTTTATGAAAAGAGGGAAAATGACATAAAAAGAAAAAATTGGTAAGAAAAAGAGAAAAATGACTAAGATAAAGAGCAAAATGACTAATTCCCACCCCACACCTAAATTTTGCATTGTCCTCAATGCAAATTCTATTATGCACAAAGTAAAACAAATAAGAATGGAAGCACTTACATTTGTTCGGTCGACTTGAACAATGATAAAAATTCTGTAATTACCTTTGGTATGAGAAGGTGAAGTCAAAAATTTATTTTCTCTTTTTTCTTTTTTTTCATATGTTTATTTTTCCCTTTTTTTATTTTTTTTTGAAAAGAACAAGAAACTCTCACATGAGAGAAGAATAAATTCTTTTATTATTATTGTGGGACAAAAATAAAAATGTAGAATAAAAGATAAAATATGAGAAGCTCACATTCTACATTAAATCTTCCCTTATTGCTGAAAATTCTACCCCGAAATTTAAAGAATTTTAAGATGATATAATCAATGATGTTCTCAAATTCTGAAAATTCCAAGGTTTGCAATGTGTTTTGCAAAGAAATTAAGGTAGGTCTTATTGGTGTTATGCATTTTGAACTTAGATTTTTGATTAATGAAAATTTGACATTTTGGTTGCTCTTTCAAAATCGAAGCTCATCGAAAAGAGTTCTTCAATGTTGCATCCAAGAGGCATGTATTCAACACGCTTCCTTATTTTGAAAAATCAAATCTGAATTTTTAAGATTTCCAGTTCCTCATGAAAGATTTCCTCAAAACTAATGTCGATTCATTCTCTACTGCTAAACTTTCTTGGATGTAATTGATTTCGAAGGTCGATTATCAATATTATTTCTGGATTGAAAATATTAAGTTCAAGAATGATTCCCAAAAGACGACTTCATGTGACCAGTTCTACGGTTGATGAGAGCATTAGAAGTGGCTAAGAACGGTCTTCCTAAGATCACGGTATCGTCCTTTGGGATTGGAAGCGGGTTGTGTTTCCGTGACTACTAAATCAACAGGAAAATGAAGTCTCCAACCTTTATCAATACATCCGTTATTTTACCCATAGGGACCTTAATGATCTATCGCCTAACTGAAGTGTGCATCTAGTTGGCTTGAGTTCCCCGACACCTAGTTGTTGGTAGATTGAATACGAAGCAAGTTGACACCGCCCCTAAGTCTAAAAGCCTTATCGATCTGAGTATTACCAATGATACATGAGATGGTAGGACAACACGGATCCTTATGTTTCAATGGTACATGTTGATTTTCATATTCTCAAGTTAGTATTTTGATGATAACAATATATGTTATATATATATATGTGTTGTTTTGTGTTTTATAACTTGTTGATGCAGATATCATTTTGGACAAGTACAAGATGAGTTCAAGGCATTATGAAGTATTGAAGATGAGAAGAAAGATAAATGTAATTTTTCTTTTCTTTACTTAGATCAAATTGTACAAGCCTTGATCACTCACATGCACACACATATATAACTTTAGAACACACTAACACATGCTTAGTGTGTGGATTAACAAAAGAAATCCCTTTGTTAATCAATAGAAGTTAAAGTTAAAGAATAAGTCTAAAATATATAAGTTATATAATTTTAAATCTTTAGTAGTCGACTAATAGCAATTATAGTCGACTATTCATCTTAGTATGTTAAAATATAAGTTTCTGTTTTACGGTATAGTCGACTAATACATAAAGTAGTCGACTAATCATAGTTTTAACGAGAATACTAAGTCTCTGTCATTTTACGGTATAGTCGACTAATACATAAAGTAGTCGACTACTAACCTTCAAAATAATTTTATAGACTTTCTGTCGATTGAGTAGTCGACTAATATACATTATAGTCGACTACTAAGCAATAAAATTGTTTTACAGAGTCTGTTTCAACAAAGAGTAGTCGACTAATTTCATTTATAGTCGACTAATACATAAAGTAGTCGACTACTAACCTTCAAAATAATTTTATAGACTTTCTGTCGATTGAGTAGTCGACTAATACATAAAGTAGTCGACTACTAACCTTCAAAATAATTTTATAGACTTTCTGTCGATTGAGTAGTCGACTAATATACATTATAGTCGACTAATATACATTATAGTCGACTACTAACCTTCAAAATAATTTTATAGACTTTCTGTCGATTGAGTAGTCGACTAATACATAAAGTAGTCGACTAATATACATTATAGTCGACTACTAACCTTCAAAATAATTTTATAGACTTTCTGTCGATTCAGAGTAGTCGACTAATACATAAAGTAGTCGACTAATATACATTATAGTCGACTACTAACCTTCAAAATAATTTTATAGACTTTCTGTCGATTGAGTAGTCGACTAATATACATTATAGTCGACTACTAACCTTCAAAATAATTTTATAGACTTTCTGTCGATTGAGTAGTCGACTAATATACATTATAGTCGACTACTAACCTTCAAAATAATTTTATAGACTTTCTGTCGATTGAGTAGTCGACTAATATACATTATAGTCGACTAATATACATTATAGTCGACTACTAACCTTCAAAATAATTTTATAGACTTTCTGTCGATTGAGTAGTCGACTAATATACATTATAGTCGACTAATACATAAAGTAGTCGACTAATACATAAAGTAGTCGACTACTAACCTTCAAAATAATTTTATAGACTTTCTGTCGATTCAGAGTAGTCGACTAATATACATTATAGTCGACTAATACATAAAGTAGTCGACTACTAACCTTCAAAATAATTTTATAGACTTTCTGTCGATTGAGTAGTCGACTAATACATAAAGTAGTCGACTAATACATAAAGTAGTCGACTACTAACCTTCAAAATAATTTTATAGACTTTCTGTCGATTCAGAGTAGTCGACTAATATACATTATAGTCGACTACTAAGCAATAAAATTGTTTTTACAGAGTCTGTTTCAACAAAGAGTAGTCGACTAATTTCATTTATAGTCGACTACAGAAACTGTTTTCTGGCAGTTTCAAAATTTGAATACCTAACATTGAATAGCCATTTTGAAACGTTTTAATGGTTTAAAATTCAAATTTTCAAAGGGCTATATATAGGTGTTAACTTCAGAATTTTGACAACAACTTTCATATACATAAGATTGAATTTTTATGTGCAAAACAAGGGTTCAAAATTCTCGATTTTCTAAAAGTTTTCAAGAGATCAAAAGATTCCTAAGCCACCATTGCACTTCACCAACACTTCAAGGCTTATAGGAATTGTATTACTTGTTCAAAAGGAGGCTCTCGGTGTGAGAGTGTGTGATCTCTCGGTTTGAGATTGTTGCAATTTGCAGGGACTTGCAAATTGGTCAGGTTTGATTTTTGATTTTGTAAGGTTTCAAATCATAGTGGAAACTCTCAAGCGGGATTTGCTTGGGGACTGGATGTACACCGGGGAGGTGGAACCAGTATAAAATCTCTGTGTTTGTGATTGTTTAAATTTCTGTGTTTGATGTTATTTAATTTTGCAATTTATAATCTATTTTGCATAAATTTTTTATAAACACTATTCACCCCCCCTCTAGTGTTTAAGTGTGATAGATCAGCGATCCTACATTTGGTATCAGAGAGAGGTTAAACATGGCATCAACACAAGATTCAACTTCACAATTTAAGGAAGGCCATTCAACCAATCGTCCACCTATGTTTGACGGTTTCAACTACAACTATTGGAAGTGCAGAATGAAAATCTATCTTCAATCAATCGGATATGAACTTTGGAATGTGGTGGAAACTAAGTATGAGAAGCCATCAACACCATTTGCAGAATGGACTACAACTCAAAGGAATAATGCTAATTTGGACTCAAAAGCAATGAATGCTTTGTTTTGTGCTCTTGACGTAAAATGAGTTCAACAGGTGTCAACGGCTACTTCAAAGATATGATATTTGGCACACACTCGAGGTAACTCATGAAGGAACTAATAAAGTTAAAGAATCTAAAATTTCGTTCTTGTACAATGTGTTTGAACTATTTAGAATGAAGGAAAACGAAACCATTGGAGAGATGTTTACAAGATTCACCGATATCACAAATTCTCTTATTGGATTGGGTAAAACATATACACAAGTTGAAATGGTGCGAAAGTTACTTCGCTCACTTACTCAAAATGGGAAAAGAAGATTACCGCAATAGAAGAGGCAAATGATTTATCTACTTTATCGATGGAGAACTTAATTGGTAATCTAATGGCATATGAAGTTCAAATCAAGATAGAAAGAATGAAGATGAGACAAAGAACAAGAAAATTCTAGCATTCAACATATCTTCTGATAAGGAAGATTCAGATAATGAAGATGAAGAAATGAGCATGTTTGCACGCAAATTTCGAAAATTTATAAAACAAGGTAAGTTTAAATCTAAATTTTCAAATTCAAATAACTCACCTGTTTGTTTCAAGTGTAACAAAGCAGGTCATATGAAGAAAGATTGTCCTTTATTGAAGAATAAGCAAAAGTCAAATCATTTCAACAATTTCAACACTACTCAAAATAACAAGAAAAGAAAGGCAATGGCAGCCACTTGGGATGAAAGTGATGACTCTTCATCTGATGAAGAAATTGAAGAAAATGAAAGTGCTCATATGTGTTTCATGGCTCAAGATGAGGTAAATGATAATGATGAACTTTTAGATGCATTTAATGAATTATATGAAACTTTTGTAAGGTTGAAAGTCTCACATAATTTTCTTAAAAATGAAAATAAGAGATTATCAGAGGAAATTTCTGATTTAAATTCTTCTTATGTTAATTCACAAGAAATTAAATTAAAAGAAGAAAATGAAAATTTACTCAAAGAAAATTATTTTTAACTAATGAAAATTTGTATCTAAAATCGAATGTAATAATTTGAAGACTCAGATTAGTATTTTAGATAAAGATATTTCTTTGATTAGATCAAAATATGATGACATATATTTAAATGTTAGTAAGTTTAATAAAGGTAAAGAAAATTTAAAAACTTTACTTTCTTATCAAAAAGAAACTCAAAAGACAAAAGGATTGGGTTTTCAAGTTGAAAAAGATATTCATAAGAAAACCACTTTTGTAAAATCATCTTTATTAGTATATAAACAAAATGTCAAAAATAATATTTTAAATAAAAGAAAACCAAAATTTTTATCTATTTGGATTCCTAAAGTTTTAAATTATAATAAGAAAAAGTCTTATATTTCTAGCTTTATTAAAGATGTTTGCTTATCATCAAATTACATAGGAAAATCAAACTCTTCATGGGTTTGGTTTCCTAAAGACTAATTTTAAGGACCCAATGTAAAATGGGTACCAAGATTATAAATGTTTATCTTTTCAGGTACCAAAGAAAGATAGATGGATTTTAGATAGTGGTTGTTCAAAACATATGACAGGGAACATTCAATTATTGTCATCAATTCAAGACAAAGATGGTGGTACAGTCACCTTTGGAGATAATAACAAAGGAAAGGTGATTGGTATTGGCACCGTTGGTAATCCTAATAAACCTATTATTAATAATGTTTTATTAGTTGATGGTCTTAAACATAACCTTCTTAGTATAAGTCAACTTTGTGATAAAGGTTTTAAAGTTGTTTTTGAAAAGGAATCATGCATAATTTATGATATTGATTGGATTACAATTTTATATAAAGGTCATAGAAAGAATAATATATATGTTTTATCTTTAAATAATATTTCAAATGAACATTGTCTTATTGCATCTTCAAATGATTCTATATTATGGCATAAACGTTTTGGTCATGTTAATTTTAAACATATTTCTAAAATTTCTAAATATGATTTAGTAAATGGTTTACCTAAGCTTTCTTATAAAGATAATTTTTGTGATGCATGTCAACAAGGTAAAATGCATAAATCTTCTTTTAAATCTAAAAATATTATTTCTACTAGTAAACCACTTGAATTACTTCATATTGATCTCTTTGGTCCTTCAAGGATAGCATCTTTAAATGGAAGTAAATATGCATTTGTAATTGTTGATGATTTTTCAAGATTTACATGGGTAATATTTCTTAAAAATAAAAATGATGCTTTTAATGAGTTTTCTATATTTTGTAAAAGAATTCAAAATCAAAAATCACTTTCTATAGTTACTATACGTAGTGATCATGGAGGAGAATTTGAAAATGAACTTTTGCAAATTTTTGCGATAAAAATGGTATTTCACATACTTTTTCTTTTCCTAGAGCAGCTCCACAAAATGGAGTTGTAGAAAGGAAGAATAGGACATTACAAGAATGTGCTAGAACAATGTTATGTGATAGTAATTTACCAAAATATTTTTGGGCGTAAGTCAGATCAACAAAGATGCTATGTTTTAAATAGAGTTTTATTAAGACCTATTTTAAACAAAACATCATATGAATTATTTTATAATAAAATTCCTAAAGTTTCATATTTTAAAGTTTTTGGTTGTAAGTGTTTTATATTAAATACAAAAGATAATTTAGATAAATTTGATTCTAAATCGATGAAGGAATTTTTGTAGGATATTCTAATCATAGTAAAGCATATAGAATATATAATAAAAGAACTTTAGTCATTGAAGAATCTATGCATGTTTCTTTTGATGAAAATTTTATAAAAACACCTTCTATTTCAAATAATGATGATGATTTAATTGATACTATTAATGATACTCCTATGTTAGATATTTCAAAAGATGAAAATTTACAAAATGAATTACCAAAGAGTTTTGTAGAAGTTAAAAATCATCCACATGATTTGATTATTGGAAATATATCTGATAAAGTATCTACTAGATCTCATTTTAATTTAATAGTTCATGTTGCATTTGTTTCGAAGTAGAACCTAAAATGTTAAAGAAGCTTTACTTGATAATTTTGGATAGAAGCTATGCAAGATGAATTAAATCAATTTATAAGAAATAATGTTTGGGATCTTGTACCTAGACTGACAAAATAAATCCATTATAGGAACAAAATGGATTTTTAGGAATAAATTAGATGAATCAGACAAGTTGTTAGAAATAAAGCTAGATTAGTTGCACAAGGTTATAATCAAGAAGAAGGAATTGATTATGATGAAACTTATGCTCTGTTGCACGCTTAGAATCTATTAGAATTTTACTTGCATTTGCATGCTTTATGAATTTTAAACTTTATCAAATGGATGTTAAAAGTGCATTTTTAAATGGTTTTATTAAAGAAGAAGTTTTGTAGAACAACCTCCGGTTTTGAACATGAAAAATTTTCGATCATGTTTATAAACTTAAAAGGCTTTATATGGTCTTAAACAAGCACCTCGTGCATGGTATGATAGATTAAAATCTTTTCTATTAACATCTGGTTTTGAAATTGAAAAGTTGATTCTACTTTATTTATTAAGAAAATAAATAAAGATATATTATTAATACAAATATATGTAGATGATATAATATTTGGTTCTACTAACAATGATCTTTGTCAAGAGTTTGCTAAGACTATGCAGAAGAATTTGAAATGAGTCACATGGGTGAACTAAACTTCTTTCTTGGACTTCAAATCAAACAATTGAAGGAAGGAATTTTCATCAATCAAAATAAATATGCAAAAGAACTACTTAAACGTTTTGGGATGGACAATACAACTAGCAAACCAACACCAATGAGTACTACAACATCACTTGACAAAGATGAAAGTGGTAAGAATGTTGATCAAAAGCTATATCGAGGTATGATTGGATCACTTCTTTACATTACGCCTAGTAGACCGATATTATGTTTAGTGTTTGTTTATGTGCTAGATTTCAATCTAATCCTAAAGAATCACATCTTAAAGCTGTTAAAAGAATTTTTAGATATCTTAAAGGTACTTCATATTTTGGTTTATTTTATCCAAAGAATAGCACATTTGATTTATTATCATATAGTGATGCCGATTTTGCCGGATGTAAATCGATAGAAAAAGTACAAGTGGTACATGTCATTTTTAGGACATTCACTTGTATCATGGTTTAGTAAAAGCAAAATTCGGTATCATTATCAACAACTCAAGGTAATACATTGTCGCTAGTTTAGCATGTGCACAAATTTTATGGATGAAACAAACACTATCGATTATGGCATAGTTTGTTCCACATCTTCCATAATGTGTGACAATTCTAGTGCAATTAATTTATCTAAAAATCCCATTCAACACTCACGCACAAAACATATTGATATTAGACATCATTTCTTACGTGATCATGTTATTAAGGGAGATATTATATTAGAATTTATATCTACTAATAAACAAATAGCGATATTTTAACAAAACCCTTAAAAGAAGAAATTTATGTTAAATTAAGAAGAGAATTAGGTATATGTTCAAGTGAAGATCTAAATTAAAATTTAAGATAAGTTCATATGCATATATACTATGATTAGTCGACTAATAAGCTTACTAGTCGACTACTAAACCCGGATATTTAAATTTAGCATATCTCTCTTATTGGATCTTTTACATATCAAACCCAAAACCCATTACCCGCTTAACTTAAGTTAAATAGATCTTAGCCATACATTTTTTTTCTTATACATCCTAACCTTACACTTCTTTCTTACACAAATTCTTTCTCTACCATTCATTCCTACAAGATTAAATCTTAGCCATTGATTTTTAACTACCCTAAAAATTACAACTACCCACTATCTATCCTCTCTAAAACCGTAAAATTCCTCTTCTTCCCAAACTTCACCGGTTTCCTCAAGTTAGGGCATCCTTGGTTCGAAAATTCTTCTCAAAATCGTCTTCAACTTTTCTTAAAAATCGGACTTTTCATTCATTAGTAGTCGACTAATTTACAAACTAGTCGACTACTAAACCCGGATATTTAAATTTAGCATATCTCTCTTATTGGATCTTTTACATATCAAACCCAAAACCCATTACCCGCTTAACTTAAGTTAAATAGATCTTAGCCATACATTTTTTTTCTTATACATCCTAACCTTACACTTCTTTCTTACACAAATTCTTTCTCTACCATTCATTCCTACAAGATTAAATCTTAGCCATTGATTTTTAACTACCCTAAAAATTACAACTACCCACTATCTATCCTCTCTAAAACCGTAAAATTCCTCTTCTTCCCAAACTTCACCGGTTTCCTCAAGTTAGGGCATCCTTGGTTCGAAAATTCTTCTCAAAATCGTCTTCAACTTTTCTTAAAAATCGGACTTTTCATTCATTAGTAGTCGACTAATTTACAAACTAGTCGACTACTAAACCCGGATATTTAAATTTAGCATATCTCTCTTATTGGATCTTTTACATATCAAACCCAAAACCCATTACCCGCTTAACTTAAGTTAAATAGATCTTAGCCATACATTTTTTTTCTTATACATCCTAACCTTACACTTCTTTCTTACACAAATTCTTTCTCTACCATTCATTCCTACAAGATTAAATCTTAGCCATTGATTTTTAACTACCCTAAAAATTACAACTACCCACTATCTATCCTCTCTAAAACCGTAAAATTCCTCTTCTTCCCAAACTTCACCGGTTTCCTCAAGTTAGGGCATCCTTGGTTCAAAATTCTTCTCAAAATCGTCTTCAACTTTTCTTAAAAATCGGACTTTTCATTCATTAGTAGTCGACTAATAGCAATTATAGTCGACTAATCACCCAGCCACTCTTTCACTTTGGTAACTCTTTTCTTTATCTTGTTTGTTCAAATTCTTATTTTAACCATGTCTAGAAGTGGAAAACGCCTAAAACCGATCCTCTAACATTGTAGAGGATTATTCCATCTATTTAAAAGATTCTAAACTCTTAGATCAATTCAAAGAGTTTCAATCTTTGGAAATACTTCCCATGCTTGTTAAATTTGATGATTTTCTACCTCATAATCTATCATCATTTTTGAACATAATGGACTTCTAGAATTGTTTTCATCCGAAAATCGTAGGCCTTGTTATCCCTTGCTTGTTCAACTTTTTATGCTAACATTACTCTTGTGAAAACCCTTCGAGGAACCGAAAAACTTCACACTCTAGTTAAGGGAATTGAAATTGAATTGACTGTTAAGCAACTAGGGCCTTCTAAACATTCCTTTCATCGGAATTAGTTTGGATGATATCGGGATGGATGATCACAATGTGCTTTCTAACATGATTTTTCTTCGGTCAAAATCCTCCTTTGAATCAATCAAATAAATTACGCCCAATTCCTAGGTTCATTGCAAGAATACTTGCATATAATTTGTTTCCAAAACCGAGTTTCAATTTCATATCATTGGATTTAGCCAAAGCTTTATATGCTTTAATGGCTAACATCAAAGTCAATTGGGCTGAAGTGTACTATCATAATCTTCTTGTTTTGCCTAGAGGATTTCTTCCTTTTGGAGCTTTCTTGACTCAAATTTTGAAAAATTCAATGTTGATGTTGAGTCCGAAAACTCGTTGTTCGCTCAGTTGAATTCTTTGATACCAATGCCCTAACTAGGATGAAACTCACAAACTTTGTTCTACCGAAAATCAACCCAATGAACCACGCTTCTCCAACCAAAGAACCACCAACAACTCAAGATATTCCACAATCATCAACTCAAGCCGGACCATCCGAGCCATCATGTTTTTGACGACAATACAACACTCTTCGCTCAGATCTTGAATTTGGAAACTAGTCAAAATTTGATTTTTGATCAAAACATCGCAATCATGAACAACCAACGTGAGTTCAGTGAAAACCAACAACTCATGATGCGTATGTTTGAAGATCTCAATACAAAGTTTGATTCATATTTCCATGGATATCCGCCACCACCGTGACCGCCTCAATAGATTGTCTTATGTTATTTTCTTGCTTTTAAGTGTGTTAGAGACTTATGTTTAAAACTATGTGATATTTGTTTTGTTGTTTAAAACTATGTTGTGTGTTTTTCATTTATGTTTTAGGAATGACTGCTATTATTAAGTTGGTAAGCACTATTTGTTTGTTTTATAACCCAGATTATGCCGATGGAGGTTATCAACATTTTGATTTTCATGGCAAGTCTTTGCTTACCTATTTGGATGGGTGAAGTCTTGGACTATGTTCATAATCTGGATGATCTATTTGACGCTTTAGCTCATAATCAATTTAAATATTCAATTGCCTATCTTATATGTTTCCTTCTTTTGTTGATAACAAAGGGGAGTAAAATCGTGTTATTATGCATGCTTATAAGATGCTTATATGTGGGGAGTAATTTTAATTTAATTTTATATTATTGATTGTTATCATCAAAAGGGGAGAATGTTGATTTTCATATTCTCAAGTTAGTATTTTGATGATAACAATATATGTTATATATATATATGTGTTGTTTTGTGTTTTATAACTTGTTGATGCAGATATCATTTTGGACAAGTACAAGATGAGTTCAAGGCATTATGAAGTATTGAAGATGAGAAGAAAGATAAATGTAATTTTTCTTTTCTTTACTTAGATCAAATTGTACAAGCCTTGATCACTCACATGCACACACATATATAACTTTAGAACACACTAACACATGCTTAGTGTGTGGATTAACAAAAGAAATCCCCTTTGTTAATCAATAGAAGTTAAAGTTAAAGAATAAGTCTAAAAATATATAAGTTATATAATTTTAAATCTTTAGTAGTCGACTAATAGCAATTATAGTCGACTATTCATCTTAGTATGTTAAAATATAAGTTTACGTTTTTACGGTATAGTCGACTAATACATAAAGTAGTCGACTAATCATAGTTTTAACAGAATACTAAGTCTCTGTCATTTTACAGTATAGTCGACTAATACATAAAGTAGTCGACTACTAACCTTCAAAATAATTTTATAGACTTTCTGTCGATTCAGAGTAGTCGACTAATATACATTATAGTCGACTACTAAGCAATAAAATTGTTTTACAGAGTCTGTTTCAACAAAGAGTAGTCGACTAATTTCATTTATAGTCGACTAATACATAAAGTAGTCGACTACTAACCTTCAAAATAATTTTATAGACTTTCTGTCGATTGAGTAGTCGACTAATATACATTATAGTCGACTACTAACCTTCAAAATAATTTTATAGACTTTCTGTCGATTGAGTAGTCGACTAATATACATTATAGTCGACTACTAACCTTCAAAATAATTTTATAGACTTTCTGTCGATTGAGTAGTCGACTAATATACATTATAGTCGACTAATACATAAAGTAGTCGACTACTAACCTTCAAAATAATTTTATAGACTTTCTGTCGATTGAGTAGTCGACTAATACATAAAGTAGTCGACTAATATACATTATAGTCGACTACTAACCTTCAAAATAATTTTATAGACTTTCTGTCGATTGAGTAGTCGACTAATATACATTATAGTCGACTAATATACATTATAGTCGACTAATACATAAAGTAGTCGACTACTAACCTTCAAAATAATTTTATAGACTTTCTGTCGATTGAGTAGTCGACTAATACATAAAGTAGTCGACTAATACATAAAGTAGTCGACTACTAACCTTCAAAATAATTTTATAGACTTTCTGTCGATTGAGTAGTCGACTAATATACATTATAGTCGACTACTAACCTTCAAAATAATTTTATAGACTTTCTGTCGATTGAGTAGTCGACTAATACATAAAGTAGTCGACTAATATACATTATAGTCGACTACTAAGCAATAAAATTGTTTTACAGAGTCTGTTTCAACAAAGAGTAGTCGACTAATACATAAAGTAGTCGACTAATACATAAAGTAGTCGACTACTAACCTTCAAAATAATTTTATAGACTTTCTGTCGATTGAGTAGTCGACTAATACATAAAGTAGTCGACTAATACATAAAGTAGTCGACTAATATACATTATAGTCGACTACTAAGCAATAAAATTGTTTTACAGAGTCTGTTTCAACAAAGAGTAGTCGACTAATATACATTATAGTCGACTAATATACATTATAGTCGACTACTAAGCAATAAAATTGTTTTACAGAGTCTGTTTCAACAAAGAGTAGTCGACTAATATACATTATAGTCGACTACTAACCTTCAAAATAATTTTATAGACTTTCTGTCGATTGAGTAGTCGACTAATACATAAAGTAGTCGACTAATACATAAAGTAGTCGACTAATATACATTATAGTCGACTACTAAGCAATAAAATTGTTTTACAGAGTCTGTTTCAACAAAGAGTAGTCGACTAATACATAAAGTAGTCGACTACTAAGCAATAAAATTGTTTTACAGAGTCTGTTTCAACAAAGAGTAGTCGACTAATATACATTATAGTCGACTAATATACATTATAGTCGACTACTAAGCAATAAAATTGTTTTACAGAGTCTGTTTCAACAAAGAGTAGTCGACTAATATACATTATAGTCGACTAATACATAAAGTAGTCGACTACTAACCTTCAAAATAATTTTATAGACTTTCTGTCGATTGAGTAGTCGACTAATACATAAAGTAGTCGACTAATACATAAAGTAGTCGACTACTAAGCAATAAAATTGTTTTACAGAGTCTGTTTCAACAATTTAGAATGAAGGAAAACGAAACCATTGGAGAGATGTTTACAAGATTCACCGATATCACAAATTCTCTTATTGGATTGGGTAAAACATATACACAAGTTGAAATGGTGCGAAAGTTACTTCGTTCACTTACTCAAAAATGGGAAAAGAAGATTACCGCAATAGAAGAGGCAAATGATTTATCTACTTTATCGATGGAGAACTTAATTGGTAATCTAATGGCATATGAAGTTCAAATCAAGATAGAAAGAATGAAGATGAGACAAAGAACAAGAAAATTCTAGCATTCAACATATCTTCGATAAGGAAGATTCAGATAATGAAGATGAAGAAATGAGCATGTTTGCATAAATTTTTATAAACACTATTCACCCCCCCTCTAGTGTTTAAGTGTGATAGATCAGCGATCCTACATTTGGTATCAGAGAGAGGTTAAACATGGCATCAACACAAGATTCAACTTCACAATTTAAGGAAGGCCATTCAACCAATCGTCCACCTATGTTTGACGGTTTCAACTACAACTATTGGAAGTGCAGAATGAAAATCTATCTTCAATCAATCGGATATGAACTTTGGAATGTGGTGGAAACTAAGTATGAGAAGCCATCAACACCATTTGCAGAATGGACTACAACTCAAAGGAATAATGCTAATTTGGACTCAAAAGCAATGAATGCTTTGTTTTGTGCTCTTGACAGAAATGAGTTCAACAGGGTGTCAACGGCTACTTCAGCATATGATATTTGGCACACACTCGAGGTAACTCATGAAGGAACTAATAAAGTTAAAGAATCTAAAATTTCTGTTCTTGTACACAGGTTTGAACTATTTAGAATGAAGGAAAACGAAACCATTGGAGAGATGTTTACAAGATTCACCGATATCACAAATTCTCTTATTGGATTGGGTAAAACATATACACAAGTTGAAATGGTGCGAAAGTTACTTCGTTCACTTACTCAAAAATGGGAAAAGAAGATTACCGCAATAGAAGAGGCAAATGATTTATCTACTTTATCAGTGGAGAACTTAATTGGTAATCTAATGGCATATGAAGTTCAAATCGAAGATAGAAAGAATGAAGATGAGACAAAGAACAAGAAAATTCTAGCATTCAACATATCTTCGATAAGGAAGATTCAGATAATGAAGATGAAGAAATGAGCATGTTTGCATAAATTTTTATAAACACTATTCACCCCCTCTAGTGTTTAAGTGTGATAGATCAGCGATCCTACATTTGGTATCAGAGAGAGGTTAAACATGGCATCAACACAAGATTCAACTTCACAATTTAAGGAAGGCCATTCAACCAATCGTCCACCTATGTTTGACGGTTTCAACTACAACTATTGGAAGTGCGTAATGAAAATCTATCTTCAATCAATCGGATATGAACTTTGGAATGTGGTGGAAACTAAGTATGAGAAGCCATCAACACCATTTGCAGAATGGACTACAACTCAAAGGAATAATGCTAATTTGGACTCAAAAGCAATGAATGCTTTGTTTTGTGCTCTTGACAGAAATGAGTTCAACAGGGTGTCAACGGCTACTTCAGCATATGATATTTGGCACACACTCGAGGTAACTCATGAAGGAACTAATAAAGTTAAAGAATCTAAAATTTCGTTCTTGTACAATGTGTTTGAACTATTTAGAATGAAGGAAAACGAAACCATTGGAGAGATGTTTACAAGATTCACCGATATCACAAATTCTCTTATTGGATTGGGTAAAACATATACACAAGTTGAAATGGTGCGAAAGTTACTTCGTTCACTTACTCAAAAATGGGAAAAGAAGATTACCGCAATAGAAGAGGCAAATGATTTATCTACTTTATCGATGGAGAACTTAATTGGTAATCTAATGGCATATGAAGTTCAAATCGAAGATAGAAAGAATGAAGATGAGACAAAGAACAAGAAAATTCTAGCATTCAACATATCTTCGATAAGGAAGATTCAGATAATGAAGATGAAGACTCAGATTAGTATTTTAGATAAAGATATTTCTTTGATTAGATCAAAATATGATGACATATATTTAAATGTTAGTAAGTTTAATAAAGGTAAAGAAAATTTAAAAACTTTACTTTCTTATCAAAAAGAAACTCAAAAGACAAAAGGATTGGGTTTTCAAGTTGAAAAAGATATTCATAAGAAAACCACTTTTGTAAAATCATCTTTATTAGTATATAAACAAAATGTCAAAAATAATATTTTAAATAAAAGAAAACCAAAATTTTTATCTATTTGGATTCCTAAAGTTTTAAATTATAATAAGAAAAAGTCTTATATTTCTAGCTTTATTAAAGATGTTTGCTTATCATCAAATTACATAGGAAAATCAAACTCTTCATGGGTTTGGTTTCCTAAAGACTAATTTTAAGGACCCAATGTAAAATGGGTACCAAGATTATAAATGTTTATCTTTTCAGGTACCAAAGAAAGATAGATGGATTTTAGATAGTGGTTGTTCAAAACATATGACAGGGAACATTCAATTATTGTCATCAATTCAAGACAAAGATGGTGGTACAGTCACCTTTGGAGATAATAACAAAGGAAAGGTGATTGGTATTGGCACCGTTGGTAATCCTAATAAACCTATTATTAATAATGTTTTATTAGTTGATGGTCTTAAACATAACCTTCTTAGTATAAGTCAACTTTGTGATAAAGGTTTTAAAGTTGTTTTGAAAAGGAATCATGCATAATTTATGATATTGATTGGATTACAATTTTATATAAAGGTCATAGAAAGAATAATATATATGTTTTATCTTTAAATAATATTTCAAATGAACATTGTCTTATTGCATCTTCAAATGATTCTATATTATGGCATAAACGTTTTGGTCATGTTAATTTTAAACATATTTCTAAAATTTCTAAATATGATTTAGTAAATGGTTTACCTAAGCTTTCTTATAAAGATAATTTTTGTGATGCATGTCAACAAGGTAAAATGCATAAATCTTCTTTTAAATCTAAAAATATTATTTCTACTAGTAAACCACTTGAATTACTTCATATTGATCTCTTTGGTCCTTCAAGGATAGCATCTTTAAATGGAAGTAAATATGCATTTGTAATTGTTGATGATTTTTCAAGATTTACATGGGTAATATTTCTTAAAAATAAAAATGATGCTTTTAATGAGTTTTCTATATTTTGTAAAAGAATTCAAAATCAAAAATCACTTTCTATAGTTACTATACGTAGTGATCATGGAGGAGAATTTGAAAATGAACTTTTGCAAATTTTTGCGATAAAAATGGTATTTCACATACTTTTTCTTTTCCTAGAGCAGCTCCACAAAATGGAGTTGTAGAAAGGAAGAATAGGACATTACAAGAATGTGCTAGAACAATGTTATGTGATAGTAATTTACCAAAATATTTTTGGGCGAAGTCAGATCAACAAAGATGCTATGTTTTAAATAGAGTTTTATTAAGACCTATTTTAAACAAAACATCATATGAATTATTTTATAATAAAATTCCTAAAGTTTCATATTTTAAAGTTTTTGGTTGTAAGTGTTTTATATTAAATACAAAAGATAATTTAGATAAATTTGATTCTAAATCTGATGAAGGAATTTTTGTAGGATATTCTAATCATAGTAAAGCATATAGAATATATAATAAAAGAACTTTAGTCATTGAAGAATCTATGCATGTTTCTTTTGATGAAAATTTTATAAAAACACCTTCTATTTCAAATAATGATGATGATTTAATTGATACTATTAATGATACTCCTATGTTAGATATTTCAAAAGATGAAAATTTACAAAATGAATTACCAAAGAGTTTTGTAGAAGTTAAAAATCATCCACATGATTTGATTATTGGAAATATATCTGATAAAGTATCTACTAGATCTCATTTTAATTTAATAGTTCATGTTGCATTTGTTTTGAAGTAGAACCTAAAAATGTTAAAGAAGCTTTACTTGATAATTTTTGGATAGAAGCTATGCAAGATGAATTAAATCAATTTATAAGAAATAATGTTTGGGATCTTGTACCTAGACCACAAAATAAATCCATTATAGGAACAAAATGGATTTTTAGGAATAAATTAGATGAATCAGACAAGTTGTTAGAAATAAAGCTAGATTAGTTGCACAAGGTTATAATCAAGAAGAAGGAATTGATTATGATGAAACTTATGCTCTGTTGCGTTTAGAATCTATTAGAATTTTACTTGCATTTGCATGCTTTATGAATTTTAAACTTTATCAAATGGATGTTAAAAGTGCATTTTAAATGGTTTTATTAAAGAAGAAGTTTTGTAGAACAACCTCCTGGTTTTGAACATGAAAAATTTTACGATCATGTTTATAAACTTAAAAGGCTTTATATGGTCTTAAACAAGCACCTCGTGCATGGTATGATAGATTAAAATCTTTTCTATTAACATCCGGTTTTGAAATTGGAAAAGTTGATTCTACTTTATTTATTAAGAAAATAAATAAAGATATATTATTAATACAAATATATGTAGATGATATAATATTTGGTTCTACTAACAATGATCTTTGTCAAGAGTTTGCTAAGACTATGCAGAAGAATTTGAAATGAGTCACATGGGTGAACTAAACTTCTTTCTTGGACTTCAAATCAAACAATTGAAGGAAGGAATTTTCATCAATCAAAATAAATATGCAAAAGAACTACTTAAACGTTTTGGGATGGACAATACAACTAGCAAACCAACACCAATGAGTACTACAACATCACTTGACAAAGATGAAAGTGGTAAGAATGTTGATCAAAAGCTATATCGAGGTATGATTGGATCACTTCTTTACATTCTGACTAGTAGACCCGATATTATGTTTAGTGTTTGTTTATGTGCTAGATTTCAATCTAATCCTAAAGAATCACATCTTAAAGCTGTTAAAAGAATTTTTAGATATCTTAAAGGTACTTCAGATTTTGGTTTATTTTATCCAAAGAATAGCACATTTGATTTATTATCATATAGTGATCTTTGATTTTCTTTGGATGTAAATCGATAGAAAAAGTACAAGTGGTACATGTTATTTTTAGGACATTCACTTGTATCATGGTTTAGTAAAAGCAAAATTCGGTATCATTATCAACAACTCAAGGTAATACATTGTCGCTAGTTTAGCATGTGCACAAATTTTATGGATGAAACAAACACTATCCGATTATGGCATAGTTTGTTCCACATCTTCCATAATGTGTGACAATTCTAGTGCAATTAATTTATCTAAAAATCCCATTCAACACTCACGTACAAAACATATTGATATTAGACATCATTTCTTACGTGATCATGTTATTAAGGGAGATATTATATTAGAATTTATATCTACTAATAAACAAATAGCGATATTTTAACAAAACCCTTAAAAGAAGAAATTTATGTTAAATTAAGAAGAGAATTAGGTATATGTTCAAGTGAAGATCTAAATTAAAATTTAAGATAAGTTCATATGCATATATACTATGATTAGTCGACTAATAAGCTTACTAGTCGACTACTAAACCCGATATTTAAATTTAGCATATCTCTCTTATTGGATCTTTTACATATCAAACCCAAAACCCATTACCCGCTTAACTTAAGTTAAATAGATCTTAGCCATACATTTTTTTTCTTATACATCCTAACCTTACACTTCTTTCTTACACAAATTCTTTCTCTACCATTCATTCCTACAAGATTAAATCTTAGCCATTGATTTTTAACTACCCTAAAAATTACAACTACCCACTATCTATCCTCTCTAAAACCGTAAAATTCCTCTTCTTCCCAAACTTCACGGTTTCCTCAAGTTAGGGCATCCTTGGTTCGAAAATTCTTCTCAAAATCGTCTTCAACTTTTCTTAAAAATCGGACTTTTCATTCATTAGTAGTCGACTAATTTACAAACTAGTCGACTACTAAACCCGATATTTAAATTTAGCATATCTCTCTTATTGGATCTTTTACATATCAAACCCAAAACCCATTACCCGCTTAACTTAAGTTAAATAGATCTTAGCCATACATTTTTTTTCTTATACATCCTAACCTTACACTTCTTTCTTACACAAATTCTTTCTCTACCATTCATTCCTACAAGATTAAATCTTAGCCATTGATTTTTAACTACCCTAAAAATTACAACTACCCACTATCTATCCTCTCTAAAAACCGAGAAAATTCCTCTTCTTCCCAAACTTCACGGTTTCCTCAAGTTAGGGCATCCTTGGTTCGAAAATTCTTCTCAAAATCGTCTTCAACTTTTCTTAAAAATCGGACTTTTCATTCATTAGTAGTCGACTAATTTACAAACTAGTCGACTACTAAACCCGATATTTAAATTTAGCATATCTCTCTTATTGGATCTTTTACATATCAAACCCAAAACCCATTACCCGTTTAACTTAAGTTAAATAGATCTTAGCCATACATTTTTTTTCTTATACATCCTAACCTTACACTTCTTTCTTACACAAATTCTTTCTCTACCATTCATTCCTACAAGATTAAATCTTAGCCATTGATTTTTAACTACCCTAAAAATTACAACTACCCACTATCTATCCTCTCTAAAACCGTAAAATTCCTCTTCTTCCCAAACTTCACGGTTTCCTCAAGTTAGGGCATCCTTGGTTCGAAAATTCTTCTCAAAATCGTCTTCAACTTTTCTTAAAAATCGGACTTTTCATTCATTAGTAGTCGACTAATTTACAAACTAGTCGACTACTAAACCCGATATTTAAATTTAGCATATCTCTCTTATTGGATCTTTTACATATCAAACCCAAAACCCATTACCCGCTTAACTTAAGTTAAATAGATCTTAGCCATACATTTTTTTTCTTATACATCCTAACCTTACACTTCTTTCTTACACAAATTCTTTCTCTACCATTCATTCCTACAAGATTAAATCTTAGCCATTGATTTTTAACTACCCTAAAAATTACAACTACCCACTATCTATCCTCTCTAAAAACCGAGAAAATTCCTCTTCTTCCCAAACTTCACGGTTTCCTCAAGTTAGGGCATCCTTGGTTCAAAATTCTTCTCAAAATCGTCTTCAACTTTTCTTAAAAATCGGACTTTTCATTCATTAGTAGTCGACTAATATTGACTATAGTCGACTAATATTGACTATAGTCGACTAATATTGACTATAGTCGACTAATATTGACTATAGTCGACTAATATTGACTATAGTCGACTAATATTGACTATAGTCGACTAATATTGACTATAGTCGACTAATATTGACTATAGTCGACTAATATTGACTATAGTCGACTAATATTGACTATAGTCGACTAATATTGACTATAGTCGACTAATATTGACTATAGTCGACTAATATTGACTATAGTCGACTAATATTGACTATAGTCGACTAATATTGACTATAGTCGACTAATATTGACTATAGTCGACTAATATTGACTATAGTCGACTAATATTGACTATAGTCGACTAATATTGACTATAGTCGACTAATATTGACTATAGTCGACTAATATTGACTATAGTCGACTAATATTGACTATAGTCGACTAATATTGACTATAGTCGACTAATATTGACTATAGTCGACTAATATTGACTATAGTCGACTAATATTGACTATAGTCGACTAATATTGACTATAGTCGACTAATATTGACTATAGTCGACTAATATTGACTATAGTCGACTAATATTGACTATAGTCGACTAATATTGACTATAGTCGACTAATATTGACTATAGTCGACTAATATTGACTATAGTCGACTAATATTGACTATAGTCGACTAATATTGACTATAGTCGACTAATATTGACTATAGTCGACTAATATTGACTATAGTCGACTAATATTGACTATAGTCGACTAATATTGACTATAGTCGACTAATATTGACTATAGTCGACTAATATTGACTATAGTCGACTAATATTGACTATAGTCGACTAATATTGACTATAGTCGACTAATATTGACTATAGTCGACTAATATTGACTATAGTCGACTAATATTGACTATAGTCGACTAATATTGACTATAGTCGACTAATATTGACTATAGTCGACTAATATTGACTATAGTCGACTAATATTGACTATAGTCGACTAATATTGACTATAGTCGACTAATATTGACTATAGTCGACTAATATTGACTATAGTCGACTAATATTGACTATAGTCGACTAATATTGACTATAGTCGACTAATATTGACTATAGTCGACTAATATTGACTATAGTCGACTAATATTGACTATAGTCGACTAATATTGACTATAGTCGACTAATATTGACTATAGTCGACTAATATTGACTATAGTCGACTAATATTGACTATAGTCGACTAATATTGACTATAGTCGACTAATATTGACTATAGTCGACTAATATTGACTATAGTCGACTAATATTGACTATAGTCGACTAATATTGACTATAGTCGACTAATATTGACTATAGTCGACTAATATTGACTATAGTCGACTAATATTGACTATAGTCGACTAATATTGACTATAGTCGACTAATATTGACTATAGTCGACTAATATTGACTATAGTCGACTAATATTGACTATAGTCGACTAATATTGACTATAGTCGACTAATATTGACTATAGTCGACTAATATTGACTATAGTCGACTAATATTGACTATAGTCGACTAATATTGACTATAGTCGACTAATATTGACTATAGTCGACTAATATTGACTATAGTCGACTAATATTGACTATAGTCGACTAATATTGACTATAGTCGACTAATATTGACTATAGTCGACTAATATTGACTATAGTCGACTAATATTGACTATAGTCGACTAATATTGACTATAGTCGACTAATATTGACTATAGTCGACTAATATTGACTATAGTCGACTAATATTGACTATAGTCGACTAATATTGACTATAGTCGACTAATATTGACTATAGTCGACTAATATTGACTATAGTCGACTAATATTGACTATAGTCGACTAATATTGACTATAGTCGACTAATATTGACTATAGTCGACTAATATTGACTATAGTCGACTAATATTGACTATAGTCGACTAATATTGACTATAGTCGACTAATATTGACTATAGTCGACTAATATTGACTATAGTCGACTAATATTGACTATAGTCGACTAATATTGACTATAGTCGACTAATATTGACTATAGTCGACTAATATTGACTATAGTCGACTAATATTGACTATAGTCGACTAATATTGACTATAGTCGACTAATATTGACTATAGTCGACTAATATTGACTATAGTCGACTAATATTGACTATAGTCGACTAATATTGACTATAGTCGACTAATATTGACTATAGTCGACTAATATTGACTATAGTCGACTAATATTGACTATAGTCGACTAATATTGACTATAGTCGACTAATATTGACTATAGTCGACTAATATTGACTATAGTCGACTAATATTGACTATAGTCGACTAATATTGACTATAGTCGACTAATATTGACTATAGTCGACTAATATTGACTATAGTCGACTAATATTGACTATAGTCGACTAATATTGACTATAGTCGACTAATATTGACTATAGTCGACTAATATTGACTATAGTCGACTAATATTGACTATAGTCGACTAATATTGACTATAGTCGACTAATATTGACTATAGTCGACTAATATTGACTATAGTCGACTAATATTGACTATAGTCGACTAATATTGACTATAGTCGACTAATATTGACTATAGTCGACTAATATTGACTATAGTCGACTAATATTGACTATAGTCGACTAATATTGACTATAGTCGACTAATATTGACTATAGTCGACTAATATTGACTATAGTCGACTAATATTGACTATAGTCGACTAATATTGACTATAGTCGACTAATATTGACTATAGTCGACTAATATTGACTATAGTCGACTAATATTGACTATAGTCGACTAATATTGACTATAGTCGACTTCTTGTTTTGCCTAGAGGATTTCTTCCTTTTGGAGCTTTCTTGACTCAAATTTTTGAAAAATTCAATGTTGATGTTGAGTCTGAAAACTCTGTTGTTCGCTCAGTTGAATTCTTTGATACCAATGCCCTAACTAGGATGAAACTCACAAACTTTGTTCTACCGAAAATCAACCCAATGAACCACGGTTTCCTCCAACCAAAGAACCACCAACAACTCAAGATATTCCACAATCATCAACTCAAAATTTGGACCATCGAGCCATCATGTTTTTGGACGCACAATACAACACTCTTCGCTCAGATCTTGAATTTGGAAACTAGTCAAAATTTGATTTTTGATCAAAACATCGCAATCATGAACAACCAACGTGAGTTCAGTGAAAACCAACAACTCATGATGCGTATGTTTGAAGATCTCAATACAAAGTTTGATTCATATTTCCATGGATATCCGCCACCACCAGGACCGTCTGAATAGATTGTCTTATGTTATTTTCTTGCTTTTAAGTGTGTTAGAGACTTATGTTTAAAACTATGTGATATTTGTTTTGTTGTTTAAAACTATGTTGTGTGTTTTTCATTTATGTTTTAGGAATGACTGCTATTATTAAGTTGGTAAGCACTATTTGTTTGTTTTATAACCCAGATTATGCCGATGGAGGTTATCAACATTTTGATTTTCATGGCAAGTCTTTGCTTACCTATTTGGATGGGTGAAGTCTTGGACTATGTTCATAATCTGGATGATCTATTTGACGTTTTAGCTCATACTGACGAAATATTCAATTGCCTATCTTATATGTTTCCTTCTTTTTGTTGATAACAAAGGGGGAGTAAAATCTGTGTTATTATGCATGCTTATAAGATGCTTATATGCAGGGGGAGTAATTTTTAATTTAATTTTATATTATTGATTGTTATCATCAAAAAGGGGGAGAATGTTGATTTTCATATTCTCAAGTTAGTATTTTGATGATAACAATATATGTTATATATATATATGTGTTGTTTTGTGTTTTATAACTTGTTGATGCAGATATCATTTTTGGACAAGTACAAGATGAGTTCAAGGCATTATGAAGTATTGAAGATGAGAAGAAAGATAAATGTAATTTTTCTTTTCTTTACTTAGATCAAATTGTACAAGCCTTGATCACTCACATGCACACACATATATAACTTTAGAACACACTAACACATGCTTAGTGTGTGGATTAACAAAAGAAATCCCTTTGTTAATCAATAGAAGTTAAAGTTAAAGAATAAGTCTAAAATATATAAGTTATATAATTTTAAATCTTTAGTAGTCGACTAATAGCAATTATAGTCGACTATTCATCTTAGTATGTTAAAATATAAGTTTACGTTTTACGGTATAGTCGACTAATCTTGAGTAGTCGACTAATCATAGTTTTAACGAGAATACTAAGTCTCTGTCATTTTACGGTATAGTCGACTAATACATAAAGTAGTCGACTACTAACCTTCAAAATAATTTTATAGACTTTCTGTCGATTGAGTAGTCGACTAATATACATTATAGTCGACTACTAAGCAATAAAATTGTTTTACAGAGTCTGTTTCAACAAAGAGTAGTCGACTAATTTCATTTATAGTCGACTACTAACCTTCAAAATAATTTTATAGACTTTCTGTCGATTGAGTAGTCGACTAATAGCAATTATAGTCGACTAATAGCAATTATAGTCGACTACTAACCTTCAAAATAATTTTATAGACTTTCTGTCGATTGAGTAGTCGACTAATCTTGAGTAGTCGACTAATATACATTATAGTCGACTACTAACCTTCAAAATAATTTTATAGACTTTCTGTCGATTGAGTAGTCGACTAATATACATTATAGTCGACTAATAGCAATTATAGTCGACTAATACATAAAGTAGTCGACTAATAGCAATTATAGTCGACTAATACATAAAGTAGTCGACTAATCTTGAGTAGTCGACTAATCTTGAGTAGTCGACTAATCTTGAGTAGTCGACTAATAGCAATTATAGTCGACTAATAGCAATTATAGTCGACTATTCATCTTAGTATGTTAAAATATAAGTTTACGTTTTACGGTATAGTCGACTAATCTTGAGTAGTCGACTAATATACATTATAGTCGACTACTAACCTTCAAAATAATTTTATAGACTTTCTGTCGATTGAGTAGTCGACTAATAGCAATTATAGTCGACTAATCTTGAGTAGTCGACTAATTTCATTTATAGTCGACTATTCATCTTAGTATGTTAAAATATAAGTTTACGTTTTACGGTATAGTCGACTAATCTTGAGTAGTCGACTAATAGCAATTATAGTCGACTAATACATAAAGTAGTCGACTAATCTTGAGTAGTCGACTAATAGCAATTATAGTCGACTAATCTTGAGTAGTCGACTAATATACATTATAGTCGACTAATCTTGAGTAGTCGACTAATCTTGAGTAGTCGACTAATCTTGAGTAGTCGACTAATACATAAAGTAGTCGACTAATCTTGAGTAGTCGACTAATATACATTATAGTCGACTATTCATCTTAGTATGTTAAAATATAAGTTTACGTTTTACGGTATAGTCGACTAATCTTGAGTAGTCGACTAATATACATTATAGTCGACTAATCTTGAGTAGTCGACTAATCTTGAGTAGTCGACTAATCTTGAGTAGTCGACTAATCTTGAGTAGTCGACTAATCTTGAGTAGTCGACTAATAGCAATTATAGTCGACTAATCTTGAGTAGTCGACTAATCTTGAGTAGTCGACTAATAGCAATTATAGTCGACTAATCTTGAGTAGTCGACTAATATACATTATAGTCGACTAATCTTGAGTAGTCGACTAATAGCAATTATAGTCGACTATTCATCTTAGTATGTTAAAATATAAGTTTACGTTTTACGGTATAGTCGACTAATCTTGAGTAGTCGACTAATATACATTATAGTCGACTAATAGCAATTATAGTCGACTAATCTTGAGTAGTCGACTAATCTTGAGTAGTCGACTAATCTTGAGTAGTCGACTAATCTTGAGTAGTCGACTAATCTTGAGTAGTCGACTAATAGCAATTATAGTCGACTATTCATCTTAGTATGTTAAAATATAAGTTTACGTTTTACGGTATAGTCGACTAATACATAAAGTAGTCGACTAATATACATTATAGTCGACTAATACATAAAGTAGTCGACTAATCTTGAGTAGTCGACTAATCTTGAGTAGTCGACTAATCTTGAGTAGTCGACTAATCTTGAGTAGTCGACTAATCTTGAGTAGTCGACTAATCTTGAGTAGTCGACTAATCTTGAGTAGTCGACTAATAGCAATTATAGTCGACTAATAGCAATTATAGTCGACTAATACATAAAGTAGTCGACTAATCTTGAGTAGTCGACTAATATACATTATAGTCGACTATTCATCTTAGTATGTTAAAATTGATCCCGTGTCCTTCGGGTTGGGCACGGGTTGACTCGGAAAAGTTCCTTTCTCTCTCTCACTCATGGCATTAGCTAGTTGACCAAGTTGGGTTTCTAACCTAGCTATGGCTTGAGTGTTGGAAGTGAGGATTTGCCCGGTTGATTGCATGAAGGAATTTAACGTGTTTGATGTTTGAGTCAATAAGTTCGTGGTCTGTGTAGAGGTTTTAATCAAAGTTTCTAGACCCTTTTCCAGAACATTAAGACGTTTATCATGGTCAGCAATTTGAGGAGTGTGATTTGCAGATTGGTGATGAGGAGACTGATTTTGAAATGACAGATTTGGTTGTTGAAAATTGAGAGGAACTGCATTGCCCCTAGAGAATTGTTGGGTTGAAGAGGGAGTGAAATTTTGATTTCCGGAGTAGTTTCCCTGGTTCCATGTAAAATTCGGATGATTTCTCCAACCTGGATTTTAGGTTGGAGAAAATGGATCATTCACCGGACGCTGGAATGCAGCGTTTATCTGACCTAGTGGCTGACCGGATCCTAAAAGAGGACATTCCTCTGAAACATGAGATGGAGACAGACAGTTATGACAACCTGAGGCAGAAACTTGGTTGATTTGAGCTGGAGCTCGTTCTTTGACTTCTAAAGCTTCTAACCTACGCATGATTGTAGCCATCTTTGCTTCAGAGGCTATGTTCGTTTCTAAGGAAAGACCACTGGTTTTGGGTTGGGAAACTGATGAAACACGGTCATCACAATGTTCCCACTGCATGGTTTTCTCGGATAAACTCTCTAAAAAGTCCCAAGCTTCATCGGCATTTTTCTTCATGAAATCCCCTTGACACATTGACTCTAAGGAAGTTTTTGAAGAATAATCCAATCCTTCATAAATGATTTGGCATAATCGCCACTTTTCAAGACCATGGTGAGGACATTGGATAAGAAGATCTTTGAATTTGTCAAAATACTTCCAAAAAGGTTTTCCTGGGACAATTTTAAAATTTTGAATGCTGTTTCTAAGCTTGACCGTTTTGTGGATGGGAAAGAATCTTTTCAGAAAAACTTTTACAAATTCACCCCAAGTTGAGATGGAATCTGTGGGCAAGCTATACAGCCATTTTTTGGCTTTGTCCTTAAGGGCAAATGGAATAAATCGGAGTTTGATCGCATCTTCAGTTAAGTCCCTCATCTTGATCATGAGGCAAACTTCTTCAAATTCGGAGATGAAAATGTAAGCGTCTTCGGTTTCTACTCCTAGGAATTTGGGAAGCATGTTAATAAAATGCGGTCTAAGTTCGAAATTTGCTCCATTAACCTCGGGGAGTTTTATGCAAGAGGGGATTGCATTTCTAGTGGGGTAACAAACATCTTGAAGAACAGGTGGGTTTGTATTGGCCATTTCGTTTGGTTCAAGAGATGGATCAAAACGAATTAAACGATTGGTATTATCCCTAACCCAAGTTTGTATACACCAAAATTAAATTTTTTTTTTATTTTTATGAAAAAGGATAAGAGAAAAAGTTAAGAAGATGATGAGAAAAAAAGGAAAAACTAACTAAAAGCAAATCAAGACAATCACTTTTCAATCACCCTAACTCTAGGGTTAAACCTAAACTTGACTTAGACCAGCTCCTAACCAAAAATTTCCTTAGTGAAAAGATCAAAGTTTACTCAGGTAATTAGCCAGGTAAGGATAGTACTAGAGGGAGATAAAAGATCAATTAAGTACCTCTTTCCTTGCGGAGCCTTACATAACCCTAAACCTTGCCTTAGACACCAATTAATCCAGATAAACTTGGACCGATTCACTTAAGGATTTCTTGTTCCTTAATAAGCTCGAATCCTTAGGGGCCAACGTCTAATCAAATTTTAAGAGGCTTGGGTAAGTGTAGTGAGGAATTAGTGATTTTTGGGCTAAGGAAAGGGTGATGAAATCCCTCACCTTATCTTGATTAATGGGTTTTGCCCTTAAGATATTTTCAAGTGTGTGCCAAATCAAGATGCTCAAATCACTTGGTGAATTCCTACTATTATATGAAATGCAACCCTAGGAATTAAAAGCAACTAAAAAGGATGCAAAAATAAAAATCTTTTTATTTTTTATTATGGTCGACAATCAAAGAAATGAAGTTTATTAGAGATTGACAAAGGTAAAATCTTTTTTTTTTAATTTTTTTAATTTTTTTATCCTAATTGTCTCTAATGTGAATGAACTATCTAAAGGATGGAATTGAGAATACTAGAAAGAAGAGTTACCCACGCAATCGCTATCCAAAGCCTCGTTGGAGGCAATTCTTCAATCTTGAGTCTTCAACTCTTGATATTCAAGCTCCAAGTTCCTCCTCAAAAGAAAACACACAAAATAAGGAACCAAAGTCAATAAAAATCCTACTTATGCACCGTTCCCCGGCAACGGCGCCAAAAACTTGATGGGAAATAAATGATTACCTCCTAAGTTGCAAGTATACAACCTTTATCAAGTTATAGTATATAAGATTATCGATCCCTCGAGGAACGGGAAGTAGGAAGAGTTTTGCTCAAGTTTTGGTTCTCAAATTATGCGTGTGACAATTAGGAGTTTATTCAAATAAAATGAAAGTAAGAAAATGGTGAAAGTGGATATGGAGAGATAAGAGAGAGTGGATGTGGATTATGTGCAAAAGAGGAGAAAAATGAAGTTGAGAATGTGGTTGTGGTTATATGCACATAATAACAAAACTACGTTTGAGATCATATGCACATGGAGGGAATATGAGATTGAGAGAGAAGTAAAAATCAATGAAATCAAGAATCAAGAATAAAGGAAAATAACAAACAAATGAAAAGTAAGGATAAGAGGAAAATAAAGAAGGTAAAGTATGGAGGATTAATTAAAGATATGAGGAATCTAGAGTAGATCCACTTAGCTTATCTCAATCTTATGAAAATGAGTTGGATTTGTTAGCTAGTTTCAAACAATCTCTAGGGATCCCACAAATATTAGCTCCACACTTAGAAAAGGGTAATTCCCTAGAGGGTTCTAGCCTCAAGGTGAATTAAAGAAAAGAAAAATCTATTCGAGAAAGTATATACAAGAATTAAATACATTGCATGAAAGTAAATTGCATGAAAGTAAATTGCATGAAATTAAATTGCATGAAAGTAAATCTAAGCTACAAAGCAATAAAATGAACAAGAAAGAAAATATAAAAGAAATAAAATAGAAACCAACAACTCCTGGATCTTAATCTAATCCTCCTTTTGGTCCTTGGATTAGAAGAAGAGAAAGGAAATTGAAGGGGTGAAACATTTCATTTATTGTGTAACAAAAGTTATAATTTTTGGAAGGTCTTCTCAATTAAGAGTGACCCTCCTCTCCAAATGGAGTTTTTACAAAATATTTCACACTCAAAGCCCTCAGCATTCACCCCTATTTATAGCCCAACGGAGTTGATGCGAACCATTGGATCAAACCTAGCCAAAAAGGAAGAGAAATCCACCATTAATTCGGAATCTGTTGCAAACCGATCGGTTGGCCGATCGGTTGGCCAACCGGTTGGTCAACCGATTGGTTCCCAACGGATTTTGTCTTTTCTTGATATTCCTTCACGAATTTCTCTTGGATCAATTTGGTATCTTGGGCCTTTGTTTGTCTTCAGATTTGGGCTTCAAAAATTGGTAGAAATTCAGAGAATTTGAGTCATTTGGGCTTTTATTCATTATTTCTTTATTAGCCTGCAAAATAAGATAAAAATAATTATTAGTAATATCGTTATTCATATAACATAGGTAATAAGGGTATAAAAAATGTAATTAAAATGTGATAATCACTCCGGCGCATGGCGGAGTTGCTGTCAGCCGAGAAGGCTATGCTCGAGCAAATCGTCGAGAACCAGTCGGTTGCATGGCGCGCACTTGATCGCGGACAGGGATGCGGAGTTGAGTGCCGCGGCTTTTCAGATGATCGTTTCAATGATTAAGAAAGATTCATAATTGTAGCTTGGTTCGATAATAACTAGGTGTCACTTAAAGTGAACCTAGTTATTATCTGAGCTCGCTTCTCATGGAGACTCATGGGTCTTTCAAGCCATTTTAGACATTATGCTAACTCAAAGTCTCATTTCATTTTTGACCTTAGGAAGTGCTTCTTCCTCTTGACATGGTTCAGCCCCGTGCAAGAGGGGAACTTCCTATTCGATAGCTCTCTCTCTTCTCCTCTGGCATAGAGTATAGGAAGGAGCCAGCAGACGCTATTTTTTCTACAGTGGGAGATGCTTGATTTCCCAGCCTTGTGCGGCTAAAGGTGCACAAGTTTTAGCTCGGTGCAGCTCGTGTATGCTCCTCGGCCGTCACACTACCCATATCTTAGAAATATAGGGCAGTAGCGAACATCAATAGATACCCATCATCCTTGTAATTGGATAGTTTGAGTGTCGTCTTGTTCTTGTCATCTTTTGTAATAGCGTCTTCGATTAATAAAAAATGAACTTTTTTCTTCATGTTGAAATTGTCCATCTTCTGTGAAATTGATCTGTGCATGCTTTACTCCTGTGGCGAATTTAAATTTTTTTATGGCTTGCACTCTGCGTGGAGTCGCTATATTTGGTAGCGAAGTTCAGGCTTCTTTTGTGCTGGCGAGGGTTAGCTTGAGATTCGCCAGATAAAATCTCGAACAACTTGCGTTAAAGTTTTCTTAATTTGGAGATCCAGTAGACTTTTGCCAAGTCACTTTGGCGAGTAGACGTCTCAAACAAATTGAGTTAAGATTTCCTTAATTTGGAGACTTAGTGAAATTTTCACTATAGCCTTCTGGCGAGGCTCGCCCTGATGATTTAGGCGAGGTTCGACTTCATGAGGAACAGTCGCCTTGGGCGAAGCTCAAGAAAGTTGACTTCGGTGGGCCTCGTCAAGTCGGTTGTGTGAGGTTCAAGAGAGAGTGTATTTACCGAAGTCCAAGAGAGAGTGTGTTGCAAAACCATAAAGTCATGTAACAGTTAGGGGTATCCTGTGGGAGTGAGAACTACTGCTCCCCGGCAATGATATCAAAGCGAGTCTGGCCAACTACGCCCCCAGACGCAACAATCCCGAATTCGGATTCCCAACATATAATTGGTCGTAGCCAAATTGACGAGCGAAATGACACGGCAAATAGGGCTCGGTGTAACACTCTGACCCGTTCAACCTTGCGATAAGGTGACCAGGCCGAATGTTCACTAACCAGCGAAAACAGCCACTAAGTAAACAGGTAAGCCCCCACTGCCACTACGGTCTTCAAACTCATCCCTAGGTTGAACACCAGTTATCGAGGGAAAGCAGCAGTAAAGACGATATTTCTCCCTGGCTAAAAGAGCTCTGCGGACTCCAGCTAGAAACTTGATCAACCATTTGGAACACTCAAATCTTTGGAGTAACGCGACGTCTTCTCCACCAGATGCAGCAGCCGACATCAAGGACGGACAGTGTTGAGTAAACCATGTGACCAAATAGGTATATGGTAACTCCACTCTAGGATTGGGTACTTGCTTCCTTGGGCACATTTCATCTTGTTTCAGGTACTCCGTAGCCAATTCTCGGAGACCGTGATGAATGCAGCTCACCATTGCCGGTAAAAGAGCTATATTGCATCCAACAGCCAACATCACTGCGGGATATAACACTTTGACCGAAATTCGATCCTTTGGTCGAGAAGGCACCACACAACCCTTCAGCCAGATCGAAAAGAATCCTGCGAGTAATGTGATGTGGTAAAAACGGGATAACCTTTAAGTCGCAAGTATACAACCTTGATCAAGTTATAGTATAAAGAGTTATCGATCCCACGAGGAATGGGAAGTAGGAAGAGTTTGTTCAAGTTTTGGTTCTCAAATTATGCGCGACAATTAGGAGTTTATGTACATGGTGAAAGTGGTCATAAAAAGATTAGAGAGTGGATTGTGGATTATGTACAAAATAAATGAAAACAAGATTGAGAGAGAGGAGAGAGTAAAGGAAAATCAAGATCAAGAAAATAAAATCAATAAAGCAAAAGATGGAGGATTCAATTAGAGATATGAAGGAATCTAAGATTGAATCCACTAGCTAATCTTACTTATAAAATATGAACCATTCTCTTTTATCACATTTCATTTTAGATTTATTAAGCATAGACTATCAAACCACTTAAGGAAAGCATAACCTATCAAATTATCACCTAAATAAAATCAATACTCATGAGGAGAATAACAAGAAGATAGTAATCCTAGAATTCATAAGCATAACCTATCAAACAACTTAAGGAAAGCATAGACTATCAAATTCTTCTTCTATCGATTAGTTCTCTAGTTGATTAGCCTAAACATGATCTTTTTAAGCATAAGAGAGTGATTCACAAATATAAGAGAGAATTAGACTAGTTTCATGCAAAACTAGATCTCCACAAGAGGTTAGTTCCACATCTTTGAAAAATTAAAAGAAATCAAGAGAGGGATGAGGAAAGAAAACTAAGTACAAAAAAGAAAATAAAAATAAAGAAATAAAGAAAAGAAAAGAAAATGAGAAGAAAAGAAAATAAAGACAATCTAACTAATTGCAAGGAATTAAATATATACTATAAATTAAAGACAAGACATGAAAGTAAATCTAAACTACAAAGCATATAAATGAACAAGAAATAAAAAGAAATGTAAAAGAAAATAAATGAAAACCTATAACTCCTGATCTTCATCTCATCCTCCTTTTTGTCCTTGGATAAGAAGAAGAGAAAGGAAATTGAAGGGGTGAAAAATTTTATTTATTGTGTAACAAAAGTTATAATTTTTGGAAGGTCTTCTCAATTAAGAGTAACCCTCCTCTCCAAATGGAGTTTTTATAAAATATTTCACAATCTCAAGCCCTCACTCTACCCCTCTATTTATAGATAATAAGAATCTCTCACAACCTTTAGATTTATCTTGGCCCCCAAGTAACCCTCACAACCATAGAATTTGGCTTAGGCCCCAAACATCCCTCATAACCATAGGATCTCTCAAAATAATCTAGACCATTGGTTTAATACTTGAGAGATGGGCTTTGTGGGCTTTATTTCTTTTGTATTTAATTTATTTAAAACTCTTGGGCTTCTCTTGAATGCTCTTAGGCTTCTTAGATTTAACTTGGCCTTCAAATCATTGAATACATATCACTTAAATTCAGATTTCTATCATAACCCGCTATTACTGATGAAATTTTGAGAATCTGATAATTTGGATGGCTCCGTCTCGTCGAGATAGGTAATTTTTATATATAATATATTGAATTCTGCTTTCCGGATTGGGAGATGTCGCATTTTCTTTACGGTTGACCATCTTGAGCACAAATTTGACTTTATTTTTTTCATATTTGATTTGATTCTCACTTGCAAGCCAAGTTATTAATAATTCTGACTAAGAAAGTAATGAGTATTAAGATTTTTCTTCTAAACTTAGTCGTGGACTTTGGATTTAGGCATTCTGGGCTTCATTAGAGATCTTTTGTGCTTGAAATAATCTTCATTTGGGCTCTTATTCAATAATTCTATGTTACCTGCAAATTAAGATAAAAATTATTATTAGAAGATATATTTATTCAAATAAAATAGATAATGAGGGTATAAAAGTGTAATAAAATGTGATGATCAAATACCCCCACACCTAAACTTTTGCTAGTCCTCTAGCAAAGAAAGAAATTAAAAAGGAAAGAAAGAAAAATCTTAACTCACTTTCGCAGGAATCGCGATTGTATTTAGCGCATACAACAAGTCTTTAAACCCCTAGGTTACCCTAGTGGATGAGTTATAGTCTCGTGAGGGTTTGCAGTGAATATACCCACAAAATTCGGTCAACTTGCCAAATTAATGAAGTTAATGAAATAATTAATTCATTTGATATATTCAAACATTCCAATTGAAGTTGGTTAATACTGAGAAAATATTTTTATTATAACTCTAATGTAATTTTCTTAAGAAAATCCTTCCATTATAGTTATACAAGACCAAGTTTGACTCAAAAATTTAATTTAAAAGTTTTGAAAAGAACATGCTAACTCTTTGTTTTAAACAAACTTCAAGTCTTTTAACCCATTTAATTCTTTAAGAATATATACAAATATAACTATACATAAAAACATGGTTAGTATGATTTTTTTAACTCTTTATTTCTTGGTGGTTTTGTTCTTTTAATCGGCTTTCTAAGTGACCATTTAGCAAGTTTTGGGCCAATGAAAATCAACCCAATTGAGCTTAGGTCATTAAGTATAAAAATACTCCTTGGGCTTAATTACTCAGTCAACTTAGCCTTAGTAAAATAGAACCACCAATGATTTTAAGAGAAATTTATTTGGTGCCCATTTTTCGCACTCTTCTTTTTATTAAGTTAGTATAATACATATATGTGTATATGTATATATATTCTAAAAATATTTGGATCAAGATAACTTGAAAAATTATTTTCAACTCTAAGTTAGGCATGTAAAAATTTCATTACTTTAATTAGAAATCTAAGTTAAAACTTAAGTAAAGTATACTACTTTGAATATCATTTATATCATTTCTTAAGAAATTTATTTGGAGTTATCATAAAAGGTAAACTTGAGTATAGAACTAACTAAGGATTAGAAGACTTAAATTCTATCAAATAGATCAATTATTAATCAACTCTATTAAGTTGGCAAGTGAGTTTTTAATGAAGAGAGAAGAAGGAAAAAAATGACATAAAAAGAAAAAAATGGTAAGAAAAAGAGAAAATTTGACTAAGATAAAGAGCAAAATTGACTAATTCCCACACCTAAATTTTGCATTGTGCTCAATGCAAATTCTATTATGCACAAAATAAAACAGATAATAATTAAAGCACTTACATTTGTTAGGCTAGCTTGAACAATGATAAAAATTCTATAATTACCTTCAAGATGAGGGGGTGAAGCCAAAATTTTATTCTCTTTTTTTTGAAATAAAGAACAACAAGAAACTCTCATGAGAGAAGAATAAATTCTTTTATTATTATGAGACAAAAAATAAAAATGTAGAATAAAAGATGAAACATGAGAAGCTCACATTCTACATTAAATCCTACCTTATTGCTGAAAATTCTTCCCGAAATTCTGAGAATTTCACAATGATATAATCACTGATATGCTTAAATTCCAAAATTTTCAGGGTTTTTGGTGATGTTTGCAGCAATGAAAGGTAGGTATTAATGGTGTTATGTTTTTTGAACTTAGATTCGTTATTAACAAAATTTTCATCAAAAATAAAATCTTGTTGTTTTCTATTTTCCAAAAATCTAAGTTCATTGACAAAGGGTTCTTTAAATGTTGGCTTCAAGATGCATGTATTCAACATAATTCTCTCGTTCTAAAGGACTTGATTATTAACCTGGTTACCTGACTGTTGTGAATAGATTGCATTCATTTGATCTTGAAAAGTTGAACTTGACCCCGTGTCCCTTGGATTGGTCACGGGTTGACTCGGAAATGATCCTTTCTCTCTCTCACTTATAGCGCTAGCTAGTTGACCAAGCTGGGTTTCTAATCTAGCTATGGCTTGAGTGTTGAAGTTGAGAATTTATCCTGTTGATTGCATAAAGGAGTTCATCGTGCTAGATGTTTGAGTCAACAAGTTCGTGGTCTGTGTAGAGGTTTTAATCAAGGCTTCCAAACCCCTTTCCAAAACATTAAGATGTTTCTCAGCATTTGAAGAAATATGATTTATAGATTGATGATGAGGAAACTGATTTCGAAATGGCTGATTCGATTGTGGAAAATTGGTTTGAGAACTGAAAGAAACTGCGTTGCCCCTAGGGAATTGTTGGTTTGAAGAGGGAGTGAAATTTTGATTTCCCGAGAAATTACCCTGATTCCATGCAAAATTTGGATGATTTCTCCAACCTAGATTATAGGTTGGAGAAAATTAATCATTAATCGATTGTTGGAATGCAGCATTCATCTGTTCTAGAGATTGAGTATTTTCTAAGAGTGGACATTGCTCTGAAGCATGGACTGTAGAAAGACAGTTATGACAACCTGTGGCAGAAACTTAATTGATTTGAGCCGAAGCTCATTCTTTGGTTTCTAAAGTTTCTAACCTGCGTAGAATTATCTTAGCTTCAGAGGCTATGTTTGACTCTAAGGAAGGACCTCTAGAACTGGATTGGGGAACTGATGAATCACAGTGTTCCCACTGCATGGTTTTCTCGGATAAATTCTCTAAAAAGTCCCAAGCTTCGTCAGCGTTTTTCTTCATGAAATCCCCTTGACACATTGACTCTAAGAAAGTTTTTAAAGAATAATCCTATCCTTCATAAATGATTTGGCATAATCGCTACTTTTCAAGACGATGGTGAGGACATTGGATAAGAAGATCTTTAAATTTGTCAAAATACTTTCAAAAAGGTTCTCCCGGGATAATTTTAAAATTTTGAATGATGTTTCTAAGCTTGACCGTTTTGTGGATAGGAAAGAATTTTTTCAGAAAAACTGTTACAAATTCACTCCAAGTTGAGATGGAATCTGTGGGAAAGCTATACAGTCATTTTTTTGGCTTTGTCCTTAAGGGCAAATGGAATAAATAGGAGTTTGATCGCATCTTCGATTAAGTCCCTCATCTTAATCATGAGGGACACTTCTTCAAATTCGGAGATGAAAATGTAAGCGTCTTCGGTTTCTACTCCTAGGAATTTGGGAAGCATGTTAATAAAATGCGATCTAAGTTTAAAATTTGCTCTATTGACCTCGGGGAGTTTTATGCAAGAGGGGATTGCATTTCTAGTGGGGTAACAAATATCTTGAAGAACAAGTGGGTTGGTATTGGCCATTTCGTTTGGTTTAAAAGATAGATCAAAACGAATTAAACGATTGGTATTATCCCTAACCTAAGTTTGCATACACCAAAATCAAACTTTTTTTTTATTTATGAAAAAGGACAAAAGAAAAAGTTAAGAAGATGGTGAGAAAAAAAAAGGAAAAACTAACTAAAAGCAAATCAAGGCAATCACTTTTCAATCACCCTCACTCTAGGGTTAAGCCTAAACTTGACTTAGACCAGCTCCTAACCAAAAATTTCCTTAATGAAAAGATCAAAGTTTACTTGGGTAATTAGCCAGGTAAGGAGAGTACTAGAGGGAGATCAAAGATCAATTAAGTATATTTTTCCTTGCGGAGCGCCTTACGCAACCCCTAAACCTTGTCTTAGATACCAATTAATCTAAATAAACTTGGACCGGTTCACTTAAGGATTTCTTGTTCCTTAATGAGCTCAAATCCTTAGGGGCCAACGTCTAATTAGTTTTAAGAGGCTTGGGTAAGTGTAGTGAGGAATTAGTGATTTTTGGGCTAAGGAAAGGGTGATGAAATCTCTCACCTTATCTTGTTTAATGGATTTTGCCCTTAAAAATAATTTCAAGTGAGTGCCAAATCAAGATGCTCAAATCACTTTGGTGAATTCCTATTATTATATGCAAATGCAACCCTAGAAATTAAAAGCAACTAAAAGGATGCAAAAATAAAAAAATCTTTTCATTTTTATTATGGTCGACAATAAAAAATAAAGTTTATTAGGGATTAGACAAATGTAAAATCTTTTTTTAATTTTTAATTATTATTTTTTAAATCCTAATTGTCTCTAATGTGGTGAACTATCTAAAGGGTGAAATTGAAAATACTAGAAAGAGAAGTTATCAATGCAAAAGCAATGCAAAGCCTCGTTGGAGGCAAATCTTCAATTCTTTATCTTCAAGCTCCAAGTTCCTTCACAAAAGAAAAACACACAAGTTAAAGAATCAAAGTTAATCAAAATCCTACTTATGCGTCGTTCCCCGGCAACGGCGCCAAAAAGTTGATGTGGTAAAAACGGGATAACCTTTAAGTTGCAAGTATACAACTTTGATCAAGTTATAGTATAAAGAGTTATCGATCCCACGAGGAATGGGATGTAGGAAGAGTTTGTTTAAGTTTTGGTTCTCAAATTATGCGCGACAATTAGGAGTTTATGTACATGGTGAAAGTGGTCATGAAAAGATTAGAGAGTGGATTGTGGATTATGTGCAAAATAAATAAAAACAAGATTGAGAGAGAGGAGAGAGTAAAGGAAAATCAAGATCAAAAAATAAAATCAATAAAGCAAAGATGGAGGATTCAATTAGAGATATGAAGGAATCTAGAATTGAATTCACTAGCTAATCTTACTTATAAGATATGAACCATTCTCTTTTATCATATTTCATTTTAGATTTATTAAGCATAGACTATCAAACCACTTAAGGAAAGCATAACCTATTAAATTATCACCTAAATGAAATCAATACTCATGAGAAGAATAACAACAAGATAATAATCCTAGAATTCATAAGCATAATCTATCCAACCACTTAAGAAAATCATAGACTATCAAATTCTTCTTCTATCGATTAGTTCTCTAGTTGATTAGCCTAAACATGATCTTTTAAGCATAAGAGAGTGATTCATAAATAAAACAGAGAATTAGACTAGTTTCATGCAAAACTAGATCCCCACAAGAGGTTAGTTCCACATCTTTGGAAAATTAAAAGAAATTAAGAGAGGGAGGAGGAAAGAAAACTAAGTACAAAAGGAAAATAAAAATAAAGAAATAAAGAAAAAAAAATGAGAAGAAAAGAAATAAAGATAATCTAACTAATTGCAAGGAATTAAATCTATACTACAAATTAAAGACAAGACATGAAAGTAAATTGCATGAAAGTAAATTGCATGAAAGTAAATCTAAACTACAAAGCATATAAATGAACAAGAAATTAAAAGAAATGTAAAAAATAAAATAAAACCTACAACTCCTGATCTTCATCTCATCCTCCTTTTGGTCCTTGGATAAGAAGAAGAGAAAGAAAATTGAAGGGGTGAAAAATTTTATATATTGTGTAACAAAAATTATAATTTTTAGAAGGTCTTCTCAATTAAGAGTAACCCTCCTCTCCAAATGGAGTTTTTATAAAATATTTCATAATCTCAAGCCCTCACTCTACTCCTCTACTTATAGATAATAAGAATCTCTCACAACCTTTGAATTTGTCTTGGCCCCCAAGTAACCCTCACAACCATAGGATTTGGCTTAGGCCCCAAACAATCCTCATAACCATAGGATCTCTCAAAATAATCTAGACCATGGATTTAATACTTGAGAGATGGGCTTTGTGGGCTTTATTTCTTTTATATTTAATTTATTTAAAATTCTTGGGCTTCTCTTGAATGCTCTTGGGCTTCTTAGAATTGAACTTGGCCTTCAAATCATTGAATATATATCACTTAAATTCGGATTTCTATCATAACCCCCTGTTGCTGATGAAATTTTGAGAATCTGATAATTTGGATGGCTCTGTCTAGTCAAGATAGGCGATTTTCATATATAATATGTTGAATTCTGCTTTCCGGATTGGGGGATATCGCCTTTTCTTTACGGTAGACCATCTTGAGCATGAATTTGAGTTTATTTTTTTCATATATGATTTGATTGTCACTTGCAAGCCAAGTTATTAATAATTCTGACCAAGAAAGTAATGAGTGTTGAGATTTTGCTTCTAAACTTAGTCGTGGGCTTTGGATTTAGGCATTCCAGGCTTCATTAGAGATCTTTTGTGCTTGAAATAATGTTCATTTGGGTTCTTATTCAATAATTCTATATTACCTGTAAATTAAGATAAAAATTATTATTAGAAGATATATTTATTCAAATAAAATAGATAATGAGGGTATAAAAGTGTAATAAAATGTGATGATCATAACGCTGTTCGCGGTAAAAGTTGGGATGATTGTCATTGATTTGAATTTGCTTACAGCTTCTTTGGCCTTTTACAAATTCAAAGAGAAATATCGCCTTTTATTTTAAGGCTTACAATGAAAATCAAAAAAGATTACAACTTTTTATCCTTTTGAACAAACGCGAGGATCTCTGTTATATCGAGGTCCTCGCTTGCGTGGGTTCTTTGCCTGTGCCGGGGACTTATTGTGTCCGTGGACCACCGCGCAATCCCGATCCAGGTAGAGACCCGGGTTTTGGAACTACAGATGAAAAGGGGCTCGTTTCACGAAGGAAACGAAGCGCCTGAGGGGATCACACTCACGAAGGAGAGGATCGCCGGAGCGGGTGAGATCTACTAGGAGAAATCCGCAGCTATCCACGAGATTAAGGCGAAGCTTAATCTAGAGGGTATCTGTGGATTCGACCAATTGGTTACCTTTGATTGAAGATCGGCGTTGGCTGGACTTGTGCTCGCCGTTGCTCGAGCCGTCGTCGTAGATCTCGCGAGGGCTCTTGAAGTCCGCCAAAATCCAAGCCAAAATCCCAAAATCCGACCTCAAAGTCTCCAAAATCCGGCCTTATCGGCAAAAATCCGCCCTTGAAGTGAGGAGAACCCCCTATTTATAGCATAGGGGTGGCGGCCGACCACTTGGTAGAGGTACCTCGACAAGTTGGCGAGGTGGCTCGACCATGGTGGCGAGCCACCTCGGCAAGTTGGCGAGGTACCTCGACCAAGTTGGCGAGGTACCTCGACAAGTTGGCGAGGTACCTCGACAAGTTGGCGAGGTACCTCGACAAGTTGGCGAGGTAACTTCGACCAAGTTGGTAGCGCCCGCTTCGCTTCTTTTCGCCGTTTAGTCGTTTTCACGACTCTTGGCTTTCTCGGGACTTAGATTCCGATGCGTATTTGATTAGGGACTAATTCTTGGTTCGTTCCGGTTCAACGGTCTCGAAATCCGATCGTCCATTCAAGTCAGGTTTAAACCGTGCTTGTGACGCTGTGGGTTCGCCGTCGAGTTCGCGTCTTAACGATCCGACGTCTGCATCATTCGATGGGTTGTCACTCGCCGACTCCCCGTCACGAGTTGGTTTCGGGGATCTTGTAAGTATTTTTCAACGCCTACAGATACCCCCTCCAAAGCGTCTCAGTCTCAATTCTTAATGAGTCTGGGATGCTTTGGACATGATGGTTCCGGCCTTCGATCGGTGAGGGTCCCAAAGATAGCTTCAAGTCTTGATTCTTTCGGATCATCCGGTTCTTTGTAGGATTCACGATAAGATCCGCGTGCTGCATTTATTGTCCGACCGCTTGTTATCTTGATTGGTGGGTGAGTTTTGTTTGTAACTTCGTGTCGGTTGGTCGTTGTTTGACTAACCATCGGACTTTGGACTTCTCCATATGTCGGCGAACTCCTTTGTTGGCGACACATTGGGCAATGTCGAGTACATGGAATTTCATAACCCTTACTCGGTTAATTCCTTCATCATCCGTGTGTTGTTGGTTTAACTTCTGTGGGAGGATATGATTATCCGATGTCAACATGACTTTCACTCTTCATCAGTTATCCCTCTCTTGGAGATTATGGTGGGAGGACATTAAGGGTTCTGAGTTATCCTTAAGAATATGGATTTATTCTCCGGGAACTCCTCGTTGAAATTTTGGAAATAGTTTATACTCGTAATCCTAGTTGGAGTAGGATTAGGCGGCGTTGATCGTCGATGCAATTCGCATGATCGAGTTATCCCTAAGAATATTTTTGTGAAAATATTCTTCCGGAACTTCTCGATAAATTAGGAAGCGGTTTATACTCGTAATCCTAGTTGGAGTAGGATTAGGCGAGCGTTGATCGGCGTCGATGCAATCCATACGATCGAGTTATCCCTAAGAATATTTCTTGTGAGAATATTCTTCGGGAACTTCTCGACAAATTAGGAAGCGGTTTATACTCGTAATCCTAGTTGGAGTAGGATTAGGCGGCGTTGATGCGTCGATGCAATCCATACGATCGAGTTATCCTAAGAATATTCTTTTGTGAAAATATTCTTAGGAACTTCTCGATAAATTAGGAAGCGGTTTATACTCGTAATCCTAGTTGGGTAGGATTAGGCGAGCGTTGATCGGCGTCGATGCAATCCTTACGATCGAGTTATCCTAAGAATATTTTTGTGAAAATATTCTTGGGAACTTCTCGATAAATTAGGAAGCGGTTTATACTCGTAATCCTAGTTGGGTAGGATTAGGCGGCGTTGATCGTCGATGCAATCCATACGATCGAGTTATCCCTAGAATATTTTTGTGAAAATATTCTTGGGAACTTCTCGATAAATTAGGAAGCGGTTTATACTCGTAATCCTAGTTGGAGTAGGATTGGGCGTAGCGTTGATGCGTCGATGCAATCCATACGATCGAGTTATCCTAAGAATATTTCTTGTGAGAATATTCTTGAGAACTTCTCGATAAATTAGGAAGCGGTTTATACTCGTAATCCTAGTTGGAGTAGGATTGGTAGCGTTGATGCGTCGATGCAATTCGCATGATCGAGTTATCCTAAGAATATTTTTGTGAAAATATTCTTAGAACTCTCGATAAATTAGGAAACGATTTATACTGTAATCCTAGTTGGGTAGGATTAGGCGACGTTGATGCGTCGATGCAATCCGCGCGATCGAGTTATCCCTAAGAATATTTCTTGTGAGAATATTCTTAGGAACTTCTCGACAAATTAGGAAGCAGTTTATACTCGTAATCCTAGTTGGAGTAGGATTGGTAGCGTTGATGGCGTCGATGCAATCCATACGATCGAGTTATCCTAAGAATATTCTTTTGTGAAAATATTCTTCCTGAACTTCTCGATAAATTAGGAAACAGTTTATACTGTAATCCTAGTTGAGTAGGATTAGGCGACGCGTTGATCGGCGTCGATGCAATCCATACGATCGAGTTATCCCTAAGAATATTTTTGTGAAAATATTCTTCCGAACTTCGATAAATTAGGAAACAGTTTATACTCTTAATCCTAGTTGGAGTAGGATTAGGCGGCGTTGATGGCGTCGATGCAATCCGCGACGATCGAAGTTATCCCTAAGAATATTTTTGTGAAAATATTCTTGAGAACTTCGATAAATTAGGAAGCGGTTTATACTCGTAATCCTAGTTGGAGTAGGATTAGGCGGCGTTGATGGCGTCGATGCAATCCGCACGATCGAGTTATCCTAAGAATATTTTTGTGAAAATATTCTTAGGAACTTCGATAAATTAGGAAGCGGTTTATACTCGTAATCCTAGTTGGGTAGGATTAGGCGACGCGTTGATCGGCGTCGATGCAATCCATACGATCGAGTTATCCCTAAGAATATTTTTGTGAAAATATTCTTAGGAACTTCTCGATAAATTAGGAAGCGGTTTATACTCTTAATCCTAGTTGGAGTAGGATTAGGCGTTGATGCGTCGATGCAATCCGTACGATCGAGTTATCCCTAAGAATATTTTTTGTGAAAATATTCTTCCGGGAACTTCTCGATAAATTAGGAAACAGTTTATACTCGTAATCCTAGTTGGAGTAGGATTAGGCGGCGTTGATCGTCGATGCAATCCGCGCGATCGAGTTATCCCTAAGAATATTTTTGTGAAAATATTCTTCCGGGAACTTCTCGATAAATTAGGAAATAGTTTATACTCGTAATCCTAGTTGGAGTAGGATTAGGCGACGCGTTGATCGGCGTCGATGCAATCCGTACGATCGAGTTATCGAAGAATATTTCTTGTGAGAATATTCTTCGAGAACTTCGATAAATTGGGAAGCGGTTTATACTCGTAATCCTAGTTGGGTAGGATTAGGCGGCGTTGATGCGTCGATGCAATCCGCCGCGATCGAGTTATCCCTAAGAATATTTCTTGTGAAAATATTCTTAGGAACTTCTCGATGAATTAGGCAGCGGTTTATACTGTAATCCTAGTTGGGTAGGATTAGGCGTTGATCGTCGATGGAATCCATACGATCGAGTTATCCCTAAGAATATTTTTTGTGAAAATATTCTTCCAGGAACTTCTCGATAAATTAGGAAACGGTTTATACTCGTAATCCTAGTTGGAGTAGGATTAGGCGACGTTGATGTCGATGCAATCCGCGATCGAGTTATCCCTAAGAATATTTTTGTGAAAATATTCTTGAGAACTTCTCGATAAATTAGGAAGCGGTTTATACTCATAATCCTAGTTGGAGTAGGATTAGGCGGCGTTGATGTCGATGCAATCCATACGATCGAGTTATCCTAAGAATATTTTTGTGAAAATATTCTTAGAACTTCTCGATAAATTAGGAAGCGGTTTATACTCGTAATCCTAGTTGGGTAGGATTAGGCGACGCGTTGATCGGCGTCGATGCAATCATACGATCGAGTTATCCTAAGAATATTTTTGTGAAAATATTCTTAGGAACTTCTCGATAAATTAGGAAGCGGTTTATACTCGTAATCCTAGTTGGGTAGGATTAGGCGGCGTTGATGGCGTCGATGCAATCCATACGATCGAGTTATCCCTAGAATATTTTTGTGAAAATATTCTTAGGAACTTCTCGATAAATTAGGAAGCAGTTTATACTCGTAATCCTAGTTGGAGTAGGATTAGGCGACGCGTTGATCGTCGATGCAATCCATACGATCGAGTTATCCTAAGAATATTTTTGTGAAAATATTCTTAGAACTCTCGATAAATTAGGAAGCGGTTTATACTGTAATCCTAGTTGGGTAGGATTAGGCGTTGATGCGTCGATGCAATCCATACGATCGAGTTATCCCTAAGAATATTTTTGTGAAAATATTCTTGAGAACTTCTCGATAAATTAGGAAGCGGTTTATACTCGTAATCCTAGTTGAGTAGGATTAGGCGTAGCGTTGATGGTCGATGCAATCCGCACGATCGAGTTATCCCTAGAATATTTTTGTGAAAATATTCTTAGAACTTCTCGATAAATTAGGAAGCGGTTTATACTGTAATCCTAGTTGGTAGGATTAGGCGGCGTTGATGTCGATGCAATCATACGATCGAGTTATCCTAAGAATATTTTTGTGAAAATATTCTTAGGGAACTCTCGATAAATTGGGAAGCGGTTTATACTCGTAATCCTAGTTGGAGTAGGATTAGGCGGCGTTGATGTCGATGCAATCCGCCGATCGAGTTATCCCTAAGAATATTTTTGTGAAAATATTCTTGAGAACTTCTCGATAAATTAGGAAGCGGTTTATACTGTAATCCTAGTTGGGTAGGATTAGGCGGCGCGTTGATCGGCGTCGGCGCAATCCGCCGATCGAGTTATCCCTAAGAATATTTTTGTGAAAATATTCTTAGGGAACTCTCGATAAATTAGGAAGCGGTTTATACTCGTAATCCTAGTTGGAGTAGGATTAGGCGTTGATGCGTCGATGCAATTCGCATGATCAAGTTATCCTAGGAATATTTTTGTGAAAATATTCTTCGAGAACTTCGATAAATTAGGAAGCGGTTTATACTCGTAATCCTAGTTGGGTAGGATTAGGCGGCGTTGATGTCGATGCAATCCGCCGCGATCGAGTTATCCTAAGAATATTTTTGTGAAAATATTCTTAGAACTCTCGATAAATTGGGAAGCGGTTTATACTCGTAATCCTAGTTGGGTAGGATTAGGCGGCGTTGATGGCGTCGGTGGTGACCTTCAGCGAGATGTTATTCTGCCGAACAAATCTTCAGAATCTTTCCAAACTTGGCGGAGGGAGTAGGAGTCAATCAACGAACTGATTTGGCACTAATTTGACACCCGGATAAGGTTCCAATTAGGACTCCTAATTAGGGGCTGATTAGAGTCCTAATTAGAATTGATTTGGGCTCCAATTGGAATTCCTACTTCTTGCCAAATAGGACTCCTTATTCAAAGAGGATTGGAGTGCATGTGAGATTGTTATAAATACCCACCAACCCTCCTTTTCTCTGACCTAGGCCGGCCCCTCCTTACTGTGCTTTCGTCTTGTTTTCTTCTCGTCTCGCGCCGTCTCGTCTCCTTCGATCAACGAGGTATGTGTACGAGGGTTTTGTAAGTTTTTTTTTTCTTTTCTTCTCTCTTTCTTGTGTATGTAGGTGATGACAACCACAAGGGAGGGCAGTAATGGCGGCCCGGCTGGCGTCGGTGGCCGGTGAGTACGTGTGATGTCTTGGCGGCGCCACAGGTGCTGCGGCTTTGAAGCGCTGGTAACTGAAGCCTTGCCGAGCAGCTGAGTCTGCGGCAAGCCTTGAGCGGCCTTGGCTGCGGCTGAAGCGCCAGCGGCAGCGCTAAGCGCGGCTTGAAGCGCCTGGCTACTGACTTTAGCGCGCGGCTGAAAATACGGGCGTGCGGCGCGTGTTGGTCGTCGGCGTCTTTGACCGTTGCCGCCGGTCGCGAGCTCTGGTCTTTCTTGATGCCTTTTGTCGACTTTCAAGCGCATTTCGACTTTATTTGTCTTCTTTGCGGCTTTCCGATGTCGTCGGGAATATCCGCAGCGTCTCGAGTCGATCAACTTCGCGGCGTGAATGCCGCCTCCTTCTTCGGTGGTGCGCCGGCGTCATCATATTCTCGTACATATATCGTTGTATCCCGCCGTTCTCCTTTGTGGCGATTGGGAAGAGCGAAATCCTCCTTTGTGGGGACCGGCGCTTCAGATTGTGCGTTCGTTATGACCCGCCGTTCTCCTTTGTGGCGATTGGGAAGAGCGAGATTCTCCTTCGTGAGGATTGAGGCTTCAAAGATCACCGTCTCGATGTTGTTAGCGGGGCGATTTCATACCATACTCTTGCTTGTAGAGCGGGATATATATTGTCGCTTTGTTTACGACTATATTTATCGTTCTCGGGCATTTATCTGGGTGAAATCGTCATACCGTTATAAGGTCGTGATTCGATCTCATGGGTTTACGAGAAGAGTTCTCGCCTTATCTTTGCTTCCTTTTTCAAGATATTCCTCCTAAATGATCATTAACCCTTTATTCTCTTGTGGTGGCGGATGCTCCGATGATTATTAGTCTGCCGAAGGCTCCCAATGTCAAGTCTCGATTCTCAAGGTCATCAGGAGAAGGCCTTTTTCCACCGGATAAGGTTCCAATTAGGACTCCTAATTAGGGGCTGATTAGAGTCCTAATTAGAATTGATTTGGGCTCCAATTGGAATTCCTACTTCTTGCCAAATAGGACTCCTTATTCAAAGAGGATTGGAGTGCGTGTGAGATTGTTATAAATACCCACCAACCCTCCTTTTCTCGACCTAGGCCGGCCCCTCCTTACTGTGCTTTCGTCTTGTTTTCTTCTCGTCTCGCGCCGTCTCGTCTCCTTCGATCAACGAGGTATGTGTACGAGGGTTTTGTAAGTTTTTTTTTTCTTTTCTTCTCTCTTTCTTGTGTATGTAGGTGATGACAACCACAAGGGGAGAAGACGAGTATGGCGTGTCCGGTGGCGGCCGGCCCGGTGGCCGAAGCGTCATGGCAGCGGCGAAAAGCGGCGCCACAGGTGCGCGCTGGCGGCAAGCGCGCCAATGCGGCGCTGGAGTCGCGACTGGTAGCGCCCGGCAACCTTGTATGAAATACTGGCTGAAGCGCCAGTAGCGCTGGCGCGGCACAAAGCCACCAGTAACTACTGGCTGAAGTAGCCGAAGCGGCGCCTGAAGCGCCGAGCCGATGCCAGCCGTGTTTGGTCGTCGGCGTCTGTTAATTTCTGCGTCGCGAATCTGGTCTTTCTTGATGCCTTTTGTCGACTTTCAAGCGCATTTCGACTTTATTTGTCTTCTTTGCGGCTTTCCGATGTCGTCGGGAATATCCGCGTCTCGAGTCGATCAACTTCGCGGCGTGAATGCCGCCTCCTTCTTCGGTGGTGCGCCGGCGTCATCATATTCATTACATATATCGTTGTATCCCGCCGTTCTCCTTTGTGAGGCGATTGGGAAGAGCGAAATCCTCCTTTGTGGGGGCGGCAGTTGGTTGTGCGTTATGACCAGCCGTTCTCCTTTGTGGCGATTGGGAAGAGCGAGATTCTCCTTCGTGAGGATTGAGGCTTCAAAGATCACCGTCTCGATGTTGTTAGCGGGGCGATTTCATACCATACTCTTGCTTGTAGAGCGGGATATATATTGTCGCTTTGTTTACGACTATATTTATCGTTCTCGGGCATTTATCACGGGTGAAATTGTCATTACCCGTTATAAGGTCGTGATTCGATCTCATGGGTTTACGAGAAGAGTTCTCGCCTTATCTTGCTTCCTTTTTCAAGATATTCCTCCTAAATGATCATTAACCCTTTATTCTCTTGTGGTGGCGGATGCTCGATGATTATTAGTCTGCCGAAGGCTCCCAATGTCAAGTCTCGATTCTCAAGGTCATCAGGAGAAGGCCTTTTTCCACCAGAGCCGAACGGCGGCCAGGTGCAGAGGAAGAAACCAGTGGCTGAGCCTACCATCATAATTTGGGATGGCGAGTTTGAGGGATCGCTTCCATCATCCGCTCCAGCCTCCTTGCGGCCTTGGCGAAACCGGGATTTCCGGCCAGCCCAGTATGAGGCGTGGGTGGAGGCCAGGTTAATCTTGGCGGACCACTTCCACGAATTCAACCCATCGCCGAGATTGCCGGGCCAAAATCTGCCGTTCGATTCGGTTACGTGATGGGTCTCCTTGTTGTTGGAGAATAGTTTGAAACAGCGATCTCTATTATCGAGGTTCGATGGGCGACTCCTATGGTCTTACGCCCATTCATATTGAGTATCTTGGAGGAAATTGGCGTGTTGGTGGTCCTCGGCTAGCTAATCGTTGTGGCGAAGCTCACTAGGCAGCTAACTCTTGCGCCGTGTGGAGGATTTAGCCTTTTGAATCATGCGATGAGGTGATCGACTCATCGGCGAAGCTCGGATCAAGGCTTCGTGAGCAGCTTTTAGCGAGAGGAAAATATCGAACAAGAGATCATTTTTCGAACTCATATGGCGGCGTCGCTGCGGCGTAAGATAAACTTGTACCACACCCATGTTGAGCGTCTGAGAATCGGAATTTGTTCAAGGGAGAAAGCGTTGAAGGATTTCAGCGTGAGTGCACGAGTCGGGATGTCGCTGAGCGTGAAAGCAAGTCCTCGGCGTCGTCGGGAACATCGTACTATTGCCGCGAATTCGAAGGAACTTGAGAAGGAAGCCAAGGCTTCGGGTTCGGCGATCGGGGAGGAAAAATTAGCGTTGTCAAGGCTGACCTTGCTTCCTTCACATTATTGGATTGCGCCAATGAAGTCGATGTCTTTGCGAGACTTTTACGTTCGGCCGGGCGTTCACGATTTTATCTTGATGTATTATCATAACTTTGCTTGAATCAATTGTCACCGACAATTGTAGCTCCTTCTATATTTGCTTCAAATGAATAAGATCTATCCCTTCATTGTTTATTATGATTCTTTTGCTTAAATGCGAAATAATTAACCATAATACTTATAGGATTTTTGGCAAACCCTCGACCATCAGCGGGTTTGATTAGCCTTTACCAACCACCGTTTGAGTTGGGCTAGCATGTAGATTTTCTAAATCCGTTCTACACCTGACGTTGTGCTAAAAGAATGAAACTCTTCTAGACTTCGTTGCTATGATATTGAATACATAGGCCATTACTCTTTTACGGGCAAGAGACTACGCGACAGCAGCGTGTTACCGTAGACTCATCCCTTCTTAGGCCGGGATAAAATACCCAGTCGAACTCACGGTGTCTTCTTCAATCGGAAAAAGACTAAACCCGAGCAGCGTGTGGTGGCTTTATCCCTTCTTAGGCTTGGGATAAAATACCCAGTCGAACTCGGTGTCTTCTTCAATCGGAAAAAGACTAAGCCGACAGCAGCGTGTGGTGGCTTTATCCCTTCTTAGGCGGGATAAAATACGAATCGAACTCGGTGTCTTCTTCAATCGGAGAAAGACTAAGCCGAAACAGCGTGTGGCGTTGACTTTAGGGTTATTAGCCAACCCCGGCCTTCAGCGGGTTTGATGAGCCTTTACCAACTACCGTTTGAGTTGGGCTAGCATGTAGATTTTCTAAATCCGTTCTACACCTGACGTTGTGCTAAAAGAATAAAACTCTTCTAGACTTAATGCTACGATGTTGAATCGTGAAGCCGTCTTTATCACGGGAATAGACTACCCGCAACGCTGCGGTGAGGCGCTGGCTTTATCCCTTCTTAGGCTTGGGATAAAATGCCCCGAATCGAACTCACGGTGTCTTCTTCAATGGGAGAAAGACTAAACCCGGCAGCGTGTGGCGTTGGCTTTATCCCTTCTTAGGCGGGATAAAATACCCCGAATCGAACTCACGGTGTCTTCTTCAATCGGAGAAAGACTAAACCCGACAGCGTGTGGCGTTGGCTTTATCCTTCTTAGGCGGGATAAAATACCCAGTCGAACTCACGGTGTCTTCTTCAATCGGAGAAAGACTAAGCCGACAGCAGCGTGTGGCGTTGGCTTTATCCTTCTTAGGCTTGGGATAAAATACCCAGTCGAACTCTAGTGTCTTCTTCAATCGGAGAAAGACTAAACCCGGCAGCGTGTGGCGTTGGCTTTATCCCTTCTTAGGCTTGGGATAAAATGCCCCAAGATGAATCTTGGTGTCTTCTTTTGGGAGAATGGTGACAGGATGAAGATTGATTGAGGTGGGAAAGGAAGAATGTGTTCTATTTCAGGGATGAGGCTAACGGCGAGATTCCTTCTTTGTAGGAATCGGAAAGACTTCGGTGACCTTGATCGGACTACGATCGAAAATCTCGGCATACCTTGATCGGCTACCTAAGATAAGAGGGGAACTAAGAGTGGGATCTCCACTCAGAGAACCGAAGAGACTCGGTGACCTTGATCGGACAACACAGTGCGAAAATCGGCGCATACCCGGTCGGCTACGAGATGAAGATGGAACTAAGAGTGGGATCTCCACTCCGAGAACCGAAGAGACTTCGAGCGACCTTGATCGGACAACACAGTGCGAAAATCCGGCGCATACCTTCAGTCGGCGCTACCTAAGATGAAGATGGAACTAAGAGTGGGATCTCCACTCAGAGAACCGAAGAGACTCGAGGCGACCTTGATCGGACAACTGATGCGAAAATCCGGCGCATACCTTCAGTCGGCGCTACCTAAGATGAAGATGGAACTAAGAGTGGGATCTCCACTCAGAACCGAAGAGACTTCGAGGCGACCTTGATCGGACAACTGATGCGAAAATATCTCGGCGCATACCTTGATCGGCTACCTAAGATGAAGATGGAACTAAGAGTGGGATCTCCACTCAGAGAACCGAAGAGACTTCGAGGCGACCTTGATCGGACAACTGATGCGAAAATATCTCAGCGCATACCTTCAGTCGGCGCTACCTAAGACAAAGATGGAAAGAACCCCTCCGTTTATCACGAAAGGGGTCGGATGCTCGGAGAGGAAGAATTTTATATTCTATCTCCGGCGTAAAAGGGATTTTAATTGGGCCTCTTGTTCATAGAAGGAATCAAGAGGAGATTGCGGCAATGTACCAGAAAATTTGTAGGCCCACCGTCAAGGAATTTGATCGGCGGGGAAAATTATGATGGAGGACAAATCTAGGGTTATCCTCGCGAAAAGTGGGTGAAACATCCCACGAGGAACTTCCCGTCGAAACGGGTTATCCCGAAGATACTATGGGTAGTATTTCTTCAGGAACTTCCCATTTATCGGCATTAATTGCCGGTCGCCATTTTGGGTAATTAGGCGATACGCACCATTGGAGTAAACCGTTTCTATTATAAACGGGCCCTCCCATTTAGGTTCGAATTTACCTTTCTTTTTGGAAGTGAGGATTATCGGTCGTCGAGCAGCGAGGACCAAATCTCCTTCTCTAAAGGTTCTCTGTCGAACTTTCTTGTTGAAAGCCTTCGACATCCTAGCTTGGTAGAACTCAATGCATTGTTGAGCCTCGAGCTTCTCATCTAACATCTCAAGCTCTTGAGGCGTTTTGATGTTGTTCTTGGTCGTCATCTCTGTTGAAAGGCGTCTGCGAAGTGGCGGGATCTGAATTTCCAATGGGGCGCTTCACCGTGGGCCGAGATGCGGGGTTGCTCCGTTGGCGTCGTACCGTTGTCGCGATCATGGAGTGCTTCTCGAGTTTATCATCGGTCTAAGCATTTTTCACAAGCTTGACGAATTTTGATAATCGTCTTGTTGAATGCCTCGGCTAATCCATTTCTTGGTGGATTATAGGTGTCGGCGAGCGTCTTGTATCTTGAATTTCTCCAAAACGATGAAGGAATTGGCGATGGTAGGAACCGTTGTCATGCGATCCGTCTTGGGACACCATGTCGATAGATGACATGGTGTTTGATAAATTGGCAACGGATACTTCGCCTTTACTTCCTTTAGCGGGATTGCTTCCGCCCACTTGGAGAAGTAGTCGGTAATTGCTAGAATAAACCGATCGCCTTTGGTACGGAGGAAAAATGGGACCTACAATGTCCATTCCCCATGTCTCGAATGGCGGGATGTGGCGAAGGATGCAGCCTTTCGGAGGTGATGCATATAATTAGCGTGAATTTGACCGCAGCGTGGCATTTCGGCGTGCTCGACCGCGTCATTAATCATTGTTGGCGAAGTAGCCCATTCTCGATTCGATCGTAGAGCTTGGGACGGGAGTGCGCACCACATTCACTGCGTGTGCTTCGAAGGACCTCTTACGCCTCCTTGTTTGAAAGGCATCGGAGTAAAGACCATCGTACCCTCGGCGATATAACATCACGGGTTTCCGTGTCATAAAAGAATCTTGGAGCTCTTCGCGGATTGACTCTCTCTCCCTCCGTCTTCGTGAGAATGCCATGTAAGACATAGTCGATGATAGGAAAGCGCCAATCTCGGGGCTCCAACTTGGTTTGGGTCGCTGTACTTCTTTGGTAGCTACCCCTTATCTCCTTGTGCCTCATCATACCTTGGTACAAAAGGCGATGAGTCCCGACCAGAATCAATTGCTCGGTCTTGGAGGGTTGTGCTAACGACACGCCTAACGCCGCCAGCAAGGCCTGCATGAGCGCTCGGCTGGATATTCGATGAAGAATTCTTGAGCGAGTACGCCATTTCCACGGCTATCGATGATAGGGACCAGATCGGTTCCCGACTTCAGAGTCACCACTTAACCCGCTTAACTATCAATTGCGAGTCGCCATACGCTTCGAGATATTCGACCCCCAGCTCTTTGGCGAAGCTAAGTCCGATAAGTAGCGTTGTATTGACTCGTTATTGGAGCAGGGTTGGTGAGTGAATAAGCACGGGGCATGACATGATTCCCGGAAACTAAGACAATCCGACTCCGTGAAATCTTAGAACATCGGGGCACTTGCCACATTGGTAGCTCGAGAGGCTCGTCAAAATACAATCGCCATATTTGTTGGTGCGATGTAGTGTTGACTTCTTGAACTTCATCAGGAAGATCATCATATAGCTCAAGCGCATCCGTTGTGGTGGCGACCAAGAGATCACAAATCGCTTGTCCTTTGGTGACTTCTATTGTTTGAAGTGCAAGTCATATTGGGACAAAGTAAGGCCCATTTCGCCGTGACGCCAATTCATTGAGGCGGTGGGTCATAAATATTCGGACCGGTTACATTAGAGATAACATAAATCGTCTGTCAGGCTAAATAGTGCCGCATTTTACGAATCGCGAACACTAATGCAAACCTTTGCTTCGACCATTGGATATCGAGACTTCGGCCGCGACTAATGTTACTCGGGTAATACTGCTGCTGTTCGTGACCGCCGTCGTCGTCTTGCGAGTAAAGCGCTTAACGAGTGATCCGTTGCCTTGGCGTAGATCAAAAGCGGTTTTCCGACCAGCGGTGCAACAAAACGGGAGGTTTAGCGAGATCGACTTGATCTCTTGAATGCCTTACGGCGTCGTCCCAAATATATGACCGCCCTTCTTGTTCAACTTGGAGAGCGGTGGCACTTCGGATAGGTTCGATATGAACCGTCGGATGTCATGTCGTCCTTGTAACCCCGAGTTCTCTCAGATTTCGGAGGTTGCAACTCTTGAATTGCCTTCACTTTGTCGGGATCGGCGTGGATTCCTTTGTCGGTGACGACGGGTAGGAACTTGCCACCGACATCCCAAGGAAGGATTTGGCGGTTCATCTTTAGGCGATGAGTCCGCATGAGTTCAAATACCGTTCTAAGATCTTTGATGTGATCTCCTTTGTCCGCGGCTTTTCACGACCAAATCGTCGGCGTAGCATTCGACCGTTTTCGAAGATGATCTGGAAAATCTCCGTCATTGCTCTCAATGCGTGTAGGCATTTTTGAGGCCGAGCGGCATGACCGTGTAGCAATATATGCCGATGGCTGCTTCAACGCCGCGGTGTTTGGCGCCATCGGGTACATCTTGATTTGATTATACCGAAAAGCCATCCATAAAGGACATTCTTTCAAATCCACACGTGTTGTCAACTATGACATCGGTGATTGGAAGAGGAAAGTCATCTTCGGGCAAGCGGCGTTGAGGTCTCGTAGTGAAACCACAGTCCTAATCGACCCATTTTTCTTCATGGCCAGGGACTATATTAGCCACCCACTCCGGATGTTGAATTTCCTTGATGAATCCGATTCTATGAGTTTCTTCACTTCGTCAACAATTGCCTCCAATATTTGTGGGCGAAACCGTCTTCTTTGTTTCTTGGCGGGTTTGACATCGCCTTGATGTTGAGGCGATGTGTTGCCACATTAGGGTCGAGTCTGGCATGTCCTCGTAACTCGGTGAATACATCGATATACTCCCGATTAGGGCAATCAACTCTTCCTTTTCTTCCAAGGGAGAGTATTGCTGATGTTTATGAGTTTAGGATGCTCTTCATCACCCATATTAACTGGACTACCTCGTCCTTAGTGGGGGTTCTCTTTGTTGAACCTATCCCCAAACCGCTTCGAGTTGATGGATCCATGGGTCTTCCCATGTTGGCATGTCTTCATCACTCTCAACAAAGAGGTGATCAATCAGCCATATTTGACATTAAAGCCTTGAAAGCTTCTCCAGGTCGGTGTCAATCCTAAGTCAAGAGTCGACAATGTCCGCCTCGCCACCGGTGGATTATTATCAATCGACACGAGCATTCATCTTCGAGGAGGATTCATATTCCAACCCTCTGCTGGTCATATTGGTGGTTACCCTTGACAATTCATCGCCTTGAGACTCCGATCTTCTTTCGCCGAAGCATTTTGTTGCCAAGCCTATCAAAGACCGACGCCTTCTTCGGCCGCTTGGTGCGCTTACATTCGACAACCACTCCGGATGTTGAATTTCCTTGATGAATCCGATTCTATGAGTTTCTTCACTTCGTCAACAATTGCCTCCAATATTTGTGGGCCGAAACCGTCTTCTTTGTTTCTTGGCGGGTTTGACATCCGCCTTGATGTTGAGGCGATGTGTTGCCACATTAGGGTCGAGTCCTGGCATGTCCTCGTAACTCCAGGCGAATACATCGATATACTCCCTGATTAGGGCAATCAACTCTTCCTTTTCTTCCAAGGGGAGAGTATTGCTGATGTTTATGAGTTTAGGATGCTCTTCATCACCCATATTAACCTGGACTACCTCGTCCTTAGTGGGGGGTTCTCTTTGTTCGAACCTATCCCCAAACTGCTCTTGGAGTTGATGGATCCATGGGTCTTCCCATGTTGGCATGTCTTCATCACTCTCAACAGTAGCAGGATCAACTGAAGCCATATTTGACATTAAAGCCTTGAAAGCTTCTCCGAGGCTGGTGTCAGAATCCCAAGCTGAAGAGTCAGACGAATGTCCGTCTCGCTCACCGGGTGGATTATTATCAATCAGCCACGAGCATTCATCTTCTGAGGAGGATTCATATTCCAACCCTCTGCTGGTCATATTGGTGGTTACCCTTGACAATTCATCGCCTTGAGACTCCGATCTTCTTTCGCCGAAGCATTTTGTTGCCAAGCCTATCAAAGACCGACGCCTTCTTCGAAGCTGGCTTGGTGCAGTTACATTCTGACAACACTGTTCTGATTAGTTTGAGAACACGGACAATGCGTGTTCAATTCGGGGGAATTTCTCTTTCGAGATTTACTCGTACCCCCAGCACGATAGTACAACTCATCGGCATGAATGTCGGAGCAACCCTTCGTGTGTTGGTATGACTTCTCAGGTATAACGTCATCGTCGTCAGATGAAAACGTCTCCTTCTGAGGATGAGTCACATTATCAGAGGTTCCAAGAGTCACTAATCTCAGCGTTAAGCCTGCGGCGAAGTTCGGCGGGCTCGAACTTCGATCCGAATTCCAGTGAGAGCACTCACGGGAATCTTCTTATCCGCGGTTGAGGTGGGTGCAACCTTTGTACCGAGTGACCCGGGACTTCCTTAACGGGCCCAATCGTTCTTTGATCGAAATTTTACCTCGATCATCGTGCAACGGGCCGAGGCGCTTTAACACCATTTTCTTGCTCTGGGATACGCCAACAAGATTGACCGAAGCGAGCACAGAGCTGGATGGAGATCTAGATGAGATCGCCGGAGGTGTGATCTTCTTTTGAATCAAGTCACCCCATGGCGGCCGAGCCTTAGTCGAATCAGTTTGAGGTGGCTGATTCTTGACTGACGTTTCGGCCTTCGTCCGCATCGTTGTTCCGGATTTCGGACTCCAAACTTGGCGCATTTTCGGCGGCTTCTTGTCCACTTCTACATCCGGGCCTCCTGAACTAGAGCCCATGTGTGTGCGAGTAACGCACGGCGCCTCTGGATACGTTCTTCAAGTGTTGATCGGTTCCGTTTGACGCGAACCCAATCATTTGTTGACGGCTTGGAGGAGTTGCCGTGCACCTGTTGATGAGGTTCTTGACCACTCCTGGACTTCAGATCCACTTTGTAGCGGACACCGTCGACTGATTCCAGGGCCTTGGCGAACTCACGCGTCAGAGAGTCGGCACGCCATCAGCGGTGATCTCGTGCGTAGATCCGGCAATCTTGGATGCTGGAAGGATGCCATTTGGTGCAACTTCGGCAACGGCGGAGTTAAGATCCTTGCCTTAAAGTTCCGGAGCCGAGGACAAACGGATCTTTCTTGCAGCGGAGATCCTTCTGGATTTGTGGGGGAGGGCGATCTGGACAAGGGCGATAGTATGATACCCAGCAGAACCGAATCAACTTGGATTCGGTTGACTCTTTGGGCGTAATTATTACACCCTACAGAGAGTTTTGGCGGTCCCGCTAGCCGTTAGCGGGCGGGGGTCAGGGCAGCGGCCCCTCTGGGTCCGAGGCGGCCCAACCCTATCTGTCGCCCTGGGCCTTTGACTTCTTCGACCGGGATCGGATCCGTGGCTGGCTACGACGATCTCGACTTGAGACCGTTGGCTCCCACTGTAATTCGCCCGCTTGTTCGCGTAAAAGTTGGGATGATTGTCATTGATTTGAATTTGCTACGGCTTCTTTGGCCTTTACAAATTCAAAGAAATATCGCCTTTTATTTTAAGGCTTACAATGAAAATCAAAAAGATTACAACTTTTATCCTTTTGAACAAGCGAGGATCTCTGTTATATCGAGGTCCTCGCTATGGGTTCTTTGCCCGTACGGGACTTATTGTGTCCGTGGACCAGCGCAATCGATCGGTAGGGCAGGGTTACGGAACTCTGAGATGAAAGGGCTCGTTCCTGAAGCGAAGCGCTTGAGGGATCACACTCCGAAGGAGAGGATCACGAGCGGTGAGATCTACTAGGAGAAATCCGGCTATCCACGAGATTAAGACGAAGCTTAATCTAGAGGGTATCTGTAGTTCGACCCGAATTCGGTTACCTTTTGATTGAAGATCTGACGTTGACTGGACTTGTGCTCGCCGTTGCTCAGAACCGTGCGTCGTAGATCTCGCGAGGGCTCTTCAGAAGTCCGCCAAAATCCAAGCCAAAATCCCAAAAATCCGACCTCAAAGTCTCCAAAATCCAGCCTTATCAGCAAAAATCCCGCCCCTTGAAGTGAGGAGAACCCCCCTATTTATAGCATAGGGGTGACGGCTCGACCACTTGGCAGAGCCACCTCGACAAGTTGGTAGGGTGGCTCGACCATGGTGGCGAGCCACGGCTCACTTAGGTAGGGTACCTCGGCAAGTTGGTAGGGTGGCTCGACCATTGTGGTAGAACCACCGACCACTTGGCGAGTGCTTCGACCAAGTTGGTAGAAGCCAGCGCCGCTTCTTCTTTCGCCCGTTTCGTCGTTTTCGACTCTTGGCTTTCTCGGGACTTAGATTCCGTGCGTATTTGATTCAGGGACTAATTCTTGGTTCGTTCGGTTCAGCGGTCTCGAAATCGATCGTCCATTCAAGTCGAGGTTTAAGCCGTGCTTGTGGGTTGCCCGTCGAGTTCGTCTTAACGATCAGAGCGTCGCATCATTCGATGGGTTGTCACTCGCCGACTCCCGTCCGCGAGTTGGTTTGGGGATCTTGTAAGTATTTTTCAACGCCTACAAACGCCAATTGAGATATTGGTTCTCTCGCCTGGTGGTGGAAACTTTGAACCGATCACCGGCCACGGAATCTACACCAGTCGGTGTAAAACGGACTCTTCCGCGAAAATCCGTTTCTCGATCCCCTCATCTGAAACAACCGAAAGTGCATTTACTATCCTTTTCTTGCTCACGTTGGGGAATAGGTACTCCGCCCGAGGAACGCGAGCGACGGTGTGATTGTGACCGGCACCTCCCGAAAGTCTCTGATGAATGAAGAAATGACAAACCAACTCCCGGAACGCCTCCGAAATTTGAGTACTAAGGGAAGAAACTCGTAACTCCTCATTGGTAGGGAAGATTTCCTCATACGGACCATCTCCCATTGGCAGACGAGAGACTTCGAACATTTCATGAAGTGCAATACCAATTTCCCCAACCGGAGTAAAAAAAGTATTGCTATCGGAATTGTACAGCTCCAGAATTCCGTACAAAGCTGGTGCACAAATTTCTACACCATATTTGGAGTCCCTAACAAAGATAAAGCCCCGTGTCTCGCGTGAAAGTTGGGATGATTGTCATTGATTTGAATTTGCATGTACTTTCTGGCCTTTTACAAATTCAAAGAGAAATATCGCTTTTATTTTAAGGCTACAATGAAAATCAAAAAGATTACAACTTTTATCCTTGAACAAACGCGGGATCTCTGTTATATCGAGGTCCGCTATGGTTCTTTGCCCGTGTCGGGACTTATTGTGTCCGGGACCATCCGCAATCCCGATCCGTAGAGACCGCCCGAACTACAGATGAAAGGCTCAAGCTTCAATGGCGAAACGAAGCTGAGGGATCACACTACTTAAGGAGAGGATCACGAGCGGGTGAGATCTACTAGGAGAAATCACAAATTATCCTCGAGATTAAGACAAGCTTAATCTAGAGGGTATCCAGGTTCCACCAATTCGTTACCTTTTGATTGAAGATCTGACGCTGACTGACTTGTGCTCGCCGTTGCTCGTGAATCAAGGGCGTCAGATCTCGCAGGCTCTTCTAAGTCCGCCAAAATCCAAGCCAAAATCCCAAAATCCCACTCAAAGTCTCCAAAATCCTCATCAAAGAAAAAAAAATCCCCTTGAAGTGAGGAGAACCCCTATTTATAGCATAGGGTGGCGGCCGCTCAATACTCTGTCGAGCTTCACCTCGCCAAGTTGTCGGAGGTGGCTCGCCATAGCGTTTACCCTGGGCCACTTGGTCGAGGGTACCCTACCAAGTTCGCCGAGGTGGTTTCGGCCATTGTGGTCGAGCCACTTCGCCACTGCCGAGGTAACTCTACTGCTGGGTCGGTGGCCGCCGCTTTCTTTTCCTCAGCCGCTTCGGCCGCTTTCCCCGACTCTTGGCTTTCTCCCACTTAGATCTGGCCTGCATTTGATTCCCGGATTCAATCTTTGCCTGCTCCGCCTCAACGGCTCCCAAACCATCGCCCGGTCTGCTTCCGCTTAAACCGCTTCAGACGTCAGTGGGTTCGCTGCCGAAGTTCGCCTTTAACGACCGACGCCCCGCATCACTGGCGGCGGGTTGTCAATTTCGCCACGAGTTGGTTTCGGATCTGTAAGTATTTTTCAACGCCATATTTGAGATATTGTTTCTCGCTGCGGTGGAATTACTTTCGATTACCAAGATGATGCATTACCGGTCAGTTAGTAGAATGCATTTTCTGGGCCTTCCAATCAACCCAAAGTCCTTCAATCCGCCGCAGGAACGGTTTAACGGTGACAGATCAAGCATCTTCGAAAGTTCTCCGATGAATGAAGAAATGACAAAACCAACTTCCGGACCGAAATTTGAGTATCAAGGAAGAAATCATTATCGTAGAAGATTTCCTCATACCTAATCATCTCATTAAGGCATTCTGAGAGACTTCAACATTTCATGAGGCAATACCAATTTCAACCTATTGTTATCGGACACAAGCACGACAAAGTCGGGTGCTATCAATTTCACACCATATTTGAGTCCCATCAGCGTTAAGCCCCGTGTTCGCGAATTATCCCCAAAGGTAACGAGAAGTGAAGCTGACCAAAGAGACCATCATTGAGTCTCGCCTATTCTGATTCACCCAGAAATATATGCCGCTTCAGATATCGCGCCTTATAGTTCCACGCCGTGCAGCAGAGCAATCCGCCACTGTTATTATCCTGCGCATTCCTTCACCAAGCCTGACGCAATTCCATGATGTTAATCCCATATCCTTTCTGATCGAAATCGCTCATGCTCAAACTTATCTTGACGCTATCTTCTATGAGTGAGGTCACGTTAGATCTTGAGCCAAACCGCAGAATATGGAAAGTGAGACTACAAGCCGATCTCCTGCTATGACACACGGTTCTCGCGTGAAATACCAATACTGATTCGGGAAGCGGGGAATACCACCTAAACATTATTCCCAAAAAGCGTTAATATCGACTCTATCAGAACCGCGAACTTAGCTGCCAATAATTCTCAGTTTATAAGTCGGCGACGATAACACCTGCTTCTCCGTGCTTCTTCAAACAGGGACTTCGTCCATGAAGACATAGGCCATTTCGGGATCTCGATCTCCATTATGTCCAAAATAGTTATGTCGGTCCACGGATCTTGGGGATAGGCAAGCGCACAAGGGCAACAAATGAGTTAGTCGACAAATAGCAAGTCTAGAAGCAAAGGCTTAACCTCGCCAAGAACACCAACTGCACGCAGCTGCTTCGACATACGTAACCATTATAGCGCAACTCAGCCAGCAAACGCCATCAAAAAGGGTGAGCATCAACCGCTGAGATCGCATAAGGTAATAATGAAGAACTTTAAAGCGGCGGTCCGCCATAGCCTGGGGCGAGCTCCCATTCCGAAGAACCGAAGCTTTGAAGTGCCACTAATGGCCAATGACAACTCGCCGCCACCGACGGCTCGAAGAGACTACTTATAGTCTTAAAAGTCTCGCCTTTAACTACGTGGCGACTTTTGATGCTATAAGGCATTGATTAAAGCCCCATAGGCTAAGACATATCCGAAGATCACCATTAATGAAACACTACTCATCGCTATCTCAAATGCTGCCGGGTATGCCCCGGCCGCTGTCATCGAACTCCTCGGCGGGGCTTCTTCCCTAGAAATAGCGGCGAGGGCCATGGTTGACGAAGCTTGGAAGTTCTTGAGAAGAAGCTAAGGGTTTGAAAATTGAAAAAGAAAGCAGGAGATTTCAACACCCTATTTATAGAGATTCGCAGTACCAACTCCGCCAGAGATCTCTTCGAGCGCCGAGAATCTTCACCGCGAACTTCCGCCAAAGTTATCACTGATTCACCGCTATCTTCGCCAACAATTTTGCTGCAGATTCGCTTTCTAGATTCGCCAAATATCTGGCTAATAACCTTCGCCGAAGATCTCGCTATCAAATCCGTCGAAGATTCTGCCTCCAACTTCGCTCGAGATTCTAGCCTTGAATTTCGCCAGGAATTTTGATGAGTTCCACCAAATAACTCATAATCTGAGTTATACACCTTTAAACTGAACCTCGCAAAACCAACTTGACGAGGCCCGCCGAAGTCAACTTTCTTGAGCTTCGCCCAAGGCGACTGTTCCTCATGAAGTCGAACCTTGCCTAAATCATCAGGGCGAGCCTCGCCAGAAGGCTATAGTGAAAATTTCACTACGTCTCCAAATTGAGGAAATCTTAACTCAATTTGTTTGAGACGTCTACTCGCCAAAGTGACTTGGCAAAAGTCTACTGGATCTCCAAATTAAGAAAACTTTAATGCAAGTTGTTCTAGATTTTATCTGGCAAATCTCAAGCTAACCCTCGCCAGCACAAAAGAAGCCTGAAGTTCGCTACCAAATACAGTGACTCCACGCAGAGTCCAAGCCATAAAAAAATTCAAATTCACCACAGGAGTAAAGCATGCACAGATCAATTTCACAGAAGATGGACAATTTCAACATGAAGAAAAAAGTTCATTTTTTATTAATCGAAGATGCTATTACAAAAGATGACAAGAACAAGACGACACTCAAACTATCCAATTACAAGGATGATGGGTATCTGTTGATGCTCGCACGCCTCTATATTTCTAAGATATGGGTAGTGTGACGCCTGGTTACACTACTCGTTTGTTCAAGTAAAACCGCAGCCTTTAGCCGCACAAGGTCGGAAATCAAGCACTCCCACGCAGTAAAAATAGCGTCGCTACCTCCTTCCTAGACTCTATGCGGAGGAGGAGAGAGAGTCGCCAACAGAAGTTCCCTTGCACAAGGTCAACCATGTCAAGAGGAAGAAGCACTTCCTAAGGTCAAAATCGGCGTCGGGCTGAGTTAGCCGCATAGCGTCTAATTACGATCTAGGTTCACTTTCTTGACACCTAGTTACCGTCGAGTTCACTGTGGAGACTTACGTCTTTTCTTTTAGCCAACGTCTGTTTAGCAGAACGCGACTCGAGCCCACGCATCCCTATCACGATCACGCAAGCCACGCAACCGACTGGTTCTTGACGATTTGCTCAAGCATAGCCTTCTCGGCTGACAGCAACTCCGCCATGCGGCGGGTATCACGGAGTTCATTAAACGATTACCACGAACTTGGGCTAACTCCTATTGGAGTTTTCTTATCTCAGCTCCTCTATCGAGGAGCATCTCCTATGATGCATGTTACGCACTCCATGGAGAAGAAGAAGATGATGATGAAGAGGCGGGAAAGAAGTGGATGGGATAGGCCACTATTTATAGCCTTTTCGAATCTTTAATTATCGAGAATATCTCGTCCTTCGAGATTTGATGGGACCGGACAACGAGGCTAAGTCTTAGCCAAAAACTTGGTCAAATCCCTAGTGAATCTCACAAAGAGATCTCAACCGCAGATCGCGGCACAAATCAAGAGGAGAATTTCAATAGACCCTAACCTCACAGTGAACCACGAGCTCCACCAAAGATGGCTCATCACTAGGTGAACATCGCCCAATGACAAACTTCGCCAGACGACGAACTTCACCCAGCGACTCAGAATTGAGCCACCTTTGCTCATTCGTTAACTTCGCTCAGCAACTCAGAATTGAGCCGCTTTTGCTCATTCGCTAACTTTGCCCGGTGCTTATAATCAAGCCACCTTCACTCATTCACCAACCCCGCCTCAGCAATTGAGAAGGCGAACTTCGCTCCAAATACGGATTTGGGCGGACATGAGCTACATCAGGTCTTTGATACAAGCCTGCATCAAAGGGAGCTACATTCAACAGTACACCTCTGGTAACCTAGTAGGCAGATGAAGATAAACTTTCACCTGACCAAGGCACCCGAAGTCACGTTTAACAGTATACCTCTGACTATCTACCCAAAGTATTTCGTTCCCTGTTATAAATCTGAACACAGGACTTCACGAAAACTTTAGGGGGGGTCTTGTAGACGGCCAAAATATATTTTTATTATGACCAATCATGGGCTTAATCCAAGAAGTGAACGCCCATGGGCTAAACACTTCGAAGGAGGCTAAAATTCAAGCCCGCGATAAGTCACAGCGAAGGTCGCCCGACATTGGAAACGAACTTCGCCAAAGCAACCCACACCGACTGCATTATCTAATCAATTTCAACTGCATGGACCGAATTTTGTGTCAAATTCGAGCCCACTAAGCGAAGCCGACCAATTAATGAGATCCGCCTATATAAGTGGACCAAGTCATTCGCTCTTACCAAGCGAAGTTCGCCAGCCAATGAGCTCGTCCACAAAAGGTCAGGTGGACCCTCCGAAGAAGGTGCACCCACGTCCACAAATGACTCGCCAAGACTCCACGCTGACCTTCACCATCGAAGCTAGCTTAACTTCGCTGAGATCACGAAGTTCACCAACTAGCCATTTCAAGGCTATTTTTAAGGGGATAACTGCCTCATTATCTCCCGATTTAATGGCCACTAACCCACATTTTTAGGAGGTCATTAACTCCCTCTTTTAGCCTATAAAAGGAGAGTAAAAAATCATTCAACCAAGGAGAGATACATACAGACACACACAGAGAGACACACACCTACGCATCTGCGAATTATTGCTTCGGTAATTTTTAGAGAGACGTTGCTAAAAGAAGACTGAGCTAGCTTCTAAGCAATTCAAATCTCATCAACGGCGAGAGACTCAGCGTCTGATCGGTTCATCAACGGAGTACAAGATTCACGCTCCACCGGCACACAGACAAGAACGCCCAGGAAATATAAATTTTCCTTCATTTCAATTGTAATTCTTTTATTGTAATTTGTGTCAATTACAATACAAAAAGAACCTGAAACAGGATGGCGACTCTGCTGGCTAAAAGAACCCGGATTTACCATCACTGTCATGTTAACAATACACCTCTGAACAGTACCAATTTGATCAAATCGTCATGTTAACACTACACCTCTGAACGATTTCTCATCTCAAATGACTTGGTCCACCCGACCTTTTGTGGACGAAGCTCATTGGATAGCAAACTTCGCTTGGTAAGAGCGAATGACTTGGTCCACTTATATAGGCGGATCTCATTAATTGGTGGGCTTCGCTTAGTGGGCTCGAATTGGACACAGAATTTGGTCCATGCAGTTGAAATTGATTCGTGTTTGAGTCGGTGTGGGTTGCTTTGGCGAAGTTCATTTCCAATGTCGGGCGACCTTCGCTGTGACTTGTCGCGGGCTTAAATTTTAGCCTCCTTCGAAGTGTTTAGCCCATGGGCGTTCACTTCTTGGGTTAAGCCCATGATTGGTCTTAATAAAAATATATTTTGACCATCTATAAGACCCCCCCCCCCCAAAGTTTTCGTGAAGTCCTGTGTTCAGATTTGTAACAGGGAACGAAATACTTTAGGTAGACAGTCAGAGGTATACTGTTAAACGTGACTTCGGGTGCCTTGGTCAGGTGAAAGTTTATCTTCATCTACCTACTAGGTTACTAGAGGTGTACTGTTAAACGTAGCTCCCTTGGATGCAGGCTGGTGTCGAAGACCTGATGTAGCTCATGTCCGCCCAAATCCGTAATTGGAACGAAGTTCGCCTTCTCAATTGCTGAGGTGGGGTTGGTGAATGAGCAAAGGTGGCTTGATTCTAAGTCACCGGGCGAAGTTAGCAAATGAGCGAAAGCGCTTAATTTCGAAGTTGCCGAAATGGTTAGCTAATGAGCCAAGGTGGCTCACTCGAAGTCAGCCGGGCTAAGTTCGCCGTCCCTAAGTTTGTCGTCTGGCGATGTTCACCTAGTGATGAGCCGTCTTTAGAGGAGCTCGTGGTTCACTGTGAGGTTAGGGTCTATTGAAATTCTCCTCTTGATTTGTGCCGCGATCTGCGGTTGAGATCTCTTTGCGAGATTCACTAGGGATTTGACCGAGTTTTTGGCTAAGACTTAGCCTCGTTGTCCGGTCCCATCAAATCTCGAAGGACGAGATATTCTCGGTAATTAAAGATTCGAAAAGGCTATAAATAGTGGCCTATCCCATCCACTTCTTCCCCGCCTCTTCATCTTCTTCTTCATCATCTTCTTCTCCATGGCTACGCTAACATCGCATAAGCCGGAGATGCTCCTCGATAGAGGAGCTGAGATAAGAAAATTCTAACAGGAGTTAGCCCAAGTTCAGGGTAATCAAGCGGATGAACTCCGCGCTCCGTCGCATGCCGAGAGCTCGACTTAAATCGTCTCGGCTGATCGAGTTGCGTGGCGCGCGCTTCGTGGCGAATGCGTGGAGCTCACGAGTCGCGTGATCTTTGTAAGACCGTTCGGCGACTAAAATGGCGCTGGAAGAAAGACCCATGGATCTCCACGAGCGAAGACTCCGATAGTAACTAGGTGTCACGAAAGTGAACCTAGATCGTAATTAGACGCTATGCGGCTAACTCGTGCCCGACGCCGCATTTTTTGACCTTAGGAAGTGCTTCTTCCTCTTGACATGGTTACGACCACAAGGCTTCTGATCGATAGCTCTCCTCCTCCGCATGGAGTCTAGGAAGGAGCCGCCAGATGCTATTTTTTCTTCCGTGGGAGATGCTTGATTTCCGACTATTTCGGCTAAAGGTGCGGACAGTTTTAAATGAGCTTCGTGGCTCCTCGGCCGTCACACTACCCATATCTTAGAAAAATAGGGCAGTAGCAAACATCAACAGATACCCATCATCCTTGTAATTGGATAGTTTGAGTGTCGTCTTATTCTTGTCATCTTTTGTAATAGCGTCTTCGATTAATAAAAAATAAACTTTTTTCTTCATGTTGAAATTATTCATCTTCTGTGAAATTGATCTGTGCATGCTTTACTCCTGTGGTGAATTTAAATTTTTTTTTTGGCTTGGACTCCGCGTGGAGTCACCGTATTTGGTAGCGAAGTTCAGGCTTCTTTTGTGCTGGCGAGGGTTAGCTTGAGATTTGCCAGATAAAATCTCGAACAACTTGCATTAAAGTTTTCTTAAATGGAGGTCCAGTAGACTTTGCCAAGTCATTTTGGCGAGTATACGTCTCAAACAAATTGAGTTACGATTTCCTCAATTTGGAGACTTAGTGAAATTTTCACTATAGCCTTCTGGCAAGGCTCGCCCTGATGATTTAGGCGAGGTTCGACTTCATGAGGAATAGTCACCTTGGGCGAAGCTCAAGAAAGTTGACTTTGGCGGGCCTCGTCAAGTCGGTTGCGCGAGGTTCGGCTTAAAGGTGTGTAACTCAGATTATGAGTTATTTGGTGGAACTCATATGAGGTGAAATTCCTGGCGAAATTCAAGGCTGGAATCTCGAGTGAAGTTGGCGGTAGAATCTTCGGCGGATCTGACAACGAGATCTTCGGTGAAGGTTATTAGCCAGATATTCGGCGAATCTAAGGCAAGATCTCTGGCAAAATTCGTTGGTGGGATAGCCGGCGAATCTGGAGGTGATAACTTTGGCGAGTTCACGGCGAAGAATTCTCGGCATCTGGCGAGATCTCGGGATTGAGGCTCTGAGTCTCTATAAATAGGACTGTTCGTCTCCCTCTTCTTTACTTTTCAATTTTCAAACCCTTAGCTTCTTCTCAAGAACTTCCAGAGCTCATCAACCATGGCCCCTCGTCGTGCTATTTCCAAGGGAAGAAGCCACCTTTCGAGGATTCGATGACGTAGCGCCGAGGGCGCCGGTATTGGAATGCGATGGGTAAGTGATCCCCATTAATGGTGATCTTCAGATCTGTCTTAGCCTATGGGGCTTTAATCAATGCCTTATGGCATCAAAAAGTCATCACGTCATTAAAGGCGAGACTTTTTAAGACTATAAGTAGTCTCTTTCGGCGAGCCTTCATCGGTGGCGATGAGGTTCTGTCAGTAGCCATTAGTGGCACTTCAAAGAGAGCTTCGGTTCTTGGGCCGAGCTCCATAGCCCCTTGGGCTTCTACGGCGGACCTTGCTTTAGCGAAGTTTGCTATTTTTACCTTGTGCGATCCTCGCTGAGTTGATGCTCACCCTTTTTGGATGACGTTTGCTTGAGCGAGGTTCGCCTATAATGAAGTTCGCTGAACTATGGTCGAACTTCGCTTCGTATAGTTGGTGTTCTTGGGCGAGGTTTGCCTTTGCTTCTAGACTTGCTATTTGTCGACTAACTCGTTCGTTGCCTTTGTGCAGTTGCTTATCCCCAAGATCCGGTGGACCGACATAACTATTTTGGACATAATGGAGATCGAGATCCTGAAACGGCCTATGTCTTTCGTGGACAAGTCCCTTTGTTTGCTGAAGGGAGCACCCCTGGGAGAGCAAGTGTTATCCGTGCAGGTGGTTATAGAACTTTGAAGGGAGATAATTACTGACGCTAAGTTCACGGTTCCTGATGAATCGGTATCGATGAACCCAGCTTTGCTTTTTGGAAATAACGTTCCGGGTGGCAATTCCCACTTCCACTGGGGATGGGAGTATTGGTATTTCACCCTGGGGGATCGTCGATGTGCTCTGCCAGAGATAGAACGCCAGGTCTCCTTTCCATATTTACGGAGTTTGGCTGTCCCTCGTCCTATGCGCTTTGACCTCACTCATAGAGAGGATAGCGTCAAGATAGGATTTTTGAAGCATGGGGGCAGTTTCGGTCAAGAAGGAGTCTATGGGATTAACATCATGGGATTGCGTCCGGACTTGGTACAAGAGGATGCACCGGTTAATGAAGTAGCGGTTATACCGACTACTTTTGGGCATGAACTTAGTAAGAATAAGGCCCAATATCCTGAGGCAGACGCCAGATTTCCCGGGTGGATCAGGTCAACAGGGACTCAATGGTAGTCTCGTTTGGTCAACTTCGCTCTCGTTACCTTTGGGGATAGATTGCGAGACCTGGGACTTTATGCTACTGTTAGGGCCTCCAAATATGGTGTAGAAATTTTTGCACCAGCTTTGTACGGCATTCTGGAGCTGTACAATTCCGATAGCAACACTTTTTTTACTCCTGTTGGGGAAATTGGTATTGCACTCATGAAATGTTCGAAGTCTCTCGTCTGCCGATGGGAGATCGTCCGTATGAGGAAATCTTCCCTACCAATGAGGAGTTACGAGTTTCTTCCCTTACTACTCAAATTTCAGAGGCGTTTTGGGAATTGGTTTGTCATTTCTTCATTCATCAGAGACTTTCGGGAGGCGCCGGTCATGATCACACCGTCGCTCGCGTTCCTTGGGCGGAGTACCTATTCCCCAACGTGACCAAGAAAAGGATAGTAAATGCGCTTTCGGTTGTTTCAGATGAGGGGATCGAGAAATGGATTTCTGCGGAAGAGTCCGTTTTGCACACTGTTAATTCTGATGTGTGTGAATTCTGTGCTGGTGATCGGTTTGAAAGTTTCCACCACCAGGCGAGAGAACCAATATCTCAATTGGCATTACTCGCAGGATTCTTTTCGATCTGGCTGAAGGGTTGTGTGGTGCCTTCTCGACCAAAGGATCGGATTTCGGGCAAAGTGTTATATCCCGCAGTGATGTTGGCTGCTGGATATAATATAGCTCTTTTACCAGCAATGGTGAGCTGCATTCATCACGGTCTCCGAGAATTGGTTACGGAGTACCTGAAGCAAGATGAAACGTGCCCAAGGAAGTAAGTACCCAATCCTAGAGTGGAGTTACCATATACTTATCTGGTCACATGGTTTACTCAACACTGTCCGTCCTTGATGTCAGCTGCTGCATCTGGTGGAGAAGACGTCGCGTTACTCCATAGATTTGAGTGTTCCAAATGGTTGATCAAGTTTCTAGCTGGAGTCCGTAGAGCTCTTTTAGCTAAGGAGAAATATCGTCTTTATAGCTGCTTTCCCTCGATAACCGGTGTTCAACCTGGGGATGAGTTTGAAGACCGTAGTGGTAGTGGGGGCTTCACCTATTTACCTAGTGGTTGTTTTCGCTGGTTAGTGAACATTCGGCCTGGTCACCTTGTCGCAATGTTGAACGGGTCGGAGTGTTACACCGAGCCCTATTTGCCGTGTCATTTCGCTCATCAATTTGGCTACGACCAATTATATGTTAGGAATCCAATTGGGTTATTTGCGTCTGAGGGGCGTAGTTGTGAACTTCGCTGGTATCATTTTGTTGTGGGTGCCACTGGGGCGAAGTTCTCACTCCCACAGCATACCCCTAACTGTTACATGACTTTAGGGTTTTGCAAGTGGTACAGCCAGGTGGTTGGGCCTCATCCAGAATTTCGAGTGAATCAGACTGGCTTGGTTTGGATCACCAAGCAGTATAAGGAGTCTTCTAGGAAGCGTTTGAGAAGTAGAATCCCGGGCATGAACGAGTTTCTAGTTGAGGATTTGCCAGATAATGATCCAGAAGGACCCGGTGATCAACCTGACCTTCCAGGGCAAGTTAACGTCGACATCCAAGAATCAATTGAGCCCGACGTCCAAGAATCGCTTGAACCTCAAAGGCTAATCGGTGTTCAAATCCGAGAACTAGACGAAGCTACTGTTCAGCGTGAAGCACCTGTTGAGCCGCAAGGGAAGGGCAAAAGACCCTTGGACACTTCTCCCTCCAAGCTAATTTTGAAAAGCGACGCACGGCTATTCCTGAGCCTGAACCCGAACTTGCGCCTGGTGGTTCCTCTGGAGTTGTGAAAGAAACTCCTACGGTCTCATCACAAGGAGTCGGAGATGGTTCTTCTGGTTATTTCTTATCCATGTTCTAGAGACTTGAAGCTCTTTTGAGTTGATATGCTTGTTTCATTTGCAGATAAAGAGCCCATTCCTCTGGAGGATGACGAGGAACCTGTGGATTATGAGCAATATGATACCGACACCTATTTGACTGAACCCGAGGATGCAGGTGGAGTTAGTGAAGTTAGTAGCTTCTCATGTATGTTAGGTATCTCTAGTCAACTCTTTGTAATTATCTCATCTTGATAATTGATATTTCTATTGTTCGTCGTGCAGATGATGAATTTGATTTTGAAGGTGGATCAACCTGCTCGTCGTTTCCCATCGGTGATCATTCTGAACCGGTGGTTGACGTTGAAAGGGCTCTTGATGCTTCAAGACTCACGCCTGGAGTTCTCCCAGAGGGTATGCAAATGACGTCACCAAGTCCGAGGCCCGTGGCTGATGAGGACTTGGCCGTGGGCGAGAGTGTTGGCCCCAAAATTTTATCTTCGGAGGTTGAAACTGGTGCTATAGACACGCCAACCACCACGGCACTAGTCGTGGCCACCGTTGCTTCATCTGTTGAGGTAACCTCTACAATACCTCCTGCCGCGTCGAATTTGCTGACTAAGCTTGCGCCATATTAGATGTCGGGTCATGGGCGTATACAGGTTTCGCCATCTTTTTCTCCGGGCATCGCAGATGTAGTAGTGGCTTCTACGGGGCTAATTCTTCTGGCGTTATAACAGCCCCCCAGTCTCCCGACCCAATAGACCTGATCGAGATGGAGATCAAGATAATAATGGACGGCTTGGCCAGGTTACTCAATTTGAGTATTGCAAATGCGCTTCGTCTGAGGAAGGGCTTATGCCCCCACACTCTAAAGTTATTGCGAGATCAGCTCGATGTTTTGATATCCACCGCTGGTTTGGCTCGTGCTGAGCCATTTAAGACAGCGATCAATGGGTTGAACTTTATCTTGGGTAGCTGCAAACACTTCATACGGCTGACCTTGAAGGTATTGCTGAACTTGAGTTTCGCCGTTTATCAGCTGCTCATCGTCAATCTCTTGAGTCTACTCGCCAGGAGATGGCGCAAGTTGCTATGAGGGTTCAGGACCTGAACGAGAGGCTAGCTTCTAAGGATGAATATCACACGAAGCTGCAAGTGGCCATCCAGGAGAAGGATACCATCATCACTGCGGCTAATGCAGCAATCGTCGCAGCTCAAGCGCGTTTGGAAGAAGCTCTATCTGAAAAGGAAAGGCTTGAGTCTGACTTGGCCGAATCCGTCAAGAAATGGGACTCGCAAGCCGCAGAGCTCCAAGCTGAAAGAGAAAAGCTTGCTGAAATCCGGGCTAAGATGACTCCCATTAATCCTGAGGTCCTAAGGGAGAGAGCTTGGAAAGGTGCTCAAGAAGCCAAGGAAGCTAATATAAATGAATGTATGGCGTAGATAAATGCTTTTTATCTGTTGTTATTGTAGGCACTTCTTGTATGCTTTTTAGCTCCTTTTTGAATAAAAGAATTTTGATATCATCCTTGTTGGAGTCTACGTAGTTTAAACTCTTAAGGTATTGGAGCCTGGGAAACAGTTTATACTCTTGTATCTGTTGGAGTCTACACAGTTTAAGCTCTTAAGGCGTTGGAGTATGGAGAAACAGTTTACACTCATATACTCATTGGAGTATAGGGAGCAGTTTAACCTCATAAACCAGTCAGAGGTTTGAAAATAGTTTAACCTCATAATCCTGTTGGAGGTTTGGAAAGATCGACAGAGGTGTAATGTTAACCAGTCAACAGAATCAAACTGATAGAGGTGTAATGTTAACGTATCATATTTGTGAAATTAGTACCGTTCAGAGGTGTAGTGTTAACGGTCGGTTCAAAAGAAAGTCCAAGGGACAACTACCGTTTGGAAGTGTAATGTTAACATGCCAAAGGGAGTGACCGATAGAGGTGTAGTGTTAACCGGTCGGTTCAAAAGAAAGTCCAAGGGACAACTACCGTTTGGAAGTGTAATATTAACTTAACGGTAGGAAATCGATGGAAGTGTAATGTTAACTAATCGATTTTTGATAAGAGCAAATTGACAGAGGTGTAATGTTAACCGGTCAATTTTGCTAAGATAGGTCGACAGAGGTGTAATGTTAATCGGTCGATAAAAGGGTCTGACAGAGGTGTAATGTTAACCAGCCAGGTCATTTGAGATGAGAAATCGTTCAGAGGTGTAATATTAACATGACGATTTGGTCAAATTGGTACTGTTCAGAGGTGTAATGTTAACATGACAGTAAAGGGGTATATTTGAAGTTGACATTGTTCAGAGGTGTATTGTTAACATGACAGTGATGATGTATTTGGAGGTGATACTGTTCAGAAGTGTATTGTTAACATGACAGTGATGATGTATTTGGAGATGACACTGTTCAGAGGTGTATTATTAACATGACAGTGATGATGTATTTGGGGTCAAGCAGAGGTGTGTTGTTAACTTGATGACCCTTTGGGGATTTTGATTGGATTTTGGATCAACATTTCTGGTTCAGAGGTGGAAACTTAAACATGACCAGGATTTTTGTGGGGATATAAGATTTTGAGCAGGATCAAGGATAATATTTCTTGAGAAATTTCCCATTGATCAGCGCTATGAGCCTATTGCCATTTTGGTCGATTAGGGGATATGCTCCATTTGAGTAAACTGTCTCTACTACAAATGGACCTTTCCATTTGGGTTGAAATTTACCTTTAGTCTTATGCGTCATGACCATGGGTGGACGAACGGCTAAGACCAGGTCGCCTTCTTTAAAGGATCGTTCTCTGACTCTCCTATTGAAGGCTCCCGAAATTCGTGACTGGTAGATCTCGATTCTTTACTGAGCTTGAAGTCTTAACTCATCCAGTGCTTCTAGTTCTTGGAGGCACTTTTGATGATGTTGTTCGATTGTCATCTTTTCGGCAACTGCGATTCTTAATGACAGTACCTGAACTTCCAGAGGGATCACGGCTTCGCATCCGTAGACCAAGGAAAATAGCGTTGAGCCAGTGGGAGTGCGGACTGTTGTTCGATAAGCCCATAGAACTCTCCAAGCTTTTCATCCCAATCTCATTTGTTGGAGGCGACAAACTTCTTCAGAAGTTTAATAATGATTTTGTTGAAGGCTTCAGCTAGACCATTAGCAGCTGGATTGTATGGCGTAGAGGCCACGTCTTGTATTCTGAATTTGTTACAGAATTTAAAGAATGGTCGACTGATAAATTGCGGACCGTTGTCGTGAATGATTCATCTAGGAATGCCAAATCGATAGATCACGTGATGTCTCAAGAACCTGATCACTTGAGATGCCTTGACTTCTCTGAGGGGAACAGCTTCGACCCATTTAGAGAAGTAATCTGTAATGGCCAGGATGAATCGATGGCCTTTAGCGGACGGTGCGCTGATCGGCCTGATGATGTCCATGCCCCAAGCTTCAAACAGTCATGAGGCGGCTGTTGGATGTAATTCTTCCTGAGGTCGATGTAGGAAATCAGCATGGATTTGACATGCATGACATCTTTTAGCATATGCCACTGCATCTGCTATCATTGTCGGCCAGTAGTAACCCAGGCAACGAAGTCGGTCCTGGAGTTTGGGACCCGATTGATGGGCTCCACATGTACCGTTGTGAGCCTGTTTCAATGCTTCTCGAGCTTCACTTGGTGATAAACATCGGAGCAATATACCATCAAAAGATCGTCGGTATAACGTCTGCGTAGCAAAGTCATAGAAAAAGCATGGCGCTCTCCTTTGAATGGAGACTGCCTGCTTCGGATCATCTAGTAGAATTCCATGCAAAATATAATCGATGATTGGGAACCGCCAATCATTACTTTCGAGATGGGTCTATAAGGCCCGTACTTCGTTTGCTTCGAGAATGTGCTTTGATGAGCATAGTTGATGACTAGCCACCGTGATGTGTCTAGTATCCTTAGGCGGTAGGGCGAGTGTAGCCGCAAGAGATGCCAAAGCATCTGCGTAGGTATTCTCGAGGCGAGCTACATAGTTAATGTAGAAGCCTTCGAAAGAATGTGCGAGCTTCATTGCTGCTTTGTAGTAGGGCACGAGATCGTTATGGCGGACCTCGTATTCTCCCTTGATTTGATTCACGATTAACTTAGAGTCACCATGAGCTTCAAGGAATTTGATACCCATATCTTGGGCAAGTTGCAAGCCAATTATGAGAGCGTTATACTCAGCCACATTGTTGGAACATGACTCAGTCAATGAGTATGCCCTAGGAAGAACATGCCCATGGGGGTCAATTAGCACTTCCCCCACTCCTGTGATAATTACTCCTTTATGGTTGCGTCTTGAGGCGCCATCAAAGTACAATTGCCATATATGGTGGTTTGAAGTAGCGTTTGATTCAAAGACTACGTCCGGGATATCTTCATAGATTTTAGAAGACTCAGGGATAGGGTGCTCAGCGAGAAAATCAGCTATTGCTTGACCTTTGATTGCTTTCTACGGTACGAATGTCATGTCGTACTGTGAAAGCAAAATCGCCCATTTTGCTAACCTGGAGTTCAATAACCCGCCTTTTGTCATGAGTATTCGTAGAGGATTGACTCTCGAGATGACATGGATAGATTGGCCAGTGAGATAGTGTCTCATCTTCTGGATCGCAAACACTAAGGCTAGACATTCCTTCTCAACCGGATTATACCGATGTCCGGCGCCAATCATAGTTCGGCTGAGGTAATAGATGGCTTGCTCATGGCCATTATCATCCTTCTGAGTAAGGAGTGCTCCAAGAGAGTGGTCCATTGCCCTAACATAGACCAGGAATGGTTTACCCGATACTGGCGCAACTAGGACCGGTGGCTTTGTGAGATAACCTTTAATCTCGTTGAATGCTTCTTGGCAGGCGTCATCCCAAACGAATGAAACACCTTTCTTCATGAGTCTTTGGAATGGTTGACATTTCCCGGATAGGTTAGTAATGAACCTTTGAATGTAAGCTAAACGTCCTTGTAGACCTCTGAGTTCTTTGAGGTTTCTCGGAGGTGGCATCTCTTGGATAGCCTTCACATTCTCGGGGTCGACATGTATTCCCTTGGATGTTACGATGAATCCTAGGAATTTGTCTGATGACACCCCCAGAAAGGATTTAGTTGGATTCATTTTAAGTTGATGCCTTCGCATGAGCTCGAACACCGTTCTCAAATCTTTGACGCGGTCTTGCTTGTGATGACTTTTGATTGCGAGGTCATCAACGTAGCATTCGACCGTTTTGCACAAATGTTCGTGAAAGATCATATTCATTGCGCGTTGATAAGTAGCACCTGTATTTTTTAGACCGAAGGGCATCACGGTGTAACAGAATACCCCCAGAGGCATTCTAAAAGCCGTGTGTTTTTGGTCAATTGGGTGCATTTTGATTTGATTATACCCAGAGAAGCCATCCATAAAGGAGATTCTCTCAAATCCACACGTGTTGTCGACCATGACATCCGTGATAGTGAGGGGAAATTCATCTTTAGGACAGGCGAGGTTGAGGTCACGGAAGTCGATACAAATTCGAATCTTTCTGGTCTTCTTCATTACCACCACAATGTTAGCTAACCAATCAGGGTGTTGTTCTTCACGGATGAATCCACATTCGATGAGTTTGTGGATTTCCTTTTCGATCTGTTCCATTAACTCAGGACGGAACCGTCGTTGCTGTTGTTTGACTGGCTTAATGTTGGGATTAATGTTAAGATGATGCACAGCCACGTTAGGGTCAAGGCCTGGCATGTCTTCATAGCTCCAGGCGAAGACATCAATGTATTATCGTAGAAGGACTATGAGTTCTTCCTTTTCAGTGGGCGATAGGTTTTCACTGATAAAGATAGGCTTGAGGTTGATTTCACTGCCTATGTTGATTTGAACCACTTTGTCCTCTGTGGGCGGCTCTCTGACTTCGAAACGTGACTCCCACTGCTTTTCAAGTTGCTTTTCCCAAGGGTCATCTTCCGGATCTTCGAACACTTCGGATTCATTGAGATCTACGGTCAAGTCATATGAAACCATATTGGCTGTGAAGAAAGTTTTGAGACTAATGTCGGAATCCCAATTGGATGTGTCTGAAGAACGGCTTAAAGAATCGTCGGATGATGGTCCGATTAATGGTTCGGCTTCGGGAGAGATATAGCCGAGCCCTCGTTTGGTCCGATTGTAATAATCAAAATTTTCTCCTTCTGGCATACAGGGGATCAAAGGAACTCGTAATCCTTTGTTGAAATTCAGCCCTTGTTTCGCAGTAAGACTGTATCCCATTTTTGCCATGATTTGTTTTGACTGTCGGCTATATCGGGAGAATTCTGGTGTTCCCTTAGCTTCTGTGTTGGAGTTTGATGATTGGGATCGTGTTTCAACTTTTCCAAAGATGATCGTATCCCAAATATTATCCTTTGATTGAACTCTGAAGGTGGCGTCTTCTGAGTTGTCCAGCTGTTTGTGAGTGGAGTATGATTGACTTATCGGTATATGTAATATCGGTTTAGAAGCTAATTTAATCATCAAAGTTTTGACTCTTGAGTTTTTAGACTCAGAGTCTAGAGAGCAGTCATAAGTAAATTCTTCTTCATTAAAGATCCAATCGCCCTGATTTTCAGTGGATTGGTCGATACAAAGGTCTTCCATGGTAATTACAAGTGGATCTATCTCCCAGACTGAATCGTCAATGGGATCAAGCTCAACATCTGCTTCGTTACCACTGTCTTCTTCATTGGGGAGCTCAATCTCAATTGTCTGATTTTTGTCATACAAGAGAGAGTCGGTGAAGTAATTTTCTACCCCTTTGAAAGGATATTTTTCAGCATCAACTCTCTGTTGAACCCCTACTCATCAATGTATTTAAAACACTGATGAAGAGTTGAAGGGATGATCATATTGGAATGGATCCAAGGACGTCCGAGCAAGAGATTGTAACATGTCTCGAAGTCAATGACATAGCAGGTCACTTCGGTCTTTAAGTTCCCTATTTGATAATTGAGTCGAATCTTCCCCAGGAAATGGCTACTACTGGAGTTAAAGCTAAGGATGGTCGCACAAGTCTTTGAGAGCTTATGGGAAGGGATCCCTAAAAAGCTTAAGAGCCTTCATGGGATGATGCTCACTGCGGAGCCCGGATCGATGTGGATCCTTTCTACCTTAGTCGACTCTATATATCCAGTATAGTATAAGGGTTTGTTGTGGTGATGATCTTTGACAAGCATATCCTCTGGAGTGAAGGTGATGCACGGCATTTGCTGTCGGCATTGATAGCATTGCTTGGGACCTTCGTCTTCAAGAGGTTGAGTCACGTGGGCGAGGAAAGCCTCACTATCATTCAAGGCTTCCTTCAAGGCTTCTCTCGTATCCTTTGACAAATGCAACAGTTCGTACAAAGTGATACGGGCTGGAATGTTGGAGAGCTGTGCCATGATATCGTACTTGAACGGGGCCTTAGAATTACTCGGAGGACGTTGTAGGGCCTTGTCGAACCGTGTCTCTTTTTGCTTGGTCGGCTCAGGTTGTTTAGAAGTACTTGGCTGATTATAGTCCTTCAAGTAATCTTTGTCGGATCTAGTCCCTGTTAAAGCCATTTTCTCTTTTTCCAAATCGGTAAGCGAAGTGACATGCATGGACTCCTCTTCAATGACCGTAGAGATAGTATTGCACGTCTTCATCTTACGCTTGTTCTTGGACTTCTGATTGGTCCAATCATCATCGCACAGAAGATCAGGGTGTACCCACATGATTTCTCCCTGCTTAGTAGTAAGAGGAACTAGGCCTTGGTTTTGTTGATTTAAGTGATCATGGTTGATCACCTCCATTCTCGCAGTGGGAATGGGAACAACGCCGTCTTGAACTTAGATTTTCAGCATGGAGCCAAATTGGAACGTCACCATGTTAGCAGTGACTTTCTTTTGCTCAGGTTTGAGCTTAAGAATCCCAGATTTGACAAACGTCTAAGTCTTATCCTTGAGGATATAACAGTTCTTCGTCGGATGCCCTAACATCCTGTGATAGAGGCAATAATTGGGGTCATTGGTTTTCCCCACTTCTTCGGGACGTCGAGCTTCTGGGAGCTTCAGGCGATTCCTTTTGTTAAGAACATGGAAGATGGAGACTGTATGTTCGTCTTTTAATGAATAGTTGCGCTGGAAATTCTTCTTTTGTTCTCTTGGTTGATTATTGCTGGAATTTTGAACTCCAACAGTAAAGGTTTCTTTAGCTTTGGCTTGCGACGTCTGTCCTTGCTTGCCTTTGTTGCCTTTGAAGGTGGTGCGAGGCTCAAATTTGTTGAAGCGGCTCACCGACTTTTCAGTTATCTCGGCTTGCTCCATCAAATCCTTCCAAGTATGAGCAGTGACAGCGCCCATGTGAGCTTCAATCTTTGCCAGGAAATTGTGCCGGCAAGTTTGTAACAGCATCAGCAGGGGCATATCTCGACGTCGCAATGTCAAATTGCGGTATCGTTCGATGTACTTTCGGACCGTCTCATTTTCATTTTGTTTCTCAGAAAGAAGTTTGGCCATGATAACATCGGATTGTTCCTCATGGAACTGTGAAAGGAATTTGGATTCTAAATTCGCCCAGGATCTGATTGAGCCTTCGGGTAAATTTTGGAACCAATCGAAAGCTACCGCCTAAAGGGTGCCGATAAACAAACGTGCCTTGATAGCATCGTTGCCTATCACATTTCCAGTTTGCTGGTGAAAGTAGTAGATATGTTGGTTCGGAGAACCTTTACCATCGAACGCATGGAGCGTAGGTGGTTTGAACTTCATCAGGTAAGGGATCATGTCCCATTCGACAGGATACGGTCAGATGATCCCAACCTTTTTGAGCTCAGTTCTTTGAGAAAGAACGTTGAGCTATTTTTGTATGTCTTCCAAGGCTTTTGACTCTTTGTTTGGTCTTGGATGTGATGACGCTTTAGAATCCGCGTCGCCTTGATGATCTTGGTCTTCATCTTGGAGATTTTCGTCAATCAGCCTTTTTCCTTTTGACGAACTCGTTCTGGGGTTAGAGTTGAGTAGGAGTTGTTGAAACATCTCTTCTAGACATTTGATTCTATCATCCGCCTCCTTCTTTTGTATTGCCATTTGAGTCAAAATGTCTTCTCGGTCTGTCACATTTACTTCCCATTGTCGTCCTTGACTTGAACTAGGACTTGGATTTGATGCTATGGCCGAATTGACATCACTGGGAGCCGGTTGATTGATTTTAGATGAAGATTGTGGCGTCTGGATGGAAGAGTAGTTGAAAGGGATCGCCACCTTCCTCCTTAGCCTCGTGTTTTGATATACACCTTCCGCTTCTGGAAGTATGGATCCGATGCCAGGAGAGTAGACCGGATCAGGAAAACTATCGATTTCTTCTTCGACGTCTTCTGAAGTTACACTAGTCATATTGACAGTAAAAACTTGGGTTTTACTTCGTTGATTACGACGCCGCCGTTCAGTTCGAGCCGCTGAGGGCTCAAGAACAGGACCAAGATGGTTGAAGACCAATGTTCTACATTGGCAACTTTCTTGGACTACTGAAATCACCTCTTTGAGGGTCGCACAGTGTTGACATTGGCGAGCTCTTTTCAGAGTTATGAACTCGCGTAAATCAGTACTTGTGCTAACTTTGCTGGCTTTGGCCTTAGAACGCGAACGTAGCTTATGACGGCGTTGGCTAGACGTTTGTCCAGCAAGATCATCTTTGATGATTTTATCCCTATGAAGGAATTTAGATGAGGGTGTACCCCCATTCTTAGCTTCTGACGGGGAAGCATAGCGAGCATCGCGGGATGCTTTAAATCGAATTCCCAAAGGAATTGATGATTGAACCCCGAGATCAGATATGTTAACATCTTGATCTTTGCTCGAGGCGAGAGTTGAATTATTTTCGCTCTTGGCGAAGTTCGTTTGCCTTCCAGCTAAGCCCGAACCTCCTTCAGTGAAGGTGGTTTGCACACATACAGGGGTCATTTTAGACCCGAGATTCACACTACGGTGAATTTTACGACAACTGCGCACAGTTGGAGCGATTTTGTTCTTGGAAATAGATTCCTCGAACTTCGCTTGGTCAAATTCAATGATAAACGTTTCAGCAAAAGACCCAAGGGTCTGAGTGTCAGTTTGCGACACAATCTTCTCGTCGGAGGAGAAGGAAGTCCCCAGCAGAGTCGCCATCCTGTTTCAGGTTCTTTTTGTATTATAATTGACACAGATTACAATAAAAGAATTACAATTGAAACGAAGGAAAATTTATATTTCCTGGGGGTTCTTGTCTGTGCCGGTGGAACATGAATCTTGTACTCCATTGACGAACCGATCAGACGCTGAGTCTCTTGCAGTTGATGAGATTTGAATTGCTTAGAAGCTAGCTCAGTCTTCTTTTAGCAACGTCTCTCTAAAAATCACCGAAGCAATAATTCGCAGATGCGTAGGTGTGTATCTCTCCGTGTGTGTCTGTATGTATCTCTCTCTCTAGTTGAATGATTTTTCACTCTCCTTTTATAGGCTAAAAGAGAGAGTTAATGGCCTCCTAAAAATGTGGGTTAGTGGCCATTAAATCGGGAGATAATGAGGCAATTATCCCCTTAAAAATAGCCTTGAAACGGCTAGTTGGCGAACTTCGTGATCTCAGCGAAGTTCGCTAGCATCGTGGGTGAAGGTCACTGCGGGTGCGGGCGAGAGTCGCTGCGGACGTGGGTGCGCTTTCTTCGGAGGTGGATGACTTGGTCCACCCAACCTTTTGTGGACGAAGCTCATTGGCTGGCGAACTTCGCTTGGTAAGAGCGAATGACTTGTTCCACCCGACCTTTTGTGGACGAAGCTCATTGGCTGGCAAACTTCGCTTGGTAAGAGCGAATGACTTGGTCCACTTATATAGGCGGATCTCATTAATTGGTGGGCTTCGCTTAGTGGGCTCGAATTTGACCACGAATTGGTCCGTCTTGATTGAAATTGATTAGGTAATGCGAGTCGGTGTGGGTTGCTTTGGCGAAGTTCGTTTCTAATGTCGGGCGACCTTCGCTGTGACTTGTCACGGGCTTGAATTTTAGCCTCCTTCGAAGTGTTTAGCCCATGGGCATTCACTTCTTGGATTAAGCCCATGATTGGTCTTAATAAAAATATATTTTGACCATTTACAACTACGGTCAGGAAAACAGGTCGATAATCAAGTTAGAATGCCTCCAAGTTAAACTCTTGAATCAGAATAAATTCTCTCTCCTTCTGATGACTCTATTCAGCAATCACCCCCTTTCGGTTACCAAGACCATGAAGCTGAGCCTAATTTTGATAGGTTTAAACCAGTTGCTCCCTTCCTAGATAGACTCTGGCCTAGGAAATACTCCCCTCAGGAGGAGAAGATCCTAGAAACTTTCAAGCAGGTTAAGGTCAATATTCCTCTCTTAGATGTAATCGAACAAGTTCCTTCTCATGCAAAATTTTTGAAAGATTTGTGCACTAAGAAGAGAACAATAAATATTCTAAAGAAAGTCTTTCTTGCTGCCAATATCAGTGATATACTCTCAAAGCCCGTACCATTGAAACATAAGGATTCAGGTTGTCCTACCATCTCATGTGTCATTGGTAATATCTACATTGATAATGCACTTTTAGACTTAGGGGCCAGTGTCAATTTGCTTCCTTTTTCGATCTACCAGCAACTAGGTATAGGAGAACTCAAACCAATCAGATGTACTTTACAGTTACCTGATAGATCTGTCAAAGTCCCCATGGGTGAAATAGATGATGTTGTGATTAAGGTTGGGGATTTTATTTTTCCAGTAGGTTTCATAGTCTTAGAAACGCAGCCCGTTTTCAATCCCAAAGGTCAGATACTAGTCATTTTAGGAAAATCATTCTTAGCCACTTCTAATGCTCTAATCAACTGTAGAACTGGTCAAATGAAGCTGTCCTTTGAAAATTTGACTGCTGATCCTAATATTTTTAATCCAGGAAATCAGCCAACTAATCAACCTCTAGAAATAAATTACATTTAGAAAAATTCATTTGAAGAAGAAGAGAATGAGTCAGATCTAAGTTTTGAGGAAATCTTTGGTGTGGAGCTGAAGATATTAGAAGAAATAGGATCAGATCAGGTCTCTTAAGTATAAAGGAATTGTGTTTGATACATATTTCTCTGATCTTAGTTTTAAAGAACTATTTGCTGATGAACTTAGACTCGTAGAAAATAAACAACAACCGAATTTTCATACCTCAACCATGAATCTTGGTTTTGAGAAAATTTTTAAAGAAGAACCGATTGTGATCAATAAGGAATCTAAGTTCAATCAGAAATTCAAAATGCATAACACCATCGATACCTACCTTATATTCTTTGAGAAATTATTAAAAACTTCGAGTATACAGAGTTTAAGCACATTTTAAATTTATCATTCTAGATTTTTTAAACTGAGGTAGAATTTTCAAAGAATAAGGTAGGGTTTAATGTAGAATATAAGCTTTTCATTTTAATTTTTCATTCTACATCTTTACTTTTGTCTCATAATAATACAAATAATAAAAGAATTTATTCTTCTCTCATTTGAGAGTTTCTTGTTCTTTTGAAAAAAAGAGAAAAAAAAACAAAAAGAATATGAAAAAAAATGAAAAAGAAAATTTTGACTTCATCCTCCTCACATCAAAGGTAAATTGTAGATTTTTATCATTTCATCATTGTTTTAGGCCGACCGAACAAATGTAAGTACTTCATTTCTGTAGAGTCGAAAAAGTTTTGTTTGATTGACTTTGAGAAAAAGATTACAATCACACTCTCGATTCTGAGAGGAAGAAGATTGATTTGACTTCTCTTTTGTATGGGTTCTTGGTGGCGAAAGAAGGCTTCACTCAATGCTCCCCGTAGAGATCCGCTTTCGTTGACGATCAGCACAAAGTTGTTGATGATTGATGAAGAACTCAATCTCTCTTGCGGCGCAAGTGCTGGGTTTTCCAAAAGTTCAAAAGTCCCTTCCTAATAGCCGCCACGGCTATTTATTGGGCTTTAAGCATGTAACCATCATGCTAAAATTGTGGAAGCGTGGGTTAGTGGGCATAGCGATGCCCACCATTTAACCCACGGTTTATCGTGGCTTTGTGGCCTTCGTGGCGTTGGTTTTCTTTGTTATGGCTGCGAGCCGTTAGGTGGCGAGCTTAGCTCTTCATTGGCTGGCTGAACCTTGATTGAATGGCGAGGTTAAGCTACTTGGGTGAACCGGTTTGCTAACGAGCCGTTGCTTGGCGAACCTCGTTTGAATGGCGAGGTTAAGCTACTTGGGTGAACCGGTTTGCTAACGAGCCGTTGCTTGGCGAACCTCGGATGAAATGGTTGGATGGCGAGCTTCCTTTGCGTGGCGAACCTTATATGAAATGGTTGGATGGCGAGCTTCGCTGCGTGGCGAACTTCAGTTGAATGTCGAGGTTCACTGCTGTAGGCGAACCTCGTATAAATGTCGAGGTTCACTGCTGTAGGCGAACCTCGGTTGAATGGCGAGGTTCACTGCTGTAGGCGAACCTCGTTTGAATGGCGAGGTTCACTGCTGTAGGCGAACCTCGTTTGAATGGCGAGGTTAAGCTACTTGGGTGAACCGGTTTGCTAACGAGCCGTTGCTTGGCGAACCTCGTATAAATGTCGAGGTTCACTGCTGTAGGCGAACCTCGGTTGAATGGCGAGGTTCATTACTTGGGCGAACCTCGTCGAATGGAGAACCGCCAAACTTTGAAGTTGTGGGCGAGCCTCGCCAAACTTTGAAGTTGTGGGCGAGCCTCGCCAAACTTTGAAGTTGTGGGCGAGCCTCGCCAAACTTTGAAGTTGTGGGCGAGCCTCGCCAAACTTAAGTGTTGGGGGCGAATCTCATCATATGACTGTTGAGCTTCGTTTCTCGTGCGAGCCTCGTGTTATGATTGAACTCCGCTCCTCGTGCGAACCTCGTGTTGAGGTCGAGCCTCGTCTTGACGAGTCTCGTTTTGAAGTTTGTATGGTCTAGCCTCGCCCTACCCGTGAGCCTGCCTTGAAGCTTTAACAACTAGGGTGCTCGTGACCCTCGCCTAGAGGATTTTTGGTGTCTACAAGACCCCTTCAAAGTTTTGGACTTGAATCGGGTTGTGTGGGGTGCGGAATACTTTGAATTTTTCTAATAGCTATTGGCGAACCGCTCCAACCTCGCCAGAGTTCGATATGAGGGCAAGGCCACGAACCTCGCACTCACCGACCCTTGGCGTTTAGTTTCGATTTCTCTTTAAATCCGCATCCACGTGGCAAATTAGGGATTAGACCCTTTCGGTGACTTGTCACATCCCGGATCTCGTCGCGGATCTCGCATCGATGATCTCGTGAGAGATGCGGGCGTATCTCGGCCGTCGGTTGGGTTCTTGAGACCCTATATATGACAAATAAAGGCCGCAGAAAGCTCCCCATCGCCATCTTCCTCAAGCCACAAATTTAGATCACGAAATCTTCCTTGGCCTTTCGAAGCAATGGCCCCAAAACCGCTCTTGGCAAAGGCAAAAGCGTTGGGACTTCGGCTCTGCTCCACCGCCGTCGCTTTCCACGGGTAAAAGTAAGAGCATCGCTTCGCCAAAACATGACTTTTAAGATCTGCCAGAGTTAATTTTACGACTTGATTTTCACTCACGGAGATGAGATTGCTCTCAAGATCATATCTTTCTAAGCTGCGCCCGGTTTTGATGAGGCTTGCCTCATTTGGCTTGATAAACCTCATCGAGGTTCTTGATCTCAGATCCCCATAGGGTCTGTTTTGAAACTTCGCTTTGTTTGGCGAGGTTTGATTATTTTAGATGAAGCTTCGTTTGGTGAGTCGTCTTTTGAATGATGAGTCGTTTGGCGAGGCTCGTTTTCTGAAAGATGAGTCTCGTTTGGCGAGGCTCGCTTTCTTGTTGGATGAGCCTCGTTTGGCGAGGCTCGCTTTCTTGTTTGGTGAGTCTCGTTTGGCGAGGTTCGCTTTCTTGTTGGATGAGCCTCGTTTGGCGAGGCTCGCTTTCTTGTTTGGTGAGTCTCGTTTGGCGAGGTTAAGCTCTTGAGTGACTTTGTCCTTTTGAAGTGGCGATTTAAACCTCTGAGACTAACTTCTTCTTCTCTTTTCTTTTGTGTAGTTGAGCATCCTTCTACCCCATTCCTCAGCGGGGTTCTTTGAACAAATGGTGCTCAAGAGGCAGAACCTGATTTCCTCTCCCCTCTCGTGAACGTTCCTGCATTTGTGGACAGAACTGAAGAGGAGTTGAGACTTCTTTCTGAACCTTCAACATCCACCTTCAGGCGTTGGATTACGGATGCCCCTTTGGAGTCTGATGCTTAGGGACCAGATCATAAAGCTTGTCTTTGTTTGGAGATGATACTGAAGATCCAGATCTGTTGGACTTGGGTTCGTACAAGTGGCTCCGAGTGGTAAACTCACGCTACATGTTCTTGCCCGCAATGGAACGGGATTGCTCACTGACCTCCTTAAGAGCCGCTTCTAATCCTCGGAAGATGGTGGGATCTAACCCTACTCAAGATGGAGTGATGTGTGGTCACTTCTCTGGGGTGGTGCAGGTGGACCGCCATGGTCATCATGTAGCGGTCTACAACACAGGCTTTTCGAGAGGAGCTTCTGTTGGCGAATCAGTTATCGCGGCCAACACTTTTGGTCGTGCTTTCCATAAGGCGGAGGGGCAATTCCCCGCCAAGGATTTCCGGACTCCTGGTTGGTCTCGATGGGGTTCTTCACAATGGTGGCCTCGCATCACTGAATACATTCTAGAAGAGTATCGTGACGAATTGGAGAGGTTTGGCCTTAGGGCTCCTATCAGGGCAACTCAACTGGGCTTGAGGAACAATTCTCAACAGTTCTTTGGGATTTTGGAATTGTATAATCCTGATACTCATACCTTCTTCACTCCAGACGGCGAATTGGGGATTGCTTTGCGAGATGGCGAGGTTTACGGGCTACCTCATGGCAGGTATCCGTACGAGGAGTACATCCCGGGGTATAAAGAGCTGATGGATTTGGAAAAAGATCACCCCCAAGTAGTGGAGACCTATTGGGAAGTGATGTGCCACTATTATATTTGCACATGTAGGCACGGCCGTGCTGATAAGAAGGGGGAAAAGTTCATTAGTCATAATGTTTGGGCCCACTACCTCTTTGAAGGGCTGGATGATAAGGAAGGTATTGTGGTGCCCCTGGGTCCTCTTGAGGCGGGTAAATTGTCACGGCTTGTGCTTGACAACCTTCCACTTTCTTATGTGACTCCCACAGACGAGCATGGCTTCCCGGCAGGGACGACGTTTGACACTTATATTTATCAGAGCGGGGAGCCGATTTCTTCCAAGGCGGTGCTAGCAGGCTACCTCATGTTGTGGCTCAAACACATCGTCGTCCCCGCCGGCAGCTTTGATTCATTAGGACCTGAGGTGATTTTCCCTGCTGTTTGCTTAGCACACGGGCGTCAGTATGCACTTCTTCCTGCCATGATTGCCCGTATTCACTACGGATTGCGGCGTCTTTGCTATACCTTCTGCCATGGTGCTGAGAACCCAAGGGTGGAATTACCGTACGCCTATCTTATGGCGTGGTTCGTCATGCACTGCCCTACTCTCATGGGTACACCTTCTGCTCCTATAGAAGGACAAATCACTCCTTTCATCCAGAGGCTAGAGAACGTCGATTGGACCAAACATTACATGGCTTCAGTGCGGCGCGCTCTCCGGGACTATAAGAGTTATTCTTTTAACCGGTGCCTTCCTCATTTTCCTGGAGTCAGCTATGGACAAGCTTTGGTGGATGAACCTAATGCTCAGGGTTATACCACTTTGTCACTTGGCTGCTTCCTATGGCTCATGAGCATCCGGCCAGGGTATTTTATCTTCCGTTTCGGTCCTATATGCGTATTGGAGCCTTATCTACCCTGTCGCTTTGCCCGTCAGTTTGGGTATGATCAATTGTATGTCGGTAATCCCAATTCCCAATTACAATCCGACGGCTGCGGCTTAGTTGCGGGATCGGGGCTTGATGCTTGGACCGTCGTGGCGGTCTGGTGCTCGTTTTCTCTTCATAGCGAGACCCTCAATCGGACGGCGTTAAGCTTATTGCAAGTGGCATTGCATGGCAAACGCAGAGATTCCGTGCTTCAACATCAACTCTTACGGGCTACGATTGATTGGGGCGTTATAGGAAGGCGGACTTCAGCGAGGAGCGCATTAGGGACTAAAGGAGTATTTGCATGCGAAGCGGATCTTTGGGCTGCTAAACCCCAAGTTGGTGTGGAGCCCTCACGCCAATCCAGCCCTCATGGGACCCAGGAGCCATCACGTCAACCCAGCCCACATGAGACCCAGGCGGATATAGATGAGGCTCTAGATGAGTACGGTAGCAACATGCCTTCTTCTTCTGGTGTTGAAGAAACTCCCGGGGTTGAACCTGTATCAGAGGCACCTAGAGATTTAGCTCCTTTTGGAGAACCATCGAATATATTCCGTAAGATCCTCTTGAAAGCTCTACCTCGCCCAGCCAGTCTGTTGGAGCTGTGCCCCAAGAAGCCACCCACACTTCAGAGCCTGGAGGAAGCCAAGCTTTGGTGCCAACAAATCAAGGATCTAAAAGACCAGGGCCTCCTCGGACCAAGCGTGTAGTCAAGCGGGTGAGGAGAAGCCTTGATTGAAGGCTGCCGCCCGACTGAGCCCCATTCTTGAAGGCCCTCGATCTTTGCCAAGAGTATGCTTGATGATCTTTGAAGAGTCTCCGGTGGTTCTTCTTTGTTTACGAGTCGAGAACCGGGACCCAAGGCGATCTGACAATCCCTGCCGGTTGTGCACGAGACCCCAGCGGCTTTGGTATCGCCACCACCCCTTCAATTGATGTCACGCCAATCCGTCCTCGGCTTGTCCGTCGGGCTCAAATCCTTCTGCTGGTACCCCTCTTCTTTTGACTTGTCGAAGACTACGGCTATCTATGATTCGCCATAATTTCCTCACCATCCTAAAAGAATCTCTGCTCAAGTGTTGGGCGTGGTGGGGACTTTCTTTGGAATCAAGGCTGTTTTGGAACCCCTCACGGATGTGATGCGAGCGACCAGCGCTTCTGACTCTGTTGCCTTACGAACCTATTTGGTACAAGCAGAGGCCCTTTTCAACAAATGGCAGAGACAGCGTGACCAATCTCTTCGTTCCATGATTGAGGACCGTGCTATGCATCTTAGGAGAATAAGAGATGATACCCAATTTGAGCTCCAACGTCAAATGCTCGAAAAGAAGCAGACTATTGGGAAGCTCTTTGCGACAGCCGCGCCTCTGTATGATGAAAAGAAAAGGGTTGCTGGCGCCGAGCATAACCAACAACTCCTGGTTGACTCCTATAAGGCCGCACTCGTCGATATTCAGGCAAAATTGGCGGAGGCAGAGAGTGGGCTAGCGGTACTCTTGAGAAACATCGGACTCGATAGCTCAATGTCGGCGCATGAGGCCGCGTGCAAGCTGAATCGATGACACAGGCCGGTGGCGTTCTTTGTGAGCCAAATGCCTGTGCTTTTCGACGATGATCTTTACAAGCAGGCGACGGAGGAGGTCAAAGTCGCTCACCAGGAAACTATGGTCAAGATTGCTTCTGAGATCCGCCAAACTCTTGGGAACTTGTAACTCATGTACCCTTGATTTTGTTATAAAATTTTGACTTTGGAGTCCATTTAATGTTTTCTTGTGTCATTTATATCTGCAATTTGGAATTTTTAGCAAACCCCCAGCTATCAACGGACTTGGTATGTCTTTACCAGTTGCCGTTTGAACTGGACTAGCCATACTTTTCCCCTCAGTATGATGAGTTTTCGAGGAGGTTCTTTTAGGCTTAACGCTAAAATTTCCCCTCTATCCTTAGCCGTTCAAGGCGTTGGATTAAAAGATAAGGACAACTCATCTGGTAAACCACCCTCAGGAATAAAATAGTGTGGGAGTGATCAAATCATTCAATGACATAAAAGTGCCACGATCGTGACCAGAAAGGAATCAAGTTGTTCAGTGACATGAAAGTATAACAACCGTGATTGTGAACAAAGTCATTTAGAGGAATGACCATGTGGGAGTAGTTAAGTCATTCAGTGACATAAAAGTATAACGACTGTGGTTGAAATAAAAGCACATCTCGTGGTAGGCTACCATCAGGAATAAAACCGTATAGGAGTGATCAAATCGTTCAGTGACACAGAAGTATAACGATCGTGATCAGAAAGCAGTCAAGTTGTTCAGTGACATGAAAGTATAACAACTCTGATTGTGAACAAAGTCATTTAAGGAAATGACTCTGTGGGGTTAACTGAGTCGTTCAGTGACATAAGAGTATAACGACTATAATAGGAATAGGAGCACATCGCATAGTACGCCACTATTCGGTGAGGGAGTTGATAGGGGTGTATCACTTGGTTAACCACTATCTAACATAAAGTCACTCAGACAAGAGGCGATATGGAAATGATCAGTCGTTGATGGCGTAGAAGTATAACGATCGTGATCGAAAACAATCACATTGTTGATGGTGTGAAAGTATGACCACTGTGATTAACATGAAGACACATCATTCGATAAATCAAAATTAGGTGACAGCCGTTGTTCACGGGGAATTGAAACATTGGCTCATTGTTGAGTAAGCCCATAAGGGATGACGAACATCATTAGGTATGAATAACAAGCGTCGGAGAATTAGAATATTGGCATCACTTGGTAGGCCAAAGGTGGATATCGTAAAGATAAAATATTGACTTGGTAAGTCAATACTTAGAAACGATAAGATAATGGACTAGGGGTAATATTTCTTCAGAAACTTACCGTTGATAGGCATCATGATTTTGTCGCCTTCTTGATTGGTTAGGCGGTATGCTCCATTCGAGTAGACCGACTCCACTATGAATGGTCCTTCCCATTTTGGTTGAATTTCCCTTTCTTTTGGAATTCAAAATCATTGGGCGTCGGACGGTGATGCAGGTCGCCTTCCTTGAAAATCGACACGGACTTTCTTGTCAAATGCTTTAGAAATCAGTGCGGTACAACTTCGATATCTTTGTTGAGCACGTAGTCGTTTTCATCCGGCATTTCAAGTTCTTCAAAGTCGGCGATGATTTTCTTGATCGTCATTCCGGTGTTTAATGCTACTCGTAGTGGCGAATTTGAATCTCCATCGGTAAAATAGCTTCACAACCATAAACTAAAGCATATGGGGTGGTACCGTTGGTGTCGCGAACCGTTATGCGGTAAGCCCACAAGCTTTGTCCCAACTTATCATCCCAATCCTTCTTATTTGAAGAGACCATCTTGGTGAGGATCTTGATGATCGTCTTATTAAAAGCTTCAGCTTGTCCGTTTGCCGCAGGATAATAAGCGGTTGATGCTAAATTCCGGATTCGGAATTTATCACAGAATCGCGTGAAAGCGTGACTGACAAATTGTGGACCATTGTCGTGGACAATATGTCTTGGCACACCATATCGGTATATGACGTGATGTTTGAAAAATTTGATCACATCAGTAGTCTTGACCATTCTCAATGGAATAGCTTCCGCCCATTTTGAGAAATAGTCGGTAATTGCCAATATGAAACAGTGTCCTTTTGAAGAAGGCGGAGAAATGGGACCAACAATATCCATTCCCCACGTTTCAAATGGCCAGGATGTGGCGGTAGGATGCAAGTGTTCCGGTGGTTGGTGAAGGTAATTAGCATGTATTTGGCATGCATGGCATCGTTTAGCGTGAGCCACGGCATCCCTTACCATTGTCGGCCAATAATAACCGAGTCTACGCAGCCGATCCCATAATTTAGGTCCGGGCTGGTGTGCTCCACAAACACCGTCATGAGCTTCTTTCAAGACTTGCTCTGCTTCCTTAGTTGACAGACATCGAAGCAGTAACCCATCATATGACCTTCTATACAAAGTCTGTAATTGGGAATCATAGTAAAATCTTGATGCTCGTCGACGAATTGACTCTCTTTCTTTTATGTCTTCGGGTAATATCCCATGCAAGACATAATCGATGATCGGGAACCGCCAGTCTCGTGCTTCAAATGACTTAGGTTCGTCTTATTTGCTTGGATCGCAGCATATTTGGTCGAAATAGTTGCCGACTAGACACACTAACCTGGCGAGTAGCATTCTCGGGCGGGGCTAAGCGTAAACTGCAAGAGCCATGGTATGCATAAGTATTTTGCAAACGGGGTACATGATCAATGTAAAACCTTTCAAAGGAGTCAGCTAAAGCTATGGCAGCTGCATGATGAGGGATAAGGTCCTCGTGCCTGACTTCATACTCTCCTCTTAGTTGTTTAACGATTAGCTGTGAATCCCCAAATGCTTCAAGATGTTTCACACCTATATGTTTGGCTATGTCGAGACCAATCAATAACGCATTGTACTGCTTTCGTTATTGGTACATGGTTACGATAGCGACCGCATTTCGTGGTATCCGCGTGGTTTTGGGGAGATATCGATTACTACCCCACTCGGCTACAACGGGGCCGTCATGGGTCGCTCTCGCGGCTCCGTCAAAGAACAACTGCCATACCTGTTCCTTAGAGACCAGATTAGCTTCATAAGGTTCATCAGGCATGTCTTGATATAATTCGACTTTCCCTTTCAATGGGTGGTTAGCCATAAGATCACACACAGCTTGACCCTTCATCGCCTTCTGAGGTTTGAAGTGAATGTCGTACTGAGATAATAACAATGCCCATCTAGCCATTCGACCATTCAACGTGCCAGGCTGGGTCATGAATACCCGTATAGGGTCAATTTTGGATATGACATGTATAGTCTGTCCCACGAGATAGTGCCGCATCTTTTGGATGGCGAAGACCAAAGCCAAACATTCCTTCTGAATGGGAGGATATCGATATTCGGCCCCCGACAGCGTCCTACTGAGGTAATAGACTGCCTGTTCGTGGCCATTGTCATCGTCCTGTGCTAAAAGACACATAGCGCATACTCGTAGCGGATGTAAATCGAAGGGCTTTCCGATTTAGGTGCAACTAACGGGGGATTAGAAAGATATGTTTTGATCTCTTGAATGCCTTAGGCAATCTTCATCCCAAGCGAGCGATACACCTTTCTTCATGAGCTTGAGAATGGTTGACATTTCCACGATAAATTGGAAATGAATCTGCGAATGTAAGCCAGCGCCCTTGGAGACCACGAAGCTCCCTAAGGCTTCTAGGAGGTGGAAGTTCTGGATAGCTTTGATCTTGTCCGGTCGAGGCGTATACCATCTGCTGTGACCACGAACCCTAAGAATTTACCACTTGACATCCCGAGAAAAGACTTGGTTGGGTTCATCTTCAAGCGATGTGCGCATTATCTCAAATGTTGTCTTCAAGTCATGCAAGTGATCACCTTTGTGACGACTCTTAACTACTAAATCGTCTACGTAGCATTCCCTTGTTTTCGTAAATGTTTTGGAAAATAGTGGTCATGGCACGTTGGTATGTAGCCCGCGTTTTCAAGCGAAAGGCATAAGCGTATAACGGTATATTCGGGCGGTGTTGAGGCGGTGTGCTTTTCGTCATCGGGATGCATTTTGATCGATTGTACCACGAGAAGCCATCCATAAAGACATCCTCGAATCCACATGTGTTGTCGATGATAATGTCCGTAATTGGTAGAAATCGTCTTTCGGACATGCGCATTTACGTCTCGGTAATCAACGCCGCGGTCGGATCTGTCGTTTTCTTTACCACGGGTACTATATTTGCTACCCGGTCGGGATCTTTGCACTTCGGATGAACCACCTTTGATCAGCTTCTCGATTTCTTTCTCGATGGCTTTCATGACCTGAGGGGAAAATCGTCGTTGTTGTTGTTTAACAGGTTTAGCTCCTGGCTTAATGTTAAGGCGATGCATGGCCACTTGAGGGTCTAAACCAGGCATATCTCCATAACTCCATGCGAAGACATCGATATATTCTGTACCAAAGCGATAAGGCTCTCCTTTTCTTGGTAGTCAAACTATAAACTTATGAATATGGGTTTTGGATTAGATTTGTCCCCATATTTATTTGGATTATTTTGTCATCGATGGGTGGTTCCGTTGTTCAAAGCGATGTTCCCATTGCATTCCCATTTGTTGACTCATTGGATCCTCAATAGCGGTAGAGATCATCTTCTTGGATCTCTATTGGATCAGCTGAGGTCATATTGGCCATCAAGGACTTAAATTCATGTCCTATACTGACGTCAGAATCCCAGGAAGTTGCTTCAGAAGATGAGTGATCTGACTCACCCTCAGTCATAACATGCCATGAGTACGGCGGCGACTCATATCCCAACCCTTTACGAGTTTTATGATAGTAATCATCAGGCTGGCCTTCCGGGACATAAGCAGATCGGATCGGCGTTTTGATACCTTTTCCGTAGTTTAGCCCTTCTTTGTGAAGGAAGTCATATCCCATTTTCTTCATCAGATGTTGCGCCGTCGGCGAGAAATATGAAAATTGGGGTTCTTTTTCTTTTGCTTGGGGTTGTTCCACCTCAGCTTGCAATGGTTTGTTGACCTGCCCAAAGATAATGTCTTTCTGACCATTATTCCGGGACGGTATCACAAAAATCGCTTGTGAAGAATTAAAGTGCCTTTGAGTTGTCATAAATGGCGGTGAATGGGCATGTGCAATCTGAGTTCGACATACAACCGTGGAAGAATTTCTGACATCAAGTCAGTATGACTTTTAACACCCGGTGCGTAAGCTAAATCATAATTTTCATTAAAATCGACTATGTCGTCATCAGGATCATTCAGATCGATTACAAAGGGTTTTACATCATTGAAAACAACTCCTTGTTCGGACTCTATGTCAGCTTCATTTCCGCTGTCATAGTCCTCGATCTGTGGTTCATCGGTTTGGCCTTCCTCAAGGTAGTGGGCGAGAATCAGTAAAATAATTCTCCACACCTTAGAATGGTTGCCTTTCGCGACCAATGTTTTAACCATCCCTTCTTCATCTACATACTTCATGCATTGATGCAGCGTAGATGGGACGATCAAATTTTCATGGATCGAGTGGACCCAATAGCAAATTGTAAGATGTATCGCGTCGATGACATAGCGGTAACATCGTCTTCAAGTCTCCTATTTGGCATTTGAGTTTGATCTTGCCCAAGGGGCGAAATTTGTAGCATTGAAGCCGTAGATGGTAGTCGGTTGTTGCTAACGGTCGCGGTATCCCAAGATGTTGTATAATTCTCAATGGGATGATACTCAATGCAGATCCCGGGTCAACTTGAGCTCGGTTGATTCGGACAGATCCGATATAGCCAGTGAAGTACAACGGCCTACCGTGCTTTGGGTTCTTCACTTGCATGTCCTCTGATGAAAAAGTAATGCAAGGTATTGGCCCTTTGAAGACGATGACATTGGGCACAAACTTACATTGTCCTTTCAGGAAATGGCGAGGCAGCTTCATTATCGCCATCGCTTCTCATGAGCTTCTACGGTAGATTGAGAGAGACGCAAGAGCTCAAATAAAGTAATTCTCGCCGGGATGTTGGAGAGTTGGGCTAACACGTCGAACTGGAAAGGAGCCTTCGAAGTTTCAGGCATGTCCTTCCTGAGTGCTTTGTTGTAGCGGATCTCCCTTGTCTTGGACCCACCAACTGGCTCCTTTGCTGCTACATCGGGCGTTACCTCGGGGTACTCCCTTAGGAACTCTTTTCCGCCTCGGGTGGCCAACGCTAGTACAGGATGTGCGACCGGGGCGGTTTGTTGCTCGGTAGAGTCATTGACTTCGCTCCTTTTCGGCCTGGCGAGGTGGCGTTACAAGACTTCCCTTCGACTTTGAAAAGTCCATTGTTCATCGATAACAAGTCGGGATGAACCCACATAATTCGCCTTTCGGTAGTGTAAGGACCATACCTTGTGCTTCCCGCCGCTGGAGATCAAAGTTCACAACTTTGGCTTCTGCTTGATGGATCGGTTTTACCCCGTCCTGCACTTGGAATTCCGCAAAATCGCCAAATTGGAGGGCGACCATGTTTGCAGACACCTTCTTTTGATCCTCCCGCGAGTCATAACACACCTTCTAGCAAGACACGGATCTTGTCCTTCAATATGTAACATGACCCGTCGGATGGTGTACCATTCGATGGTACATCTGATATTTTGGATCATCCGTCCTTGAAGCTTCCTCCGGCTTCTTTATTTCCGGAAGCGTGATCTTGTTCATTTTAAGTAAAGTTTTGAGGATTGGGATAACCTGGTCATCCTTAAAATCATACTTCTTCTGAGGACGGCTGTCAGAAACGTTTGATTTCTGCTTGAAGGATCTCGAAGTAGGTTGGGCTTCCACAGCTAGAGTCTCCTTCCCCTTGATTGCTTTTGAGGAGTAAAATTATTCAGTTACCCCTTTTTGGGGCGAGAGTCACGAGGTTCCTCTGCCTCGATCCTCTTAATCATGTTTTCAACTTGTTCGCCTTGCCTCACCAATTCTTTCCAAGAGTATGCCTCAACTGCACCCATCTTAGAAAGTATGTTGATCGAGAGGTTGGCTCTGCACATCGCGATGAACGTCCTTTCCGAGACTTGGTCCCGGGAGTGTAAAGATTGGTTTCGGAATCTCTTGACAAAAGTGCTGACAGACTCCGTCTTCTTTTGCTTTTCGGCCAACAAAGTGGCCATAGACACCTCAGTGTCATCATCGAAAAATCGGGCCATAAAGAGCCTTTGCAGATCTTTCCAAGAGTTGATAGAACCAGGCTCTAACCTTCGGAACCACTCGGCGACTCCCTTAAGAGTGCTAATGAATAATCGGGTCATAATAGGATCATTACCGTTATATGCCGGTTTCGCTTGGAAGTAGTAGATGTGTTGTGACGGAGAACTTTTTCCGTCGAACTGCACCAGATTAAGCGGCTTGAATTTGGAGGATATGGGACATCGTCCCATTCTATAGGATATGGCCTCGCCACCCCCAGCTCCTTAGATTGTCCTTGGGTTTGAGCATCCGGCTACTTTTGGAAATCCCGCAACACATGATCTTGCTCTTTTGTACGCTGGTTCGATTCCGCCGGATGACATCGAATGGACATCGTGATTCCTCGTAGTCTTCTTGCTTCGATTTGGATCCTCCTTCGTCCATCTTTTTCTTGCCCACAAGTTTCTCCATCATCATCTCTAAGCGCTGATAGATTCTTGTTGTGCAAGAATAGTAGCTTGTTGCTCTTCTATTCTTCGTGTCATCTCTTCCTCTCGTTGACCATGAGGACGGCACAGTCCTTGAAATCGGTGTTGAAGGTTGAGGCGTAACAATGCGAGTTCTCATGTTCTTGAAGTACCCCGACCAATTGGCTATAGTCAAGCGGGATTGACCTCCGGTACGAAGACGGGTGCTTCGATAGGCGCCTTGGCTATTGATTAACGCACCTCGTAACCCCGGGGAATATTCGGGGTCCGACGACTCCGGACTTCCTGTTGGGGTCTTGCTCCTGCCTCTCCCAACCATGTTGATAGTCACTCCATGACCATCGCGGGTTGCCGCTTTTATGGTGGAATCGCCGATGCGGTTGGCGGATCGGACAACCGCTCAAAAGCGAAAGGCGTCGTCGATGAACATTGGGCGCGCATCGCGAAATAAGCTTCTCACAGCAACAATGAGATTGCATATGACTAGCATCACGTTTGCGAGTGAGGTAATCACGGAGATCAATAGTGGGTGTACCCCAATTGATTACGAAGAGCGAGCCTCATATGAGAGGCTTCTGGATCGAGTTTGGCGAACTGGCGAGGTTGCCATTTCCTTTGATTTTGGCCGAGGTTATTTGTTCTGCGAGGTTAGATCTGTCTAGAGGAGACCTCATGTTGGCGAAGTTCATTGTTTGGGCGAGGTTCATCCCTTTAAAGGGGACCTCATGTTCTTTGGCGAGGTTAGCCATTCAAGCGAGTTAGTCCTTCAAGGGACCTCACGATGTGGCGAGGTTAGCCACTTGGGCGAGCTCGTTCCTTTTGAGGACCTCGCGTTGTGGCGAGGTTAGCCACTTGGACTAGGCGACGAGGTTCGCCACTTGGACTAAGCGACGAGGTTCGCCACTTGGACTAGGCGACGAGGTTCGCCACTTGGACTAGGCGACGAGGTTCGCCACTTGGACTAAGCGACGAGGTTCGCCACTTGGACTAGGCGACGAGGTTCGCCACTTGGACTAGGCGACGAGGTTCGCCACTTGGACTAGGCGACGAGGTTCGCCCTTCAAGGGACCTCACGATGTAGGCGAGGTTCGCGATTAGGCGACCGTCTTGTTTTGAATGAACCCCGATGATGGCGAGGTTCGTTTATTTTCTTGGACGATAGTGGAATCCGTCCAGCGAGACCAAAGCTTCGAGCACGTCGGCGAGCTTGGTTCTGTCGGCGGCGTTATGCAGCGCGTCTCGAGAGTGGACCATTAGAAGGTCGGTCTTCTCCACGGCAACAATGAGATTGCATATGACTAGCATCACGTTTGCGAGTGAGGTAATCACGGAGATCAATAGTGGGTGTACCCCAATTGATTACGAAGAGCGAGCCTCATATGAGAGGCTTCTGGATCGAGTTTGGCGAACTGGCGAGGTTGCCATTTCCTTTGATTTTGACGGCGAGGTTCGCCATTCAAACGAGGTTCGCCCTTCAAGGGACCTCACGATGTGGCGAGGTTCGCTACTTGGGTGAACCGGTTTGCTAACGAGCCGTTGCTTGGCGAACCTCGTTTGAATGGCGAGGTTCACTGCTGTAGGCGAACCTCGTATAAATGTCGAGGTTCACTGCTGTAGGCGAACCTCGTATAAATGTCGAGGTTCACTGCTGTAGGCGAACCTCGTATAAATGTCGAGGTTCACTGCTGTAGGCGAACCTCGGTTGAATGGCGAGGTTCACTGCTGTAGGCGAACCTCGTATAAATGTCGAGGTTCACTGCTGTAGGCGAACCTCGGTTGAATGGCGGGGTTCGCTACTTGGGTGAACCGGTTTGCTAACGAGCCGTTGCTTGGCGAACCTCGTATAAATGTCGAGGTTCACTGCTGTAGGCGAACCTCAGTTGAATGGCGAGGTTTGCTACTTGGGCGAACCGGTTTGCTAACGAGCCGTTGCTTGGCGAACCTCGTATAAATGTCGAGGTTCACTGCTGTAGGCGAACCTCGTATAAATGTCGAGGTTCACTGCTGTAGGCGAACCTCGGTTGAATGGCGAGGTTCACTGCTGTAGGCGAACCTCGTTTGAATGGCGAGGTTCGCCATTCAAACGAGGTTCGCCCTTCAAGGGACCTCACGATGTGGCGAGGTTCGCTACTTGGGTGAACCGGTTTGCTAACGAGCCGTTGCTTGGCGAACCTCGTTTGAATGGCGAGGTTCGCCATTCAAACGAGGTTCGCCCTTCAAGGGACCTCATGTTCTTTGGCGAGGTTAGCCATTCAAGCGAGTTAGTCCTTCAAGGGACCTCACGATGTGGCGAGGTTCGCTACTTGGGTGAACCGGTTTGCTAACGAGCCGTTGCTTGGCGAACCTCGTTTGAATGGCGAGGTTAAGCTACTTGGGTGAACCGGTTTGCTAACGAGCCGTTGCTTGGCGAACCTCGGTTGAATGGCGAGGTTAAGCTACTTGGGTGAACCGGTTTGCTAACGAGCCGTTGCTTGGCGAACCTCGTATAAATGTCGAGGTTCACTGCTGTGGCGAACCTCGTTTGAATGGCGAGGTTCACTGCTGTGGCGAACCTCGGTTGAATGGCGAGGTTCACTGCTGTGGCGAACCTCGTTTGAATGGCGAGGTTCGCTACTTGGGTGAACCGGTTTGCTAACGAGCCGTTGCTTGGCGAACCTCGTATAAATGTCGAGGTTCACTGCTGTGGCGAACCTCGGTTGAATGGCGAGGTTCGCTACTTGGGTGAACCGGTTTGCTAACGAGCCGTTGCTTAGCGAACCTCGGTGGATGCATTTATGCATTTTGGTTGGATAGCGAGCTTCCTTTGCGTGGCGAACCTCGGATGAAATGGTTGGATGGCGAGCTTCCTTTGCGTGGCGAACCTTATATGAAATGGTTGGATGGCGAGCTTCCTTTGCGTGGCGAACCTCGGTTGAATGGCGAGGTTAAGCTACTTGGGTGAACCGGTTTGCTAACGAGCCGTTGCTTGGCGAACCTCGTATAAATGTCGAGGTTCACTGTTGTAGGCGAACCTCGGTTGAATGGCGAGGTTCACTGCTGTAGGCGAACCTCGTTTGAATGGCGAGGTTCACTACTGTAGGCGAACCTCGTATAAATGTCGAGGTTCACTGCTGTAGGCGAACCTCGTATAAATGTCGAGGTTCACTGCTGTAGGCGAACCTCGGTTGAATGGCGAGGTTCATTACTTGGCGAACCTCGTCTGACAAGAGGGCTTCGCTGCTTGGCGAACCTCGTCTGAATGGAGAACTTCGCCAAACTTTGAAGTTGTGGGCGAGCCTCGCCAAACTTTGATACTGTAGGCGAGCCTCGTCAAACTTAAGTGTTGGGGGCGAATCTCATCATATGATTGTTGAGCTTCGTTTCTCGTGCGAGCCTCGTGTTATGATTGAACTCCGCTCCTCGTGCGAACCTCGTGTTGAGGTCGAGCCTCGTCTTGACGAGTCTCGTTTTGAAGTTTGTATGGTCTAGCCTCGCCCTACCAGCGAGCCTCGCCTTGAAGCTTTAACAACTAGGGTGCTCGTGACCCTCGCCTAGAGGATTTTTTGACTGTCTACAATTTCTTATCTGTTTTACTTTGTACATCATAAAATTTGCATTGAGGATAATGCAAAATTTAGGTGTGGGGTGGGGACTAGTCATTTTTTTAGTCATTTTCCCCTTTATTTTACCATTTCTTCTTTTTTTATGTCATTTTTTTCTTTTTCATAAAAATATTGTCACTTGCCAACTTAATAGAGTTAATTAATAATTGATCTATTTGATAAAATTTTTAATTTTCTAATCGTTAGTTAGTTTTATACTCAATTTCACCTTTTGTGATAACTCTAAATAAATTTCTTAAGAAATAATTTTAAAGTAGTATCCTTTACTAAAGTCTTAACTTAGACTTTTAATTAAAGGAATGAAAATTTTGCATGCCTAGCTTAGAGTAGAAAATAATTTTTCAAGTTGTCTTGATCTAAATATTTTTCAAGACATATATACATATACACACATATATACATATTAAAAAAATTAACTTTACAAAAGAAGAGTGCGAAAAATGGGCACCAATAAAAATTCTCTTGAAATTCAAGGTGGTCTATCTTATAAAGTCTAAGTTGACCGAGTAATTAAGCCCAAGGAGTATTTCCATGCTTAATGACCTAAGCCCAATTGGGTTGGGATTCATTGGCCCAAAACTCATTAAATGGTCACTTAGAAAGCCCAATAAAGTAGAACAAAATCACTAAGGAATAAAGAGTGTAAAAAAAATACTAATAATTTTTATATATATATTTATATTTATATGTTCTTGAAAAATAAATTAATTAAGAGACTTGAAAATTATTTAAAACAAAGAGTTAGCATGTTCTTTTCAAAACTTTTAAATTAAATTTCTAAGTTAAACTTGGTTTTGTATAACTATAATGAAAAGATTTTCTAAGAGATTTACCTTGCAGTTATACATAAAAATATTTTGTTGAGTAAAAACTAGTTTCAATTAGAATGTTTAAATATATCAGGTGAATTGATTATACATTGACTTCTTTAAATTGGCAAGTTGATCGAATTTTATGGGTATATTCACTGCAAACCCTCACGAGACTACAACTCGTCCTCTAGGATAACCTAGGGGTTTAAAGGCTTGTTGTATGCGCTAAATACAACCGCGATTCCTGCGAAAGTGAGTTAGAATTTTTTTTCTTTCCCTTTTAATTTCTTTATTTGCTAGAGGACTAGCAAAAGTTTAGGTGTGGGGGTATTTGATAATCACATTTTTATTACATTTCTATACCCTCATTATCTATTTTATTTAAATAAAAATGTCACTAATAAACATGTTTTATCTTAATTTGCAGGTTAATGAAGAATTAATGAATAAAAGCTGAAAAAAAAACTCAAATTTCCTTTTTTTTACCTTTTATTAAAGCCCGGGATCAAGCCGAGCAATCTACAGAAGCCGAAGAAACAAGGATCCAATATGAAAAGAAATCAAATCAAAATCATGTTCAAGATGATTAGCCACAAAGAAATAGCATTATCTCTCAATCCGGAAGGCGGAATTTAATATATAATATATAAAAATCACCTCTCTCGATGCGACGGAGCTATCTGTATTTTTAGAATTTTACAATTCTAATCGGTTGGTCAACCGATTGACCGACCAATTGATTCGTAACTAACTTATTTTGTGGCTAAAATTTAATCCTTGGAGCCCAAGTAAAGTCTAATGGTTCTTGTTGCTTGCTGTAGGCTATAAATAGGGGTAGAGGGTGAGGGGTTTGAGTTGAAAAATTTTATAAAAACTCTATTTGGAGAGGAGGGTTACTCTTAATTGAGAAGACCTTCTAAAATTATAACTTTTGTTGCAATTAATAAAAGAATTTTTTTCACCTCTTCATATTTTTCTTTTCTTCTCTTTATTTGATCATGAAGATGAAGATAAGATGAAGATGAAGATCAAGAGGAAGATTTGCCTTCATCAAGAGGCTAGAACCCTCTTAGAATATAAGTTTTCTCTTTTATCTTTTATTTTCTTATAATATTTTCTTTTCTTCTTCTAGATATTCAAGAGGCTAGAACCCTCTTATTTTAGATTTATTGCTTTGTAGAGTAGATTTACTTTCATGTCTTTATTTTCTTGCATTACTTTCTTACATTTATTTTATAGTATAGATTTATTTTCTTGCATTATTTTCAAGAGGCTAGAACCCTCTTTGTAATTAGTTTTTATTTTCAATTTCTCACAAAGAGACTAGAACCCTCTTTGGAGTTAGTTTTATTTTATTTTCACTCTCTCTCAAAAGGCTAGAACCCTCTTTGGGTTAGTCTTTATTTTCTTTCTCTCAAAGTAGCTAGAACCCTCTTTGGAGATAGTTTTATTTCATTTTCTTTCTCTCAAAGAGGCTAGAGCCCTTTTGGAGTTAGTTTTATTTTTGTTCTCTTCCTTTTATTTCTTTATTTTATTTTCTAAGATGTGGATTCAATTCTAGATTCCTCATATCTCTAATTGAATCCCTCATCTTTTACTCTCTTGATTTTTCTCTTTATTCTAGATTTCCCTTTATTTGTTTCTTGATTTTATTTTCCTCTATTCTTGCTCCCCTCTCAATTTAGTTTTGCTTTTATTTGCACATAATCACAACCACTCTCATATCTCTCCACAACCACATTTATCACTTCTAATTATCACATACACAACTTAAGAATCAATTTTGATATTTCTTTATAACACCTTCCTCGTGGGATCGATAGCTTTTTATACTATAACTTGATAGTTGTGTACTTGCAATTTTAGGTACATATTTATTTTCCTATCAATCATCAATATTTGGTATTAGCCCCCCAAATCTTTGAAATTGTTATCAAGCCCCCTAAATATTTAATATTTCGATATTAGCCCCCCCCCCCCCCCGCGCCCCCCAAATCTTTGAAATTGATCTCAGACCCTCCAAATCCTATTAGTATGTTGAAATAAGCCCTCTAGTTAAAATGTAGTTAAAATGGGAGAAATATCTCATTTAATTTAAAATTTTCAGTGATTTGCCAGTTATATCCATCTCACACAAATCCAAACTCATTAACTACTTTAACTTATACCTGTTAATATCTCTAAATCTATTAATAAAACTCTAACCCAAACTCATTTGCCAATTCATCTTCTCCAACGTCTTCTCTAACTTCTTCCCCAACAGGAATCTATCCGATGTAAATTTGGGATTAGAGCTGAAGAGAGCCATTGGGGAAGACATTGGAGAAGATGAAGTGAAAATGGATTTGGGCTAGGTATAATTTAAAGTGGGCAATGAGTTTGGGTTTTTATGAAAGGGGTATAACTAGCAAAAAAGTTAAAGTAAATAGAATATTCCCTCATTTCAATTACATTTTAACTAAGGGCACTTATTTCAACATACTAAAGGATTTAGGGGCTTGAGATCAATTTCAAAGATTTGGATGGCTAATATCGAAATATTGAAGATTTAGGGGCTTGAGATCAATTTCAAAGATTTGGATGGCTAATATCGAAATATTGAAGATTTAGGGGCTTGAGAGCAATTTCAAAGATCGTGGCTAATATCAAAATATTGAAGATTTGGGGGCTAATATCAAAATAACCCTATAATCAAATACTTAATGTATACTTGAATACTTTCTTTCACATATCCAGATTGAAACTGTTAAAGAACACAAAACTTTATATTTGAATATAGGTAGGATAATACAATGGTTAAATTATGGTGAAGGAAGAAAATGAACAATCTAATTTCTACTAAAAGTACCATTACACCTGGAATTACTTTATAAATTAATATAAAAGAAATGGTATAATAGAAACTTAATGAAAAATGTTGACACTAAATAATTTCTTTTAGATATATCATTGCACAAAAATTATCCACAGAAAAATCTTTTAATTGACATTGTTAAATTCATTTTTGAAGTAATGTAAATACATTCAAGAAAATAAGAAAATTTTGTTCTAGACAAAACATAATCTCGATCTGAAATGGAAGAATATTTAATATGGATATAGTGGAGCAAATGCATTCAAACTGAGCTAATCCTCGATCATCCTCAACTAAAGACCAAAACAAACTGTGAAAATCTAGTAAACTTTAAAAAACAAAAACAAAAAAAACAAAACACAAAACACAAAACACAAAACAAAAAAATATTTGGTAGTTAGAAGTAAACCTGAAGCATACTCTTTCCAATTGGGTGTTTGGAGCTTCAAATACTATCGAGAAATAGTACAATTATGATCATAATTTTTTTCCCACTATGACATAAAACTAGCAGCTATAATAGCAAAACTATGATCATATAGTACAAAGTCGTCAGATCAGCATCATTCATAAGAAAATTCTTATATACAACCAAATGGTAAAGAAGAATTTATCAATCCATTAATTAAGCATCTATTAAATTATATGTCTTCTGATTAAATTACTCTTCCTTATTTATCAGATTTGAAAATGGCGTTTGATCATTCAGTTCACCAACAACAGTTGGCTTGACATGTATAAAATCAAAAATTAATAAAAAAAATAACTGACGAAGCTTGAAAACATAATAAATAAAGGACACCACAATCAATTTAGAAAGCTAACAAAGCACTTTTTGAGAGGGAGAGATTAGGATCCAAGTTCTCTCAATTGAGGACGGCTCTGATTTCGGTGCATATTGGACTTATTTGATGTTCTCATTGCAAGGGTTTTGAGAGAGGAAAAGAGCATCCTTTGCTTGTGATGATTCTGATCTGAATTGAGCATACAATTTTTATTGTACAACGGTAGAGATAAAGAACATGCTCCATTCTCAAGATGAAACGAGATCAGCATCTCAACGATGGATTAGTTGGAGGCGACTCAGGGCAAGAGAGGCTAAGAAGGAAGAGAAAAGTAGAATAGCAAATAGGTTTGGGATGAAAGAGGAGGGGGAGAGAGAGAGAGAGAGAACGAGAGAGAGACATTTCAGAGTGGGAAAAAAAGTTAATTTTGGTTTAGGTGAATCAGATCAAAAGGTTCGAACTTAGATGCTAAAAGGGTGTCTTCGAAGTTGGAATAGTGCTTTGAAAAGAAATAGCTCTAAAAGATGTGCCCTAATAATAATGAAGCAGTAGTGAGAGAACGGAGTCATGACTCAAGAAAATTATGGGAATTTTGAATTTAAATTTAAAATTTATTCAATTCTAAGGCTGCTTTTTAGCTGCCAAGTGGAATTTCTACCAAGTGGCGGTTCTAAAGAGAGCTGCTTTTAGTATATACTATAGAATTGCCAAGTGGAATTTCTACCAAGTGGCGGTTCTAAACGGAGCTGCTTTTAGTATATACTATAGAAGTGCCGAGTCATTTGAGTGATCAAAACACTTTATATATTATGTTGGTATCTCATAGAACTAATCCTACATCATCAAATAGTATCATACTCTTAAAACTATTTAAAAAATAGATATATAGTCTAAACAGACTAAACTACATATCAAAAGAGAGATAATATGAAAACAGTACAAACCAGATGGCTGAAAATATTCCTAGACATCTGAAACTTCCCAACCAGACGTTTGCCTAAAAATCCAAAAGTTTTTTATAACAAAATTTGAAAATTGGGTTTCTGTCAAACCCGATCAAACGATTGATCGCCCCGATCAGACATCTATCGCTCAACCAGACGGCTATGTCGCATGTCCAGACGAATGAATTTCGTCTAAGCGGCTACTATCGCCAGACCAGTCGGCTGATTTGTCTTTGCTCTTACACAATTGATACACTACGATGTTGTTTCGCCTCCAGTCTCTTCGTAACTCCTTAGAAGTATTATGAGGACTAATTTACCATGTTTTTACATATTTTCCAAAAAAAACAAACATAAAATACAAAGAACTAGGGTTTCGTGTAGGTTTTGTGCATGTCTTCCAATTCTATCGATCACGTAGGGATTAAAACGTATTAGATCTGCTACTAACTTGTCTAAATCATTTGGAAAACAACATCTATGAAACTTAACATGATTTGCACAAAATTCTAGGGTTTTATATTAGAATCAAAGAACAAAGTACAAAGATCCTGTTAAATAATTTTTGGTCATTTTAACAATAATGATGACTTATAAGTCATGCATTTGCCAAACTCTCTACTATTGAAAATAGATCATCATCCACTAGGTTTTACCAAACACTTTAGCTTAAATCCACTTGGCTTATAATGGATTATAAGCCAATTAATTTACGGATTAGGCTAAATTACCATATTGGTATTTAAAGTGAACCCCTTTTACCACTACGGTATTTAAAAAATCTCTGGCTACATTTAGGTATTTAAAGTGAGAGTTCGATGCAATAGGGCCCAATTTTGTTGCTGGAGATGACTTAATTTAGGGCATGTTTGTGAACTTGGCTTATAATTCACAAATGAATTTTAAGCGAAGCGGATTTATAAGCTAAATTATTTGGTAAAAAAATGAATTATATGCTGCTTTCAACAAGAGAGTGTTTGGCAAATGGGTGAATTATAATTCATCATTATTGTTAAAATGACCAAAAAGATATGGCTCTGAATTTAAACATTAGATAGACTTTGAAACTATCTTTAATGTTGAGGGGTAAACTTGACATTTACTTTGTCAAACTATATAGCTTATAAGCCATCAAAAATTAAGTTAGGTTATGGGAGCTTATTCTTTTTGGCTTATAAGTCAAAATAAGCCAGTTGCCAAATATGTTGCAATGGCTTATAAGCCAGTTTAATCAGGCCCTTAGCCTTATGGCTTACAAGGCAGATGGATTGTCATCCAAATTTGTCAAACGTGCCCCTGGTGCCGTAAGCTCCGTTGCGATCAAGGACCACGTCTTCCTTGCGTTGTGCCGCAAAGCAGCGTACCTAACCCTGAAGCATCTTCGTCTCAAAGCCAAGTCGACCCAATCATCTATTATTAAACAAACCTAATAATTCACATCTCAGTCCAATCTCTATCCTCTTCTCTTCTCTAATCTCGATCCGATCACCGACGATCACTCGGCGATGGCGGGCTTCAGCGGTGACGAGACCGCTCCCTTCTTCGGTTTCCTCGGCGCCGCCGCTGCTCTCGTCTTCTCCTGTAAACCCCGCCCTTCTCCTTCTCCTAACCATAGTTCTGAAGTCATCCGATCTCCATTATCGCAGGCATGGGAGCAGCGTACGGAACGGCGAAAAGCGGCGTGGGAGTAGCATCGATGGGAGTTATGAGGCCGGAGCTCGTGATGAAGTCGATCGTGCCCGTAGTTATGGCTGGAGTCCTTGGGATCTACGGTCTCATCATCGCCGTCATCATCAGTACCGGTATAAACCCTAAGGCGAAGTCCTATTACCTCTTTGATGGATACGCTCACCTCTCCTCTGGTCTTGCTTGTGGGCTCGCTGGGCTTTCTGCTGGCATGGCAATTGGGATCGTCGGTGATGCCGGAGTCAGGTATAGTTTGGATTTTGTTTTGGCTTGATTTGATCGCTTGGTTCTGTAGATCTTGATTGGTTTAAGATTGGATCTGTGTAGTATTGCAGGGATCGTGAATCTGTAACTTCCACTTGATATTGATTTATAGTCTTTTCTAAGTGATTAGTAATGATAAATCTATGTTGATTTTGTTACAAATTGCTTGACTAGGAATGGTTACATTGTTTTATCTGTTTGAGTAGGAAAATGATTCCTACACTCACATCCTACACTACAATTTACAGTCAACTCACAAAAAGTGGGGGTGATAGTGAGTCACCACTTGAGGGATGTGGTGGTGAGTGGTGATAGGCCACTTTTTGTGAGTGAGTGTAGATTGTAGTGTAGAATGTGAGTGTAGTTATCATGGTCCGTTTGAGTATGCCAAACCTAGTTATGATCTCGGATGATACCCACATTTTGATGATGTCTTTTTATGGTAAGGTTCAACGGAAAGATTTCAATGTGTATTATCGGGAATAATTCAATTTTATGGAAATTTAAGATGTGGTTCAGTTCTATAGTAATTCAAATAATGTGTTGATCGAAATTATTATTAAGTATATAACTTAGGTAACGAATTTGCCACTAGGGTTGGAATCAAATAGAATCGAGTATCGAGATGGTCGTATTGGTACTATTTTTTCTTTTCAAATTCAAATTAATTCTAATTTGAATTCAAATATTCTTCTTCAAGCCAGAGTATTCAAATTTACTTTGAACATTTGCTGAGTACTTAAAAGTATTTGTTAGTGATTTGATTTAGCATCCTAATCATTATGGATCTGAGTTACCAATAGTAGTTTCCTTTTGATTAAAATATGATTTTTAATAATAATTCCTAACATGAACTAATGCACAATGTGAATATTTGATCAAAGAATATGATTCAAGAAATATTCAAGAGAGACAGAGATGGATGGATTTTAATAGTACTTCCTAACTAAACGTACAACTTGAATATTTGATCAAAAAATATGATTCAAGCAATATTCATAGAGAGATAGAGGTAGATAGAGATGGATAGATATTCAACTATGTTGTACGGACACACGTGCGGTGCTGTTACGTGAGATAACAATTCGTAAAAGTTAGGGCATGGGGACTCAGCTACACACTTATTATACATATACCTACTCACATATTGTACACGCGTGCGTGTGCGCGTGCACGCACACATGTAAGTTCGAAAAGGATATCTTCAACAATTCATCAGTAACAAAACTAATTACCTATTTTGTGGTGATTCATATTTTCATTTTTCAGCTTATACTCAGTGGTCTAAATATGCTAGCCTAGGTGCGTTGGGGACTGAGCTGGTTCGTTGAGTGAACTTAAGGACCTATTATTATTGCTTCTTAATTCTTTAATTATAATTTTTCAGTTTTTTCCAACACAAAAGTACTTTTAAGTGTTTAACATTCAATAGGAGAGTAAAATAACAGTCTTACAACAATCTCACTCCATCTGATTTTAGTACCCGTTTGATGATTTCTAGTAACCCTAAAATATTTTACGCCTCGTTTGGTACGCGGGAATAGAGTCAAGTGAGAATGGAATGAATGTAGGAATGGAATGGAATTGATGTGGGAATGGAATGCTCATTCTCATTTTCATGTTTGGGTGCGATTAGATAATTATGTGGGAATATCTTTAAGAAGGCTATTTCCAGAATTTATTTTGTTATTTTCATTCTCAGTCAAGTGAGAATATCAATTCATTGATAACTCATCGGGAATAGCAATTCCCACATTAAGTGGGAATTGATGAGAAGTGGGAATGACATTTCTAGCATCCAAAAACACATCATGTTTGGTAAACATGAATGAGAAGTAGGAATTGCATTCCATTCCCACTCATTCCCGTGTACCAAACGAGGCGTTAATGCTTTTTATTTTCAACTTTGCATGATACTCTGCTGTACCACTTGATAATGATTAACGTTTCTACGTACTGGTGTTCTTTTGGTCTAGTTTTTTGAGCAAAAAGATGGCAGCTTGAGAGTAACAGGATTCCATTTCCATACCTTTTGCATGACGAGGCTTTACCAATGGGATATAATGATATTCGCCTTTTACTGCCACTGTCTTGACAGTGAAGTTGTGGTTGTGGACTTCAACTCTTAATAGATTATCATTTTTTGCCAGTAAAATTTCTTAGTGTAGGTAGTTTTATTTCATTTATTATTTTAGTTCTTGTTGATGTTAGACTGTTAGTTCTTTTTTTTTTCTTTGATCAATGAAAATATTGTATTCATTTAGCAAATAGAGCATTGTAAGTACATCTCGATACCCATATCAGACTATGGGAGACAAATACACCCCAAAAGGAAATAAAAACAACTTTACAAACTCATAAACCACTCCCTATTCTCATCAGGTATATTACTATTCAACACCATAGTCATCACTTGAAACTTAATGCTATTAACCAGTGCAATGTGGTCTTTAGCTTGCTGCAGAATTGTTCTAGCATTGCGCTCTTGCCATAGGGAATAAACAGTGACCGAGAGAGCCAATCTTTTTAACTTTTGCTTGAAGCCTTTCCCCTTCAGCCTTGTAGATTACCATCTAAGAACATCATGCCAACTGCAAGACTTCCAATTAAATTGTAATCAACTCATAATAGAGTTCCATACTAGCATAGAGTAAGGGGGCGTTTGGTTGCTTGCAATGCAAGTGTCACTTGCATGCAACTGAGACGTTGCAACTCTTCTTACATGCAACTAAGGTTGCATTTGTTTGGTTCAAAATTTAAATTTTGCAACTTGCAGTTGCAGCTGTTTGATTTTGCTTATAACTTTACATATGCAACTTTTTTTTACCATTAATAAATTATTAAAGTTATTAATTCTTTTCACACTTATAAATTTTTTTTAAAATAAAGTTTTTATTATTAAGCAAATTGACTTCTAAATTCTTTAAATATTTTCGTAAAATAATATTTTTCAAAATCATATTTTATTAAAAATTTATTTTTAAAAAATAATATATTTTATAAAATAAAATAATCGTGTAAAATAATATTTTTTGGTAAAAATATAGCTTTGTAAATGAATTTATTAAAAATATTTCTTTTTCATAAATTTTGTGAAATAAATTAATTTTTGAAATTTTTATATTATTGAATTATTTTTAAAATAAATTAAAATTTTAAAAATAATATTTTAACAAAAATATTTTAACAAAAATTTTAAAATAAATTAAAAAAGAAAGTATAAAACTATTCAAGAAAAATAATTAATAGTATTTTTTTAAAACTTAAAATAAATTAAAAAAGAAATTTTTTTAAAAACAAAATTTTAACAAAGTATAATAGTATTCAAGGAAAATTTTTTTTGAAAAATAATACTCTTCAATTTATTTTCAAAAATAACAAATTTTTAAAAGTAGTTTTTCAAGAAATTTTCCAAAAATAATATTTCTTAATAAATTATATTTATAAAGAAATATTATTTTTAGAACATAGAATTTTATAAAATAATATATTTTAAAAATTTTATTTTCAAAAATAATGTATTTTAGGAAAATATTTTTAAAAATAATATATTATTTAAAATAATAATATATTATTTAAAATAATAATATATTATTTAAAATAATAATATATTATTTTAAAAATAATATGTTATTTTATAAAATAATATATTTTAAAAAAATAATGTGTTATTTTATAAAATAATATTTTTAGGAAAAATAATATATTATTTTAGAAAAATAATATATTATTTTAGAAAAATAAGATATTATGTTAAAATTAATATATTATTTTTAAAATATCATATTACTTTTAGAATAATATATTATTTTTAAAAATAATATATTATTTTAAGAAATAATATATTTTTAAAAATTTTATTTTCAAAAATAATATTTTTTGGTAAAAATATAGCTTTGTAAATGAATTTATTAAAAATATTTCTTTTTCATAAATTTTGTGAAATAAATTAATTTTTGAAATTTTTATATTATTGAATTATTTTAAAAAAATAATGTGTTATTTTATAAAATAATATTTTTAGGAAAAATAATATATTATTTTAGAAAAATAATATATTATTTTAGAAAAATAAGATATTATGTTAAAATTAATATATTATTTTTAAAATATCATATTACTTTTAGAATAATATATTATTTTTAAAATATATTGTTTTAATAAAATTATATTATTTTAAGAAATAATATATTTTGAAAATATAATTTTTGAAAAATTATTTCTTAAAAATAATACTTTTGAAAAACATTATTTTATGAAAAAATAATGTTTTATGAAAAATGATATTTTTCAAAAGAATAATATTTTTATTTTTCCGAATAATAATAATAATTATATTTTTAAAAGTTATTGTTTTTTAAAAATTATCATTATAATTTTTTTTAAAGATATTACTTTTAGAGAAAATATTTTTAGGAAAATATTTTTAAATAACTTTATTTTTAAAAAGCTTTTTCAAGAAATTATTATAATAATAATTTTTAAAAGATTATTTAATGAAATTTTTTTGAAATTTTAAGTAATGATTTTAATTTTTAATAAATTTGGGTCAGTTGCAACTAAGTTGGAATTGTGATTTGCGGCTATTTTTTACATAAGTCATATGTTGTAACTAAGGGTTATTTTGCAACTGTGGTTGCGACTGCAACTGTGAGTTGTAGCAAAACAAATACTTGCAACTGGATAAATTTAACCCAGTTGCATGCAACTGGAGTTGCAACCACTCCAGTTGCAGGCTATCACATGCCCCCTAAGTGCAATCAAAGAAAAGATGCTCATGGCTCTCCTCCCCTTCGTGACTACAGAGACCACAAAGGTTAGAAGAGATAATACCCATATGGTAGAGTCTGTCTGTAGTGAGCAATTTTGAGAGAGCAACAAACCATAAGATGAAGGCATGCTTGGGATAGCACAATGGTTCCCAAACAGTTTGAGTCCAAGCCACTGCTGCAGTTGAAGGGAGGAATTTGTAATATAAAGCAGTAAAATTAATTTTGCCCCAACAAAGCAAGAATGCAAGGCAGTAATTAGAGCATCAGTACTCCCAAAGTGTGCAATTGCATAACCTCTAGCTATAATCAATTGTTTCTACAACCAAGAATCTCCCACCTTAGATTGCACCCTCCATTTTGTATTATGCTTCAAGCAAGTACCATGAATCCATTTGATTCATAATAAATCTCTTTTGTGATGAATAAACCATAAAAGTCTCATAGAAGAAGCAAGATCCATAACGTAGCAGAGAAACGCCCCAATCCTCCATGAGTCTTCTTGTTACACCCATAGCTCCATGCCACCAGATTAATGATTTCAACATTTCCAGACTTGCCCCAAAGAAAGCCTCTACTGAGCTCATCAATTTTAGCCAATACTTTTTTAGAAGAATATAGTTACTAGCCCAATAAATTTGAATCCCCATAATAACACTTTTGAGCAATTAAAGTATTCCAGTTTTGAAATTGCAGAGTTATTTTTTAGATCAAAGTACTACAATTCAAATATGACAGCCGTTTGCAAATGAGGGGAACAACTAAGTATTGTATAGGAAAAACCCCTTCAGGGAAGCCCAAAGTAGCAAGTTTACAGTTTTTCTTAGGCTCATCAACTCTCTCGAAGAAAATAGAGCTTTTTCTTAGATTGGCATCAAGGCTAGACAGAAATAAATTCCATCAGACAACGATTGAGCTTGTGAATAGCAGTAAGATCACTAGCAAGTTATCGGCAAAAATTGAGTGAGTGAGATTCAGTTTAGAACATTTTGGATGGTACTTAAACTCCTTGTCCAGCTTAACAAAGATAATTTCCTAGATCAAGTGAGTGAGATTTAATTGATGTTAGTTCTTAGTTTGTCATTGTTTTCTTTTTTGTTATGGACTTGTTTCTGTTAATTATCAGCAGTTTCTTATTGATTTCTTTATGTTATTCATGTTAATTGTGACTTTACCTTGTTAAGTATAAGAACTGTGAGACATTAATTGATAGTTGAAATTTGAAATAAGTAACTGCAGGAAAATATTAATGAATTTTAGAAATATGTTAAGTCATGGGCCTAAAAATATTGCATTCTTATTCTTCTTCTGAAGTGCCTAAGCAATTACTTAGGGGCTTTAAGAAGCTTTCAAGGAAAACACTTGAGCACTCGATAGCCTTTTTATTGTCAGATTTTAAAATAAATACTAAACAAATATATATCTTGGACTATGCTCTGAAGAATACAAAAGTGTTACAGGTAGGATATAAAATTATAGGCTTAAAACGGATTTCTAAATCTCAGGGTGTCAAACTTTTTTTTATTACTAATTGATACTCCTGGGCATTGCATTGCCAAGCACTACTTAATAGTTTACTAATTCCCACAAACATGAAAAGGAATTGACAGATTTACATTTTCATTTTCTTCTCCTAGTTGAAACCTTGATATATTAAGGTTCTGGCATGTTGCAGGATTCATTTACTGGTGACTCTTTGCAATTATAAATGGCTTTGTAAAGCTAAGAAACTTCATGATCATCACACTTCTATTATGAAACCATATCATGTCCAACATGTCTTAGGCACACATATCATGTGTGTTAGAATTTGTCTCTTTGTTTGTCTATGGTTATATATCCTTTCCATGCAACATAGATCACCAGCTCCTATAATGTTCTTTTTTCTTAGATGCTCAACAGGTCAACAACAAAAAATTCAACTACTTAATTTGGAAACCTTCAATTCTATTATACCATATTCTGGATTGAGAGATGTGGAACTAGGCGTGTCTTCGGAGTTCCTTATCCTGTAGGTCTGAAATTATTTTCTTCTATCTTTATTTGCGTTGTTATTCCTAGAACCAAAATCTGGAGAAAGATGGGTGCTATTACTCATTACACTGTGCAAGTTTCTTTGTAGGCAGGAAAGCTGTGAGCAATCCTAAAAAAATGCTCAAGCTTGTTGCCATTGGGTATATAGGTTCTAGGGTTCTGGAACAACATGCATTTCTTTGGTTCTAAAGTTTTTATTGCCTCATGACATGTTTTCTTGACTCTTGAAAGTGGAAGAAGGAACATGAGTGAAGGAAGTAATATGAAACGACAAAATGGAAATTTGTGGAGGGAACTTCTTTGGATAAAACAAAGTAAAAGATAAACTACTGAAATTGTATTTCTAATTTAATAAAGAAAAGATACAAATGATGGACTTCACGCCCGGCCACTTTACATGCCTAATACTAGCTGTAATTTACTTGCAGGGTTTCTCCCAAACATTCTTTTCTCTAAAATAAAAAAAGTACAATACCTTTTAAAAAAATAAAACAAAATCTAATTCTAACTAATAGATAACATCAAATAACATATCCTAATAAAATAACAAATTCAATTCTAACTAAACAACAAACTCAATCCTAACTAAAGATTTCAACTACAAGAACAATCAAATCGTTAAAAATAAAATTCTAACTGAAATATGAACTTCTGGTTACATGAATCAAATCTTCCTATTGTCCTACAACAAATCTCTCTACTTGAGGAAAACTTGACCTCGAGTTTTAAAGAGAGGACAAATTAGTGACGAATGTTGGTTCTTCATGATGATTACTCATTTGAAACTATGTATCAACTTGCTCTGGTACCAAATCTAATGCAGGACAAGACATTAAGTCATCATTAATGCAATATAAATCCACCAACGAATCACATTGATGAAATCAAATATAGAGTCAAACTAAATGTATGCAACTAAATATGAATGCAAACAATGATAATTAATTCCTAAAATGAGAATGTAACCTGAAATAATGGAATGATCAAACAAGGAATAAGATCTATAGTTTTCACAACCAATCTTATGGACTAATCAAATATGAAATTACTTGATTCCTTGCTAATTAGTTGAGAATCTCACATGAATCTTTAAACAATGGGAGCTAATGATGTAGATTGATCTTTATGATACACTTGTAGGCACAAAACTACGATCAAATCCAAAGGAAATACAATCAGAGCAAAGCAAATCAGTTTCAATTCTGTTCCAAAAGAACAGTGTATCGGAGCCCTGGTTCGGATTTCAAAGCATTCTGGTTGCTTGTAGGCATCGTTGATGGCTGAAAGCAATGTTTGCAGAGATGATCGGAGTGGTCAGAGGTGTCACGAACAAAGAGTGCATACACTGTTGATGTCAAGGACGCGAGGTGGTTGCAAGTTGAAGACGTTCAATGCAGATGCTCATGAGAAACAATAGCGAGAGGGAAAGAGCTTCGATGATGTCAATGATAGAGATAACTTACGTATGAAGGTTCTAAGGTTAATATGGCCAAGGTTAATTTGAAGTGGAAGGTTTAGATTTGAAGAGGGTAAAGTAATATATGGCTAAGATTAAAAGGCTAGGGACTTTTTGACAAGTCGAACTCACACTCTTGCAACTCACATGTAATTAAATAGCAACTCATGCTGATAGGAATCTTTTACAGAAACTTTTCATAAATTAAAAATCATCATCTGTTTTTTCATGAAAATTATAGATATTTGTAAAAACTAATCCTAAATATAAGATCAAATAATATCTAAATTGAAAACCTTATCTAAATTAATCCCAAAGTTAATATCAAGTAATCTCTATAAAATTTCATCTAAAAAATTGTAGTGTTGATCCTTATTAACTCTCCCATGTCTTTTCGGCTCGTGAACCATCTTGTCGTCCATGCATACGGATCAAGAAATCATGAACACCATTCTTGCTTTCGGTATCCTCTCCTCTGCAAGTGGAAATTATAACATCTGCGCTTTTTCTGAAAGCAAGGGTGCTATCCTGTAGTGGTTGTTAAGTGATCTGCTGGTACCCGATAAGAAATCAACCCTCTTGTCATTGGACACTGAACTAAAATTAAATTCTCTTGAAATTCCCAACTCGTAGGCGTGGAATCCAATTTCTTCTAGAGCTTCATGCAGATATATGTACGTTGGATAAGACATTTCCTCACAGTTTGAGAAAATCTAATGTAGCACGATCCGAGGCATGAGAAGTGTAAGCAAGATCCACATATCTTAATCGAACAATCAACGTTTGAATGGAAGTACTATTGCTAAATTCTAAGGGGTGAGGATCTGGGACATGCTATAGAAATCTGCATAGGATCTGAAAAGTAATTGGTTCTCTGTCGTTTGTCGAGAAAATCACACTAGATCTTTGAACAACTGATTTCTGTGACCCAGAGTGATTCTATCAAGCACCTGCACCGTCAAACAATCGAATCCAAAAAGAACACTCAAATAGAAGCGGTATGCCTGTAATAAGTCTGCTTGAAGAGAAATAAGAGTGTTGAGGGTCTGTAGACATTGCTAGATGACTCATAATCTTCGAACAATGGCAAGGGGAAGTTGTCGGGAACTTCTGGTTGAGTTTGAACATGCTGGACGCTTGTGATGAAGGCGGCGATGTCAAGGTCCGGTGGAGAAGAGGAGATGGCAGGGGCGATGGGGCTGAAATCGATGTTGAAGGCTTCGGGCAAGTAGTCACGAGATACAATCGCAAAAGAAAAGAAACTTGGATGAGATTTGTTAGATAAGATTTAGTTAGATAATTTGGTTTATGGATTTTCAGCTTTATTTGGATAAGATTTCAAATTTTAGACACTCTTTGTATTAGCTTTAAGATTAGTTTAGATAACTTATTCAGTTTAGCGATTATTTGATCTTATCTTAGGTTTTTTTTATTTATAAATATCTTTAATTCTCATGAAGGAGGAGATGATTTTTATTTACGGATTCTGTGATGCTTCTGTGAGAGATTCCTATTAGCATGTGAGTTGCTATTTAATTGCATGTGAGCTGCAAGGATGTGAGTCTCACTTATCTGGAAGTCCTTAGCCATTTACTCTTAGTCATCTGTTACTCCACCGGTTTACCCTCCTCAGATCGGAAGCCTCAACTTCAAAATGCTTTATTTTTCTTCACTGTCCTTCCTTGTTTACCACTAAGTGAAAAGCTAGACTTTCTTTGAATTTCTCAGCTATTCATCAATGTGATTTCTTTGAATGTTTAGCTCTGTGTCACTATTGGTATTTTGCTCCAATCAAGAGTCTTTCAGGTCTTTCAGGATGTTACTCTCACCAGAGCACTCTTAAACACAGAGTTTCTACCATTGTCCTTCACAATGCTAGCTGTAGCTAGTTATTATTTCTTAGGGGAACTAATTATATGATATTTTCCCAATGCTCAAGGGATTTTTCGTTCACTTCTGTGTTCATGATGGTTAGAAAAATTTTCTTTTGTGATATTGATTTTGTGGCTGCATGATCTTCTCTTTTGGTCCATATTAATCTAGCCTTTTCTTATCTTCTTCTTCCACTTGATTGCAAAAAGAGTTGGAAGAGCTTCAACAATTTTACTGAGATTTCTTACTATAAATGTTTGCAGAGCCAATGCTCAACAGCCAAAACTTTTTGTGGGAATGATCCTCATCCTCATCTTTGCTGAAGCACTGGCTCTCTATGGCCTTATTGTTGGCATCATCCTCTCTTCTCGTGCTGGCCAATCAAGAGCAGACTAGAAGGATGGGCTTGAACGAAAGGGGAGAAGATATCCACACGCCTGGTGATTGACTGGTTAGTTCTTGCCTTGAGTTACTCCCAGGTTATTAATTCCAAGTACGTGTATGTTCTCAGAGCTATTTTTACAGACTTGCTATTGTTATGTAGCATTTAGTTCCAATAAATTGAGCACGAATGAGTTTGTATGCAAATAAAGATTACACTGCTGTTTCCTTTCACAATGTATAATTCTCTCATCTGGGTTATATTTGTCTATTTAGAGGTGTTTTGGTGCAAGCTAGTTGGTTAACTTTTTGTGATTTGATAAGGTTATGCATCAGAGGAAATTATCACATGTCTACTTCTGATTATTGTCACAGTTCTATTTGCACGTCATGTATTAGTTGTCAAAGTGCCATTTATAACGAGGACGAGTAACCTTAATCTGGAGACAGCTCTTTTGCGTCATCTAGGCCTAGAGACATGTATATGCATGGCGTAAAACATAATCTTATGGTTTTGGGGTTTACATACGATCAAAATCAGTATTATAAATTATTATTATGCGAGTGGTGGTTCTAGTTCTTGTTAGTGAAAATGTCTTAATTATAGATTCTTCTCGTGGAAAACTTAGAATGTTTAGATAATTAACTTGTTTTCACGTTGACTTTGTAACATTGGGGAAGCCAAATGGACTAGGTTTTGGTTCTCCAAAGTCGTAGACTTTATCTGCAGTAATTAGCTCATTTATTATGTTAACTTTGTAACATAGTAGAAGCCAAACAAACTAGGTTTTGCTCCTTGTTTACTTTTATCTCCGATACTTTGAGGAAAATTGGTTTGAATTGCTTTCAGTATGTAATCAAATAGGTTCATAATTTTACATCACTAGGTTGCATTATGGAGAAATTTTCAAAAGACCCATTTACAATTTTATTCTCCAAAATCGACTCATTTCAAATTTATTTACAAAAATTGACCCAGTTTCGACCACGTCAGTAGCGCAGGCTAAATCTGGGTCGATTTTAAAAAAATGCTTTCCTTTAATTAGTCGGGGTTGCCAACCCTAACTAATTAGACGCTTGTTTAATTACATGGGTTAGTAGTGGGTGCTGAAATTGCAGTTCAAAATAGTCACGGTTGCCAACCCGACTATTTAGAAGGTTAATTAATATGGCTACTAATTAGTCAGGGTTGCCAATCTCGACTACTTAGAAAGAAATCTTTTGACCTAGTTAAAATTGAGTTTATTTTTGTAAATATGTTTGAAATGGGTAGATTTTAGTGAATAAAGTTATAAATGGGTTTGTTTTGATAATTTCTCCGTTGCATTATTGTTGTTTTTCTTTTTACTTTTAATTAGAAGTAGTAAATGCATTTCTTTCAAGATGTGTGCTCATTTGGGATGTATCTTGGGTTGCAGGGCTTGGGTCCAAGCCACTTGAGCCTTGGAAATTACATAGTGAGATGAAACTGAAGGTGAACTTAATAGATATCTGAAGGTGAACTTAATAGATATATATTAGTGGTATGCCCGCAAGAAGTGAGGCTGATTTTGTCCTTGGTGACTACGATAAGAGGCTTTGTAATGCTAAAAGCAATAGCATCTCCCTTTTGATGGTTTCAGTAGGGAGATGATTGCAGCTTGGTATTGTATGCCTTTGCTTACGTGGGATTTTCTCATAATATATTGCTGGAATTCTGATAGAATTTATTCTTTGGAAGGACAAGCATTTTTGTCCCAACACTGAGAGAGTCTTCTTCGCATTGGAGCTATTCACGAGGAGCAGTTTGGAAGTTCAGAAGTCTAATTCTTAGACCATCACATTTTATTCCAAAATATCATATCTGACATCATATTTGCTTGGTACTTGTTGGAAGTGTTCTGAAGCACTCTCTTTAATGGTTGTCTTTTTGGATGTTAACAGTGAAGGTCTAAAGCATGGGCTTAATTCAGATTTAACTACAAATTTGATTGAAAATTATTACGTTCATTAAAAGACTAGCATAATAATGATTTATTAGCTTATTAATAATGTCAAAACTTCGCTCCAAAGTAATAAATAGGATTAATTTTAGAAAACCCCCTCAACTATGGGGCTTGTCTTAGAAAACTCCTCTCAATTATCTTATCTTTAGAAAACCGCCCTTAAATTTGAGGGTGTTGTAGATAACCCCCCTCAACTTTCAAAATATGACTAAACCCCCCTTAACTATGGGTGTCTCACAAAACCCTTTTTATCTTTCTAGTTTTTTTAAATAACCCCCCTAATATTATTAATTTGAAATATGCAATGACTAAAATACCATTGGTTGAAAAAATTCATGTGAGTTTAAAAACCCAGCCCAATCAAATATTAGACTTCGGTTCGATGGGTTTTGTTAAGGAAACTAATCTTTAAAAAAAGTTTAAAAGTTTCAATTCTTTCAAACATTACAAGCATGGATAAGCTGAAAATAAAAGAAGTTTAGTGTTTCAAAAAAGAAAGAAAAAAATTAGATTTGCACGTAAACGTAGCAATGAAGATGGAGGAATAAGAAGATGGGGGAAATAAAATGAAGGGTTTTTACATCAAAATCAGCTTAACTTTGTCCCAAATTGATGGTTACCACGTATATATTTTTTTTGATGTAAACCACCTAAACTTGCTAACATCTTTGCAATGTCACACTTTTTTTTACTGTTCACCCACGAAAAAATTTGATATTCTTATTTTACCCTCATCTTCTTCCTCACAAATCCTAACATAACCCTAAGCTCCTCCATCCTCCTCTTCTACAAATCATAACCCTAAACCATGGCCACCACCTCCCTCAAAATCCTAACACATGGCCGCCATCTCCTCCAAAATACTAACTCTAACCCATGACCACCACCTCCCTCAAACCCTAACCCTAATCCTAGTTCCTATTTGGGAAAGAATGGGAGAGTGGGAGGTCGGGAGGAAGAGGGAGGACGAGAGAGAGTGGGAGGGGAGTTGGGGGAGGAGGGAGAGGGAAGATGGGGAGAAGAGGAGGATGAGGAAGATAGGGTTAGGGTTAGGGTTAGGGCTAGGGTTTGTGAGGAAGGAGACGAAAAAAATAAGAAAATGGTGAGGGTAAAATGGTCATTTAGTGTATTTTTTGGCTGAAAATTGGATTAGGTGTGACATTGCAAACATGTTAGCAAGTAAAGGTGATTTACATCAAAAAAAAAATGTAGGTGGTAACCATCAATTTGAGACAAAGTTAAGGTGATTTTGATGTAAAAACCCTAGAATGAAAGTTGTTTTTAATCAAAAAAAGTTAAAAATGAACACTATGGTAAAAATAATTTAATGTCTTAGGGATAGTATGGTTATTTTAAATTATTTGTTCCTTTAAATTATATTAGTTTAGGGGGTTAAGTGAGAAAAGTTAACGGGGGATAAATAATATTTTGAAAGTTGAGGAGGGTTATCTACAACAACTCTATAATTGAAGGGGGTTTTCTAGAGTTAAAATAGTTGAGGGAGGTTGTCTGAGACGACCCCCGTAGTTGAGGGGGGTTTTCTAAAATTAACTCTAATAAATACATGATACAAGTCCATATGAGTTGTGAAAATCTCTACGATTGTTTATGTGAAACCACATACAATCATAGTGAATAATAGCGGGTAAAAAGTCTCAGCTAGAACAAGTGTTCATGAATCATATAATTTAAGATTTGGACTAGGACTAGGACTGTTAGGGTGGATTCTTAGGCTATGGATTCTTGGACAACTTGAAATTAGGTTCTTTTGGATTGAATAGAATTTGGTAAATTTTGTTTATCATTAAATTAGTATGTTAAATAATAACCATTAGCAAACATAACTATGTTTTAGTTAGTAAATCATTATTTCTTAAATTATTAATTAATATTTAATTAACTATATAAATATTAATAAAAGAAATTACAACAAAACTGAAAGAGGATAGGCATAACTAAGGACGAGTAATGTTAGGGGGTGTTTGGTTCACAAGTTTTAGGAAAAGTTATTGAGAAATGGCAGTCTCGTAAATAAAAGTTTTCCTATAATTGAGTTTTCATATGTTTGGTTCGCTCTAGATTTATGGAAAACATTTCTTAAAAAGTACAGAATAGTGGGAAAACAACTTCCTAGCAATTTGAGAGGAAATCTCATGGAAAACTGACAATATTATTAAAAAAGTAATAAACCCGTACTTTTTTACTTGTTTTGAACCAAACAACTTCCTAGAAAAGGAAAACTTGACATTTCTTAAAAGTACAATACCCATTTTCTTGTTTTGAACCAAACACAAGAAAAGAAAAATTTGTACTTTTTAACTTCTCAATATTTTATTTAGGTGGAAAATATTTCTTATAAAAATGGATGGAAAACATTTCCTATAGTTAAGTTTTCCATGAACCAAACACCCCCTTGGGCAAAAAACACCCTCTTAGGCAAAAAAGCGTTGGTGAAATGTCAGAGGAAAACGCTTGACTTTTCTTTTATATAGTTGACTTTTCTTTTATTATAATGATATATCTGAATTAGATCCTTTGAGAGATATATACGTCATCACTGCGCGTACTTCTTGTCATAGATTACGTTAGGCTTCTGTTGTGTTGTCGACTTGTCGTCCATTGTGTCCGAGGGGAGATGATTATCTTTTTATTCAGAAAAGAAAGAAAGGACATTTTCACTATTATGTGACAAACTAGTCTTTTAGCCATCATATCGCAATTCACCTATATTTTATTGTACTTCAATTAATCGAATCCGATTAGAATTTAAAAGATTTATTGACTCACCCCCGCTTCGAAGCACGGGAACCCCACAATCTGCCCGATTGACGTTAGAAAAAAATATCCTCGCTTGACAATCATGATATTGAATAAATTATATAACACTATAATTAAAATTAAGATCATTCAAGTAAATCATGTTAGTAAATATTATAATAGGAAATTTAACAATATTCGAGCTTAGTTGTTGAAGTCATCTTTGATAGTCAATCCAAATTAGTTTTGGAATTCAAGAAACTTGGTAATTCAAATAAATCATGATATTTTGTATATAAACAGTACATTCAAGAATTTTTAGAATGCAAGTAATTTCATAATTAAAGTAAATCATGTTAGTAAATATTCTAATAGGAAATTTATCAATATCTAAGCTTAGTTATTGAAGTCATCTTTGATATTCAATCCAACTATTTCCAATCACGACCTGCAATATTAAACATAAAAAATAGAAATAAGCTACAGTTATAAATGAAAAAATATATTTATTGAAAATATTAATCTAAACGATCATTATTAAAGTAAAATAAAAATATTTTCCACAAATTAAAATAATAGGAAATTTACCAATTTCCAAACTCAGTTATTAAAGTTATCTTACATCTTAGATATTCAATCCAGATATTTTCCAATCACGACTGCAATTTTAAACATAAGCCAAAAATCGAAATAAAATATGATCATAACGCATGATAAATATTTTTACAAATATCATTCTAAGAATTATAATCTAAAATATCATATTCTAAAAGAGTAATAAATACTTTTCAAATTAATTTAACAGAAATTTAACAACATCCGAGCTCGCTTATTAAAGTTATCTTTGATATTCAACCCAATATTTTCTAAATCATGACCTGCAATATTAAATATAATACAAAATAAAAATTAGCTATAGTCATAAATCAGAATAAATATCTGTCACTTATAATTAAGATCTGAAAATTAAACAAATCATAATTATTTAGTTTGTGATTAATATTATTGGTGTCTAAAAATTACTTCAAGTAGTAGGATACTATGAAATTATAAAATATTATTTATTTACGATCATACTGAAGAATATTTTTATCAATTTCATGAATTGTCTATATTCAGGAAATTTGAAAACTAAAATTTAGAAAATTTTCACTATTTATTTAGTTTCATGAATTATCGACTTCAGAAATTCTAAAACTAAATAATTTTGAATAAAAATAAATTTTCAAAAATATCTAAAAATAAAAATCCAAAATTCAAATTAATTTTAAAAATTCAAAAACTAAAAAATTTTCAATAAAAATAAATATTCAGTTTAATATTTTAAAATAAAAAATAAAAATATTAAATTAATTTTGGTATTCATTAATCTCATAATTACTATTTTAAAACAATTTCAGAATTAATTTATTTCAAGATTGGTATGAAATTGAAAATAATTTGAAAAATAGGAACATGACCTAAATTTGGTAATTTAAGTAAAGTTAGATTTTTCCAATAATTTCCTTAAAATATGAATCTATTATACATAAATTTGGTAACTTGAATTTGGTAAAATAAATTTGGCAATTTAAATTTTTAGAAATTGAAGTATTAATTAATCTCAAAATTAGTAATAAATTTAGTATGAAAATAAAATTTCACAAATATTTCAAAGTAAAAATCCTAAATTCAAATTAATAACAGAAAATTCGAAATTGAAAACTGGAATAAATTTTCAGAAATATTTAAAACGAAAGATTCAAAAATTCAAATTAATTTCAGAAATTCCTAAATTAGAAAATTTTGAATAAAAATAATTGTCAAAAATAGTTAAAAATAAAAAAAATAAAAAATTCAAGTTAATTTCAGAAAATTTGAAATTCAAAATTGGAATATATTTTCAAAAATATTTAAAAATAAAACCATAAATTCAAATTATTTTCAGAAATTCCGAAATTAAAAGTTTTGAATAAAAATAATTTTTCAGAAATAGTTAAAAATAAAAAAATAAAAATATTAAATTAATTTTGGTATTCATTAATCTCATAATTACTATTTTAAAACAATTTCAGAATTAATTTATTTCAAGATTGGTATGAAATTGAAAATAATTTGAAAAATAGGAACATGACCTAAATTTGGTAATTTAAGTAAAGTTAGATTTTTCCAATAATTTCCTTAAAATATGAATCTATTATACATAAATTTGGTAACTTGAATTTGGTAAAATAAATTTGGCAATTTAAATTTTTAGAAATTGAAGTATTAATTAATCTCAAAATTAGTAATAAATTTAGTATGAAAATAAAATTTCACAAATATTTCAAAGTAAAAATCCTAAATTCAAATTAATAACAGAAAATTCGAAATTGAAAACTGGAATAAATTTTCAGAAATATTTAAAACGAAAGATTCAAAAATTCAAATTAATTTCAGAAATTCCTAAATTAGAAAATTTTGAATAAAAATAATTGTCAAAAATAGTTAAAAATAAAAAAATAAAAAATTCAAGTTAATTTCAGAAAATTTGAAATTCAAAATTGGAATATATTTTCAAAAATATTTAAAAATAAAACCATAAATTCAAATTATTTTCAGAAATTCCGAAATTAAAAGTTTTGAATAAAAATAATTTTTCAGAAATAGTTAAAAATAAAATAAAATCCAAAATTCAAATTAATTTTGGATTCATTAATCTCATAATTACTATTTTTAAAAATTTCAAAATTGGTATTAAATTCAGAATAACTATAATTCAAATTAATATTACAAATTCTGAAATAAAAAATGTTGAATAAAAATAAAATTTTAGAACAATTTAAAAGTAAAAATTCAAATTAAATTTGAAATTCTGAAAGAAAAATTTCGAATAAAATTTATTTTTCAAAAATATTTAAGATAAAACAAATGAAAATTCATATTAATTTTGATATTCATTCATCCCATAATTACTATTTTTGGCAAATTTGAGAATTAATTTATTTCAAAATTTGTATTTAATTTGGAATAATTTGAAAATAGGAACTTGATTTAAAATTTCCAATTTAATTCAAGTTAGGTTTTTCCAAAACTTTCATTAAAATATAAATTTATTATACATAAATTTGGTAACCTTAATTTGCTAACATAAATTTGGTAATTTGAATTTTTTTGAAAATTTAGTATTAATTAATCTAAAAATTAGTATTAAATTTGGTATAAAACTAAATTTTTACAAATATGTAAAAATAAAAATCAATAATTCAAATTAATATCATAAATATCTAAATTTAAAAATATGGAATAAAAAATATTTAAGAAATATTTAAAAGTAAAAAGCCAAAAATTCAAATTAATTTTGAAAATTTTGAAAATAAAAAATTTCTAATAAAATTAATATTTTAGAAATATTTCAAAATAAAAACTTAAAATTCAAATTAGATATTCATTAATCACATAATTACTATTTTTGGCAAATTTTAGAATTAATTTATTTCAAAATTGGTATTAAATTTGAAATAATTTGAAAATAGGAACATGATCTAAATTTACCAATTTAATTTAAGTTAGATTTTTTCCAATAATTTCCTTAAAATATGAATCTATTATATATAACTTTGGTAACTTGAATGCGTAACATAAATTTGGTAATTTCAATTATTTTTGAAAATTCGGTATTAATTAATCTCAAATTTAGTCTTAAATTTGGTATGAAAATAAGATTTCTCAAACATGTAAAAATTAAAAAATTCTAAAATTCAAATTAACATCATAAATTCTGAAATAAAAAATTTGGAATAAAAATAAATTTTTAGAAACATAAAAATAAAAAGCTAAAAATTCAAATTAATTTTAGAAATTCTAAAACTAAAACATTTTGAATAAAATTAAAATTTGAAAAATATATAAAAATAAAAATAAAAATTGAAATTAATTTGGTATTCATTAATAACATAATTACTATTTTAAAAATTTTGGAATTAATTTATCTCAAAATTGGTATTAAAATTAAAATAATTTAAAAATTGGAACGCGGTCTAAAATTGGTAATTTAATTAAAGTTAGATTTTTAAAAATTCGAAATTTTATATATTTTGATAAAAAATCTTAATTTAAAAAAATATATTTTGTTTTTAAATATTTTTAACAAAAAGTTAAATCAAAATGTTAATCCAATATCTTTTATTCTAATATATTTAATAAATCAAGTCTAGAAATTTCAATCAAAATATTCATCGAATTATGAAATAAAAATAAATTTTTGATATAAAAATTTTGACATATTAAAAGGTCATAAAGTATTGTACCGAAATTAAACTTGCAGATAGTTAGATGGCGGGCGTCCTCCGATCTTTGAATTTCTGATGACGATGATGAATATTCTTGAGGGTTGTAGAATAAATACCTGAAATTCTATAAACTTGAGTCCACACAGAATAAGTAAGAACTAACATGCCCTCAATTAAACAAAAACAACTACTTTATTTTCACTTTATACACTATACCATTCTAAATCTCACACATACATCATCGATAAAATTGGATAATGAAATAAAATCAAAATTGATAATGTAAACTTCAACAAATTGGGGAATTAAGCCTTGCATAAGGTAACATACGCAAAAACCAACACACTCTTGGTTCACAATATTTATTTTCACTCGTATAACAATATGATCTCTATACATCCGTATTTCTTCATATACGAATAAATTTACAATTTAGATTTCAAAAATAAATACATAAAAAAATCAAAATTACCTATCAAGTTTGCCCACAACTTTTTGCGCCTCATTAGCATACTTGTCCTCCACAAAAGCGTAACCCCATAACTCTCCAGTTTTATTCTAGAATAACTAATCAATGTTTAAGCAAACAAATAAAAAATAAATACATGAATATAAATAATTTTTTAAAAATTTCATAAAGGAGGAATCTTTAATGATAATCAATACCTGAAATTCCCAAAAATAAATATATACACAATCTTTCAAGGGCATTGATCAACAACCATAGAACCCGCTCCAAAAATTAATCAAAAAAGAAACAAAGTAACTCAGAGGAATTTTCGAGGGAGGAGAGATTTTTCTTAGATATTTGATCAAGGAGGAATTTTTTTCGAGGGAGAAGGAGGCGTTTTTCCAAGATTCTGATCTCGGAGGATTTTTTTCGAGAGAGAGGAGGAGGCGTTTTTCTGAGATTTCTGATCTCAGAGGAATTTTTGAAGATTTGGAATTAGTTACAAATTATATGGTAATTGAAGAAATGTTGGAAATTACTAAATAAATAGATTTTTAAATTAACGGCTTAAATTAATTGGAGGATTTTTTTTAATTAGATGAACGGTGTAGAGATGTGTACACGTGTCAAAAAATTTTATGAAGGAGAAATATGATGTGGCATTCTCTGATGAGTTTGAAGGTTTTTTGATTTTGCATTAAAGTATACACTAGTAAAAGATGGGATAATCTTTGGATTTTTGAACATTTTGTACAGAGAATATATAGTAATGTGGGGACAAGGAGTGTAAAAAAGCTTTCTGTGGCTGATCATATGTCATGACTCATTGTGTACTTTTTGACCCCAAGGTCATTGAGCTGCATATGACATGAGACAAATTCCCAAAAAATGATGCCTAGCACATTGTCTCATGTCATACCAATTGTCTCATGTCATACGCAGCTCAATGACCTAGGGGTCAAAAAGTACACAACGAGTCATGACATATGATCAGCCACAGAAAGCTTTATGACACATTAGATTTTTTTCGAGAGAGAGGAGGAGGCGTTTTTCTGAGATTTCTGATCTCATAGGAATTTTTGAAGATTTGGAATTAGTTACAAATAATATGATAATTGAAGAAATGTAGGAAATTACTAAATAAATAGATTTTTAAATTAACGGCTTAAATTAATTGGAGGATTTTTTTAATTAGATGAACGGTGTAGAGATGTGTACACGTGTCGAAAAATTTTATGAAGGAAAAATCTGATGTGGCATTCTCTGATGAGTTTGAAGGTTTTTTGATTTTGCATTAAAGTATACTCTAGTAAAAGATGGGATAATCTTTGGATTTTTGAACATTTTGTACAGAGAATATATAGTAATGTGGGGACAAGGAGTGTAATAAAGCTTTATGTGGCTGATCATATGTCATGACTCATTGTGTACTTTTTGACCCCAAGGTCATTGAGCTGCGTATGACATGAGACAATGTGCTAGGCATCATTTTCTGGGAATTTGTCTCATGTCATACGCATGTCTCATGTCGTACGCAGCTCAATGACCTTGGGGTCAAAAAGTACACAATGAGTCATGACGCCTAGCACATTGTCTCATGTCATACGCAGCTCAATGACCTTGGGGTCAAAAAGTACACAATGAGTCATGACATATGATCAGCCACAAAAAGCTTTATTACACTCCTTGTCCCCACATTACTATATATTCTCTGTACAAAATGTTCAAAATCCAAAGATTATCCCATCTTTTACTAGAGTATACATTAATGCAAAATCAAAAAACCTTCAAACTCTTCTACAAACCCTAACCCTAACCCATGGACCTCATTAATTCTTCAATAACTAACCACATTCCTTGAGTCCAAAAGTAATTTCTCTGGCCAAAATTTCATAAAGTAAAATTTGAAAGTAGAGATGTGCAAATTACATTAAAAAGTAGGGGTTTTACACCAAAACCATCTTTACTTTTACTCAAATTGATACTTACCACCTTCAAATTTTTTTGATGTAAACCACCTTTACTCGCTAACATGTTTGCAATGTCACACCTAATCCAGTTTTTAGCCTAAAAAATATGCGAAATGACCATTTTATCCTCACCATTTTCTTATTTTCTCATCTTCTTCCTCACAAACCCTAACCCTAACCACCCTAACCCCTCCTCATCCTCGTCTTCTCCCCATCTTCCCTCTCCCTCCTCCCCCAACTCCCCTCCCCCTCTCTCTCATCCTCCCTCTTCCTCCCCGACGTCCCACTCTCACATTCCTTCCCAAGTGGGAACTAGAATTAGGGTTAGGGTTTGGGGTAGGTGGCGGCCATGGGTTAGGGTTAGGGTTTGTAGAAGAGGAGGATGGAGGAAGTTAGGGTTAGGGTTAGGGGTTGGAAGTAAGAAGATGGGTGTAAAATGGAAATATCTGATTTTTCATGGGTGAAGAGTAAAAAAAGGTGTGACATTGTAAACATGTTAGCAAGTAAATGTGGTTTTCATTAAATTTTTTTTAAAGGTGGTAAGTATCAATTTGAGTAAAAGTAAATGTGGTTTTGATGTAAAAACCTCTAAAAAGTATATCAAAGAAACTAGACCTTCCAAGATCCAACAAAATTGTATTGAATAAGACTGAAGTTGTGTAAGCAAAAAAAGTTTTTCTAAAGAGTGCCTATGGGCAAAATGGAAGAGAGATATACAGAGAAAGTTGAGTAGTAAGTGAGATTCAATGTTTCTCACTTATTCTCTCGTCTTGTTTCACCTCTCTTTATCTTTCTCCTTTTGTTGATGTAAGAAAATTGATGTGTGGTTTAGGCCTTAGGGGAGTTAAAACTTTTTTTTTCAGGTCTCTTAATCATTTTTTATGGTTGATTCTCTCGTTGAGGATCTTGAGTTGTTATTTCCTACACAAGTAACAGATGTTAGAGACTCCCAGAGGTTGTTTCCTCCGGCGTGCCCTCCGACGCTCAAGTCAGTGGCTAGTCTCTTAATCTGAAGAGAAAAGCAGAATGTAATCTTTAGGGTTTTCTTGTGCATAAAATTACGTTCCTTAGTGTGGTGGAAGTTGTCACTATTTATAGAGGGTTTATGGGGGCACGTTGGTAATATTGGTCGGGTTTGTGCAGTGATGGTGCAAACTATGCTTTACACGTGTCGGCAGCCATTTGAACGAGTCAACTTTGCAATCAGTGATGGCACTATTGAAGTAATGGCGTGTCCAAGGAGCTTAGGAGGTTCTGGCTCGAGCAGTCATAATGGCTCTGACGTTGCATTAAAGTTGATGGTGACTGGGCGACAAAATGCAGGTGCTGAATGTTCATGCATTAAGTACGATGTGACTTTTGATGACGCTTGGCAAGTCATTTCACTATTCGAGATGCGCTATGTCGGTTCCTAGTGGAGAGCGTCATTCGTCTTGGAGTCGAACATCCAACAGACCCCGGGTTGGAAGCATCTTTCATCTCGGATTTGGATCGTGAGATATGTCACCCACGGCTCATCACCCGGGTCTTGCTTACAGATGCTATGGGAGTCAGCCAGTCAATTACTACACGTGTCCATTTCTCAAGGTTTCATTAGCCTTGGTGGTTTCCAGGGTATAACATTGGCTCATTTTCACTCGGACTCGGGAAGCCGAGTTTGGGAGAAAATGAACCAGCTCATGCTTACAGGATCTGGACCGTCCTTACTGGAAGACAGCTGTGATTTGACGTTTTTGACGTTAGTGGTGATCGTGTGGCCATTTTGATGGTGTGGTGCCTCGTTTGACGGGACGCCACTTCGATTTTTAAAAACCGTCAACAATTTTCCCGTAAATCGTGCCAACCATCTGTTATGCGTGATGTGTCTTCTCCTTACGCCTATATATATATATATATATATATATATATATATATATATATATATATATATATATATATATATATATATATATATATATATATATATCTCCTTTTCTCCTTCTTTCTACCTCGCAAAAGACCCTAGGTCTTCGTCTTCTCTGTCAACGCAAGTCAGCTTTCCTCTTCTAAAAAACTTTGCTGTACTCCATCCATCTTTTCGACTGCTCCAATGGCTTCTAGTGCTCAGCCCACTGTGGTTCGCCATGAAGCCAAAATTGGTTTGTTGGGCAAGTACAAAGTGAAGGTGTTCACGGGCTGCCTCGCTCAAGATTTTGATATCCCTAGTGCCCTTACGCTATTAGCTCCATCCAGGGATCAATCTGTCTATCACCATTGGGTGGTTTGGCGCCACTATACTGGCATCATCTTAACTATGGCCTTTGCCTGCCATTGCACCCATTTCTTCAAAATGTTTTCAGGGCTTTGGGGATTGCACCGGTGTAGCTAGCACCATACTCTATTGCTTTTTTGGTGGTGTTCCTTATCATTTGCCACCATGTAAATGTCAAGCTGACGCTGGGCATGCTGGGTCGCCTGGGGTGCGTTAAGGCTGGCAAGAGGGAGGGCCACTTTTACCTGCAGACAATGGGTGATTACCGGCTAGTGTCTAATGCCCCTACGACAAACAAGGGTTGGAGGGAGAAGTCCTTCTTTGTCATTGGTGCTTATCCCATCCTGGCTTGCTCTACATGGCCAGAAATCAAGAAGGAGTGTCTGAGGACGGACAAACTCTCGGACGCTGAGTTGCGGGGCTTAGAAAGGATCCAGGCATATAATGGGTCTCGACGTTGGGAGAACTTGTTTGATAACACCATTCTTTGAGCCGCTGACATATTCTCTATCCCTGATACTGAAGCAAATTTAGCTCGGGCTGTAGTTTTATTAGTTGACGAGCAGCCTGCAGAGGGCTCCCAGCCTGGCTCTCCTGTTGTGCCTCGGAAGCGACTTCGTGGTGATCAAGTGGTAGAGGAGCTTCAGACCTTGCACCAGTAGCTTGTCGCTGAGATCACAACCAAACTTGGTCTGATCAAATCTCCTGCTCATGCCGAGGGATCTAAGTGGAAGAGGAAGAAGACGGCTTCCAAGGGTCATCGCCGTGCTGAGAGCAGCACGTGAGAGCTCTTCACTCTTTGAGTTGAGGTAGCTAAGGCTACACCTGGACAGGTTGAGGCTGCACTTAGACAAACCAGTGGGGTTTCAGCCCCAGAAACTTCCCAACGTCCACTTGGTTTTATCGAAGTGGAGGGTGGTTCCCTGCAACCACTTCCTGAGCAGAAGGCCAGAGGGGAGAATTTCCTGTCAGGGAACCGACAGAAGGTGAGGATTCGAATGAGGCCAGAGCTGAAGGAGCACCGACCGAGATGGGAAAGGGGCTCGGGTCATCCTGAAGACTTGGAAAAGAGCTGGTTGCTAAGGAGCCGGTCACCGAGGCATATGAGCCAGTGGCTGTGAGGTCTTTGGGTCTTTCGACAGCTGTGCATGAGGGTCAGTATGAGTGGCGCTTCCCCCACTGTATCAGCAATCTTCCCCCTACCCACCACCTGGGAGGGGATTCGTGCCATCTTGATGGGGATGAAGTCCCCACCCTTGCTATGAAGGGGAGCCAATGGAGGAGCGTCTTTTCATTCCTAAACACCGAATGGATTCTAGGGGGTCGATCTTAGAGTTTCGGGCTGACCAGGCCAAGGCCGTTGAGCAGTTCCTTCTTCTGGATGATGAGGCATTGCTGTGTGAGACTCCTGACATCGGTCTCCACTACGCTCTTAGGAGCTATCTCATCCGGGGGGCTCTTTTGGAGTTTGAATCATTTCAACGGCTCAAAATATATCGGGGGCTCTTCTTCAAGCTCCAGGCCAATCTAGAGGTGCGGAAGGAGGCTTGAGAGATGGCCGAACAGGCAGTTGCCACTAAAGGTAGCAAGATTGATGAACTCAAGAGGAGCCAGGCCGTGGTGGAGCGTGAGCTAGCCACAAGGATGAGGATCTTAAGGTGGCCGTGGCTAGTGCTCGGCATCGCGAGGCTTAGCTTGTACAGGCCCAGAAAGAGATAAGGAGCCTCAAAGAGGATCTTAACCACACCCATCACGACATGGGACTCACTGTTTTGGGTTCTTTGTATATTGTAATTGACGCAGATTACAATGAAAGAATTACAATTAAAACTAAGAAAAAATTTATATTTTCCTGGGGTTCTTGTCTGTGTGTCGGTAGAGCGTGAATCTTGTACTCCATTGACGAGCCGACTAAGACAATGGATCTTTTGCTGTTGATGAGGGTTGAATTGCTTGGAAGCTAGCTCAGTCTTCTCTTAGCAATATTCTCAATAAGATCGCAAGTACGATGCGTGTGGGTTTTTGGCTAAGGCTCTTTTGACCTATATTTCGAACCCTTTGAATAGATGATCTCCTCTCCTTTTATAGGCTAAAAGAGAGAGTTAATGGCCCCTTAATTATGGGTTAAGTGGCCATTAAAGTAGGAGATAATGGGGGAGCGATTATTCTCCTAAAAATAGCTCTGAAACGGCTATTAGGAGGACTTCGTGGACTTGACGAAGTTCGCTGAAGACGTGGGTGAAGGTCACTGTGGTTGCAGGTGAGGGTCGCTGCGAACGTGGGCGCGTCTTCTTCGAAAGTGGTTGACTTGGTCCACTTGAACCGACATGGGCGGAGTTGGCGAGCTTCGCCTATGAGTTTGAATTTGACACAGAATTTGACTCTAGGCTTGGCCAACTAATGACGCCTTTCGACTCGGTCTGAGGTGTGTTGTTGGGGTTAACTCGTGTCTGACTTGGTCGAGTCGAGTCGACATGAATTGCTTGGCGAGGTTCGCTTCAGTCATCAGGCGACCTTCACTATAGCTTGTTGTGGGCTTGACTTTGGGCCCATTCGAAGTGTTTAGCCCATGGGCGTTCACTTCTTAGATCCAAGCTGATCATCGGCCTAATTGAAAATACATTTTGACCGTCTACAAGACCCCCACCCCCAAAGTTTTCAAGATCCTGCATTTCAGTTTGTAGCTAGGATTGAAATACTTTGGATAAATAGCCAGAGGTGTACTGTTAAACGTGGCTTGAGTTGCCCTGATTAGGTAAAAACTTGTCTTCATTCGCCTACATGGTTGCCAGAAGTGTACTGTTGAACGTAGCTTTCTTGGTTGTAGACTTGTATCGAAGGTTTGATGATGCTTGTACTTGCCCAAATTCATGTTTGGAACGAAACTTGCCTCTTCTGTTGAGGCAATGTTGGGAAATCAAAGAAGTTCGGCTGATTTTGGGTGTGAACGAAGGTCGCTCAATTTTGTGCCGCTTAGCGGTTCGCTGACATGACGCTCGCTATCGGGCGGTTTGAGATTTGCCTCTGGATTTGTGCCGTGATTTGTGGCTGGGATTTCTTGATTGGAGATCCCGCGAGATCCGCTATGGATTTGACCGAGTTTTAGGCTAAGACTTAGCCCTCTTTGTCCGGTCCAATCAAATTTCAAAAGATGTGATTTTCTTGGGAGTTAGGATTTGAAAGAGGCTATAAATAGTAGCCATCATCATCCATTCTCACCGCCTCTACCATCTTCTTCTTCTTCCTCATTTTCTCCATGTTTGCGCTATCGTCGCATAGACCGAAGATGCTCCTCGATAGAGGAGCTGAAATCAAAAGACTCCAACAGGAGTTCGCCCAAGTTTAGGGCAATAAAGCGGATGAACTCTACATACTCCGTTGTTTAGCGGAGTTGCTCTCGGCTGAGAAGGAGATGCTTGAGGGGATCGTCCAGAACCAGTCGATAGCTTGGCACGAACTAGATCGTGATAGAGATGCATGGAGCTTCGAGTGCCGCACTCTTCGTAAGACCGTTCGGCGACTGAAATGGTGCTTGAAAAAAGATCTTTGGATCTCAACAAGTGAAGACTCCGACAGTAACTAGGTGTCACGAAAGTGAACCTAGATTGTAATTAGATGTCGTGTGGCTGACTCAGTCCCAACGTCGAGTTTTGACTACAGGGAGTGCTTCTTCCTCTTGACATGGCTCAGTCCTGTGCAAGAGGGGTACTCCTTTTTCAACAGTTCCTTCTCATCTCTGGCATAGGGCCTAGGATGGAGTAAACGGATACTATTTTTTCTGCAGTGGGAAATACTTGATTTCCCAGTCCTGTGTGGTCAAAGGTGCACGAGTGATAGCTTGGTGCAGCTCGTGTATACTCCTCTGCCATCACACTACCCATATCTTAGGAATATAAGGCAGTAGCAAATAGCAATAAATACCGAACATCCTTGTAATTGGATAGTTTAAGTGTCGCCTTGTAGTAGAGTCTTGATCAATAAAAATAAACTTTTTTATTTTATATATATATATATATATATATATATATATATATATATATATATATATATATATATATATATATATATATATATATATATATATATATATATATATATATATATATATATATATATATATAGTGAAGCGATAGGGTGAGATGGTGAGATGGGTTGCTTATCGTGAGATGGACATTCTATACCGTTAGATTCAAATTAATGGTTAGATTTAAACTAATAGATTGATTAATTAAAGATATGTGGCCCCCCACATTTATTTAATTTTCTTGCCAAATCTTCTCTAAGATTTCCCATATCCTCTCTTTCTTATTTGGGTTCGGGTTAGGTTTAGGGTTCGGGTTTGGGTTCGGGTTTGGGTTAGGGTTAGGGGTAGGGTTAGCGGGTTCGGGTTTGGGTTTAGGGTTAGGGTTAGGGTTCCGATTAGGGTTCGGGTTAGGAGTGGGGTTAGTGGGCTCGAGTTGAAGTTAGGGTTAGGGTTAGGGTTAGGGTTCGGGTTTGGGTTTGGGTTTGGGCTGGGTTAGGGTTCGGGTTAGGGTTAGCGTTCGGGTTAGGGTTAGGGTTAGGGTTAGGGTTTGGTTTGGGTTAGAGTTAGGGTTAAGATTAGAGAAGATTTGGGAGGGAAATTAAATAAATATGGGGCCCACATATCTTTAATTAATTAACCTATTAGTTTAAATCTAACCATTAATTTGAATCTAACGGTGTAGAATGGCCATCTCACGTTAAGCAAACCATCTCACCATATCGCTTCTCTCTCTCTCTATATATATATATATATATATATATATATATATATATATATATATATGTATTCTTAAAAATAAATTGATTAAGAAACTTGAAAATTATTTAAAACAAAGAGTTAGCATGTTCTTTCTAAAACTTTTAAATTAAACTTCTAAGTTAAACTTAGTTTTGTATACTTATAATGAAAAGATTTTCTAAGAGATTTACCTTGGAGTTATATATAAAAACGTTTTCTTGAGTAAATAACTAGCTTTAATTAGGATGTTTAAATATATCAAGTGAATGAATTATTCATAGACTTCTTTAAATTGGCAAGTTGACCGAATTTTATTGGTATATTCACTACAAACCCTCACGAGGTTACAACTCGTGCACTAGGGTAACCTAGGGGTTTAAAGGCTTGTTGTATGTGCTAAATACAACCGCGATTCCTGCGAAAGTGAGTTATGATTTTTCTTTCTTTTCCTTTCAATTTCTCTCTTTGCTAGAGGACTAGCAAAAATTTATGTGTGGGGGTATTTGATAATCACATTTTTATTATAATTTTATACCCTCATCATCTATCTTATATAAATAAATATACCACTAATAATTATTTTTATCTTAATTTGCAGGTTAATAAAATAATAATGAATAAAATCCCAAAAGAATCAAACTCTCTGATTTTCTACCATTTATTGAAGCCCAAATATGAAGACAAAAGAAGGCCCAAGAAAGCTCAAGAATCCATGAAGAAATCGGGTTAAGAAAATCACAAAAAATTAAATCTGCGCTAACCAATCGGTTGGCCGACCGATTGGCACCAAAAACTTGGTAGGTAAATAATATGAACTTAAAGTTACAAGTATACAACTCTCAAGTTATATTATAAAAAGTTATCGATCCCACGAGGAAGGTGTTGTAATGAGTTAATCAAAATCGGTTCTTATGTTGTGTGTGAGACAATTAGGGGAGTGATAAAAGAAAAGTGGTTGTAGAGAGATATGAGAGTGTTTTTGAATATGTGCAAATGAAATCAAAACAAGATTGAGAGAGGAGAAGGAATGATGAATAAAATGAAGGAAAGTAAAATAAACAAATGAAAATCAATAATAAAGTGGAAAATTAAGAAATTAAAGATGGATGATTCAATTAAAGATATGAGGAATTTAGAATTGAATCCACTAGCTAATCTTACATATAAAATATGAAAGAAATAAAACTTAGTTTCATGCAATTTCTAGAGTTCCCACAAGAATTAGTTCTACATCTTAGAAAAGGGCAATTCCCTAGAGGGTTCTAGCCTCAAGGTGAATCAAAGAAAATAAAAATAAAACTAATTTCCAAGAGGGCTCTAGCCTCAAGGTGAATCAAAAAGAGGGAAAATAAATAAAAATAATTTCTTAGAGGGTTCTAGCCTCAAGGTGAATAGTATAAGAAAATAAAATCTAAGCTATAAAATAAATGCAAGAAAGTAAAGACAAGAAAGTAAATGCAAGAATTTAAAGCGAGAAAGTAAAGACATGAATGTAAATCTGCTCTACAAGCATGAAAATAAATCAATGGCAAGAGAGTTCTAGCCTCTTGGCTTTCTAAACAAGAAAAGAAAGCAAAAAAAAAATTTATTAGCAAAAGAGAAAATTTACATCCCAAGAGGGTTCTAGCCTCTAGGCGAAAGCAAACCTTCATCTTGATCTTCATCTTCATCTCATCTTCATATTCATGATCAAACAAAGAGAAGAAAAAAAATACGAAGAGGTGAAAATATTTTTTTATTAATTGTAATAAAAAGTTACAAATTTGGAAGGTCTTCTCAATTAAGAGTAACCCTCCTCTCCAAATAAAGTTTTTATAAAATATTTCACACTCAAATCCTTCACTCTAACCCTCTATTTATAGCCTACAACAATGAAGGAGAATTCTTAGATGAAACTTGGCAACAAAGGAATTGAAATCCAGCCACAAATCTATTTCTGCCGCTCACCTATCGGTTGGTCGACCGATTGGTTAGCGCAGATTTGATTTTTTTGTGATTTTGTTGACCCGATTTCTTCATGGATCCTTGAGCTTTCTTGTGCCTTCTTTTATCTTCATATTTGGGCTTCAAAAAATAGTAGAAAATCAGGGAGTTTGAGTCTTTTGGGCTTTTATTCATTATTTCTTTATTAACCTACAAAGTAAAATAAAAATATTTATTAGTGGTATATTTATTTATATAAGATAGATGATGAGGGTATAAAATTATAATAAAAATATGATTATCAGTGCAGCTCGTGTATGCTCCTCTGCCGTCACACTACCAATATCTTAGGAATATAGGGCAGTAGTAAATAGAAACAAATACACAACATCCTTGTAATTGGATAGTTTAAGTGTCGCCTTGTAGTGGAGTCTTCGATCAATAAAAATAAACTTTTTTTCACGTTGAAATTGTCCATCTTCTGTGTAATTGATCTGCACGTACTTTACTTTTATAGCGACCTTGAACTCTGCATGGAGTCATTGCTTTTGGAAGCGAGGCTCAGGCTTCTTAGTGTTGGCGAGAGTTGGCTTGAAATCTGCCAGATAGAGTCTCAAACAAATTGAGCTGTAGTTTTCTTAATTTGGGGACTTAGTGAATTTTTGCCAAGTCATTTTGGCGATGTTCACTATGTAGGGTCTCAAACATGTTGAGTTATGATTTTCTCAACTTGGAGCCTTAGTGAAATTCACTATGATGCTCTAATGAGGTTCGCCTTGGTGCCCTGTTGAATTGGGTGAGGTTCACCTACTTGAGGAACAGTTATCATGGTGAAGCTCAATAAGTCGACTTAGGCGAGGCTTGGCCTAAGGATATAAAACTCAAGTCCGCGGTTGTGGTGAAGTTCGTTCAAAGCTACATTTCTGGCGAAGTTTGAGGCTGAAATCTCTGGCGAAGTTTGGGGGGAGATCTTCGGCGGATTGATCTTTGGCGGATTTCGAGGCTGAAATCTTTGACAAAGTTCGGGGTGAGATCTTCAGCGGATTTCGAGGCTGAAATCTTTGGCGAAGTTCAGGGGTTTTAACCTATAAATAGACTATTTTGCCTCCTTCTTCTCCACTTTGATTTCAAAAATTCTTCATTCTCTTCAAACCCTAGTTCTTCTCAGAAATCCCTAAAGTTTCCATCAATGGCTGCTTGTCGTGCTATTTCTAGGGGAAGAGGCTCGGCACGAGGAGTTCGTCGGCCGAGAGCTGATGAGACGCTGGCGCAGAGTTGGAGCTTACCATGGGTAAGTGTCCAACTCGTCAAATGGCGATCTTCGGATCAGCCTCAATCACAGCCCAATGGGCTTTAGACGATGCCTCACGGCATCTAAAATTTGATCCGCTGTCAAAGGCGAGATCTTTACGACCACTTGTGGTCTCTCCGATGAGCTTCTGTTATTCACGACGGAGTTCTGTTAGCGACCATTGATGGCGCTCGTTTAGGCTTTTAGGCTTCTGCAGCGGACTTAGTTTAGGCAGAGTTCATTGCTTTATTTTGAGCGATCTTCGCTGGAGTGACGTCCGCCTGTTTGGACGACCTTCGCTCAAGCAAGATTCGTCTGTCTTAGTTGGATGAGTGAAGTTCACTGTTTTTGTTAAACTTCGCTTCATCTTGTCAACACTTAGTTGATATAGATGGTTTTGGTTTGTAAGCGAGGTTCGCCTCTGCTCTTGAGTGTGACGGTTGAACTTGGTCTTCATCTGCTAACTCGTTTGTTATCTTCGTGTAGTTGCTTATTCAACGGACCCCGTGGACCGTCTCAATCGCTTTGGTCATGATGGAATTCATGATTCTGAGGTGACGTACATCTTTGATGGGAACATCCCTCTGTTCTTTGAAGGTAGCAGTCAGAAGAGGATCGAGACTATCCGTACCGGCAGCTCTAGAACTTTGTGGGAGATAATCACTGATGTGAAGTTCTCCGTCCCTCACGAAGATGCATTGGTGAAACCACATTTCCTTTTCGAAGACAGTGTCCCTGGCGGCAATTCTCTCTTCAACTGGGGAGAGGAGTATTAGTACTATGCTCAAGGAGATCATCTATTTGCTTTGTCGGTGATAGAACATCAGGTCTCCTTCATGTACTTGCAGCGTCTTGCTGTGCCTCGCCTCATGCGTTATAACCTCACCAATAGGGAGGATAGCATCAAAATAGGTTCTCTAAAGTACGGAGGTGGCTTTCGTCATGAAGGGCTCTTTGGGATCAACATTATGGGGTTGTGTCCAGGCTTTGTAAGTGAGAACGCTCAGGTTAATGAAGTTGCTGTCGTCTCGAACACCTTTGGGAACGAGCTTGCCAAGAATGACGCTTAGTATCCCGAGGCCGATGCCAGGTTTCCTGGCTAGATAAAGTTGACGGATATCCAATGGTGGACCCGTTTGGTAGACTTTGCTCTTGTTACCTTTACAGAGAGGTTACAAGAGCTGGGGCTCTATGCTGCTGTGAGAGCTTCCAAATATGGTGCTGAGATTTGCGCACCTATCATATATGGCATCTTGGAGCTGTATAATTGTGTTAGCAACACCTTCTTTACTCTGGTGGGGGAGATCGGGATTGCTCTCCACGAGATGTTTGAAGTGTCTCACTTGTCGATGGGGGATCATCCGTATGAGGAGATTTTTCCTACGAACGAGGAGTTGAGCATTTTCTCTCACACTCCTCAAATTGCGAAGGCCTTTCGGGAGTTGGTGTGCCACTTTCTCATTTGCCAGAAAGTTACGGGGAACACTGGGCACAATTTTACTATGCCTCGTGTTCCTTGGGCGGACTATCTATTTTCCCATGTTAGTAAGAAGGGAAACGTAGGTCCGATTTCTCTAGCCGAAGACGCTGAAGTTGAGACCCGTGTCTTCAATGATGGCTTCGTGCTACATACTGCTGACTCTGACGTGTGTGGATTTCGTGCTGGTGACAAATTTGAGAGTTTTCATCACCAAGCAAAGGAGCCAATGTCTCAGTTAGCATTGCTCGCAGGTTTCTTCTCCATTTGGTTGAAGGGTTGCATCGTGCCTTCTCGGTCAAAGGATCGTGTTTGTCGAAAAAAGTTAAAAGAGAGAAGGTAGAGGAATGATATTGTATTGATTCTTTTACTGAAGAATTACAATCTCTCTATCCTCGCAATCGCTCTCTTATCGGTTATCCCGATTTATAAAAGAAGGAAGGATGATGTGATACTCCCTTTTATTTAAAGCTGGGTTCTTCGCGGTAGCGGTGGGAGCTTGAATCTTGTATCCCGTTGACGATCCGACTGTCTTGGCTCGTGGGACTTTGTTGTCGTCGCCTCTTGATTTAATGTCTTGGACGAACTTGCAAGGCAAGTTTGGGAACTCTCACAGAGTTTAATGTGAACTTGCCGAGCAAGTTTAGAAATCCGGCCGAGTTGAGAACTCTGAACGAGTTTTAAAAAATGAGCTTTGATCCTTTTTACCCGAAAGGGTTTCAAGCCAATCAATCTCAAAGGCCACAGTAGAAGCCTTCCAAGATGATTGAAGGAGAAGCACTCCAAAAGTAAAAGCCCCTCCAAGATCAACCAAAAAAAAAACCAACAACCCAAAAAGCTCCCCTCCTTTTAGCTATTCTCCCAGTTATTTATAGGGGTTTAAGGGGTGTAACCGACACCTAAAATCACTCTTGAACGAGGGTTAGTGGCCCTCAAATCACGAAAAATAGTTTTAGAATCGTTTAGATCGTGTTTGAACGAGTCAAACGCGAGTTTCGTATTTTTGAATGACCTCCGCGTCTGCATTTTAGAGCATGAACGCGGGGCTGGACCTCCGCATTTTGGAGCGGTAACGTGGACACGACCCTCGCATTTTGGTATTGGAACGCGGGGGTGGCCTTCGCGTTTTGTGCTGAAACGCGGGCACGACCCTCGCGTTTTATGTTGGAACGTGGGGGTGGCCTTCGCATTTTGTATTGAAACGCGGGCACGACCCTCGCGTTTTATGTTGGAACGCGGGGGTGGCCTTCGTGTTTTGTATTGAAACATGGGGATGAGCCCCGCGTTTTGCTTTGAAGAGATCATTATTTGTAATCTCTTTTCACAAGGATTGTCAACTTGTGATTCTTGTACTCTAGAGACATTAGCTTCTGATTCTCCTTTATTGTCGTGAAAGTCGTCAGCTTGTAACCTTCATCGACAGTGCTTTGTGGATATTGGCTATCTTCAGTAATTTTTTTACAGCCTACAGATCGCATCTCGATTAAGGTGCTATATCCTGCCGTGTTGTTAGCCTCTCGGTATAGCTTAGCTCTTCTACCGGTAATGGTGAGCTACGCTCATCATGGCTTAAGGGATTTGGCCACTGAACATTTGAAGCAGGAGGAGCGCTGTGTAAAAAACCAAGTGCCCAATCCTAGGGTGGAGTTACCATATACATATTTGGTGATATGGTTTACTCAACAATGCTCTCCATTGATGTCGGCAGCTATGCCTAGTGGAGCGAACATTGCTTTGCTCCAGAGGTACGAACGTTCAAAATGGATAGTCAAGTACCTTGCCAGGGTCCGTAGAGTTCTTCAGAACAAGGACCATTATCGTCTTTAATGCTGTTTCGCCTCGATTGACGGCGTAAGCCCTGGGGATGAGTTTGAAGATGACATGAGTAGTGAGCGCTTCACCTGTTTACCTAGTGGGTGTTTCAACTGGCTGGTGAACATTCGACCAGGTCATCTTGTCGCTAGGTTGAACGGTACGGAATGCTACATCGAGCCCTACTTGCTATGTTGATTTGCTCGCCAATTTGGCTATGACCAGCTGTACATTGGGAATCCGAATCCCGGATTGTTACGTACAGGGAGCTTGGTTGATAGGGCTCGTGCTTGGTACCACTTTGTCACTAGGTTACTAGAGCTAGGTTTTCGCTTCCCCAACATACGCCCAACTGTTACATGACGCTGGGGTTTTGCAAATGGTACAGCAATGTGATCGTTCCTCATTTTAATTTCCAGGTTAACAGGTCTGGCTTGTTTTGGATCTCCCGGTGGTCAAGGCATTCTCCAAGAAGGGTTCAAAGAGTAGAGCTCCTGGACTTCACGAATTTATGGCAGAAGATATGCCAGATGACGATTAGGAAGTGCTAGTTGAGCAGCCCGCGCCTCCGAGGCAGGTTTGTGAGCAACCTGCGCCTCCCAGGCAAGTTGGTATCAACATCCGAGAATCGACTGAGCCTGTGGTTCATCAGGAAACTCCCGGTAGAGGACGGGGAAAAGGGAAGAGGCCATTACATGCCTCTCCTCCTCCGCCACCTTTGAAAAAGTAACGTTTGGCATCTCCTGAACCTACACTTGCGCCTAGAGGCTCTTCGGGGGTCAGAGAAGAATCTCCTGCGGTTCTAGTACAAGAACCTAGGGTTGGCTCTTCAGGTGACTTCCTTATTTTATGCATTGATGACTCTTTTCTTGAAGTGCTTTTAGCTGATGCGCTTATAGTGTGCAGATAAAGAATCTATTCCTCTGGACGATGATGAGGAACAAGTGGATTATGGGCATGATGACACTGATGCCTATTTGACCGAGCCTGACGATGCAGGCGATATCGGTGACATTAGTGGCTCTTCATCCTTGCCAGGTATTTCCCGTCAGTCTTGTGTGATTGTTTCACTTTGATAACTGATGTTCTGTTTGTGTAACAGATGATGAACTCGACTTTAGAGCCATGGGTGAAGCAATATCCACGTCCTTCCCTACGAGTGGTCATTTTGAGCCCGTGACCAACTTCGAGGGTGCCTCTGGGGTTTTGAAGTCCGTGTCTGCCATTGATACAACCGAGGTTCCTGCACCAGCGCCTGTTTTGTTAGTGCGGCGGAGACTGATCATTGACGGGTCTTCCGACGATGATGATGAAACTTTATTTTCTCCAATGCTAGCAGGGGTTGGAAGGGTAGCACCAACAAGTCCGAAGCCTTATTCTGATGAAGGCCCGAGCATGGCTACAGTTGCTTCTGATGAGCTAGACATTTCATCTGTAGGCATTGGAACTACGCCTATAGACGTACCGATAACCACGGCTATGGTTGTGAGGACTGCTCCTTCGTCTACTATGGTGATGTCCGCAATTTCGCTTGCCGTGTCAAACCTTTTGGTTACGCTCGCGCCGTTTTTGATGTCGGGCAACGAACGGATGTAATCCTTGCCAACTATCTCTCTGACTACCACTGATGTAATGGTGGTTTCCACAGGGACAGGTTCTTCGAGTCACATGGAGATTCCCTAATCTTCCGACCTTGAAGACTTGATCGAGATGGAGATAGAGATCTTAACAAAGAGTTTGACGAGCTTATTGAACCAGAGTGTTGCTCTCGCCTTGAAGTCTCAAGGAGAGTTGTCTACCAGCTTTCTCAAACTGTTGAGGGATCAGTTGGGTGTCGTGATGTCAGTTGCCGGTTTCACTCGTACTGAACCCTTCAGGATGGCGATTGACACAACCGAGCTCCATTGTCGAGAGTTGCAGAATCTTCGTACAACTGATCTTAACAGTATTGCTGAACTCGAATTCCTTCGTCTGTTGGCAACTCATTGTAAGGTGAGTGAGTCATCTCGTGTGAAAATGGAGCAGATCAGCATGAAAGTTCAGAGTCTGAATGATAGCATTACTCTCGCTGAAGGTTATCAAGCAGAGCTTCAAAGTGCTATCCCGAAAAGGATGTGGTGATCAATGAAGCTAAGGCAACCATTGCTGTGGCTCAGGTACGTCTTGACGCCGCTCAACGCCAGAAGGAAGAGCTTGAATCTGACCAGGCTGAATTCAACAAGAAGTTGGACTCTCAAATTGCAGAGCTTCAGGCTGAAACGCAGAAGCTTTCCGTCATCAGATTGCGGGCTGCTCCTATTGACCCTCGGGTCTTAAAGGAGAAGGCTCAGAAGAGCGCCCATGATGTTAGATTCCAGAATGGCTGAGTGTATTGCACAGATACACACTTTTTATCCGCTTTCCCTGTAAGAACCTTTTGTAACCATTTGAGCTCTTTTAATAAATAAAAGAACTTTTTGTCTCCTTGGATATGTGTACGATAGAGGTGTAATGTTAACGTATCGTAGTGACATCCTTGGTGGGGAGAATGATGATGGGATCAAATTGGTAGAGGTGTAGTGTTAACATAACGGTTTGACCAATTTGACACTATTCAGCGGTGTATTGTTAACATGACAGTATGAGGATATTTGACAGAGATGTAATATTAACTAGTCAAATAGAATAACTGACAGAGGTGTAATATTAACCGGTCGGTTTAAAAGGGTCCAAAAGGACGACTACCATTTAGAAGTGTAGTGTTAACTTAACGGTAGGAAATCGATGGAAATGTAAAGTTAACTAATCGATTTTTGATAAGAGCTAATCAACAGAGGTGTAATGTTAACCGGTCGAATTTGCTAAGATAGGTCGACAGAGGTGTAATGTTAACCAGCCGACGAAATGCTCTGACAGAGGTGTAGTGTTAACCGGTCAGATCATTTGGGATGAGAAATCGTTCAGAAGTATAATGTTAACATGATGATTTGATCAAATTGGTACTGTTCAGAGGTATAATGTTAACATGACAGTGATGATGTATTTGGAGTCAAGCATAGGTGTGGTGTTAACTTGATGACTCTTTGGGGATTTTAATTGGATTTTGGATCAAGAAGATCAACATTTCTGGTCAGAGGTGGAAACTTAAACGTGACCAGGATCTCTGTGAGAAGATAAAATTGGCCATGATCAGGGGTAATATTTCTTGAGAAATTTCCTGTTGATTAGCGCCATGAGCTTATTGCCATTTTGGTCAATTAGGCGATATGTTCCGTTTGAGTAGACTGTCTCTACTATAAATGGACTTTCCATTTAGGTTGGAATTTACCTTTAGTCTTATGCGTCATGACCATAGGTCGACGAATGGCTAAGACCAAGTCGCCTTCTTTGAAGGATCGCTCTTTGACTCTCCTATTGAAGGCTCTCAAAATCCGTGACTGGTAGATCTCGATTCTTTGTTGATCTTGAAGTCTCAGCTCATCCAACGCTTCTAGTTCTTGGAGGCGCTTTCGATGATGTTCTTCAGTTGTCATCTTCTCGGCAATGGCGATTCTTTATGATGGCACCTGAATTTCTAGAGGGATCACGGCTTCGCATCCGTAGACCAAGAAAAATATCGTAGAGCCAGTGGCAGTGCGAACTGTTGTACGATAAGCCCATAAACACTCTCCAAGTTTCTCGTCCCAATCTCGTTTGTTGGAGGCTACAAACTTTTTCAGAAGTTTAATGATGGTTTTGTTAAAAGCTTCAGCTAGACCATTAGCAGCTGGGTTGTATAGCGTAGAAGCCACATCTTGAATTCTGAACTTGTTGCAGATTTGAAGAACGGTCGACTGATGAATTGCGGGCCGTTGTCGTGAATGATTCGTCTAGGAACGCCAAATAGGTAAATCACATGATGTCTCAAGAATTTGATCAATTGAGATGTCTTGACTTCTCTGAGGGGAACAACTTCAGCCCATTTGGAGAAGTAGTCTGTGATGGTCAGGATGAATCAATAACCTTTAGCAGATGGTGGGCTGATCGGCCCGATAATATCCATGCCCCAAGCTTCAAATGGCCATGAGGCAGCAGTCGGATGCCATTCTTCCAGAGGTTGATGTAAGAAATCAGCGTGGGTTTGACACGCGTGATATCGTTTAGCATATGCTACCACATCTGCTATCATTGTCGGTCAGTAGTAACCCAGATGATGAAGTCGGTCCTGAAGTTTGGGACCTGGTTGATGAGCTCCACATACACTGTCGTGGGCTTCCTTTAATACTTCTCGAGCTTCACTTGGTGATAAGCATCGGAGCAAAATACCATTGAAAGATCATCGGTACAAAGTCTGCATGGCAGAATCATAGAAAAAGCGCGGAGCTCTTCTTTGAATGGAAACTGCCTACTTCGGACTATCTAGTAAAATTTCGTGTAGAACGTAGTCGATGATTGGGAACTACCAATCATTACCTCCGAAGTGAGTTGACATGACATGTACTTCGTTGGCTTCAAGAATACGCTCCGGGGAGCATAACTGATGGCTAGCCACAATAATGCGCCTAGTAGATTCGGGCGCCAAGGCGAGTGTGGCCGCAAGGGATGCCAAAGCATTTGCATAAGTGTTCTCAAGGCGAGCTACATAGCTAATGTAGAAACCTTCAAATGATTGAGCAAGCTCTGTTGCCACTTTGTGATAGGGTATGAGGTCGTTGTGGCGAACCTCATATTCTCCTTTGATTTGATTCACGATTAGCTTGGAGTCACCGTGAGCTTTAAGATATTTGACGCCCAAGTCTTGAGCAAATTGCAGGCCGATTACAAGGGCATTATACATGGCTACATTGTTGGAACATGGCTCGGTCAATGAGTAGGTCCGAGGAAGAACATGTCCATGGGGATCGATCAGCACTACCCCCACTCCTGCAACAATTACTCCCTTGTGGTTGCGTCTTGATGCCCAATCAAAATACAACTGCCATATTTGGTGGTCTGAGATAGCATTTGACTCAAAGACCTCATCTGGGATATCTTCATAAAGTTTGGAAGACTCTGGAATAGGGTGTTCTGCCAAAAAGTTAGCTATCGCTTGACCCTTGATAGCTTTCTATGGCACGAACGTCATGTCGTACTGTGAGAGCAATATCACCCATTTTGCTAACCTGGAATTCAGTGATCCAGGTTTCATCATGAGTATCCGTAGAGGATTAACTCTTAAAATGACGTGGATGGATTGGCCGGTGAGGTAGTGTCGCATCCTCTGAATTACGAAGACCAATGCTAAATATTCCTTCTCGACTGAATTATACCGATGCTTGGCACCAATCATAGTCCCGCTGAGGTAATAAATAGCTTGTTCATGGCCATTATCATCCTTCTGAGCAAGAAGTGCTCCAAGAGAGTGGTCCATTGCTTGACATCGATCAGGAATGGTTTACCTGACACTGGTGCTGCTAGGACCGACGGCTTCGTGAGATAACATTTGATCTCGTTGAAAGCTTCTTGGCAAGTGTCGTCCCAGACGAACAAAATATCTTTCTTCATGAGTCTTTAAAATGGTTGACATTTCCCAGACAAATTGGTGATAAACCTTCGGATGTAGGCTAATCGTCCTTGCAGGCCTCTGAGCTCTTTAAGATTCCTCGAAGGTGGCATCTCTTGGATGACTTTTACTTTTTCAGGGTCGACATGTATTCCCTTGGATGTGAAAATAAATTCTAGGAATTTGCCTGATGATACTCCCAGAAAGGATTTGGTTGGGTTCATCTTGAGTTGGTGCTTTCGCATAATTTCAAACACCGTTCTCAAGTCATTGACGTGATCTTGCTTGTGATGACTTTTAATAGCAAGGTCATCGACATAGCACTCCACTGTCTTCCGCAAATGTTCATGGAAGATCGTGTTCATAGCGCGTTGATATGTAGCTCCAGCATTCTTCAAACCGAAGTGCATTACTGTGTAACAGAATACTCCTAAGGGTGTTCTGAAGGCTGTGTGCTTTTGATCATCTAGATGTAGTTTGATTTGATTGTATCCAAAGAATCCATCCATGAAGGACATCGTCTCAAACCCACACGTATTGTCGACCATAACATCTGTGATAGGGAGAGGAAATTCATCCTTCGGACAAGTGAGGTTGAGATCCCGGAAATCGATGTAGATTCGGATCTTGCCGCTCTTTTTCATCACCACCACAATGTTAGCTAGCCAATCGGGGTGTTGTTCTTCACGGATAAATCCACATTCAATGATTTTATGGATTTCCTTTTCGATTGGCTCCATCAACTCAGGATAAAAATGTCGTTGGTGCTGCTTGACTGGCTTAGTACTAGGGTTGATGTCAAGGCGATGCACAGCCATGTTGGGGTCTAGGCCCGGTATGTCTTCATAACTCTAGGTGAAAACATCGATGTATTCTTGTTGGAGAACTATGAGTTCTTCCTTTTCAATGGATGATAGACTTTTACTGATGAAGATGGGCTTGGGGTTGGTTTCATCACCTATATTGACTTGAACCACTTTATCCTCGGTGGGCACTTCTCTGACTTCAAAACGTGACTCCCATTGCTTTTCAAGCTGTTTTGCCCATGAATCGTCTTCAGGATCCTCGAACACTTCGGATTCATCAAGATCCATGGTTAAGTCATATGAGACCATGTTGGCCGTGAACAAGACACCGAGGCTGATGTCAGAATCCCAATTGGATGTGTCTGAAGAGCTACTTAGAAAGTCATCAGATGTTGGTCCTGTTTGTGACTCGGCTTCAGGAGAAATGTAACCGAGACCACGTTTGGTCCGATTGTAATAATCAAAAACTTCACCTTCTGGTGTAACAGGGATCAAAGGGACTCATAGTCCTCTATTGAAATTCAACCCTTATTTTATAGTAAGGTTGTATCCCATCTTCGCTATAATCTATTGAGACCACTGGCTGTATCGGGAGAATTCTGGTGTTGCTTTAGCTTCTTCATCGAAGTTTGGTAAGTGAGGTTGTGTCTCAATTTTTTTAAAGATGATCGGATTCAGGATGTTCCCTTTGGGTAGGACCATGAAGGTAGCATCCTCCGAGTTGTCTAGTCTCTTGTGAGCGGGATAAGACTCATTTATCGGCATATGCAATGCCGGTTCTAAAGCTAGCTTGGCCATCAGAATTTCGACTCTTGAGTTTTCAAACTCAGAGTCTAAAGAGTAGTCGTAAGCAAACTCTTCTTCGTTAAAGATCCAATCGCCCTGATCTTTGGCAGATTGGTCAATACAGAGGTCTTCTAGTGGATCTATCTCCCAGATTGAATCATCAATGGGATCTAGCAGAACATGTGCTTCATTATCGCTATCCTCATCATTGGGAAGGACAATCTCGATTGTATAATTTTCATCATACAAGAGGGAGTCGGTGAAGTAATTCTCCACCCCCTTGAAAGGATGCTTTTCAGCTTTGACTCTCTGTTGGACCCCCTTTTTATTAATGCATTTGAAACACTGATGAAGTGTTGAAGGGACAAGCTTGTTGGAATGGATCCGAGGTCGTCCGAACAGAAGGTTGTAAGGTGTCTCGACGTTGATGACATAGCAAGTTACTTCCGTCTTCAGATTTCCAATCTGACACTTAAGTTGAATCTTTCCAAGAGATCGGCTGCTACTGGAGTTGAAGCCGAGTATGGTTGCGAAAGTCTTTGAGAGCTTATGAAGAGGGATTTCAGAAAGCTCAAAAGTCATCGTGGAATTATGCTCAAGGCGGAGCCTGGATCGATGTGGATCCTTTCGACTCTTGATGACCCTATATACCCAGTGTAATAAAGGAGTCGATTGTGATGATGATCCTTGACAAGCATGTCCTCCGGAGTGAAGGTGATGTAAGGCATCTGCTGCCGGCATTGATAGTACTGCTCATGTCCTTCATCTTGAGGAGGTTCGGTCATGCGGGCAAGAAATGCCTCACTGTCATGCAGGGCTTCTTTCAAAGCTTCTCTCGTATCCTTAGACATACGTAAGAGTTCGTACAAAGTAATACGAGCTAGGATGTTGGCTAATTGAGCCATGATGTCATAATTGAACGGGGCCTTAGGGTCACTTGGAGGACGCTGTAAGGCCTTATCGAACCAAGTTTCCTTTTGCTTGGCCGGTTCGGATTGTTTGGACGCTCCTGGCTAATTGTAATCCCTTAGATAATCTTTGCCGGATCTCGTCCCTGTCAGGACCACTTTCTCTCCCTCTGAGTCAGTGAGTGAAGTGACGTGCATAGATTCTTCTTCAATGATTGCAGAGATGGCATTGCAAGCCTTCATCTTACGCTTGGATTTAGACTTCTGAAGAGTCCAATCCTTATCTTGAAGAAGGTCGGGATGTACCCACATTATATCTCCTCTCGCCGTGGTGAGAGGAATCAAGCCTTGGCTTTGCTGGTTTTGGCGGTCATAATTTACCACCTCCATTCTCACAGTAGGAATGGGGACAATGCCATTTTGAGCTTGAATTTTTAGCATGGAGCCAAACTGGAGTGTCACCATGTTGGCAGTGATCTTCTTTTGCTCGGGTTTGAGCCTAAGAATCCCTGATTCGACGAATGTCTAGATCTTATCCTTGAGGATGTAGCAGTTTTTCATCGAATGTCCTAACATCCTGTGATAGAGATAATAATTAGGGTCGTCGGTCTTTCCAACTTCTTCGGGGCGTCGAGCTTCTGGGAGCTTCAGACGATTCCCTTTGTTGAGGACATGAAAGATGGCGACTGTATGTTCATCCTTGAACGAGTAATTGAGCTGAAAGTTCTTTCTTGGTTCTCTTTGCTGATTGTTGTTGGAATTCTAGACTCCAACTGCAAAAGTCTCTTTGGCTTTCGGCTGTGATGTCTGCCCTTGCTTGCCCTTGTTGCCCTTGAAGTTGATGCGGGGCTTGAACTTGTTAAAATATTCTGATGACTTTTCAGCTATCTCAGCTTGTTCCATCAAATCCTTCTAAGTATGGGAGGTGACAGCCCCCATGTGAGCTTCAATTCACACCACAAAGTTGTGTCGGCAAGTTTGAAGTAGCATCGGTAGCGGCATATCTCGACATCGCAATATCAAGTTGCGGTATCTTTTAATGTATTCTCTGACCGTCTCACTTCCGTTTTGTTTCTCGAAAAGGAGTTTGGCCATAGTAACATCGGATTATTCCTCGTGGAATTGTGAGAGGAATTTGTATTCTAAATCTGCCCAAGATCTGATTAAACCTTCGGGCAAGTTCTGAAACCAATCAAAGGCTACCCCCTGAAGGGTGTCAATAAAGAGACGTGCCTTAATGGCATTGTTCCCCACTACATTCCTAGTTTGTTGATGGAAGTAGTAGATATGCTGGTTTGGAGACCCTTTGCCATCAAGTGCATGTAACGTAAGCGGCTTGAACTTCATCGGATAGGGAACCATGTCCCACTCGACGGGATAAGGTCGGATGATTCCAACCTTCTTGAGCTCAGTTTGTTGAGAAAGAACATTGAGTTTCTTCTGGATATCTTCCAAGGCTTTCGCTTCCTTATTTGGTAGCGTCGCTTCTGATCTTGCATGTTCAGAATCCGCATCGTCTTGGTGTTCTTGATCTTCTTCTAGAGGATCTTCGCCAATTGGCCTTTTCCCTTTTGAAGAGCTTGCTTGAGGATTAGAATTCAGTAGGAGTTGTTCAATCATTTTCTCCAGACGTTCGATCTGATTATTCGAATCTTTCTTCTGAATTGCCATTTGAGCCAAAATATCCTCTCGATCTGCCATGTCTATCGCCCATTGTCATTCTTGACTTGAACTAGGGGTCAGATTTGATGCTATGGCAAAGTTAACCTCACTTGAAGTTAGTTGGTTTATTTGAGACGAAGACTGCGATGTCCGCAATGGGATGGAAGAGTAGTCGAAAGGAATCGCCGCTCTTCTTCTTAGCCTGGTGTTGCGATACACACTCTCAGCTTTTGAAAGTATGGACTCGATACCAGGAGAATATATTGGATCAAGCGAGCTATTGGTACTCTCCTCATCGTCTCTGGAGGTTACACTCATCATGTTGACAGTGAATACTTGTGTTTTGCCTCTTCAGGCACGTCGTCGTTGTTTAGTCTGAACCTCTGAAGGCTCAGGAACATGACCGAGACGGTTGAAGGCTGATTCTTTACCCTAGCAGCTCTTTTGAACTGCCGAGTCCACTTCTTTGAGGGTCGCACTATGCTGACATTGGCGAGCTCTCCTCAGAGTTATGAATTCTCTTAGATCAATATTGTTGCCAACTTCACTGGTTTTGGTCTTGGAGTGTGAACGTCACTTACGACGATGCTAGCCAGATGTTTGCCCAGCGGGATCATCAATGATGATTTTATTCCTTTGAGGGAATTTTGATGAGGAATTACCCCCATTCTTAGCTTCTATCGGGGAAGCGTAGCGAGCGTTGCGAGACGCTTTAAATCAAACTCCTAAAGGAGTTGTGGACTGAAGCCCGAGATCAGATGTGTTAACATCTTGATCTTTACTCAAGGCAAGAGTCAAACTTTCTTTGCTCTTGGCGAAGTTCGTTTGGCTTACAGCTAAGCTCAAACTATCTTCGGCGAAAGTTGCCTTTACACAAGCAGGGGTCATTTTAGACCAGAGACTCGCACTGCGGTGAATTCTATGACAACTATGTACAGTTGCCGTTGAAGAGCTTTTGTTCATGGAGATAGACTCCTCGAACTTCGCTTGGTCAAATTCAATGACCAACGTTTTAGAAAAAGACCCGAGGGTCTTAGTGTCGGCTTGCGACATAATCTTCTCATCGGAGGAGAAGGAAGTCCCCAGCAGAGTCGTCATCCTGTTTCGAGTTCTTTGTATATTGTAATTCACGCAGATTACAAGGAAAGAATTATAATTGAAACTAAGGAAAAATTTATATTTTCCTGGGGTTCTTGTCTGTGTGCCAATGGAGCATGAATCTTGTACACTGTTGATGAGCCAACTAAGACGACGGATCTTTTGCTGTTGATGAGGGTTGAATTGCTTGAAAGCTAGCTCAGTCTTTTCTTAGCAATATTCTCAATAAGATCGCACGTGGGATGCGTGTGGGTTTTTGGCTAAGGCTCTTTTGACCTATTTTCCGAACCGTTTGAACAGATGATCTCCTCTACTTTTGTAGGCTAAAAGAGAGAGTTAATGGCCCCTTAATTGTGGGTTAAGTGGCCATTAAAGTAGGTGATAATGGGGGAGCGGTTATTCCCCTAAAATTAGCTCTGAAATGGCTATTAGGAGACGTGGGTGAAGGTCGCTGTGGTTGCGGGCGAGGGTCGCTGTGAACGTGGGCGCGTCTTCTTCGGAAGTGGTTGACTTGGTCCACTTGAACCGACGTGGGTGGAGTTGGCGAGCTTCGCCTATGAGTTTAAATTTGACACAAAATTCGACTCTAGGCTTGGCCAACTAATGACGCCTTTCGACTCGGTCTGAGGCGTGTTGTGGGGGTCAACTCGTGTCAGACTTGATCGAGTCGAGTCGAGTCGACATGGATTGCTTGGCGAGGTTCGCTTTAGTCATCAGGCGACCTTCGTTATATCTTGTTGTGGGCTTGACTTTGGGCCCATTCGAAGTGTTTAGCCCATGGGCGTTCACTTCTTGGATCCAAGCTGATTATCAGCCTAAGTGAAAATACATTTTGACCGTCTACACGCTCCAAGGAGAAGATAGCATATCTCAAATTGGAAGTCTAGGCCTAGAAGTGGGAGAAAGAAGATGCCTTCGAGAGGGCTCATGCTGCTCAGCTCCACTCGAAAGAGCTGCATGTTAAGTTGAAAGAGAAGGTTGCTCTTCAGGAGACTCTCCGACTGGAGACTGCCCGAGTGGCTCATGAGACTGAGCTACATCACAACTCTCTCCATGTCCAGATCCAAGAGCTTAAGACCTGGGTGGCTTATCTAGAGTCGAGCACGTTCGATACCAAGATAATCGAGAAATATCAGGGTGGTTATTTGGGCAAAGTCGAAGTGACCCTCACTTGTAAGGTGGTGTTTGATTACTTGAAGGCTCAACTCCCTCCTGAGCTCTTACTGAAGGAGGACAGATTCAGATATCCTTTCCGAGTGGCTAACTTCCTCGACATCCTCAAAACACTCGAGGTGCAAGATGGGCTAAGGATAGTGGAGGAAGATAAGGAGGTTGCCGGTGAAGATGCTGGCGAAGGGTCTGATGACCATGCCGGCTCATCCTCCTCGTCTAAAGAGCCAGACTCCCCTCTTTTAGATGTTCCCGGTTCGGGTTCGCGTCCGGATCCGCTCCAAATTCTACTCCTTAAGAAGATTGTATCTTTTTTTTTGATCGAGTCTTTGCCCATTCTTTTACACTTAGTTATTTGTGCTTTGATTTTTGAAATGATTTCGAACGGGTCAGTGAGAACCGAGACATGAGTATTCTTGTTCTCTGGACGCATTGGTGAAGATCGAGTGATGCCTTGGTGTTGTACACCTAAGGTTTGTTGGAGGTTTTTGAGGGGTTAGCGAATGCCGAGCCGTAGCAGCTTTTGTTCGTGCCATGGGTTTGCTTTAGAAAACTGATGCTAAGAGCTTTTCAATGCCCGACGAGTCGATAAAGACTGAGTCATAATGGCTCCACGTCGTGCCTTAGGTTAATATTTGAAAGCCGATACCAAGGTCTTGGTTTATATCTTGGGTTTACTCTAAAAGGAGACCAAGGGCTTTGGTATGTACCTTGATTTTAATCTGAAAAGATACCAAGAGCTTAGGAGGCCTTGGCCGAGTAAATGAAGATCGAGTTGTAAGGACCCCGGGTCGTGTCTTGGCTTTACTCGTGAGAATGATATCAAGGTCTTGGTTAGTGCCTCTAGTTTACTCTGAAAAGATACCAAGGGCTTTGGTATATGCCTTGGTTTTACTCTGAAAAGACATCAAGGGCTTAAGAGGCCTTCGCCAAGTCGATGAAGATCAAGTTGCAAGGATTCCGCGTCACGCGTTGGTTTTACTCGTGAGAACGATACCAAGGTCTTAGTTCGTGTCTCGGGTTTACTCTGAAAAGAGACCAATGGCTTTGTTATGTGCCAAAGACACGAAGGGCTTAGGAGGCCTTGACGACTTGGTGACGACCGAGTTCGTAAGAGCTGCATACAGATTAGTGAAAAGTGAAGCATTTTTTTACTTTTGAATGAGTCTTACATTTACAACTGTTGGGAGTATTCTCCTGAAATGCTTTACATTTTATGGACATCTAAGACCTTCTTCTTAGCTTTGCGCCCTATATGTTACCAAGTGGTGTTCCTTCACGTTATCGACGAGCTTGCCATGATGAGGGCTTGGCTGTCATAGTGTTAGGTGGCGCGCTGGAGATTGATGGTTTGCGATCGACCCAGTTATTCTTTGGCGGTGGTGTCGACTCTGTTCCGCCAAGTTGAAATCTTGGGCTTCGTAGTCGCAAGGCGGGCGTGATAACTTCTACTAGGATGACTGCTCCCATTCCATGTGTTATCTTGAATGGGGTCTCTCCCGCAGAGGTTTTGTGAGCCGTTCTGCAAGTTCTCACGAATCAGTGAGAAGAGGCTCATGTGGTTTGCTCATACCTGTTGTGAGTGTTGCGAGCCATGGTCGAGGAGATCGAGTGATTTTTTTGTTGATTTATCCAATTGGAGTTGAGTGACGTGGTTGGAGTTGATTGTTTCTTCATGGTTTGAAACTGGAGATCAACCATTACCTCAAAAGGTGAATAAGAGGTCCCACAGTGGGCACCAAACTATTGATGTCAGAAAATTGATGTGTGGTTTAGAGGAGTTAAACTTGATTTTCAAGTCCCTTAATCACCTTTGATGATTGATTCTCCTATTGAGGATCTTGAGCTGTTATTTCCTACACAAGTAACAGAGGTTAGAGGCTCTAGAGGTTGTTTCCTCCGGCGTGCCCTCCGACGCTGAAGTCAATGACTAGTCTCTTAATCTGAAGAGAAAAGCATAATGTAATCTTTAGAGTTTTCTTGTGCCTAAAATTGCATACCTTAGTGTGGTGGAAGTTATCACTATTTATAGAGGTTTTACGGGGGCATATTGGTAATATTGGCCAGTTTATGCAGTGATGGTTCAGACCATGCTTTACATGTGTCGGCAGTTGTTTGGACGAGTCCCCTTCGCAATCAGTGATGGGCTATTGGAGTAATGGCGTGTCCGAGGAGCTTAGAAGGCTCTGCCTCGAGCGGTCATAATGGCTCTGACGTCGCATTAATGTTGATGACGATTGGGCGGCGAAATGTAGGCGCTGAGTGTTCATGCATTAAATGTGATGCGACTTTTGATGACGCTTGGCAGGCTGTTCCACTGTTCGAGATGCGCTATGTCGGGTCTGAGTGGAGAACGTCTTTCGTCTCGGAGTCGGACATCCAGCAGACCCCGGGTCGGAAGCGCCTTTCATCTTGGATTTGAATCGTGAGATAGGTCGCCCACGGCTCATCACCTGGGTCATGCTTGTAGATGCTATGGGAGTCGGCCAGTCAATTACTACACGTGGTAGTTTCTCGAGGTTCCATAAGACTTGGTGATTTTCAAGGTATAACACTTCTCTTAACGAGTACCCATGTGCACATGAAACCCATGCAAGAAAAGAGTACATGAAGCGAATCATGATGTCATTAAAGATCCACGTTATTGAATAGGTACATGTTTATGTAGAGTAGAAATTTTTCGAGTCACCTCCTACGAGGAAGATATTGTGAACCAAGCCTTCCACGGAAACGTTAACTGGTGAATAACTTCCTGGCTTGAATTTCTTGGCTACTTACCTGCACACAGGGGAACAACCCCTTAGAGGCACAGGAGTGGGATGCTCCCAAGTTCCTAGTGAGTAGGTGCATAGGTAGGCTGTGTTTCGCTAAAGACGGTGAGGGG